>SJYO01035988.1:17791324-18391324 GCA_006410555.1 Capra ibex | reverse complement strand
TTTTTCTTTTCTTTTTCTTTTTAATTATTTAGTTCGACGGGTTGAACGGAAGAGCCCTTTATTTCCCCCCAACGATTTCTTCGCCATTTTAAGGACCCCGACCGCTCCTCGGCCCCCGTAGAACCCGCTACTCCCTCCCTTCTCTTCCCTACGCCCCAGGTCGGCGGCCGGGGCTCGCTGCGACCTGGGCTCCCTCGCCTCCCGAGGACCCCTACGCCTCAACCCCCGCGTCTCCCCCTCTTCCCTCTGCGGGCCGGCGTCTCCTCCCGATCAGGCCCCCGCCACCAGACGCGTCCCCGGCTCTCTCGGGTCCGTTCCGGCGAGACCCCCGGAGGCTCCCACGGGTCCAGCCCGCGGCCGACGAGGCCCGACTGTTACCTCCCCCGCGCCTCCGCGGCCCACCTCCCTTCTCTGGCCCCAGGCCCCCGCCCGGCGTGGTCTCTTCCAGTCCGGCCCCTGCGCCCGGGGCCCCCGATTCCAGACCCCGACGGCGCGCCACTCGCCCCGCGGCGCCCGCCGACGCTCGGGGCCCGGCCACGCCTCCTCCCAAGCCCCGGCCCGTGAGGGGAGGCCAAAGGAAAGGCCCCGCGGGCCACGGCTGCGCGCGCGACGCGAAAGGGGCCCTTTACCGCCGGGGAGGCGGCGATCGAACCCGTCAGGGTCCAAGGACGAAACGCGCCCTTTTATTATTATTATTAATGCCACCTTTCCTTATTTTCATTTCACAGATGCTGAGTCCTTTCCCGACGCGGCCCGCGGTCTACGCCTCGCTTAGCGCGCGCCCCGCCCCTGGTCGGGACGGAGGGGCCCGCGGGTCGGGCGAGAGGTCCTCGTGGGATCAAGGTCGGAGCGGGCGGAGGTCTTAAGGCGGGCGCCCACAGGAAGGGGTGGAAAGGAGGACCCCCGCGGGAGGCGAGGACGGGAGAAACAAGGTGTGTTGTTGCCGGTCCCGTGACTCGGAGAGTTCCCGGTTTGCTCGGAGGACAAGGTCAACAAAGGTCTGGGACTAAAAAGGACCGGACTTTACCCGGCGGCGCCTGAACTCAATTCGGACCAGTGACGACCCAAATAACCGTTACCGGGGTCCCACCCGCTTCCCTACTTTCCCTGCTCCTATCCGACTCTTTGGTGTCGCGCCCAAGGACACATAAAATTCCCCCACGGCGTCCCTGGTGTCGGGGCTTGGGGACTACCATTTGATTTCCGTCAAACCCAAAAGGTTGTCGCCATTACTTTATTTCATAATCGGAAAGATCGGAAAGACGTCGGGTCCCCTTAAGTTTTGGACCGGAGCCAGATTCGGGGGACTCTGGAGTCCCCGGGTAAGGGGTTAGCCAGGTCGTTGTCGTTTGTTGAAGGAGTAAAAAAAGTAAACAAAAACACAGCTTTACGTTAACATGGGAGTGACCCGACGCGTCAACGATAACTTTGCCAAGTAATCCACTCTCTTTTTCTTTGTGACAATTCTCGCTTGTACACAGAAGGAAATACAATAAAGAATAAATCCTTGTCAAGGAAACACTTTGTGTTTGGTTCAATGTACATTAAGAGTTACTCAAGTGCAAATCGACTTTCGATAGAGAATGGGGAAACATTTTAAGAAGAATAAAAGTTTAATTACAAGTTTTGTCGTTTTAAACCTTGAAGTGATCAGCTAAAAATCTTAACGAAATCGAGTTCTAATAGTATATTTATTTATATCCGTGACGAACCTCCCTTCAAAGAGAACTTAGTGCATTAAGTGTGGAAATTTTGGGAATAAAGGACATAGGTGTAAAGGAAATTTTTATACGGGTCAAGAGTGAGACCAAAAAGGATGGGGCAGTGTCAAGGAGGAGTGGGTCTAGGTAAATGACGGTATGAAACCTGTAATAATTACCAAAGGAGATAAAGTTTTGGGATATTTTCTTAAATGGAAGAACCCAGGTCTTACAAGGTGTCTAACACTGGGACGAGGGAGTGGTAAGGCAGAACAGATCAAGGGACCCCAAAACTCCGCGGAAACCAGAGGACAAAGGGTCGCCCACCCTGTGGGACGATCGATAACAGACTCTATTGGTCCAGACAAAAGTGACGAAGGACGGTCACTCCGTCTTCTCTTAGGACAGAATTTGTTGAAATTTACTTTCTATAGACATTGAACAAGTCCTTCCTCCATACACGTTTTTTGTTGTTGTTGTTGTTGTTGAAAGAATCTTAACAAAAGTAAGAGTTTCAATCTACGATAGAACGATTTACGAAAACTTTTCACACATAATTGGTCTCCACTTGTCTTTTGAATACCAATCTCTCGTAAGCTGTTCGTAAACACTTCATGGTCAATAGTTTGGGGTGACCTACGCCCTTCTTAAGGTTTATACTCCTCTAGGATCTGGGACGAAAGTCTCACGAATGTGGGGGTTTGGATCCTTTATTTGATATATACTTCCATTTTCTTCCCCTTTCCTCTATTTCTAACCGTTTGATTACCCCTTTACCCATGAAAATATATGACGACTGTCCACACATTTAACTATATCGGATAAACCTCCCGTCAAACCGGCACAATTATTACACGTGTAAGATACTGGGTCGTTAAGGTAAAGAGTCATATATAGCATCTCTTCGTCCGTCCGCACATGTGTATAATACAATAAGGGAAGGTACCGTCTCAAAACCATTAAAACTTCAACTTTTTCGGATTACCGGTAGTCATCTCTTACCGACTTATTTGAGACATGTAGAAGAACCTTTCATCCTTTACCAATTTTTCTTACTTCATATCGATACATATGACTCTGTCTTTCCAGTAACTCTGAATAATGATTACTTTTTTCGTTTAACGGTTTGTTATATATAACTTACCATGGTGAAAGTATTTTTGTTTTATTTTGGTACTTAAACATATTCATTTTTACGTATGTATTTGTCTATCCTTTCCACATCTTACTCTGTGGGTGATTTTCTCTGTTCTTAATTTCCGTAACACCTCCTCAAATCAGTATAATTAGTATGGGTAGGTATTGGTAACAATATTATAAACTTTAAAATGTTGAACCTAATTAAACATACAACGAACCTATCGATTTGTGTTAATTAAAGTTTCACTAACTATTATACATTATTTTCGGTATTAATTTTACGATGTTGTCAAAAATTTCCCTCTTTTCTTAAGATTCGACCTTCCCTCCTAAACCCGTTCCGAAGTGTCCCTTACATCGTCCTAACCTCCCTTTCTCCCTCCCCTCTGTTCCGTCCTCTTCCTTCGGATTACCTCTACGGTCCGAGATCGATCGTGGAGGAGAAAGAAGACGCACTACTACATGTAAGGGAGTGTCCGACTTAGGACCGGACAGGACGGACGGGTCCAAGTCCGATCCCTCACTTGATTTACTTGTCCAGTGTCGACGAAAGTAGTGATACTAAGATCCTTCGGGAATTCAATCTACACCTTCCCTTTTTACTCCTGTACTCAGGATTGTCACCATAACCTTTTATCGTGAAACTTTTCCTTACATCCCCCCTGAAGGGACCGTCAGGTCACCAATTCTGAAGCGGAAGGTTACGTCCCCCACACCCAAGTTAGGGACCAGACCCTCGATTCTAGGGTGTACGGAGTCCCGTTTTTTTGTTTTTGTTTTATTTTGTCTTCGTTTTAACATTGTTTAAGTTATTTCTGAAAATTTTTTACCGGGTGCAGTTTTTTTTTTTTTTTGAAATTTATTTTTACCTTTCCTTACACCACCTTTGCTCCTACCCCTAACCAAAAGGAGACCTATGAGTTACTCTATACTTGACCCTTCATCCAACCTCCCTTTTCACAAACTCTTCCACTAGGTAAGGGAGAGGGGTTTATAATGTTTTCCCTGGGGTTTTATGAAACTTTTGTTTAGCAATTCCAACCAAAGTGAGAGAGTAACTTCCTTATAAAAAAACTTACAGTTTACACATCTATTATGATACGTTCCACGGTCACACCTACTTTGTATGTTGTTTCCCATACTCTTTGTCGGGGTCTGGTCCCAAGGTCTTCACCCCCACTCCCCTGAACCAGACCAGAGTCTGACACATCGGTACCTGTTCAGCAAGTCACTGGCGGTGGGGAGTAAAATAACACCGTCTTTAACCCCTCCCCCAGATTTACTGACTAGTGAGTCCAGGAAAAGTCAGAATTCAATACTACAACACTCTAGAATACCCAGATTGTAACACTACTAACACTTAAGGGTCCGTCTACCTTCTACCCTTATACTCTAATCTTGCTCTGCCCGGGTTCCACGGTCCGGAACTCCCTTTGTCTTCGTAAGGGTGTCTCGTGCACCGAGAACCACAGGAGGGTCCTGATTGCAAAGAAAAGGTGGGGTGTAACGGAGGATTCTCCTTACTCTCTTCGTCTTTCTGTAGAGACTCAAAATTCGGAGTACAATATGTGTGTAGGTCGTGACATGATAATATTTTCAGCGAAAACTTAATTTTGCAATCGGACGTAAGATATTTTTATCAGAGATTTTGAAAGAAAACACCTTTATTCAGTATTATCGATTACAAATAATTTACGGAAGGACGGACGGTCCATGACAAGGTTCGTAAAATATACATAGCTACTCAAAGTAAGAATATTGTCGGCATTTCTGTCCATGACAACAATATGGGTAGAACGTCTTTTCTTTCCTCTCCAATTTTACATAGGTTCCAGTGGCGTGTTGACCACCCACCATCTGAGTCCTGAGGGTGCGTCCGTCAGAGTGAGGTGGTTGGTATAGGAGGACACACGCGTCTCTCTTGTCCTCTATGGTCGTAAGGTGACTAAGAGTCTAATACAAGAAAAATTTCAAAAAATTACGATAACATACGTTTAAAAGACAACTTTGAGAAGAAATACAGTGATAAAATGGACTGATATAGTTATTTTCTATTTCTCGTAGTCTAACTTGGTGGAGTGTGACATGAAATTTGACAGAAACAGTACTTCATAATTTATTCTATTTAAACCACCAAAGAGACTTCGGGAATGACAAGTAAATAGGTAGAGTGGTAGGTAGTATGAAACGGGCTAAATAAACTGACCGTAACGGTTAAAGCTGAACCTTACCTCATTCATTAAGTTCAGTTTTAAGGGTACGAAACTGTCTTGCACATACCTTTGTCCGTATCCTGGTGGTTGGAGCATGTCCCTACAAATAAAGTCGACTAAGACACTACGGTGTTTTTAATTCATGTCGTTATCATATCAAATCCAGTTTTAACGTTGTGTACCAGACTGGTTTCTAAACTTCCAGTAAAGACCTATACTCTTCATCAGGACTACTATGTCAAAGCTACGGATTTACACCAATAAAGGTACTGTTGTCCTATTTTTAGATTGTCTTACTTTAGTCTGAAAGACCCTTTTGGGTCTGGGACACAAGTGACTAGACCGGAGTCATTACCAAGTATGTGTCTTGACGCATTGAACATAAAAACGACGGAAGTGACGAGTTGTTTTGGTCTTGTCGTGTATCACCACCTTCTTATGTTTCTCCATTCAAGGTCATCGAATATGGTATATGTCGTATTTGAAAACCTAGTCTGCTATTAAGTGACCCAAGGGGTGGTCTCACGAGTTGAAGGTTTAGCTGGTTAGAAGGTCTTAAAGTCATTCCACCAGTAGGTGAGTTCGTGACGGGGGACGAAGATTTGACCTAAAAGTGGGGCCGATAAGAAATCATTACTAGAAATCTAGTAACAGAACCTCACCTTTTCTTTGTTCGGTATTGGAGTCATTTCAAAAAGCCCAGCGAAAAAGAAAAGACACCAATAGTACCCACTACCTTATCACTGAAGTTTCCTTTCTAGTGGTCGTATACTAAATTAAGATGGGCTAACAAGGTAAAGATCCTTATTTCATTGTCTACCCCCAACCCCCCAGTCTTCCTCACTGTAAAATTCGTAGAAGGATCTCATCGTCTTTGCAAATCCAGTCTTTCCTGGAGCCTCCAGGCGATCGCGGTACCAAGAGGTCACCTCATGGTGTCCGGGTCTCAAGGAACCTCCGGGTTCTGTTATTTCCCACCCCTGGTTCGGCAGTTCGAAGGGTCCGGAAGGAGTAAGGTTAGGCGTATTGAGGGGGAGAAAGACGCACAATATATATAAGACTTTCCACAAAGTAAACTCGTTTTCTCTCCAAGACTTTTTAGTTGACTAAACGGATTCCCGGTGTCGACCCACAACGTCTGGACCTTAGGAGGGTAACGGGGTGGTAATACGTGTGACACTCCAGATCGAACAAGGTGGGTGTCTACCTTACCGTGGTATACCGACCGTTAGAGGAATGATAACGTCCACTATATTGGACGGTCCCGGGCTGATACCCCCTGTGAGTGGTGAAACTGGTCCCTCGTTGTGACGGACAGTGGTTGTATCTTGGCTTCGTTGTCGGGTGATCGGTGACAACGGGTGTTCCATCGGTGACGGACTCCTGACTGGCATTCCTTGTGTTCCACCCCTCTCCGTCCGTCCCCCTCCCTACCTCCTCCTCCCCGAGGTCCTGTCGACGGAGACGAGTCGTATGTCAGACAACATAGACACTCTCGGGCGTTCACCGCGGTGGACATAGGAGTCAACGGGTCGTCATGACTTACAGAGACCTTCGGGGACCATCCAGTCCGTCGTGTTCCCCGACGTCGGGTGAGTGACCACCTGACCAGGTCAGTGGTGGTTTCCTCCGATGTAGGGGAAGGGAGGGTGACTCGTCGAGTAGACCCAAGTTTCGATCAGGGGACGTTCCTGTCCAGTGACAATATTGTTATGTGGAGTGATAATTAGACTTTGACAAGCTAAAATTCCTTTGTCCTCTCGTACGGGTGACAAGACTAAACAATTAAGAGTTTTCTCGTTTTTCTGTTTTGGTCCGACCTGAGTCACTTCCCAAAAGAAAATAACACCAAAGGCACTTATTTATCTAAGTCCTTCCGTTTGACCGAGTAAAAGAAGACCCTACACAATGATTGAGTCTTAGTTTCTTTTAAGTTTCATAAAAATAAGTAAGGACATATGAGTAACGAGTAGATTAATTATGGTATCTACCGGTTTATATAAATATAATCTTTCGTTGTCTTCCGATTATTGTTTCTTCTTTTTTTTTAGGAATTGAGACCAAGTTACTTCTGTTTTACAAAATTCTCAGTGGTCTCTATTAACTCCTTATATTTTAAAGAATAGGTCTCTACCATGTTCTGAGCCCCGAAGGACCACCAGGTCACCAATTTTAAAACGGAAGGTTACGTCCCCACGTCAAAGGTAGGGACCAATTCCTCGATCCTAGGGTGTACGAAGTACTGGTTTTTTAGTGTTTGTTACAACATTGTCTAAAAATGAAATTTTGACCAGGCGTAGTTTTTTTTTTAGAATTTTTCAGTGGTACATGATATCATCGTCGTCTATCGGATTCAGGTGAGGTGTAGCCGAGGTAGGGTGCGAGACGGGAGGTAGGGAAGATTTTACAGAGTCTGTCGGCGTATAGAAGACGGAGACTTAATATTTCTTACACGACCGTCAACTAAAAGGGCGGTCTAATAAGGTCCTGTACTGAACTTTACGAAAAAACTTGCCCTGACTAAACATTAGGTTATCATATTAAATTTATTTAACCCAATTACGAACCAAGATTGCAAGCACCAACCAATTAAATCAATTAAACTAGGTACAGTAGAACTACTTTAACGTAAACTATATCGAGAAATGTAATATTTAACAATTACGCGAAATTGTATATACTGCTATTTTAATAACTGAGAAGAGTAAGTGAATTTCCACCGGAACCTTCTTTTACCAAACCTTTCATAATGAACACGTTATTACTAAACGGGAACCTCAAGTATTTACCTTCACATTATCTCGTTCACTAAATCGATCGCGATGACTTTTACCAAAAATGTCGATGTTTTATTATCATTATTTGATAATAAAATTATGTCATGAATATCATTGTGTGACTTTATACAATTTTAAAATAGTCTATACTCTGACCTTAAAAAAAAGATGGGAAATTTTTGTATAAAGATGTATGTCAATTACATAAATGTAACTTAAGGGAATACAGGATGGATTAAAATAAAGTAGAGTAAAATAAGAGGGTTTCCTATCAAAACTTTACTGTTTCATTTCTACGAATAACGTCCTAGATGAAACAAAAAAAAAGTATTTATAAATGTTATCTTTTATAAGACTTCGTATCATACTGTCTAATCCCTTTATAGTACCCTTGACTTCTACTTATTTAACTTATTTAAAATCGTTAAAATTTTGCTTAGGTAATCCCCTACTGTGATACTTAAAGTACTAATATTTGTAATGTCTTCAAACAAAAATTTAAATAAAGATAGTAAGTTTTCGCTCTTCTGGAGAATCAAGATCTAAATTGTATTACATACATATTTTCGTAAAACTAAATATATGAAGACTTCCCTTACGGGAGTTTTCTCATAAATTTTATTTGATAGAACTATCAGATCTAGGAAGTAGTTCCACCGCGTAGTCGGGTTAGTTTGATGCGGACACTGTGTGACCGGACATTAATAACGACGGTTAGAGTTTACGACTGACGATAGAGAAAAATTTTCTACCAAACGACTTCGAGTCTCCGTCTTTTTCAACAGTAAATTTAGTCTTAACGACGACCGACGATTGTCCGGTAGAACGGTCAACCGATGAAACAGAACAAGGGGTAGTCAAACATATATTATTTTTGAAGTTCTTCAACCCCGTACTTTGAATCAAATAAGAGCTAGTCGATAAATACGAACTCTTTCTTGAATAAATTTAATTTGTTTCTATGACCAGATTTTTCTCGAAGGGACCATCGAGTCGACCATTTCTTGGGGGGACGTTACGCCCTCTGGACTTAAGGTAGGGACCCAACCCTTCTAGGGGACTTCCTCCCGTACCGTTGGGTGAGATCATAAGAATGGACCTCTTAGGGGTACCTGTCTCTCAACGTTTCTCAGCCTGTGTTGACTCACTTATTCGTATGTTGTGTGTGTAACAAGATTTCTTTGGTCTAATAAAGTAGAAAAGTACTTCCGTCACATAATTCATTTCAAACGACAAAGAGTGGTTCTCGTTAACTAAGTTATTCCCGTTTACGAACGAATCCTACAAAAGAAAGGAAGGTGAGGAGGGTAGACCCTAATGTCATATCAAAATTTATAACAAATATCCTTAAGGTATACGATATTAATACGTTTATGTCTGTGACTTAGATTAAGATGATCACTCGGAATATGTTAGAAAGAAAAACTACACCTGGTAAAAATTTTAGAAATGACTTCAATGACCCGAAGGGTCCACCGGGATCACTATTTCTTGGACGGACGGACACGTCCTCTGTACTCTGTACCTAAGTCAGGGACCCAACCCTTCTAGGAGGCCTCCTCCCGTACCGTTGGGTGAGGTCATAAGAACGGACCTCGTAGGGTACCTGTCTCGTCGGACCACCTGATGTTAGGTACCCCAGTTTTTGCAGCTTACACTGACTTCACTGAATCGTGTGACTTAAATAATGTTATAACGAAGACAAAATACAAAACTCCAAAACCGGCTCTCCGTACACCCTAGACTCGAGGGACTGGTCCCTAGTTTGGGTTCGAGGAACTCTGTCTTTCGTTTCAGAATTGGTGACCTGACGACCCCTTCAGGCTCAGAGGATGTTACAGAACTATTCTTTAAAACATAAGGAGTCAACAGAGTCCTGGTCAATCAAAGGTGACTGAGTGGACCACTACTTTCATTTAGACTTAAAAAGTTATACGGTAAGAATAAGTTAGTGTTTTGAGAACTCGGAAAAGAGAAATGACCATATGCGTATAGATCCGATTAAGGGTTCACTACAATTCTACAATTTAATTTTACTGTGAAAACTTAAGGCCAGGATTCACTACCTGAGACTCGTGGACGCGAAAGGATTTCGCGTACTCGAAAAGGTGACCTCGGGTGTCTTTATTACCATTTTCTGCATGTCTCTTTTATTCGGGAAGTGTTGGTTCGTCACCCCCGACGACTACCATTAGTCGTTTACCCTCCCTCTAAAGTCGTTTAAAGGAAGACACTGACTTTCGTGTATCTTTGCATTTACCGTAGTGACTTTCTCGGTGTCGATTCTTATTTTCGTCCTCCCTCGACGGGACTTCAACCCGTCCTACTTTTTACCTTTCAGTGACTTCCAGACAGAGGTCTTGTCGATCCACTTACCCAGAGAGAGGGAGGGGATGAGGATCATCGTGAAGACAGTTGGACCGTAAATAGGAGGTTTGACTGTTAGACTCCAAAGAAGAGATTTCTTTGACTTGTTGATGTCTCTTCTAGACCTTAGACCTCCTACCCATACCGAGATGGTTCATCTTGAGAGTAAGGCGGTAAACTCCCGAGAGTCAAGGATTGGTTCGTAGGATTCTACTACGGACGATTAACCGTACGAGGTACGTACATGGGACTCCAGGGTTTGTCCTTGCTACGGATGGTTTGTTATCGACACCTTTCGAAAAGACAGACGGACATCATTCGTTGGTACAGAAAGTAAGTATTTATACTTAGGTAGGGGTTTCTAGTGGTCTGTACCATCCTTTCGGTTGTACTTGTTCTTTCTACTTTTCTTTCTTTACCCCGTTGACTCAGTTTTTGGAGTCCATACGTCTACTGTGGTGGGAATACCGTCTTTCACTTCTTCTTGGTCTCAGAGAACTACTTTCTTTCTCCTCTCACTTTTTAAACCGAATTTCGAGTTGTAAGTCTTTTGCTTCTAGTACCGTAGGTCAGAATAGTGAAGTATCGTTTATCTACCCCTTTGTACCTTTGTCACAGTCTGAAATAAAACCTCCCGAGGTTTTAGTGACGTCTATCACTAACGTCGGTACTTTAATTTTCTGCGAATAAGGAACCTTCCTTTCAATACTGGTTGGATCTGTCGTATAATTTTTCGTCTCTGTAATGAAACGATTGTTTCCAGGCAGATCAGTTCCGATACCAAAAAGGTCATCAGTACATACCTACACTCTCAACCTGATATTTCTTTCGACTCACGACTTCTTAACGACGAAAACTTGACACCACAACCTCTTCTGAGAACTCTCAGGGAACCTGACGTTCCTCTAGGTTGGTCAGGTAGGATTTCCTCTAGTCAGGACTTATAAGTAACCTTCCTGACTACGACTTCGACTTCGACTTCGAGGTTATGAAACCGGTGGACTATGCTTCTCGACTGAGTAAAATTTTCTGGCACTACGACCCTTTCTAACTTGCGTACTCCTCTTCCCCTACTGTCTCCTACTCTACCAACCTACCGTAGTGGCTGAGTTACCTGCACTCAAACCCATTTGAGGTCCTCAACCACTACCTGTCCTTTCGGACCGCACGACGTCAGATATCCCAGCGTTTCTTAACCTGTGTTGACTCACTGACTTGACTTGACTCAGTTATTTTATTAAATCTCTTTCTTCTACTACATTTGTGGGGTCGATCAAAGTCCCTTTAACCTTCTGTACCACGTAAGTAATTTTTTTATTTTTATTTTGTTCTACGATACTTTTTCCTTGTTAGTTTCTTGTTCTTTCTTGGGAGTCTTTAATCGTTATACTAATGGTTTTAATTTTTCTACCCTGAAGGGACCGTTGGGTCACCAATCCTGAGGTGTGAAGGACGTCCCCTGTACCCAAGCTAGGGACCTCCCTTGATTCTAGGACGTACCCTTCTTTTCCTCAGCCCTCTCTTTAAATTTTCGGACTCTTAGTCTTCCTTTTCCAACTCTGAACCCCCTCGTTAGACCTTCTAGGTTCTGGACCAAATGTCTGTAGGGTAATTCTCTGTCAATTTCCCCCTTCCCCCTCTTTATTTTCTCCACCCCCTTTATTAGTTTATGTACTGTCCTTTTATAAGGTCTGCAAAACTTTTTAAAAGTCTAACTTGTCCGAATAGTAGTTCACGACTGTGGATCTGTGTAGGAACATTTTAAAATTTTGTGTGTCTCTTTTAAATTCAAACCCCTTACCCCAGATGGTTTGAAGAGATATTTTGACTTACAGTTTTTACTACCGAGTTACCGAAGTTCTACAACTTCGTTTTACTGAAACTACGATCTTTGAGGTGGTTTATTATTAGGTTTCTAGTAAGTCATTCCTGTTAAAGTAAACACATTCTTTTTCAAGTGGAGAGTCGTGACAGGGCCTTCTCGTTGTACTCCGTCTATTTTCCTTTTGCTCTTACGGTTATTCCTCCTTCAGCACCGTAGGTCCAACTCGACCCTTCTGTCGGGGCCCTACTGATGACCCATCTTGTTGGTGGGGTGTGACCTCGGGTCCCGTCTCCCGAGGTCCTTGTTACAGAGACCCCCTTTTCACGGGGGACGTTTGTTGTCACACTGGATCTTCGACCCACTACGGGTTGGTCCCTAGTTTGGGTTTGGAACGTCACTTCAGAAGGGGTTCCCGAGTCGTCATGTCTTAGGTAGACGTTACGTCCCCTACGTCCGAGTTAGGGACCCAGCCCTGCTAGGGGACCTCCTCCTTTACCGTTGGGTGAGGTCATAAGAACGGACCTTTGAGGGTACCTGTCTCCTCGGACCACCCGGTGTCAGGCATCCTAGTGTTTCTCAGTCTGTGACGACTCGTACTCTCGTGATCAGTTAACGTCACTTTCGGGTCTCAGGATTGGTGATCCGGTGGTCCCTTGAGGGTTCCGTGTAAAGAGAAGACAGTTGTCCTCGTTTCTATTCATGCCAGTTGGGAGTAATAAGTACCTAAGGTATATACGATTGAACGGGTGAGTGACTTTAAATAACCATTGGGGTTTTAGTTATGAACACCGTGAAAACGTCAGTAAGTTCCTGTACGTGTCTCGTCTATTTCGACTGGGTAGGTGACGTGTGGAAGGGTCGACTCTAGTTTGTTCCGGTGTGAGACGGGAGAACAAAGTAGAAGGTGCAACATGTACTCAGAAGTAGTACCAGATAAATCACGGCACAAAAAGTCAAAACACGAAAGACAATCATTGGAGTGACAAGTTTTACTGGGGGTTCACACCAGGACTTCACTACAGATCACAAGGATTCCCGTACCTCCGACTCTACACGGAATACATCTTTCATACACACAATCTATTCGAGACAAGTTCGTTCTCAATAACTACGATCGGTACTCAAGTCACAATCACTTAGTTGTTAAGTATAATGTATTCCACAGAAACTTGTCTTTGTATGTAGTCTGTTCCAACACATAACTAGGCAACTACTTTTACAACACTAGTCTCCGAGTGTCGTTGGGTTGGGACAAAGGGGTCTTGTCGACAAGTGGTGAGTGATTACGTCCCAGGATGGATGAAATATCTTGTACAACATCGTGTACCTTGAGACGAGTCACAAGACACCGTCGGACCTACCCTCCCCTCAAACCCCCTCCTACCCATGTCCACATACATACCGACTCAGGGAAACGACAGGTGGACTTTGTTAGTGTTGAAACAATTGACCGATATGAGTTATATTTTATTTCCCAAAAAAAAATTAATTTTTTTTTTCTTGATGACGTGTATTGTTCCTAGTTGACATTAATGTGTTTATGGAGTAAAATAACACGAAGCGTTTATAACGTCAAAAAGTGTTTAACTTTAAAACACCGCTGGGACGGAACTTGTTCAGATGGCCTCGGCAAAAAGGTCGTCGTAACTGAGTGAACCACAAAGACAGTGTAACACCATTAAGAGTGTCATAAGGGTAGCAAAAGTACTACTAATAAAAACAGCGTCACTAAACACTAGTCACTAGAACCTACAAAGACAACATCGACAAACCCGTAGAAAAATCGTCATTTAATAAAAAATTAATTCCAGACATGAAAAAAAATCTGTACGACGACACGACACACGAACCAACGAGACAACCCAGGCTGAGAAACACTGGGGTACCTGACATTGGGCGGTCCGAGGAGACAGGTACCCCTAAGAGGTCCGTTCTTATGACCTCACCCAACGGTACGGGAGGAGGTCCCCTAGAAGGGTTGGGTCCCTAACTTGGGTCCAGAGGGTGTAACATCCGTCTACTAAAAAATGACAGACTCGGTTATCCCTTCGGGTCCTGTATGACGATAACGTACGAATTATCTGGTGTCACTGTACTTTTGTATTGAAAATATACACGATCCTTCGGTTTTTTAAACACACCGAGTGAAATACCCCAATACGACCTCGATGTGGATATTATAGAGACTCCATACGGGACATCATTGAACCCACACACACACTTTACACGATCGCAACCTGGTGTCTCTTTCTTCACACTACGATCGTAGGGTGAGTCCAGGCTGTCCTTGCTATAAATGTTCCGGAAGTAGTGCAATTACGATAAGTAGCCGTAAATAAAAATTTTAAAGTGGATCCCTGTTTTAACACTAATGTCTTGTTTTATCTTTACAACATTAAGCCCTATCACCTTTTATGTCCTCTCCACCTTTATCCCTTTATTTCAGTCCTCTACTCCCGGTTCCTTTCTAACCCCGAGCGTGTAGGAATAAAATGTACCGCTTCCGAGTCCTTAGTCATGGATTTCAACACACACACTTTCAACGAGTCAGCACAAGTTGAGAAACACTGGGGTACCTGAATATGTCAGGTACCTTAAGACGTCCGGTCTTATGACCTCAGCCATCGGAAAGGGAAGGGGTCCCCTAGAAAGTTGGGTCCCTAGTTTGGGTCCAGAGGGTGTAACGTCCGCCGAAGAAATGGTCGACTCTTCCCTTCGGGCCGTTATGACCTTACCCATGGGATAGGGAAGACGTCGTCTAGAAGGTTGTGTCCTTAGTTTGACCTCAGAGAGGACGTAACGTCCGGCAAAGAAATGGTCGACTCGACAGTCCCTTCTGGACTTCAACTACCTCAATCATTATCCTTAACTTTGTATAATAAATTTCAAAAGTTGCGTTAGTTACCAACTTTATTTTACTATTTGAAGAAGTGGAAAAGTGAAATAAAATGACAACACACGTTCATAATTTAAATTTCTATTTAAGTTTTTAAAAATATATTGAAGAAATTGAAAGAACAAAAGGGCCGAAATCCCTCTGGAACTCGACCAGGATTAATATACAAAGTCGAATATATTCGAGTGTTCTCTTACATCCCAGAACCGGTAAAAAAAAGTGTCTTGGGTCTTCTTTTCGGAAGGTAAGGTAAATAATTCACCAAGCTAGAGTTGTTGAATTGTTCATAAAGACAGGATTGTTAAATCATCGGTAAACTTTTTTATTATTGTGTACTTAATCCTCTTGTTAACCTAGGGTCAGAATTTATTGGTCCCTACTCAATCTTTCTCCCCCACATGTGGATAACCTGTCAGGTACTAAAGAGGGTGGAACCTTAGTCTAACTTGTGGGGTAAGAGTAAGTGTAAGTAAAAGTGGGACGTGAACGAAAATTAGTGTTGTCGGTTATTGAGTCGAAACGTTTCTATACCTTAGTGGTTTTCCTTCTATCATGTTGGATGGGACTTGGTGGCCACCTTGGTGTATTCGACCATCCATATCTCCGTTGGTCTTCCACTGATAGTGGCATCAGGTGAACTTTCGAATTTGTAAGCGACAAAACAGGGTCCCAGGGAACCGTGTGTCAAACCCTTGGTACCGAGATCGTAGAAATTTTGAAATAGTACCAGACAGTACATTGAAGTAACCTTTTATAAACTCCTGTTTCCGGTACATATAAAATGTCATAGATTACATCAAAGAACAAGTTATTATTCACGAGGTATTTATGAAAGTAACTTAGATACTAGAGTATCTAACATTCTACGTATGACTAAAGATCTCTAATTTTTTTGTAAATTCACGTAGCATTTTAGTTACTTTATGTTATCATTAAATTTATCTGACCACACTAAAACAACGGGTCCAGACTCAGTCACAACGTTAAATTATAATTGGGAACACTATGGACATTTCAGATTGGGTAGTCACAAGAATACCTGAATTTTGGGTTTGTATTTTTATTTAGGATTTTGTTGTCTCAGACTATACGGGAGAAGGGGTCGTGTGTGTTTCGGTCACCACAGGAGGGTTGGCGACACGAGGGTCTCCACTTGCCGTCACTCGTCCGGTGTGAATAAAAGGGACGGAGAAGGGACTCAAAATAAAAGGACGGGAGGGAGTTGAATTGTGCGAATGTTAAGCAAACAAGTGAAACGTTCAGTAATACTCTGAAAGATGTCATCAGTATGGAATCAGAAGGTCTACACCTTCCTGTCCATACTACGCCTAGGCCGAACATAGACCAGACGAGAGAGTAAGGAGGGCAGGGGGTGCATCACACACATTGGTGACCTTCTCGAAGTAGGTCGGTAGAAGGAAGAAGTCAGGATATTTGTTTGTAGTGTGACATCAGGAATTCGAGACGGATTAATCTTGTCTCGAACAAAAGCTCCTCTTCCATTCATTTACATTTGTAAATTAATAATCAGATCACTTTGTTCAAAGTGCAACGGCATCAAGAAAGGAGAAAGGTCCTCACCGGGAGGTGTCTCTAAGTATAAGTGTTCTCCTCCCTTTGGACGTAAGTTCAAAAAAATTGAGGAGATAATGGTTCGGACGTATCTCAACCCACCAGACCTTTTCTTCCTTCAATTTCCAATAGAAAAGAGTGGTGAGGTCCATCTCAGGTCGCGTTCGATCACCCGTTCCCCCCTAAACCTTTCATCCCAGAGGAGAGTTCACCCGGCTCCTCCAAGATGGGAAGGAAGGTAGATACCCAGGACCGTCCACACTGGATAATCGAGGGTACTCGGACGACAGACGAAGGGGCTTCCTAAGGACCTGCACCAGACTAAGAAAGTTGCACGTCCCCGGAGGGTCGGGAGCTCCGGTCCTCAATCCGTGGACCGACGAATTTGACTCGTGTCACCGACGTGCACGTTGGTCTCCCTCTGGGGAAGGTCCCGGGCTCTCACCCGAGAGCAGATTGTGAACCTTTACTTAACAGGTTCTTCTGTGTGGATGACTGTTTTGTTTTCTGAAATAACTGTTCCCCCACCTCTCGTCGTCCCATTCCCTTGGGTGCACTTGGCGAGACGTGTACCGAGTGACAGAGTCCCAAACACCACCACCACCCCAATCAAAAACCCAACTGAGACCGGTCAGTAGAACGGATACGGGTATGAACCAGACTGAAACCCAAGAAGGATCACCGGGCCCGTAGTGAGTCGGTTCTACCCAAGGTGGTACTCCCAAAGACCTTCCAACCGTCTTATGTAGTGAGAGGACTAGTCCTGGAGGACATCACTCTGAACATCAAGTACGTTTACTAATAAGAACACGGACCGGTGCCGCTGACCAACACCAGTGACCAAAGGATAGTTTTTCTGTCCAGGCGTCTGTGTTTCTGAGGCGACAGGATTACGTGCGCGTTGTCAGGTGGAGTGTAAATCTGAAGTTTATCGCGACGTGGGGATCGAGATTCCGGGAAAACAACAAATCAGCGGTTCAATACAGGAGAAAGCGTTGGGGTACCTGACATCGGTGGTTCGAAGAGACAGGTACTCCAAGAAGGCCGTTCTCATGACCTCACCCAACGGTACAGACCTTCAGTTTCCTTCTTTAAGAGCTATGTTTCACGTTACAACCCCCACTAGGGATGTAACATATCACAAGTCGAGCATGCAATGAAACAAACTAGATTGGGAACAAAAGGAAAGAACCGAGAAAATAGAAGTACTTACACGATCCGTAGTTAAGGGATTTCAGGGGATAAAGAGAAGATGACGGTCAGGAGTAAAGGTTGAACATCCCGTTAAACACTGAGGCGAACCGACTAAGACCCTCTCAGGGACCACCGAAATAGGACGTGTGGATCAGTAAGGAACAGACAAAAGTAAACTCTTTTACAGGACCCGTACCCCCCCTACTTCCCCAGGACGGAAGCACCGGAAACACGAGGCACCCAAAACGAGAGACAGTCTCTCTAATACTGATAGGTCGTACAGCGTGACAACGGTATCTCGTATAGGTAGGACACTACCCGAAGAGCCCACCAAAGGAACCGTTGGTGTGGATGATTAGAAGGGGGAGGGGGTTGAATGACCATTGACCTTTTTCGTGTATTAACCAAATCACCTCAATGGTTGTGATTGCGTAGAAATACGTGGACGTGTCCGAAAATTGAGAAGTCTTAAGTAAAGAATTTCTCTGATTCGAAGAAAAGGTCTCGGTGACCTTTCACGTAAAGGTTTCTAACCTTACAAATTCTAGTCTCTCTGGAAGTCCTAGTTAATCAGTGGAGGGACAAAATATCTCCTCCGGGTATACTTACTGTGTGTCTCGAGGGTATCGACCAGTACTTCTTCACCCCGGTGTGGGTCCCTGAGGACGGACCAGGGCCCGAGAAAGGTGATGTGGTCCCCGGTGGGGTTAAGACTTACAGTGGTCACCGATCGGTCGTACACGACGTTTCGACAGGGACTCTTGTCGTTGACAAATTGTAACAAACCTCACAAGGGACAGAGGGTCCTGCCATGCCTGGTCATCCATGAAGTATGTGTATGATGATTACGGACTGGATTCAAAGAAATTATACTCAACTACCAGTATCAGGATTATACGTCGATGAACGAGGTAGTGTCTCTCCTGTCGAGATTCACCTAAACACTCTCAAACGTCGTTTGCGTGTTTTTACACCTTCAAGATTTTTGTAACTACGACAGAATAGGAACACGGAATGACCCTTTCTCTATTTCAAGAATCCGACAAACGAGTAGAAAGAGCATGAATTGAAACTACTTATGGATGTAGAGAGCCACCGTTTTACTGTATTTTATCCTCACGTCATTCATGTATTCTTGTATGTTTTCCTTACATACATTTCATACATCAATTTTTACGGAGATTGAATGTAGTAAATGGAGACTCTATTCTCCCACGACTCTTACCCCAAACAACGATTAAGGTATCAAAAATATATTTTTAGGAGTCAGTATGTCTCATTAGTCTATGAAATCTTTTGACTTGAGGTACAAGCCAGAAGGTAGACCTAATTTAGGGTCAAGACATAGAAAGTATAATCAGTACTCAAATAAATAGATCGTGAAAGAAGATAGAAAAAAAAAAATGAAAGTACTGTAGAACCAACAACCGTTTGGCTGGCTCGGTTTTAAACACAACGAAGTTGTCCATCTTGGTTAAAATAAAAACTGGAAGAGGAAGAGTAAAAGGTTGGGGTTTCTTTTACCGGTGACTTTTATTACAACGGAAACCCGGTCTCTCCAAACTAAGTGATTGTAAAAAGGATCTTTTGCAAACAAAGGAAAAGAAACTAGGAAGAACAAATATTAAACGAAAATGAATAAGATCGAATATAAAGAAAAAAACCAATATTATGAGAGAGGTGGTTGTCCAATTCGAGATAATGTTAAGAGACTTAATCAAAATCGGAATGTTTCCAAAGAAGTCTTCATATATTAATAAAAAGTAGAAACGTGATTTCTATCGAAGGACTTTATTGTTACTTAGTATATACATAGAGAGGTACGTAACATGACTTCAGTGGAGAAACACGACTAAGACTTCAAGGAGGGGGTTTAGTGGGACCCAAGGGGTAAGGTTTCTCGTTCTCAGACTCAACGTGATACCAAAAAGTAAACGACACAATGAGACGTAATCGTATAAGTTATTTTGACGGAGAAGACCGTATAAACAAACGTTCCTACGATGTAATGATCTCTTAAATCTCTTCACAAAGGTAGATTTTCCACGTGTAGTCGAGACTCAACACCCAGTTTCGTTTGGTAATACTATTCGTACCGGTATAATTGAAACATGAGAAAATAATTGTTCTCCGTCTTCGTTTAGTCCCGTTTCTCCTTGGTATAATCAAACGAACAACGGCGACATTGTTCAATAGGGGGTTTAAATCACCGAAACTTATTATGTTTAAATAAGAGAATGTCAAGATCTTCAGTCTTCAGGTTTTAGTAAAAGAAAAAATTTGAATTAATAAAGAAACCGATGCGACCCCGAAGTAACGACGTGTACCCGAAAGAGATCAACGCCACTCGTCCCCGATGAGACATCAAACTCACCCGCCCGAAGAGTAACGTCACCGGAGAGCCCAAAGTTTCGATGAAGATCCGTGCACCCGAGTCATCAACACTGGGTACCCGAATCATCGAGGAGACGTACACCCTAGAAGGGTCTGGTCCCTCGCTTGGACATCGGAGAGTGACTGTTCACCTAAGAATAGGTCACCCGGTGGTCCCCTCAGGGTTTTAGTAAAGGTCACCCGATTTTACTTCTACAGTCGTCCCGACCAAGGAAACCCTACGAGACTCGTCTCTTAGGGTAAAGGACGATAGTAGGACAGTCAGGAGAGTAGAGGGAGGGAAGAATCTTTCTGGGAACGTTAATGTAATCTGCGTGGGTCTATTAGGTCCTATTAGAGAGGGTGAATTAGTGTGGAGGTTTCACAGAAACCGGTGTACTCACTTACTCTCAGCGAGTCAGCACAGGTGGAGAAACGTTGGGGTACCTGACATTGGGCGATTCGAGGAGGTAGGTACCCTAAGAGGTCCGTTCTTATGACCTCACCCAACGGTAAAGGAAGAGGTCCCCTAGAAGGGTTGGGTCCCTATCTTGTGCAAAGAGGATGTAACGTCCGTCTAAGAAAATGGTAGACTCGGTGGTCCCTTCGGATGATACTTTTCTGTAAAACTCACATTTCTGTCCAGTTGAACTTTTCATAGTCGTCTATTGTACGAACTCATCGGTTAAGTGTCCAAGACCTCTACTACTTCCCCTAAAGTAGCCTCTGACTGGTGGCCCATAGGGAGAGGACTCAAAGACACCGCAGAGGATGTCTCCGACCCGACCGACCCACCCTACCCCTCAACAAGTACCCACCCGCACGGATGTGGGTCGAGGGGTAGACGTTGTGGGACGTCATCGTCGGTCCAGAGTCGATGGAGGGGCCCCGATAGTCCACCCAGCGTCCACGAGACCCCGACGTGACGTCAAGAGTTCGGTAGCCGGTCAACGGGAAGGAGTAGGACGGTAGAAAGGAAAGGTCGTAACTCAGTCACGGGCCTCCGGTGGGACATTTCGTTCGACGCTCCCTTTGATTCCGTTTTACAGCCCGGCCTCGCCCTTCTTCTTTTACAGGTTCGACAGTGCAAGTCGGTCCCGGCCCCAGTAGAAGGGCCACCCGTCCGACTACGCCATGGACTTCTTTCCCTGCAAGTTCATGGCCTAGTCGCACCCACGAGGACAGATGTACCGACGTCAGTAGCTCATGGACCGTCCATTACACTTGTGCGTCCAGTCCATTGGGGAGGGTCCATTGGGAGGGGAGGGAAGTGGGGGGGGGTGGCTGGGGATGTAGGTCCGACCCGTCCCCTCGGAACTAAGCGGGACACCGACAGAGTCCCAGCGACACCCCCCATAACCCCAAAGCCCAACGGACTAACTGATTTTGACTGAGGACGACCGAAATCCCTTCTCCTGTCTCCTAGTTGCACTTCCCTTCTCTTTGTTTCCCTGAAAAGATCTGGTGGGGTTCTCTCCACACAGAACGACATATGTTTACATTATGTATTTAAAGATCCGAGGGTGTCTTCTGTTTGATGTCCCTTCTATCCCCGAACGATAAGTAAAACGTCCTCTCAAAAAGTGAAAATGAGGTCCCAGGAGTGAAGTCATGAGTACGACATGACTTGAGCTACAGGTATTTATTACCTGAGTCACAGGTCTTCATTACAACTGAGACCGTGACTTTCGTAGAAGTCAACCAAGATATTACGGTTGTTATAAAATTAAAATAAGAGGTAATGTCTCCAACAGGAGACAGATGTCTATATAACCTTTATCAAAGGATACAACCAACGATTTTAAAAAAAAAAATGACTTTCTACTGTAAAACAACACACACCAGAGGCAGATAAACTCCTGAAAATTGAAAAAACAACACCGAGAGAATACAGAATTTGTCTTTAGTTTGAAGTGTCATAGTTTTGTATATATGTATATATTTTATATATTCATATTTTTATGTATCCTTCTTTACACTAATCAAGGAACTCTCCAGTAAAATCGGTAGTCGTTGTTATAGGGACTGAAACGGGTTCCAATTGTTTAAGAGGTCTATGGTCCCAATTTAGGGTCAATTCAGGTACTCTATTGAGGGGTTTGACAGATGGGTCCTTCGACTCGAGGGACGTCGCCGTTGTACTGGGACGAAGACAGTGGTCCAGGGAAAAAGGGAGAACGAAGAGGAAGTTCTCGCCGGAGAAGGAAGAGAAATAGATGAGTCAGGACAAGACGGGAGAACCAGGGGGTAGCGAGTGGTTCGTTGTGAATGACCGTCCTCCAAACGACACTAGGTGGGTACCTTTGGAGGAGGGCGATCTCGAAGGTAGTCCGTCTGGAACCGTAGAACTCAGAAAGAGAAGAGCACTTTACTTTACGACCAAGGACTCGATCTTCAAAAACCCCTCCTAGGAAATCCTCCAACCGCTCTTCCCGTCCTCCCTAGACTTTCCGTTTAGTTAGTTCACACTATGTCGTCACGAAAAGTTTCACCCCCAGCGAGACCCTTAGGTCCCCTGTTCCAGTCCCCATTCCGGACTCTGAGACGTAAAGATTGTACGATGTTACTACGACTACGACGACCAGGTCCCTGGTGAGTCTCCTCACTCTAAAATCGGTCAGAAAGTCGTCGTACTTACGAAGAAATTTTACGTCCAAGGACCGACGTGTCTGACATGGGGGACCCCAGACTAAGTAACCCAGACCTCACCCTGGGTCCTTAAACTATCCTTTTTTTAGAGGACTGAACCTCCCTCTCATCCCTGAAACTTTCACTACTGTCTTCGAAATTTTGTTGGATAGTCCAGGTATAGTGGGTGACTACGTTCTTCTAAGACTCATTGGGTCTCTACGGTATCGGAGGTTCGTCCCTCGGTCCCAAGGGACTCCAAGAAGTTAGGGTTCGGTACGTAAAAGATGAAGTTATGTGACGAGGTAATGTTACAAACATATTAGTTTTATTAATCATGAAGGACACGGAGGTGAATCGGTTTCGGATTTGACACGTATTATTTTGTTTTAAACCGGAAAAGTTAGTGGTCTCTGAGAGAAGAAACCAAATGTGCACAAACTACTCTTTCGAATACAAAAGGAGAGGTGAGTAAGTTGTTTATAACCGGTTCGGAGATGGACAGTCACGTGTGTCATTCAGGAATCTGAAAAAGGACCATTGTCGTAACCCGACAAATATACTAAAAAGTAAATAAAACCGAATGAAGGTACTCTGGGGTATCGTTACGTATAATATCGGACTTACAGTGTGAGACCTGAAACTCTGTCGTGTAGGCACTTCCGACTACCACAGAGAGTTTCATCCTGCAGTGAGTAAAAGAGTATCAGGAAGTAAGTGAGTTGTCTGTAAATAACTCGTGGATGATATACGGTCCACACCAAAATCTACGACTCCTAGGTCGTCTCTGGTTCCGTCTGTCCTCAGGGACGGAACCTCGTCTCACGTAAGACCTCTCTCTTTCCTCACTCGTCTCCTCAGTTCTTTACTCACCCCACATACACGACACAGTCTACCACTGTGCACGAGGTTCTACTTATTTCGTCCTTTCCTCACTCCGACAAGGGCCTCCGACCCTCGACTTCCCTCCGGGTCACTCCCCGACCGTGGACTTCCTCCGGTCCTTCCCCGTACACCCCACCCGGGAGGCCCGTCTCCCTTCGTCCACGACCCTCACGGACTCTTCGTCGTCACCCCGACCTTCCGACCCCGACTCCCTCCCCGAGTTTTACCTTTCCTCCGGGCTCCCTGCCACCGACCAGCCCCTTCCTCTCGAACAGGACTTCCCAAACTCGCCTCCGTCTCGTTGGACTGGAACGTCCGTCTCCCTATGTTCCGGCTTCGTCCCCTTTACCGTCCTTCAATCAATCAACGTCTCTAGGTCCAATCTCCACACTCCGACCCCTCTTCGGCCACTTCGAAGACTCCTCCCTAGTCTCATGACTCCCTAAAACTTCCGTCTCAGTTGTCCTAGACGACTGTCCAACCTGTACTTCACACCCTCTGTCCTCCTCCTCGTGGGCCTTCCTACCACAAAGGTTGTTGTGAGGAAGGGTCCCGGTCGGGGGTCGACGGGACCCAGTTTACCTCTTCTACGTCGCCCCGAAGACCGAAGACACACAGGAAAGGTAGGGAAGGTAAACACGAAAAAGGAGGAGAGGCTTGAGTCCGACCTTAACTCTCGTCCCCAAATCTACAGTCAAATTTAGCCCAAAGAGTTAAATGGTCGAGGTAATGGAACCTGATTAAGGAATTGGAGAGACTAGAAACTCATAAAAGTCTCGATTCGAGTAAATTGAAACAATTACTCGGTGTTACATACATTTTACAGACCACGTATCCTGCGTGAGTTATTTACGAATAGGAAGAGGAAAGAGAAGATACTTCTCGACTACTTTAGTAAGTCCCATTTCACATTACTGATTAAGGTATTCCCACCAAATAAACCCCCGACATAACGTAAAATTACTCTGCTCCTCAAATTCGGTTTTCTTACTTAGTAACGACGTCCGGTGACCACTTATTCATTTTCCTCCTAAAGACAATCGACAACAAAACAAAACAAACCCCCTCCCCGTACTTAACTGAAACAAATCCCTTTCCTCAACTTTCACACTTTCAGAGGACAGTGGGAACTTTACTGGAAGTTGAAAGTACTGTTATAACTGACTCAAAGAGGAAACCTGGTCCGGAACTTTTATGTTTCCTTCTGTCTGTCTACACCAGGACCCAAATGTAAGATCGTCCTGGTTTCTTGTAACTTGTGTTGTCTTTTCCCTGAAGAGAGCACCCGGTCACCAATTCTGAGATGTGAGGGTTACGTCTCCTGAGCTCAAGTTACGGATCAGTCCGTTGATCTAGGGTGTACGGAGTTGATTTCTAGGGCGTATGATGTTAATTTTGGACCACGTCGATTTTTTGTTTTTTGTTGTGTTATTCTACCGTACGGACACCCGTCCCTTCGATCTCCTCGAAACCCTTCGTCCCCCTCCGACGGATTATAGTTCGTTCCCGATATTTCTAGATTTAGTCCAAGAGTTAGGACCAAAAAATTGTTTAACTAAATTTTAGGACTACGGACCTAGAATGAGGGTTTCTAAGACTCTATTAGGGACCCGTAGTCCTAAAAAAAATTAAAGGGGTTTTCTAAGACTACCCGTCGGTACTACTCATTAATCGTCCTCGGCATATCTGAGTCTACCCAATAAACAGTCCAACGCCTCTTTGCTCTCACTTCTACCTTCAAATCTCCTTCATACACCGGGGAACGTCCTGGACCTCCGGAAAGACACATGCACCTCGTCTCGACCCCTTACCTTCCCACTCTCTACTCTACCCCCCGTCCCCTGTCCCGAAACTCCCGGTGTACTCTTACACGTGTAAAACGTGTGAGCACGGTCCCCTTCCGTAACTTCCGTCCTCCACCGTATGACCCCGGGAAGTTATAGGTATTACCTTTTCTGGTACTTTTTCTCACATGTTCTTCGGTCACCTTGGACTTTGCAGAACATCAACAGACTTCTAAGAAGTCAGTGATACAGTTCACTGTGTCTACAAAGAGAAAGAAGTAAACTACTTCTAGTCCCTAGATTTGAATGGGATTTTCGAGTGACAAACAGGGGTAACCTTACCGTCCACACCGTCGTTAACAACGTATACCTAATATATCTAACTTTTCGTCCCCTTTGTGATTTTACTTGCAAGTGGACTGGGTGTACGCACACCGTCGGGTTCCGAAACAACACCCTCGTTACTAAGAACCATACCCGATAAGGGACATAGTTCTTAAGACCCGTTTTGATTTGCAATCTTCTCCTCTACGGCAGAACCAGAACAACCACCACGAACGAAATCAATCTGTAGAGTATAACTCGAGTATACACATATAACTTTTATTTAACAAACCCAGTCTGTTCTTGTACCATTAAACTTATAACCGAAGGAAAGAACGTCCGAACTAAACGCACCACTGGTTCAATGACCACTGATCAAGCGATCGATCCAGTAAGTCCCCTCAGTCTAGTCGTGTGTTTTTTTGTACAGTGAAAATTTATGTGAACTATCGTCATGGACAGGTGGAAGAATTTGAGAAGGCAACTTCAATCAAGGTTTCTTCTGTTGTACGGTTAGGACTTTTACGAGGGTCAACGACGTCTTATGGTATACGAAAACTACATTACATCCTTAGGATAAATGGGGTGAATTAAAATGAAAGACTGACGGAACACCTGACTCAAGGCAAAATTCCTGACCAACCGAGAACTCCTTGGGAAAGTCTTGTCACGCACCTTATGTTGCAATATTTGGAGGGACGTTCAGACACACACAAAAATTTGGTTTGGATTTTTCGACCATTGTCTCGGTGAAACCTTATCATAGATAAAATCTTAGCATCAACATTTGTACTCTTATTGAATTTAACATCTAGGGAAAATCGAGAAGACATCAACGTCTTAATCTAAAACGACGACAATATAATCTTATTATAATTGACTATAAAACTTTGTTTACACATAAAATTCACGATTATGTTTCCGTTTACTTTTGGTGAAAAATTTGCACACGTCATACAAATAAGAGAGGTTTTCTTAGTAGTCGATTTATTTTACGGATATTACCTTCACTAACTACTCGTTCGACCAAATCAGTCTGCAATATGTTTGAAACCATATAGTGTCTTACGAAACGACACGAACATTTTAAAAGAACAGATTGAACTTAAATGTAAGGTACCACTATTGTACCATTTACATCACAATAATTTCATTTACTTGTGTGTGTGTGTTTTTCTTACGTGTATATGCATACACATTGACTCAGTGACGACATGTCGTCATTAATTGTGTTGTAACATTTAGTTGATATGCAGTTATTTTTTAAAAAAATTTCTTTTTCTTTTCCCAAAATTTTTATCGCACATTTAACCACCCTTACGTTTAACTATGTCGGTGATACTTCTTGTCATACTTCTATGAATTTTTTGATCATTATTTTGATGGTATACTGGGTCGTTAGGATGATGACCCGTATATGGGACCTTTTTGATATTAATTTTTTGTGTGTACATGGGGTCACAAGTAACGTCATGATAAATGTTATCGGTCCTGTACCTTCGTTGGAGGTACAGGTGACTGTCTACTTACCTATATCTTCAACACCATGTATATATATTACCTTATAATGAACCGGTATTTTTCCTTGTTTAAACTCAGTCAAGATCACTCCGTCTACTGGGGTCTCTGACAATATGTCTCACTTCATTCAATCTTTCTCTTTTTGTTTATAACATATAATTGTGTATATATACCTTAGATCTTTTCCCACGACTACTTGGATAGACGTCTCGTCCTTGTCTCTGTGTCCGAATCTCTTGTCTGAAGCCTGTGTCGTTCCCTTCCTCTCCCGCCCTACTTGACTTTCTCACCTTGACTGTATGTACGTAATGGCACACACTTTATCTGTGTTTGCCCTTCAACGACAATCGCGTCCCTTGAGTCGGACCACGAGACCCTGTTGTGTCTACCTACCCTACCCCCGGCCACCCACCCACACTCCCTCCAAGTTCTCCCTTCCCTGCATATGGGTACTGACTAAGTACAACGACATACCGTTTTTGATTGTATTGTAACGTTCCGTTAATAGGAGGTTAATTTTCATTTATTTAATAAATTTTTATCGTACATTTTTACGTTTCAGTATAAAGTGTTTAGAAACTTTAAGTACTTGGTAAGAAAGATAATTCATTTTGACATGGTTCTTTAATAGGTATAAAATTTCAGGTAAAATTAAAAAGGACCTCGTCTAGGGGGTTAAAGTATTTTAGATAATTTTTAAATTTAAAATTGTTTATTTTAGATATGGTTTACCTTTTTTTGTTTTCTCACCCACGATGAATCGGTTTTTTTTTCCAACGTGTTTAAAAGTCCACGAACCCCTCTTTATCATCAACCGGAACGGGTTGATGACCTGAAGAGACCCGACCGACGGACCGACTGGGGTCCAAATGTGCAGTAATACTGAAATCCCGGTATCCGGTAAAGACCAGGTTTGGATACCCCCTCCAACGTGTGAGGCGGAGTTCATGGACAACCTGACGAGTAGATCTTTGTAGGTGGTCGGAGGCTCTTACCTGTAGTGTAAGTATCAAGTCAAATGTACGACCGGGTCAAATGTAGAGACTGCATTCACTCCCTTTACCTGACTTTTTCGTTCGGGTTTAAGACCTTTTCTTAAAACATAGGTAGTCGTTATTTATAGTACTATACCTATAGTTCTACAAATATTAGTAAAATACCACTCTTTTACAAGACATTAATAAAAATTAACTGACCTGTTTATCCGGAATTTTGTCCCAACTCACCGAAGGGACCGTCAAGTCATCAATGTTGAAGTACGAAGGTGACGTCTCTCGTACCCAAGCTAGGGTCCAACCTCTTGATTCTAGGGTGTACGGTGAGTCGTACCTGTTTCCTTTTTTTTTTTGTTCCAACTTAAACTCTCGTGAAGTACTTTAGAAGTACATTGGCTCTTTGGATAGTAAATGTGTAGTAAAGGTCTGTTAACCCAGATAGGTAAATTGTGGTTACCCATTTAAATTAAGTATCGTCCTCTCTATTCTTTCGGGAGGAGTCACTAGTTACGTTTCTTTATCTCCTATTGTTATCTTACCCTTTCTGATCTCTAGAGGAGTTCATTTAAACTCTATGGTTCCCTTGTAAAGTACGTTTCTACTCGTGTTGTCTCCGTCTCCGTTTCTACTGGATTGTCTCCGTCTTCCACGATTCTTATGTACCTCACTCACTTCACTCACTTCAGCGAGTCAGCACAGACTAAGAAACGTTGGGGAACCTGATATCGGATGTTCCGAGGAGACAGGTACTTTAAAAGGTCCGTTCTCATGACGTCACCCAACGGTAAAGGAAGAGGTCCCCTAGAAGGGCTGGGTCCCTAGCTTGGGCCCAGAGGGCACAACGTCCGTCTACGAAATTGGAGACTCGGTGGTCCCTTCTTATGTACCTTCTTGACATGGTTTTTCTAGAATTATAGAATTACTGGTCTATTGGTGCTACCACACTAGTGAGTGGACCTCGGTCGGTATGACCTTACGCTTCAGTTCACCCGGAATCCTTTGTAGTGATACTTGTTTCGATCACCTCCACTACTTTAGCGAGTGTCAACTTGATAAAGTTAGGATTTGTTACTACGACAATTTCACGACTTGAGTTATACGGTCGTTGAAACCTTTTGAGTCGTCACCGGTGTCCTGACCCTTTCTTACCGTTAGTTGGGTTAGGTTTTCTTTCCGTTACGGTTTTTTTCTTTTTCTTTTCTTTCCGTTACGGTTTCTTACAAGTTTGATGGCGTGCTAACATGAGTAGAGTGTGTGATCGTTTCACTACGAGTTTTAAGAGGGTTCAGTCCGAAGTTGTCATGTACTTAGCTCTTTGAGGTCTACAAGTTCGACCTAAATCTTTGCCGTCTCCTCGGCCTCTAGTTTAATGGTTGTAGGCAACCTAGTATCTTTTTCGTTCTCTTAAGTTCTTTTTGTAGAAATAACTGATGTGGTTTCGGAAACTGACACACCTAGTGTTGTTTGACCTTTTAAGAAGTTCTCTACCCTTATGGTCTGGTGGAATGGACGGAGGACTCTTTACACATACGTCCAGTTCTTCGTTGTCAATCTTGGTCTGTACCTTGTTGTTTGACCAAGGTTTAGCCCTTTCCTCATGCAGTTTCGACATATAACAGTGGGACGAATAAATTGAATATACGTCTCATGTAGTACGCTTTACGACTCGACCTACTTTGTGTTCGACTTTAGTTCTAACGACCCTCTCTATAGACTCTGTATAGTGGAGTCTATGTGTCCACTGTGGTGGGAATACCGTCTTTCGCTTCCTGACTTCTCAGAGAACTACTTTCACTTTCTCCTCTCACTTTGTCGACCGAATTTTAAGTTGTAAATTTTTTGCTTCTAGTGCCGTAGGCCAGGGTAGTGAAGTACCGTTTATCTATCCCTTGTTACCTTTGTCACTCTTTGAAATAAAAGAACCCGAGGTTTTAGTGACGTCTACCACTGACGTCGGTACTTTAATTTTCTACGAACGAGGAACCTTCTTTTCGATACTGGTTGGATCTGTCGAATAATTGTTCCTCTCTGTAATGAAACGGTTGTTTCCAGGTAGATCAGTTTGATACCAAAAAGGTCATCAGTACATACTTACACTCAGCCAGATATTTCTTTCTACTCGTGGTTTCTTAACTACGAAAACTTGACACCACAACCTCTTCTGAACTCTCAGGGAACCTGACTTTTCTCTAGGTTGGTCAAGTAGGATTTCCTTTAGTCAGGACTTATAAGTAACCTTCCTGACTATGAAACCGGTGGACTATACTTCTTGACTGAGTAATCTTTTCTGGGACTATTACCTTTTGTGACTTCCGTCGTCCTCTTCCCTTGCTGTCTCCTACTTCACCAACCTACCGCAGTGGCTGAGTTACCTGTACTCAAACGTGTTCGAGGTCCTCAACGACTACCTGTCCTTTCGGACCGTACGACGTCAGGCACCCCAACGTCTCTCAGCCTGTGTTGACTCACTGACTTGACTTGACTTGACTGAATTGTGGTTTGAAAAAAAATTAGATAACTAAAAAAATCAAAAATGTAAACCCAAAACCTTTCTAGTGAAACCGTCGGTCCTAGTGTGGACACCAACGCGTCCAACATGTGACGGGTTCCTGTATGTAAATTCCATCATTGTAAGCGTAGTGTCTGGAGTTTCTTGACATTGAATACTTGTGAAGGTCGTCTACCGCCATCTCGCAGAACAGGATTGTTTTCGTCCCGTCAGGTCGTAGAACTCCTTCCCCGTAGAAAAAGATTAAACGTGTTTCTACGGTAGCCGGTCACGACCGGAAAAACCGTACCCAGATCTCCTTCTGTTTTGGCCCCTGTCCTTTTGGTGAATCCGTCGGCGGTGTTAATAGACCCGACCTCCTCTTCTCTCCAAATTGAGTCCATTACCGTTATTCAAACCTCTTCTCTTTTCCACAGATTCTGACTACTCCGGTTCACTTCTCTCCCTCTTTCACTCCATCCCTATCTCTTACTGAGGGTCAGACACACACCTACCTTGACGGTCAGGGTCCCCACTACCCTTCTCGGACAAAGACCCTTACTAAATCTAAACCCCTACACCACTCAAACTAAATGGACGTCTTGTGGGTCCACTGTAGTACCGTCCCGATCTCCCTGTCTAGACCACTGTACCCTTCCTCCTACCTTCGCCCGCGACACTGCCTCTCTCTAAAGGGGTCTTTTGACGTGTCGGACTCGTCTCGTCTCGTCTCGTGGGTTTGGTCCCTGTGTCGGTGGATCACCCGCCCACCTATTTGCACGTCTCCGCTCCCGTCCTCTACCAGGGCGCAAGACCATAAAGGGTAGAGGACACTCGACTCGACAGGTAACAACCCAATCTAACACAGGTCTTACTCTCCTGTGCCCGAGAAGGTTCTTATTACACGCATTACTCGAAAGGACGTAGGAAAAACCGATTCTTTAGTAAGAAAAATGATAGTCAACATAAGGTCTACCAATGACACTGACCTTCACACTGAACACTCTTCACTCGCCAAACGACATCTTTAAAGGTCTGAAGGTACCTTCAGAGGTGGTGAATTGTTTAATACTAGAAGGGTGTTTTAAACGTCACTTTGTAACACACGGTATATTTAAGTCAAAAACATAGCTGACGGTCAAGCGTGTTCCTATGAACATAAGGGTTTTAGTTATTTTGGTGAGTCCTCACATCGTTTGAAAATATCAACTGTACTTATATAAACAGTATTGTTGTAAGTTTTTATAATTATTACTAATTGCAATAAAGTTTGTAAATTTACCACTTTAGACGGGGTTCCTTACGAATCCGATTTGTAGGTTGTCTTTTCTTGAAGATCCAGATCTAAAAGACGACACATAAGAAAAAAAAAGAGAAATTTTTCTTTTTCAAGATGGAGACGAAAGCGTGAGCTCGTGGACTAGTTCGAGAAGGAGGGATATTTAATAAAGCCTTCTCAATCAGGTTCTCGGGTCGACGTGTGCCCGGTCGGAGTGGGCACCCGGACGTAACGCGGAAGATTGTTTAACGACGGAAATCGGAGAAGGACACCGGCACATGCTACTCCCGTCTAAAAGGGAAACTCTTAGGTCAGAAACGTAGACAGACAGTTCGACTTTTATTGGACTGGAAATCCCCGAAGGATTTCCGACGTTCGTACCCGACGTTCGAAGGGTAATCGGGACGGAGAGTATGACTACCAATTAAACTACTTGGGACCTCTCCTAGGAATTGACGAAGGAGATTTACGACCACTGTCTCCGTCCTGTCAATGCCAGGGACTACGATTTTCATTAAGTAGACAAGTCTTCGAATTTTGAGTCTCCGGGTAAAGGTGGTAGATCTGTTTCCCCACTCACCTCGCGAGGAAGGAAGGTCCAAACCCCGGGGACCCTAATCGTCCATATCCTTTCAGGAAAATTAACACGAGTCACCCCACGATATGTAAAGTCGGATCTCAGTATTGTGTTCGATAAACACTTCTGAAATGTTACTGTGGAGAAAACTACCCAAGGGAAAACATATTAAACTAACTAACTAAAGAAACCGACACGACTCAGAAGACTCACCCGAAAAGAGATCAACACCGCTCGTCCTTGATGAGAAGAAAACGTTACGTGCCGAAGAGTAACACCACCGAAGAGAACAAAACCTCGTGTCCGAAATCCCGTGAGCTCGAAGTCATCAACATCGTGTACTCGAGTTATCAACACCAAGAGCCCGAGATCTCCGGTCCGAATTCTCAACACCGCGTGTCCGAATCGACGAGACGCCGTACACCTTAGAAGGGACTGGTCCCAAGCTTGATCTCAGAGGACGTGACCGTCTTTCTAAGAAATGGTGACTCGGTGGTCCCTTTGGGGTAACCCGTGGGAAAAATTTTCTTTCTTTTCAACCCGTTGTTAGACTTCCGTCGTTTGGTACAATCTATAGATTATACCGTAAGTAAAGTTTACGAGAACACAAGGTAAGGGTTGTTCGGACGAGTATAAAAAGTTTGGCGCCACGGAGTTAGAAACTAAGTCTTTTACGGCACTGACACATTTACTTAACAACCATTTGTGGTATAAGGAACGAATTATTGGACCTTTTCTACACTCTTACTTAAACGTCACTAAATCGCGAAAAGTAATACCTTTACGGTATATTTATAAATTGAGATTACGCATAAAATAAGATTAAAAAACAATTAGTGTAAACGAATCAATTATACCGTATAAATACGGTTGAAAAATAAAATAACGGTATCTAAAATACTTACTACCGTCAACGTATACAACAAAATAAACTTTAACCCAACTAACATATCTGAGTACGTTTTAACAGACAATTAAAATCCCGAATCATATATACGGTAACATGGTCGTTTAGGGGAGTTGTGCGTGTGCATGTGTGTGTGGACCTGTGTATGTATGCAATGTTGTGTAAGTACGTGTATGCCAAGGGGGGTGGGGGTGTATATTGTGTAACCGTGAAACGGAAAAAGCGATCCCTTCCTTAAGAAGGATCCCTTCCTTAAAAAAAATGTCCGAGTAAGTATGAAAACTTCCGTCTGTTTAAACTAAATCGTTTTGTAAGAAGATTTTAACTCTTTCTTAATTTTTTTATTTATTTTGTTTCCACCTTCCTCTTTCGTAAGTCCTCATATTTGGTTAAGATACCTAAAAAATTTTAAAACTGAGGTTTTAAAACTATCATACACTTTATGAAAATCCCTATAAGAAAAGAAATTTGAAAAAGTGTAAATAGTTTACTATGCAAACGACTTCAGTCTCGGTACCAATCCAGGACTCCCTATACACTTTTTGTGGACCCCGGGTTGTTTCGAGGGAAGGATCCAGAGCTTCCATAAGGGCAATCCTCAAGTGGAAAATCCAATTTATCAAGGAGTGGGGGCTCATATTTAGTCAAGAAAGATAGGTGAAAGGAAATCCTGCATTCCCTGGTCCCCGTAGTTCACTTCTCCTTCCTCTAAGACTTTCCCCAGAGTCGAGAGGAGTCTTTACCGACGCGTCACTTTCTTTGATTCCAAAATATAATCTCAATACAAAATTATTCTCAATTGAAGACGAGTCACACCCGAAGGGACCATCGAGTCTCCAATTTTGTAGACGGACGTTACGCCCTCTCGACCCAAGCTAGGGACCCAACCTTTCTAGGGAACCTACTTCCTTTACCGTTGGGTGAGGTCACAAGAACGGACCTTTTAGGGTACCTCTCCTTGGACCACCCGATATGAGGTACCCCATCGTTTCTCAGCCTGTGCTGACTCGCTGAAGTGGAAGAAAGACGACTTACACCGAATTTTTTCTGTCAAAGAAAAAGAGAGTATGTTTTCTTCAGATATCTTCTGTTCCTCCGAGGTGCCAGTATTCTCTAAGACCAAGGAAGACAGAACAACGAGACATTAGGTGAAGAATGAGAACCTGTTTCCACCGACGAGTTTAAGGTCGGTAGCACAGGAGTCAGACGGCCATTTCTCCTTTCTTCTCGTGACAGGAAAGTAACTGCCTATGAAGGGTCTTCATGGTACGTTGTGCTGGTCTAGAAACAGTGTACTAGTGTAAATAGTTGTTCCCTCTGACCCCTTATGACAGAAGTAAGGACACTAATACCCGAGTCGTTTTTTAGTCTCCAGATGGCGATTCTTTCTACCCCCTCTTAATTACAGTTCCCTGTCGATCTTCTGACGGTGTCCTAGTATATAGTCCAGAAAGATTTTATGGAATGTACAGATACTGGACTCATGAAAAGTCAAAAGACCTAAAGAAAGATCGGGGTCTGTATTTTTAGCGTTTACTCATTTTCACTAGTTTGAGTTTCTGGTAAAGGTTTCTTTTCGAAACCTTTCGAGTCTGGGGTAAGATACTAACGGATAATTGTGAGGGAACTTTAAAGTCGCCTTTAAGATCTTAACCGACCCTTACGTCGTTCCCTGTTGTTCTTCCGGGCCTATCGGGGTTCTGTGTAGGACGACCGACAACGGTTACTGCTCCTCGAGTTGGTCCATGCAGACTTCGTGACTGTGGTCGGTGGTTTACCTAAACGGTTTGTGTAATGACGAACACCTGGGTCGACCAATCTTTAGGAAGGACGACATCACGGGTCAATGTAGATGTGACTTTGTAAGTCTATTATATCCTGACTCTAAGTTTTATTTTAACAGAGACCTTATCTGAGGTAATATATAAGACTTAGAACGGTCTCGAAGCGAAGGAGAAATTTTCGTTCGAGACACACAACGATCTCCTCCACGTCATGTGTGCACAAGAAGAGATATGTCAAAGGAGTGGGTTTGAAACAACTACTAAATAAGACTACTCCCGTCTTCACAGGAAAGACAATAGTTTTGATTGGGAAATATGAAATTTTGACAAAGGTTTTAGTTCATTTAAGGGTGGAAGTAAGGGGGGTGCCTTCTACACGCTCCATCGTCCATCTATCATATTCTTGAAAGTAAATATAAACAAAAGACCAGAATAAAAAAGTTGGACAAACACCGATTCTTAGTCACGGATAAAGGTTAGGTTGTACTTGACTATTAAAGGTTTTTATTTTACTTTTCATTAATGATCTTTTTAATTTTCTGTTTTTATATGTTTGATGGTCGATGTTAAAACAACAATGATCTAGGTTATCTATTTGTTATTGAGATAGTTGAATACTCTGCGAAGGAGTACTAAAGACATGACGAAAACGGTGTCTACCCATTATTATCGAATACCTGCCCGGGACCAACGTCTGGTGTGAACCTCACCGGGACGATATCTTACACGTTTTACGTAATCACATCGTCAAGTACAGCTAATCAATCTCATTTGTCTATAGGTAACCCTCCACGTACCGGTTTGTATAAAATGACTACCTTACGTACTAGTTTCCTCACTCCTTCCAACAATTGACTCAGATCGGGAACGTAATTGGAAACTTGGGGTAAAACAGTTCGACACGAGGATGCAGACTTCGAGAAATAGGAGACAATACAGACCTTAAAGACTCGAGACCCGTTGTAGGGACCAAGGTGGGACAGATGCGAAAGTAAAGTGAAACGAACAAAAAAAAAGGTATGTTTTAACACCTAACGGAACTATGGATGTCTCTTTTCGGGATGGGCACTTTGTCCCTTTTGGTCAATTTAGAGCACATAGGACGTCAAAGAAACCTTTCGTCTCTGGTCTAAATTGTGAAAGAAACGGTTGTCAATCTTAGTAAAAATTAGGTCTTGGTTGTACGAGAAACGACAGACTCGAGTGTGTAGCAGAGAGAAGTCGACGATTTTCCTCAGTGGTAGCGGTCGCCTCCGCAGGACGGGTCTTAGGTGGGACTTGACGACCGGTTTTTCGCTCCCTGGTTTCCGTTCAGTCTTTGGTAGGAGAGGGGAGGGGGTCTCTTTTCTCCTTCCTTCCGGTGCAGTCCTTTCTTCCCCCCTTTCTTTAGCTTCCGACGGTTTGGTGCCTGTAGGTTTTTCCATTCGGATTACCATGGACACTCGGGGTCTGTGAGTGTCTTGTCCTCCCTTCAACTTGGTAGGTTTCTCCTCCTACAACGGTCGTAGAGGTTTCCTGACCCCTGAACGGAGGCACCCACCCACCCCCCTCCTTTACTATCCTTACAGACACTTTTTCTTATTTCTCCCCTGAAGAACCGTCGGGTCACCAATTCTGAAGTGGAAGGTGAAGTCCCCGCACACCCAAGCTGGGTAGGGATCGGCCCTTCGATTCTAGGGTGTACGGACCTTCGGTTTTTTTAGTTTTGTATTTTCGTCTTCGTTATGACATTGTTTAAGTTATTTCTTAAATTTTTAATCGATGTAGGTTTTTTTAGAAATTTTATTTATTTCTCAGAAACTCTGGTCGAGTCTATTAGTACGTCCCAGATGATCTCTAAAGGTTGGGGTTTTGTACCACCAAAAGTGCAAAGGCCTGGGGAAGGTGACGGGGGTGGTTTTAGAAGCCACTCTCTACGACAGGACCTTGTGATGAAGGGTGGAGGGGGTACACCGTACGACTGTGTAGAGATCGGAAGGTGTCTCTCAGTAGGTTCAAGTCGGTGACCGTAAAGTCCACAAACCTATTGGACTATACGATGCATCGATATTGAGTCTCTATGGTAAGCACCTCAGTATAAAAAGTATACGACGGGTCATGTCGTTGATGATCGCTGTAAACCGATAAATGTAAACTTAAATTTAATTAATTTTACTTTATTTTGAGTCAAGGAACCAACGAGGTCGGCGTTAAGTGTACGAATTGTCATGGTTCGTCGTGTTTCCATCTTGTAATGGTACTCCCTTCCTTCAAGACAACCTGTCGTGACGAGACCCCCAAAGTTCAAAAGTAAGGAGCCTGGAGACACTACTGATTTTTCTACTGTTTTCTCAAGTAAAGAGCCGGCGACACGGGGTCCCTCAGGACCCCTCTTCCCTCTAACTTGTCACATGATACTTACTGGGGTCGGAGGTACTCCACGTCCACAACTTTTCTCGTTCTTATTGTATGGACACAGGTCCAAACTCATTCCTGACACCTACGTATTCTTAGGGAACGACGACCACGATTCAGCGAAGTCAGCACAGGCTGAGACACGCTGGGGTATCTACCGTCGGGTGGTCCGAGGTGGCAGGGACCCCAAGAGGTCCGTTCTTGTGACCTCACCCACGGTAAAGGAAGAGGTCACGTACTTTCACTTTTCACTTTCACTTCAGCGAATCAGCACAGACTGAGGAGCTCTGGGGTACCTGACGTCGGATGGTCCGAGAAGGCAGGTACCCTAAAGGTCCGTTCTCATGACCTCACCCAACGGTAACGGAAGAGGCTTCTTAGGGAATTTATGTGAAATAAAAAACATCATAAGAAAAAAGGGGTCCAACCATAGGGAACGAAGGGAGGTAGTTTTTGTCATCTTGGATTGTGGACTGGTGAAGGAAAATATATGTTGCCCCACCAATGGTTCCCTTTCTGAATTTTCGGTGAAACCCGAAAAAGACCTACTAAAGAGTAGACAGGAAGACCAAAGATGGTTGTCAGGTTTGGTTTCCTGTCGCTATTTCTTCCCTGAAGTTTAAGGTGGAGACTTCTGCCCGGTCCCCTACCTAAGTGCTAGGACAGAAGATTCTCGGAACACGATCCCGTCTTCCATTATTTCTTTCAACATTACACGACGGTATTTCGTGCTGACGTGAAAATATTGGATGACAAATGTTCGTTACTACGGTGGAAGTAGGTAAGGAAGGGACTATATTGAAAGTGAGACCAGAACATAAGTAAAAATTTAACTTTTCGATACCGTTACAGACGTAACACTCCTATTTGTTCGAGAAATCGCGACTCTTAACAAATACGACTGTAACCAGTCGGTCACCTAGAAAGACGAGTCACAGAAAGACGAAGGGTACAGGGTCAATAAGGACACGAGTGGTTTTTGTTTAGGTCCCGATTGAAAGAGTTGGTCGGAAACCCTCCGGACGAAATGTACCACACTACATTAAATAGTACTTTTCTTTTACCTTTCTATACAAGGGACTTATAGGGACCACAATCTTCACTTAATAAACGGTTATTAAGTCAGACGAACGGAAAGATCCGAAGTCTTTCTTTTGTTTGACCCAATATGTAAAGTTGTCAAAAGTCGTCGTGTTGTCGTCGGGGGCGGTTTGTACGTCTATTAAGTAAGGGTGTTCGTATTGTCTGTTAAATAGATGACTCAGTTGACCCCGACGTTATTCTGTGCACACCTTTCTCAATCAATTAGTATAGAGTCCATCGCTTACAAACGTCGGACAGTCACCATCTTGGAGAAAACTTCGGTAACCGTTCTCGTACAAAACTCTTCGCGTACTTTCACCGTCCAATGATTAAATAGTGACTACTTTCGTCCCCTCGTTTCTCACCTTCAATACAGACGAGATCCCCGACAGGCACCAATACTCTACTAAGCGAAAGAGAGTGAATTTATCCCCTCGTTCTTCAAGAACGAGTCCACCCTTCTACTACCTCTTACCAAAGGTAAGGTGACTCAAGTGCAGGGATCCCGTCGTAAAGTGTTCACACCGAGGTTCCAGGGGTTTTCTGTTCCACCGGTATGTGCCCGTCCAGTCTCAGGGTCTTGGGTAGTGAAGAGAGGGCGTCTTCACCAACCGAAACGCAGGGACAGGGGTCTCCAGACACGACGAGACTTTTCTTACGACCCTTGACTCATCGAAGAACGTCCTCGATGAGTCTTTGATGTTGTAGTTTGTGGTTCTGGTGGGTCTTCTCTTTACTCCTGTATTAAATATCCCTCTTCTTTTCCTTCCCTCTAGGGTAAGGACAAGGACCTTCTCCTCCGTCTAAACAACGCACAACGATTGGAGTCCCACTTATAGTTTAGGTGACTCGAGTTTTCTCGGATGACCTTTGGTGTGTGGTCCCTTTGGACTCTACCGACAAGGTGCATCTCGGCAAAGACAACCGTCAGTCACTTTCTTACGTGTCTATACTTCCAGAAGGCCTCCTGAATGAGCGGGTTGAGAGGTAGAAGAGAAGGGTTACGTCGACAGGAACTGGGTCTCACTGTAGTCGGTATAACCGAGGTACTCTCACCTCCCGTAGCAGGTGGGCTGGTGTCGGCTCTAACTGGAGTTCCTTCTATATCCATTCCAAGGTTCTGAAGTCCTCTGCACGGAATCTTATCGAGGACAAGGCCGTTCAAGAGCACTCCGACCAGAGACAGTCGACCTCTCGGAGACGAACCACCTGGGACAGTTAGTCTGAGACGGCAACACAAATTGACTTGTCGTAACTTCATAACCCTGAAGGGACCCCGGAGTCTGTCATTTCTTGGACGGACGTTACGTCCTCTGGGTCCAAACTGGGTCCCTAGTTTTTGATTAAAAAAATTATACGTATATAAAGACTTTAAAAATAACTTCACAGTATGTTTTTGTCTACTAATCACGTGTCGAACTACTTATTTTGACACAGTGGTCGTAGCACTAGTACCTTGTCTTGGAACGGTCGTGGGGTGTTCCGGGGAAGTAGGGAGTAGGGTCCTGGTAAAAGAGGTTCCCATTGGTGATACTACAGGAGACAAAAAAACAAATAAACAAACAAACACCGACGAGACATGTCGTACGTCCTAGAATCAAGGGGGTGGTCCCTGACTTGGGTGCGGGGGATGTCACCTTCGTGTCTCAGAGTTGGTAACCCGGTGGTCCCTTCAGGGATGGCGATAGGACAGAAGATTATCGTATCCCCCCGGAGTAGACAAAATCTAAAATATCTTCAGCACGTCATGCAGAGGAAAACACAGACCGCGGAAATCGAGTCGAAACACTTTGGGTGCGCACAACAACTCGAACCAACATCAAGTAAGCAACAGAAAGACACGTCACAAGGCAACATCCTTATATTGTCAAACAACTAGGTTACATGGGGACCACCGTGGCCCCGGCAAGGTTGTACCCGATATTACTCGTCACAACGAGATTCATAACAACACGAACAAAACCCATTTGGACACGTACACAAAATTCGACGTCATAACTCTTGTGGTGACCATTTTTCCTTTAACTGTAGACCTTGTTCAATCCGACAGACATTCCGATATGTGACTTAATAAAGTGGTCACCTAACGGGGGACAGGGTGGTCACCCTGGTCCGATCCGCCTCCTTGGATCCTTCCATTCGAAGGTCTGTGATCTTTATTCTACCGTTGATTTACCAGTGGTAGAGTGGGTAAAAATGTTCTGTCTTTACTCATTTCTTTTCCAAAACAAGGACCCTATGTCCTGAACGAGGACTCCATCCACTAAACCCCACCTATGATCATCGAGTCGGGACTTACCGTCGTGGTCCCCGGGGTCCGACGGCCCGAGTGGACACACAGGGGGAACCGTAGTCTCCGGTGAACGAAACGACTTTACCTCTATGCTATCGTGACCCACCCTCTTTTGTGTTTTTTGTTTGTTGTTTTTGATCATAATGTCTCTTTGTCCCAAAGAGAACGTGTATCTCTACCACTGTTGAGGAGGTGCGGAGTTTGGGTCGGGTCCGAGATGGTTGACGGGAGTTGAGTGACGCAAACCTTTCGGAGAGGGATCACCGGAATTAGACCTCGAGATTGACTTCACACAGGATCCTGTGCTGACTCGCTGAAGTGAAAGTGAAAAGTGAATGTACGTAACCTCTTCCTTTGCCGTTGGGTGAGGTCACAAGAACGGACCTCTTAGGGTCCCTGTCCCCTCGGACCACCCGACGACAGAGACCCCAGTGTGTCTCAGCCTGTGCTGACTTCGCTGAATCGTCGTCGTCGTCGTCGTCGTCACCGAGTCAACCATTTCTTAGAGGGACGTTACGTCCTCCGGGATCAAACTAGGGACTCAGCCCTTCTAGGGGACCTCTTCCTTTACCGTTGGGGTGAGGTTCTAAGAACGACCCTCTTAAGGTACTTGGCTCCTCGGACCGCCCAATGACACAGTGTTTCTTAGTCTGTGTTGACCCGCTAATTGTGAATTCACACAGGATCGAAGAGTGTGTCTCTTCCGTTACCGTGGGGTGAGGTCATGAGAACGGACCTTTTAGGGTACCTACCTCCTCGGACCACCCCACGTCAGGTACCCCAGCGATTCTCAGCTTGTGCTGACTCGCTGAAGTGAAAGTGAAAAGTGAAAGTACATAACCTCCTCCTTTACCGTTGGGCGAGGTCACAAGAACGGACCTCTTAGGGTCCCTGCCCCCTCGGACCACCCAACGGCAGATACCCCAGTGTGTCTTAGCCTGTGTTGACTTCGCTGAACCGTCGTCGTCGTCGTCGAAGAGTGTTTATTTTTTTCAAATAAAAAATTTCAAAATGGAAGAAAAAGTAAAGATGTCATAAACGTAAAAATATAGTCCTTTTGTTATTTCTATCGAGATAAAAATTCATCACCCACTATCATCTTATCTTTTTTTGTGATCTTAACCTTGTTTTTGAGTTCCAGTCTAGGGTTTGGGTCACCTCCAAGACTCAGGAATTAAAAAATTTTTCTAGTAATTCTCAAGTACAGTAACTCTGACGAAATACTTGTTTAGTTGGAGATTTTTCCAGGAAACTTCTCAAACACCGCTATCGGTTGTTATATTGAACATGGTGACTGAATGAGACTATCGTGAGTATGACCCTATTGAAGAGGGTAAAATGCTGAGAGGAAGACAAAAAAGAATACGAAGGAAAAACGAAAGTTCTCCCTAGTCAGAAAATATAGAGGTCATAGGAAAAGGAGATGTCACCTCTGAAGAAGAAGATTTATTTTATAGTTCAATTCTTTATTTCTGTATTCAACTTTTTTTTCTTTTGGAATAAATAGATTGGGATTTGGAATTTCAATATTTATGAAAACAAAAGCGTCTTATGAAAACCAAAACCAAACCAAAAAAAAAAAAAAAAAAACGGTGTGGTGCCCGAGGCCGTCACTTTCACGGTTCGGGATTGGTGCCCTGGTGGTGCTTTAAGGGAGAAGCGTTTGAAGACTCCGAAGAAAAAATAACAACAGAAAGACCCGGTAAAAATTTTAAAGATTAAACCCTCGCTCCGTAAGACGTAGAAGTCTCGTCGAAGAAACGGAGAAGGGATAAGACTGACTCCCGGATCTGGACGGAGTTATCGAAGACGAGGAACACGAGTAAAGTGTAAGGTGTTTTCGTTTGGGGACACTGAGAGGTCCTCTGAATATCACACCATGTCAACCTTTGTTGTAATGACATAAAACCTTTATAAGAAAGTTAGGTCGACACTAATTGTAAAACCCCTTTATTAAAGATACTATGCAATCTTCGTTATCATTCACTTTATTTTATAATTTATTAAGAAATTTTTTTTTCAAACGATCGTAGATTCATGACAACCTATCTTCGTGTCCCTGGGGACGGTGGTCACTAGTGACCGTTGGTCCTAAATTAAAAAATTAAAAACTCCAAACAACTAAATGAAAACCGCCAAGATCCAGAAACAACGACGTACAACGAAAGAGATCAACGTCTCTCACCGCCGGCGCGAGATCGACCCCGTGTGCCTCCAGAGTGACGTCACTGAGAGAACAGTGTCTCGTGTCCAAGGTCTGCGCACCCGAAGTCATCAATGTCGAGTAGTCGAGACCTCGTGGCCGAGTCATCAACGCCAAGTACCCAAATCAACAGTGCGTCGTACACCCCAGAAGGGCCTGGTCCCTAACTTGGGAACAGGGGACAAAACCGTCCGTCTAAGAATTCACGACCTGGTGGTCCCTTCGGGCCTTTGGTCCTAAATTGACGCTTTCAACTAACGATGAAAGATTCGTGAAAAAATTCTGCATCATTTTGACAATGGGTCACATTTAATTACCGAAACTTTTCCCGTTGGTGTTACCGAAAGGTGATAACAGGAAGTGTCCATTCCGGAACCTTTTCCGACCCCCGTTCCTCAAGAACCTTTGTCATTTCCTCGAAGCGTTCAGGGTCCCGGGAAACCTTCATCGACTTCCATTCACACCTTAACCCAGTGCAGGGGTCGGTGGAAGGGGAGATCGTCCTGTACGAAGTGTGTGTAAGTCAAGTGTCTCGTTTTGTCCGGTGTTGGTCAGTCCTTCCGCAAAAATCGTAGAGAGTCTATTAAACTCGTCCGGGTGTAACTAGTAAAGTATGTGGTACCCCTGATATTTCACAGACCTATCAAGCCCGGTTAACCGTAGTAGTCGAGTGGGTTTTGGCCAGATCTTGCCGACCCATTGAAAGACACACACGTTTTTTACGTACTGTTTCAAATGGTGACACTGGAAATTTGGACACGTCACGTCACCGTAATTCATATGAGTCGCGACGAAGAGACAGTGACGATGGACCAAGGGTCTTGAACAATGGTAGAAGACATCGTTGAGGTGTACCCAACTCATCAGTACAGGGAGGGGGTCGGGGACTGTTGGTGGTCAGACGAAAGAGGGAGATATCTAAACGGAGAAGACCTACAAAATATATTTAACTTAGCATATTATACACTAGAAAACACAGACCGAAGAAAGTGAATTTTACAAACCTCCGAGTAGGTATGACATTGACCATAGTCACGAAACAAGGAAAAATCCCGACTTATGATAAAGTAAACAAATAGGTAAGTAGTGAACCCAATAAAGGTGGAAACTGAAGACACTTATCTCAAGGAGACTTGTGGACACGTGTCCAAAAACAAACAAACTTGTGAATGAAAGTTTCCATTGAAAAACTGTTCACCCAGACTGAAGTCTAGGTACAAGTGTGGACGGAGGTCCCTGTAGATCAACCACGGTTCACGACGGGACCCCGTCCCCGAGGTTCCTGTTTCTTTTGGGTGAGGACAGGAGGTCGTGATCTGTCAGCTCTTCCACTCTGTCTGTGTATTCACCCCGTGTCTCTCCCTCGGTATGTGAGACGAACCCCTCAACCCCTTCACGGTCACTCCTACGCTCTAGATACACCCCCGTTCCTGTGACACCCGTCATCCCTGTGTCACACTCTTCCGTTCCAGTCCTCGGCCGTCCCTCCTCTACTTGTCGTCGGCCTCTACCCGGACCGGGAGCCCGACACGATTACCAGACCTAAACTGAGACATATCTGATTCTCTCCACGAAAACTTTTATCTTCGACCCCTTGCAGTCCTAGTCTAACCTAACGTTCTTTTGAATGTCCCGATGACTAGTTCTTTCGTGCGTACAGGAGTGAAATGTCAGACGTGCATGGTGAGCAGTATGCTACTATCTATCTTAAAGGAAAAATTTTACAATTCTGTAACCTGAAGGGACCATCAGGTCACCGGTTCTTAGACGGAGGTCACGTTCTCCGTACCCAAGTCAGGGACCAGGCCTTCCTAGGGTGTACGGCACCTCGTTGATTCGGGTCGATAACTCGGACACGTGACGTTGTCTCTTCGGTGACGTTACTCTCCGTGCACGTGGTGTTACTTCTCGTAGGGAACGAACGGTGTTGATCTCTTTCGGGAGCGTGTCGTCGCTTCTGGGTCGTGTCGGTTTTTATTTATTTTTATTTTTTTTTAAAAATTCTGTCACCGTACGACTGTATTTTGTATTCGTAGGTACATCTGTCTCTATCCTCTCGACGTTCGTCGTTGTCACTCCCCTACACCCTCGACCCGACGTCAAGACCATTATGCGTCTCTTTAGTCCTCCGGTGGACGACTCCCTTGATCTCAGTGGAGTGTGAACCTTCCCTACGCTCGGTCCAAGGGACGACTCTCTTCCCCGACCTACTTTAGAGTCGGGGATGTCCTTCGGTTCCAAGACTGGCTGTGGAACCCGAGACCGAGCACACTTCAGGTAAAAGATTTCATCGTCTTCCCACATCTCCCGGGGAGTGGGTTCGGGTCCCGGTCCAGTAGGTAGTCGACTTACGGACGTAGATGGGGTAGAGAACATATTGGGTCTCTGTCGGGACTTAGCAGGCACCTTCTCTCCTAGGATTGGCCCCCAGAACCCCTTCGTGGACGTTTGACGGACTATCCTACCCTTCCTCTCTTTTTATCGAAGAGATGTATTTTGCTCTCGGAGGTTGTACGACGATTTCTCAAGGTCTCCATCCTTTATCCTCCATCTCTTCGTTTTGCATTTTCCTACTTCCCTGAAAGGCTCACAGATCGCCAATTCTGAGGTACGAGGGTGACGTTCTAGTGTCGAAGTCAGAGACCAGTCCCTTGATTCTAGAACATAGTACCCGGTTTTTCAAATCTTTTAATTATTATTATTAATTATTTTTCTACTTCTCAATGTTTGATGATACACACTTTATTTATTTGATGTTCCTATATAACAAGTCGTGTCCCTTATGTCGATTATATCGGTCATAAAATAGTATTCCAATTTACTTCATATTAGATATTTTTAGGACTTCCTGATACAACGTGTGGACTTTGATCATAAAATATTTAGTCGATATGGAGTTAAATTTTTTCCAGAACTGACTCTTAAAAGGTCTTACTTTGGGAACTCAGGAGTCCAACTTTTGTAACTCATATAAATTTTTTAGTTTTATTTAGGTTTTGGACCGGACAGTACCACCGTAAAGGTTTTTTTAGTTCTCTTTGGACTTTTCGTCGGGTACCTTTCCGTCCCGTAAACATTTCTACCAAGAGGACGGTCGTCTGGACAGTCGTTGTTTTCTACGAACCTCTGTCTTCACAGAAGTTTCGTGGTTCCCCCTCCTGACACGTGATTCTTCCAGTGTACAATAAACAATAATCAGTTGTCCCTCCCATTTTCCACGTCTCAAAGTCTATCGTTTTCAACTCTCAGTCCCCAGGTGTCTGAGAACGACTTTCCTGGCGTCTTCGGAGTGTCCCTCTTTGTCTTTACTTAGGTCTTCCTGACTCTCTCGACGTCCTTTGTTCGTACTCGATTCTTTCGTCTAGGGAGACAATCCCGGTTCATAAGTACGGGGCCCCGGTTTGTCGTCAATAGAGGGACCCTTCTTCCTAAAACACACCCACGTAGACGTTTTCCCCTCTATCAAGTAGTCCCAAATTTAATCTGAAAAAAAAAAGTAAGTCAAAGTTTTGTGGTAGTGAACATTCTATACAGGAATAACACTCTTTCTTATGTAAAGGTTCTATCCTCTGGGGTGTGTTTCGGACCCGTGGAAGTCAAATTGTCTTTCGTTTTGTACCTGGGTGGTACGTCTTTCCCGTCGGTCATGGACAGAACTGGAACCGTAACCCATCTGGTTACCCCTTTTCGGAGTGATCCCTTAAACTTGGTGTACGACCATGCGGACACCTAAACGTGACACCGGGGTTTTGGAGTTAACCCTTCCGACCACCCTGCACTGGACCCATACCAACTCAGGGGTCTACTGTATCTTCGTTTACGTTGAAGGGACACCTTCTTGAGTAGAGCCAGGTTCGGGTGTCGCTAATATTCATGCAGGTCTAAGGTCGGCCCTTCGACCTACCCTCTCCCCACCCTGTACCACCACTTTCACTTCGTCTACCCGGACCTCACTCCGTTCAGTCTCCTTCGGTTGTCCACCACGGTCGCTGTCTCTGTCTCTTTCCCCTTGACCGAAACCCGCGCTCGCTACTGAGACTACCCGTGGACAACCTGGACCCCGAGGTCGTTCCAGTGACCATTCGTCGACTACTTTTGACTCCTGTTTTTACCAAGCTTCCTCGGTCCCGGTTCACCGTCGTCTCTCTTGTGATCCGGACCCACCTGTCCTCTTCCTCCCCGACGACGTGTCCCGGCACCTCTGGTTCCTAGCCGGCGTCGGTTTCGGAGGGTCGTCCTGTTCCCCGGCGGGACGGCAGGTGAACTGCCACCACTGAGACTTTTCCACGACCCGAGGGGACTTCCTTCCAAGATCTCCGAGGAACGTCGGTGAGACGGTAGAGTCTCGTACCAGGGGTGGTTCACTTCCACTGAGTGGTCCCCTGTAGTGTAGTGTATTTCTCATAATCATCTACAAAGATGGTTTATAGTCCCAGGGCTCGGGGTTCTAGTGAACTGGAAGTGGAACCGCGGAGATCTCTTGTGATTTAGCAATGTTGATGTTCGCCCCCAAAGGTAAAGGTCAACGGTACCTTTACGAAACAAAATCCGACTAGACGATGGTACCTGAAGGAAGTTTTAGATCACATCCCTGAGGGGACTGTCAGGGATGACGTCCCTCGGGCCCAAGTTAGGGACCACCCCCTTGATTCTAGGGTGTACGGTACATCGTACCTGGTTTTTGTGGTTTCTTTCTTTGTTGTTGTTGTTGTTTTTTTTGGATCACATTTATCTCTCACAGTCTCCCCTACTCTTCCGTGTGGTAAAAAAGAACTAATTGTTGTGTAAAGAACAAAGTGAATTGTGATGGTGAGTCCCATGTAAAGAGAATAAATTTTACTGAAAATTGTAATTTTTCTTATAGTAAGTCGACCATTGTACTAGTATAAAATTTGTATATATTTTATTTAGTTGGACCAAACATTCCTCGACTTTAGAGGGGTCGCATATTCTTGTCACTCCCGGAGTCCCTTCAACGGGGTTCGTCCGTCACGGTTAGGGGTGCTATGACCCAAGGGAACTTGGTGTTCCGGTCACCCTTGTAAGACGAAGACCACATGTTTACATGTACCAGCCTCTCAGTTGGTCAGTACGGGCGACGACGGAGTCATAAATGTAGTTGACTAAGGAATTGAGTGAGTCAGTGATTAGTCTGTGAACCGTGGTCGGACCCGTGACCCTTCCGTCCCGCAAGTGTCGACATCGGCTTCCCGTCCCCTGCGGGGAAGGTAAACAGCGGTGGGTGGGACCGGACACGTCCATATCGGAGAAGTCGTGCCACCTACCTGTAGTGATCCTTTGTCGAGCACATGATCCACCCGTAGTATGGAAGGTTTATTCAGAAAATTTGGTTGGCGTGTACGACGAGACCTTACGCCGTCTGTATATAAACAGTCTTTACGACGGTATCGTCGCACTGGACGAGATTCAGGGGGCCAGAGGGTCTCGGACCGGTGACGTCCTCCCACCCCCCGGAGACGATTTAAACCAAGGAACTTACCGTGTCTCGGGGTCGAGGTGTTCCACCCACCGAATCTCCGTTCGTCGTCCACCGACGTCGGTGGCTGCGGGGGTTCCCCGGTCTCTCACCGGTCACCTAGTCTGGGTTGGCGAGGAAACCTCTAGTTACCGGTGTTCCTGAATGGATCTTGAGGAGTGATAGTCGAGACCGTGACTGTTATTTCTCCAAACCCCCTCATTTTTTATTTTTATCCCTCATACTTGACTTTAATACTCTGGTTCGTCGACACTAAATTGAAGTGTTGGATAACACTTGTGGACGAGCGACGTCCGAAGAGCCCATATGTCCCTACTAGTTTTCTGTCAGGGACAGGTTCCTCCACATGTTGGATCATCTCACCCAGAGTTGAATACCTCCCAGGAGTTTAGTGGTTCGTGTTCCGGACGTAGTCTGGATGGTTCAGTCCTGGAGTCTACCCCTCTCTTCTCTCCCTAACAGTCAAAAATTTTCGGTAAAATAATCAGAGGGTAGTGATCTTTGATAATGTCCGGACGTGTTAAATCGTGTTTGAACCATCGTAGTTTGTTGTGTTTACATAACAGAATCGTGAGACCTGTAGTCTTCCGACGTCAATCAGAATTCTTCGATTTTAGTTCCACGACCGTCCCGACCAAGGAAGAATTTCGTCGACAAGGAACGGACAAGGTCGAAGACAAACACGATTCAATAAAGTCAGTACAGGCTGAGAAACACTGAGATACCTGACATCGGGCCGTCCGAGGAGACAGGTACCCTAAGAGGTCCGTTCTTATGACCTCACCCAACGAAACGGGAGGAGGTCCCCTAGATGGATTGTGTCCTTAGCTTGGCCGTAAATAACCGTCCGTCCGAGAAATGGTGAGAGCGGTGGACCCTTCGGGCGAGGTCGAAGGCCGGAGGACGTAAGGAACCGGGGACCTGTGTAGTGAGGGTGGGGACGAGGAGACAGTGTCACGGAAGCGGATGGAAACTGGAGAGACGGAGGGAGAATAGTCTTGGACATACTATGTAAATCCCGAGTCGACCTATCAGGTTCTATTGGAAGGGTAGAGTGAGAGGAAGCGAATTAGTATAGACGTTTCAGCGAAAAAGGTGTATTCAATAGTAAGTGTCCAAGGTCCTCAGTCTCTGCTCAGGTGACACATGGAAACTAACACGCACACGTGTACACACGAGTGAGTACATGTTGAGAAACACCGGGGTACCTGACATCAGGCGGTCCGAGGAGACAGGTACCCTAAAAGGTCCGTTCTCATGACCTCATCCAACGGCAAAGGAGGAGGTCTCCTCGAAGGGTTGAATCCCTAGCTTGGGTGCAGAGGACGTAACCGTCCGTCTAAGAGATGGTGACGTGTGTATGATGGACCCTTCGGGGTGTGGAAACTAATCCTCCGGTCTTCCGTCTGGTACACTTGCAGACGCCGTATGACATTGTAGACAAAGGTGACGAATGGGCTTTGAACACGGTTGACAGTTTTCGTTAAGACGGCGCCGAGAAGGAGAGGACTCCTCCTGTGTCCTCCAAGTCGGATTGGGGGACCGAATCACACTTCTGTATTCTTTATTGGACGTCGTAGAGAGAGAGTACAGCGTCGACGGCAGTCGGTCAGCTCGCCTGAACGTCGGTTTAAACAGTAGGTGACAGTGTAAGGAGTCACCCCGAGACTGTTTACACTTCTCGTCGAACTTCTCTGGTAGTTTTTAACGGAGAGCCGTCGTCTCCTGTTCTTCGACTTCAGCCACCGCAAGGGTGGGAAGGGGTCGCCGTCCATTCTACAAGAGAAGACCTGTCCGCCGTCCCTACGACCCAGTCAAGTAGGTCGAAAGAGGGACCCTTGGTCGACGCGGGGGTGAACCAGTGTAGGTCGAACCGGTAGGGCCTCCTACATTGGTTCCTGACGGGCACCGTCGGTTCGTGAAACTGGTCCGCTGTCTCACTCTTTGGGTCAAAGGTAGCAAGCTTTGTGTATCTCTTTCCATCGGAGGTCCTCCTTGTCCTCCGTCTCAAGGAAAAACTCTCGGCCCAAGTTTCCGGTGTACGGGTGGTCGACAAGGACAGATCTTGTGTCTTACCCTTTGTGGTCCGAGCTTCCGCGAACGAAGAGTTTCGCACCAGGTGGGTGGTCGTCGTCCCTCGGGTGTCTCAATCCTACGTTTAGAGTCTCAGGGGTCCCCTTAGGGTACGACGAGACCCCAACCCACTCGGGACGCCGACTCCGACCTCTTCACTTTCCAGGAGTCGTTCCCGAACGAAAGTCCCAAACCTCTTTACTAACGACAGAGACGGTGTCTGGGGTTGACCCGTGCCCTCGTTATAAAGTCCGTTTATTACTCCGACAGACAGGAGTGTACATCGTACCGGAGAGGGGAAGGTGAGTGTCGGTCTCCCTTAATAACGAAATTAAAACTTGTCGGAGAGAGAACTCTCAGGAGGTATCGCTTTTACTAAATGTCAGACTTCTACACTGCCGACTCAGTATGGCCTTCCGTCTCTCCCTTCCTTACTCCGAATCGAAGGACGGCGTTAAGATAGGGTTGGATTCACCCGTCACGACCCAGAGGTATCCGACCGGACCTCTGCGAAACTTACCTTAAGAGACGTATGTTGACGCTGGTGAGTGGTCCTACAAGACCCGACCCTGTACTGTCGACTGGTTCTTCTTAAGAATAGTCCGGTCGGGTAGGGTCTGGGTGGGTTCCCCCCGGTCCCACAGTGGTGTTACCAACCCAGGGACCGTCTGTCGAGAGGACACCGTAGGACCCCGAACCCCGGGACGGGTCTTAGTAGTGACGACTTTAATGTAACCGTGTAGGTGTACCCAATCACTCTCCTTCCACTTTACGTACTTTGTCCTTGATTACTTCTACACGGAGAAAACTCGTATGTAAACACGGGAAATTATTTATTAGGCAAATCGTACCTTTGGTCAAAACTCACTCGATTATTTTTGATTTGTCCGAGAGACGTTCTAGTCAATAAAATTTATAACTCAACCATAAAAAATTTCGATTCGGCCTGAACTCAGTCCGGTGTATCTAAGTTTGTGCCCCGAGGAGTGGTCGGTCGGGATTTTGGCACCACGGAGAGACTCGGTCACACCGTGAACACTTCACCCCTGAAATGTTCCTGGAACGGACAGAGGAAGGGTTCGACAGGAGGACCCCAGTTTTCTCTAACACACACCTGGGGGGACGTGTGTCATTCTGGAACTCACTGTCCTTGTTCCCGGACCACGGTTCTATTCTTCCTTGGTGCAACGGGGGTGGGGTCCGACTCCCGTCTCAAGGAAGTACCCGGGGTCCTGATTTCACTGTAACCGAGGAGAAAGGGAAACCGTGTCTTTGACGAAGGGGTTTGTCTGCCGTCGGGTCCACTGGGAGTTTCGGTAGAGCCGGGTGAAACTACTGAGCTCACGTAGGAGCGACTTCTTGCAGATAAAGGAGGAGAAGCTGTCGCTCTCGTAGCCGTAGATACATGTCCTCTACCGGTTCGAACTACGGTTCATCGGCGGGACGCGGGTGTCCGCCGGTGGTGTGAGTGGTTGTCCTTAGTCCTCCTAGTCTCAGTGTCCTCGCCCCAAAATAGAAATTTTCCTCTCTCCTTCCCACTGCCGTCCCCTCGCCTCCCGTCGACTTTCCCTTCGCGCATCGTCCTCGACGTCCTCGTCCGGGACGGGTGCCCTTCTCGGGAGACGTAAAGGTAATAAAATATAAGAGCAATTTTTTCTCGGAGTCAGGCATTAATTGGTCCAGAGGTGGTCCCAAAAGAAAGATACACAAAAGAAGGACAACAAAATCTTGAAAAAATTTTTTTTTTGTGTCTGAAACAAATCTAAATATCGTAACTGAAAATGTGTGTGTGTTTTAGGAAAGTTTTAAGAATTTTAGAAGACAAAGAGGAAAAAAACGTTCCCTTCTCCCGCCTTTTTTTTTTTCACTGAACCCGAAACAACCGACAGACATAAGTCACTACCCTCTCTTCTTTTAATCTTTCCGTAGAGTGACCACGAAAAGAAAAGACAAAATCACGGGGGTGGAAATTGGGATATTATAGACATTGACGAGAATTTTTCTAAAACGAAGTCCGAAACAAAACAAAACAAAACAAAAAAATTTCTTTTACTTTCCTTTTTTTTTTATTTTCTAGGTCACAGAAAGAATGTTATATAAGAAAATAACGTTGCAACAGGAGTCAAACCTCTTGACACAGGGGCACCTACCTGTGAAGATCTTACAATATTCATCTTGTCCCGGACAGGGACGTCCTGTCTCCGAGGGTGGTACGGTCCGGGGTCCCGTCTACCGTGCGTTACCGAACACAAAGAGTCCGTCGTCCAGGGCGAACGTCCTTCCCTCGGACCAACCAACACCAGGCGTCCTTACCTCCGGACCCACTTCGGAGGCACCCCACCGGTAGGAAACCCTCTCTCCGTGTCAGAGAGATTCCGTACCCGTTGTCGTACCTTGTCTGAACCCGGTGTCGGATCTGTCCTATCTGGTGTTCTGGGATCACTCCGACCATAGGATTCTTAAGACCGGTTCATGGGTTTCCAATGACAATTTTCATCCGTCCCTCTCTGTCCCACCCGGTCCCGTCCCGGACTTAAATAAGTCTACTTGAGTAGTCGGTGAAGGCGGAATCCGAACACCAGGGTTTATCCGAACAGGACTAATCTTCAGGAGAGAGATTGTCTCCTCAGTTGAAAAATAAAAAAAAATAGAATTATAGTAACCACCGTCCGTAATAACGGTGTTCCGACTCGGAGGTCTATTCACTGTGACCCCAACCAGTCCTTTAGTCTCCTTGTTTTGGTGTCCCAAGGGTGTCCCATGAGGACGGGGTCGTAGTCGATCTCTAAACAGTGTTTAAACGGGTACTACGATCGGACCTTCGTACGTCCCCAAGGGGACGACTTGGGGTTAGATAAGAGACTTACAATCGGTCTAACGTCGGGTACTTTTACCAGTGTAATCGAACCGACGGAAAGGAATTTGTGGGGGTCGTCGACCGTCTGGTCCGAAGGCAGAATTGGGAAATCCAGATATTTTTGAGCGAGAGACCATCTTACCTGATAGGTCCTCCCTTTAAAGTAGATTACGAAGAATTTATGTTGGATACCATATATTAGTCCTAGATTTTTATCTTTATAAACAAAGTACTTCTTATTTTTACCATACCTGATTGTCAACTTTTTAGTCCGAGGATAATTAGACTCACAACGTCCTACATGTCCGAAGGGGTCCGGGGTACACTACCCTCTCCAACCCAACGTCCGGTAGGGAGGTAGGGTCGGGGGAAAGGAATCGACCAAAACACGTCCGGGAGAAAGGACGGGAATGTCTGTCCCTCTACGAAGGACGGTGGTCCTCTCCCTCGAGAGAGGGGATGAGTCTCGAGACTTACGGTGTATGGCGTGCTTGTGTGTGTGTGGGTTCTCCTCCGACCCCATCTCTTCCGTCCGATACGGGAAGGGTCCTTGTTCACTTGGGAAATCGGTCGTACTCACGTTGTGGAAACGTTTGGGTCTTGCTCAGGGAATCCCCACAGACAAAATTGTAATTGTAGGGAGAGGGAGCGGGTCAAAGACCAAAAGATATTTAACACACAGACCAGCCGTGAAGTGACTGTAGAATGAGGTCCTTTTCTCGAAAAGGGGAATCCGTAAACAGTTCACCCATGGTAGACAGTTCTTTAGACTAGGGGTCCGCCGTCACCATGGACAGAGAGCGGACCTAGGGGTAGTCCCACCTCTGACAAAGTACCAAAAGGTCGAGCACCTCTGGTTGTCCAGGGCCGAGAACCGGTCGGCTTGGTATTCGGCGGGGTGTATCTTCGGCGACTAGACCGGGTGCGGCAGTAAAGAGGGGTACCGGTCCTCCTTGCAGTCACTTGGACATCTCGTCTTTGTGCGTGTGTTAGATCTTAGGACGAGTGACAAGTACCCGGACGTTGAGGGACCCGTGTTTGGGAAGGGCCCCGGAAGTCACAGCCCCGCCCCTTTACGTATGCCGGAAGTCCTTCCACCGGTTCAGGGGTTGTATGGAAGGATCTCGAGACCCAACCCCAACCCCAACCCCAACACCCCCGCCCAAGGATAGGGATTGAAAGTCTCACGCAAGATCGCAAGTCCGTAGGATTTCAGGTGTTTCCGAAGAGGCGTAGATTGGGTTTGAGAGAATTCTGACACGGCGTACACCCCGAAGGACTGGACCGAACATCCAAAACTCCCCGGAGACAAAGTACCTCAACTGTTACAACCGGTGCCGCTGTAACCGCACCTCCGGCCGCACTATCCGGTAGAACCCGAGGGAGTGTAGCCGCGTCAGAGGCTACCGTATCTACACCGACATTGGAAGGTGGACCTCCATGAGTAAATGAGAGTCTCGTGGCAACGGCCGGTCGGCTAGTGGACGGTCCTTCTTGGTCGGACTTTGGTTCTAGGACTCGACGGCACCGGTGGACTTGGCGTCACTCCTGACCGGCACCACGACCAGGCCGGTGGGAGATTTCCGTGTAGGAGGTCTCCGTTCAGAGGAAGGACCAAATAAAGACGGACTGGAGAGGTGGAGTCTTGCGAAGTACGTTTCCACTCCAATCTTAAGATCCCACCTTTGACCAGTCTTTATAGCCTTTCCCAGTGAAGAATGTTTCGTGAACTCAGAAATATTCAATGGTGCTAATTGTTCTTAAGTGAACTACTAATTCAGTGTTGGATCCGTTCAGAACCTAAAGGAAGACTTACTCCTAGTCTATAAAATTTATTGACGTCCCGAAATTATTTACTCTTGGTAAAGAAATATTCCCTGAAATTTGTTAAATGGAAACCTTTATATTGTAATCCTGGTAATCCACAATTCAGGACCCTAGAGACTGGGGGTTTATGGGTCCTGATCAAAGAAAGACCCTAACCTAGTAAGAAAAGACGATCTGTGTGTTGTCCTCGAAGAATAGATCCTTTCCATGACCCCTCGTATACTACCCCTGAACCCCTGTGTGGGTGTCACCCCGGACTCTTCTTTGGTGACTCAGAGGTCGAGTGTCTACCTCGGTACCCAGATCGAGGGAGTAGAGGTAAAATCAAGTTATTCAGTTGCGACTCGAAATTCTTGTTCTCCAAAGTAATAGCGGGGGCAAGGAGTTCTAACAAGGTTCGAGTTCACCAGTTTACGGACCCAGTCCTAAAACCCTCTCGTCGTGGATACCTGTCTCTTTCCGGACTGGGACCTTAAAGGGGACGTAGACGTCTCTTTTCATTTATTCACAATCAGCGAGTCAGCACGGGTTGAGAAACCCTGGGCTACCTGACGTCGGGTGGTCCGAGGAGACAGGTACTAGTTTGGGTCCAGAGGACGTGACGTCCGTCTAAGAAATGACTGACTCGATGTTCCCTTCGGGTCTCTTTTCATCTTTTTCGTCTCTTTTCATTGTCTTTCGTTTAGAAAGAGAGACTTTGGACAAAGGTAGAGAGTGGTGATCCCCGCGCCCTAGGTCAAAACCCTCTCAGGCCAGTGACCCGACGACGACGATTCAGCGAAGTCACCTCAGGCTGAGACACGCTGGGGTCTCTACCGTCGGGTGGTCCGAAGGGGTAGGGACCCTAAGAGGTCCGTTCTTGTGACCTCACCCAACGGTAAAGGGAGAGGTTACATACTTTCACTTTTCACTTTCACTTCAGCGAGTCAGCACAGGCTGCGGATCGCTGGGGTACCTGACGTCGGACGGTCCGAGGAGGCGGATACCCTAAACGGTCCGTTCTCATTACCTCACCCCACGGTAACGGAAGCGGAACTTGATTCAGTGGTAGTTTTGTCGGATCCCTTCGTGTCGTCCTCACCTGGGTTTGAACTTCAAACTACAGTGGTAAGTCTTCTGTGGTTTACTCGACAACTCTATCCCACCCCCACCCCCCGTCTCGTGGCTAAGGACTCCGTCTCAGGACGTCCTGGAAGGGGTCCCCGACCTCTCTCTTCTCCATGGGACGTCTTCCCGGGAGGCGAGTCGGAGGGTGAATGGTTTACGCGACGCCATCCGACGTGACAACTAGAACTGTGGCAACGTCTGTTAGTGGTCCAACCGTAGGTGGAGGCACGGAAACAGGCAGACGTGGAACTACGTGAGTGTTACGAGTAACTGTCCGTCGCGGAGATCCAACGAGTGGGCGAGTGGATAGTCCCTTCCGAGCAACTGGTCCTCCGACCGCCTCCCGTCCACACAGAGGTTCCGGCTCCGGGTTCGGTCCCGACCGGATTGTCGGTCTGTGGTCACGTGAGACGTCGGGACTCTTCGTTGTCGTCCTGTAGACCAGGGTTCCCTGGGTTCCCCTCCGTCTAAGGTTCTTCGTTAAACCCCTTCACTCCAACTCAAAAGGTTATCCAAGAGGTTTTCCAATAAACTCCTTTGGTGGAGGGATTTACAAGTGAGGTGATCGGGTCGGTCCGTCCTGCTCGGGAGGTCCGAAAAGGGGCAGTCCCTGTTCCCTTCAGCTCCCCAGGTGACAGGAACGACGGACCTCCTCCCGACATGTCAGTGAAGGTACTTCGGGTCCTCGCCCCTCCCGAGAGTACCTCGTCTGTGGAGTGGGAGGGTCGTTTTCCACTCTCCCAGTCCCTTCCTTGACCCCCCTAGTGTGGGGGTCTTGTGCTCGGGGTGGGATTATACGACCCATCTAGAGAAGGGAGGACGAGACCTGTTTTCGGTACGAGAAGTGGTGGGAGTTTTTCACTTTCACAATCAGAGAATCAACACAGACTGAGAAACGTTGGGGCACCTGACATCGGGCGGTCTGAAGGAGACAGGTATCTTAAGAGGTCCGTTCTTATGACCTCACCCAACGACAAGGGAAGAGGTCCCCTAGAAGGCCTGGGTCCCTAGTTTGGCCCCAGATCTAAGAAATGGTAGACTCAGTGTCCCTTCAGAGTGGTGGGAGTTTTATGTTTGGTTTTTGTGGAGAAGAGAGGTGGTTTCTCTATAGTATTAAGTCCATCTTATAAAATGTACTAAAAATTTGGTAAGTTGTTTACCCAGGGTGGACATGAGGTAGGTTTCGTTGTAGGTCCTGCCACGACGGAGGTGTTGTGTCTTCAGACAGTCCTGGTCCCGGAGCCGGGACGCGTCTGTATGGAAGTCCTCTTGTTACCCGATTTACCCGTGACTTGTCTCTCGGACCCGACTCACGCCGGTGGGAGTGACCCTGACACCCGTCTCTGGTTCAGAGACGGCCCCTCTCCCTGGTCCGTCCTCCCCGGAACGTGTATGAGTCGTCGTCGACGTGCGGAAAGGCCTCGTTCTAGAGGAAGTGAAGGACGGCCTGTGTCCCGTCCTCGAGACACAGACGCTCCCGGTAGACCCTCACTTACTCTCACTGGACCCCCGTTTCTTGGTGTCCCGTCTCTTTTTTGTGACTCAGAGGGTGAGTGTGTTTCTCCGGGCTTTTGTATCGTCGTGAAGAGGGGGTGGAGGAGGGTTGAAGGTCAAATGTCCACTCCTTAGACTCCGGGGTCTCTTCATTCACCGGGTGACCGTCTAGTCAATATTCTGTCATTTCTTAGGCGGACGATACGTCCTCTGGGCCCAAACTAGAGACCCAGTCCTTCCAGGGGACCTCTTCCCTTACCGATGGGTCAGGTCATAAGAACGGACCTTTTAAGGTACCTGTCTTCTCGGACCGCTCGATGTAAGGTACCCCAGCGTGTCTCAACCTGTGTTGACTCGCTGATTGTGAAAGTGAAAGTCTGGTCAATTACCACTCGACCCGACCTTGGGTATAGAGGGTCTGATCTTAAGAAAGTCTACACGGTTACGAAGAACTGTGTATGGAGTGGCTCTCTGTACACCTTTTAATAAAAGTTCGTAGGAACCTGTGAATGTGTCAGAGATACATTCGGTAACTGTGGGACATTTAGTCCGACTGTAAATGTGGTTTCGACCAAGATTTTGACCCCGAAGGTCCGTACAGATAAACGACGGACCCAGTCACGTCACTTCACCTTCCGTCGGATATCTCTACAAGTCTCGAACCTGAAACTTTAGTCTGACGGACCCAACTTTAGGGTAGAGTCTATAGGTGAGTCTGTGTAGGGTTTCTGAAGCATTCCACCTGTCAGGGTGAGTCTCCTTAAAACATTACTACTTTACCGATTCGTCTTTCATGTATCGAGTCATGTACATGCACGCATGAGTTCAGTACAGAGAAACCCAGGGATACCTGACATCGGGTGGTCCGAGGAGACAGGTACCCTAAAGGGTCTGTTCTTGTGACCTCGTCCAACAGTAAAGACGGAGTTTTCCTAGAAGGACTGGGTTCCTAACTTGGGCGTAGAGGACACAACCGTCCACCCAAGAAATGACGACTCGGTGGACCCTTCGGGGTTGAGTCGTGTATGACTGAGGAGTTATTTCCCATTGATGATAATGAGAATGGACAGATGATTAATATTTGTATGTTCTTAATGTGACTCAATAAATGATGAAGTCTGGTCAGAGATGGGGTATTTAGTTTTAATTAGTTGAAGATGTAGTCAGTGAGTATTATTAAAGGTTATTTAGTAGTCTCTTATCGGTATATTAATTTAATCGGATATAACTAGAGAGAAAAGTTTTGGTTGGACGGAAAGAGATCCCTTTTTCTTGGTCGGTGTCCGAGGTGCACCGAGGGTCTTCGACTAGACCGTAGTCGATGTCCGTTCGAGAGCGGAGTACCTAGGTATTAACCACTCGTAGTGAGTCGGGATCCGACTCGCAAATATCGGACGAGACAAACAGAGGTTCTACGGTCGTTCTGTTTGCCCTCGTCCCGGTGGGAGAGCGTCCGTTCTTTCGTCACGACCGGTCAGGAAGGGGTCGTCCCCGACACTCCCCACACGACGTCCCAGGGGGATAGACAGGTCCCTCTTCTGATGACAGAGAATAGGTCTTTGTCACATTCGCAACCAGCGAGTCAGTACAGAGTGAGAAAACGTTGGGATACCTGATATCGGGTGGTCAGAGGAGACAGGTACCCTAAAAGGTCCGTTCTTATGACCTCACCCAACGGCAAAGGAGGAGGTCCCCTAGAAGGACTGGGTCCCTAGTTTGGGTCCAGACGACGTAACGTAACGTCCGTCTAAGAAATGGCAGACTCGGTGGTCCCTTTAAACAGAGAGTGGGTCTGTTCTGTGGTTACTCCCTTAGAAACTGGTTCGACCAACAGTCGTTTTTCTCCATTAGTTTCAAAGATAGTGTTTCCTCTTTAACGACGTCCCGTGTGTCCTCAATTGGAAAACATTACAAAAAGGGGACCCGAACTAGGAGACCCAACCGGATCTCCCGTCTTTGGGAGTGACTTACTCCCGTGTGGGATCGAGAGGTCCTTCTTGAGGGTCGTCTTACCCTGAAATCTCCCCGGGGTCATGTCTCTCGTCCTCTACCCTTTGTGTACGAGGGTGAAATACAATTACTCTGAGGGAAGGGTCCGGGACTCGTTTAAGACTCCGAGTAATCTGTTTTTTCTTCGGGTGAAACCCCTCAAGTTTGGGTTCCAGTGACCGGATGGAGAAAGAGCCCCATAAGGCAAAATTAGAGACGACGGTAGAGGTGAGGACGTCTCGGAGGAGGGTGGTGGTGTTACCTGACACTCGCGACCTGGACCTCTTCGTCCTTTACATTCGTGTGGGAGTTCAGGTGGGGTGGAGACCCGGGTCTGATCCTTCACCCATGGAACTGGTTCCTTCGTATCTCTTGGGAAAGGTTCAAGTCCCAGGTTTATTGGAAGGACCCCTAGTCCGAGAACGACCCACAGAGGGACGTAAAGAATGATTCGAGAGTGATGGACGGGTGGGACGTCTACTCGCCTAGACGGACTCAAGTATCCGATCCAAGAATTGAAGTTCAGATTGCAGACGAGTACTGATACACTCTTCAAGGCGTCTGGAGAGTCACGGAAACGTCTCTTCCTTTCCGGACTGGAGTCAGTGTGCCGACGTACTGGAAGAGGTCCAGGGGTACGGAGTAGACAAGTCACCCCTGTCTGGGTAAGGTGGGTGGAGAGTCCTAGGGGTACTCTTGGTTCTCGTACCTAGGTTCGGGCGAGACATTTTGTATACGGGACATGTTTGTCCTCGGTTATCGATGTACTCGTCCAGATCTACGGGTACAGGTTTGAAGTACTGTCCAGGTTTCCAGAAGAGGGTCCTCGGAGAAAGACCATTGAGACGTAGAGACGTTGGGGTCTGTGGAGGACCGCCGAGGGACGACGTCGGGGTCCACAGGGCGTCGACAAAGTGAGAGGGCCGTGTGGGGGTCGAGACAGGAGTTAGGGGCGGGGACCGTCACCCGTCGAGTGGACGCAGTGGTACAAGAGTATCCGGACCTACCGGTAGACGACCGACCTTTGGACCAATTTGAACGGACCCTTCTCGGGTCACGACGGGCACCGGTCCTACTCTACACTTTTCCCATCCCGGACCTTCCTCGTTCTATTTTTATTACCACTCCCATCTCGGACTCGAAGACGTAGGTTGGGGTCCGAGGTGGTCCGTTTTTTGATAAAGACCCCTTATTCATCCTAAGATCGAAGGTTACACCTCAATCAGATCTTAGAGGGATAATGATGTAAATAAGATCTTCTTTGAAGGGGGTAGGACCGGTTTTCTTCTTTTTTTTTTTTCCCTTCTTTTAGGGAACCCGACCGGTTTTTCAAGTAAGTAAGCCCAAAAAGGCATTCTACAATGTCTATATTTTAACTGTTTCCGTCTCGACGAGACTACCCTCCCTCTACCTCCTAGACATAGGGTGAGTCGAGCGGTGAGGGGGTACCTCCGGACTCTACGGGAGTCCCTGGGTTTTGATGTCCTATTCCTGAAAAAGATAGTAGTACGGTTCGTCTCCAAGATATCAGAATTTTAACTAAGTTCCTCCTGATTAAGTGTTCTTTGGTGCGTGAGTAATTTCTGTCCTTAACCTCGGGGAAACAGGTTGGGGGTGAATCGAAACTGATCTCGTCTCCCAGTCCGACCTCCCCTAGGAGGTCACCCACCCGTCCACCACCGAGTGACTGTCTAAAGACCAGGGAACCCCTAGGTGGTTTGTGACTTGAATATGGTCTGACCCACGACCCAGACTCCTCGTGATTAAGGTCCTCCTTTTGGAGACGTGGGGAGGGGGTGGCCCACTACACCCTAGCACCGTGGATGGGGAACTAAGGTCTGTCGCTCCCCCGGAGACCCGACCCGTTTTTTTTGACCCAGGTGTACGACCACCTCCCAACCCCACGTGGAGGGAGGGTCCCAGTGTCACCCGTAATTTCCTCTTGTGTGCTCCGAAGTCTGTCACGGACCGTATGTCCCTCCCGAGGTTTTTACAGACGTGGTGAGGACACCGGCGACCCCAGACCGGAGCCGAGTCCTCCGTAGACGATAGAAGGTCCGTGTCCCTTCCCTACCCCCGCGGAGCAGGGACTCCTCTGGTCGGGTCCATAGGAGGGTGGTCGTCGGTGTAGGGACCCCGGAGGACTTTAGTCGACTCTTGCCGGTCGGGGGGACCTGAGTGGACCGGTAGGAGGTCGTCGTGGCAGACTAAGAAGTCCAGATAGAGTTGGTGGTCCGGGACGGACTTCAAAAGGAACTTCCAGTGGCTCATCCTTTACTTACAGAAAAACCGTTTGGGACTCCTTACCTATCCTTCCTCCAACGTCATATTTCGACCCGACGGGTGTCCTCCGGTCTTATTGAGTCTTGGGCAGGACTCGACGTACGGTTGTCACTGTGACGACCAATTTGCTGGGGACCCATCGGTGATGTGGGATTTCATGGGTCAGACTCGGGATCCAGGAGTTCCTTCGAGGTGAGACTGAAGACCCCGGAAGTACACCATCGACGAATTCCCGTCCCTGAATTCTAAGGGGTCTTGAACAGTTACCACCTTAAATCCGTGGAACGGCATTTCCCTCTTTTGGTGGGAGACTGGGTGTCACCACTTATCCGGTGACAGTGTTTCTTTCGGGGTCTCTCCCCGGGGAATGGTCAGAGGTGCCTCCGGGCCTCCCGACGGTGCAACACCACCTTCCTCAGGAAGTACAGGTGGTCGTGTTTTCCCTACAAGTCACGGACGTCGACCGACCGCCGGCGCTACGGTGGTTTCGGGGGCGGGTGTTAGTGTTGTACGTGCCGAGGGCGCAGGTAGCTCTGGACCCTGGGGTAGAGCCTGGTCCGTGATGACCCTATCCTCCTTTCTGGTGTAGTCTAAGTCCCCCCGAGTTCCAACTCTTCCGTCTCCACCCGGGTGTCGTTTTTTCCGGAGTTTACGGTTCTGGACTAGAAGACTTTCGTACGCTAGTGGAAAGTTACTTTGAGGTTAAAAACATTTTAAACTTAATTTAAGGTTTCCTTGTTCCCCATAGGATTAAGGTAGAGTAGGGGGGTCGGGGGGCCAAGGGAAGAGGTTCCGTAGATGACAATGGTTCAAATATACTTAGAAAGGTCTTTGTAAGACACACGGATGTTGGTACTAATAATAAAAAAAACGTGTGTAATTTGTTGATAAAACGTGAATAAAAGTGAGTAATTATATAAGTAAGTCAGTTATTACATTTAATTACTTGGAGAACGAGAAACTACACAAGACACGACACCTACGGTATCAGTCTCTGTCTGTCTTTCTATTCCGAATCGGGAAAATTTCCCTCCTAAAGTTTGAGTTTCCCGGTCACCTACTACTACACCCTTCGATCCACGCACGTGTCATGGTTCCTTGTCACCCACACGGAGACCCCTCGACCCCTCGTCTCCGGTGCAATTTCCTTGTTTGTCTTAAGAAATTCCTCGCGTGATTCGTCTGTCACTGGTCTAAGGTGGGTCGAGTGTCCGGTGGTCGAAGTCGGGGTCCAGATTCCTCTAGTCAATCGGCCATTCTGTTGGTCGGATATTTTATCCGACGCCACACTCCGATGCTGTCACCCCAGTCCTCCTCCCCCGACGGCCTCGTCTCCTTCACGTTTCCCTGACGACCCACTGTAGGGGGTCCTTTCTCCCCCGTTCTTCCTTCGAGACGACTCTCTTCTTTGTCACGACCAATTCCTGGTCCTTCCTTCAGACGTCCACTCTTTCTCCGACCTCTTCGCGGCTAGTACTCCCGAGGTCCCTCTCGCCGTCCACTACGTTCCAGGACGAACTACAGGTCCTTTCCCCTGGACGTTAGTTTCTCTCGTAGATGTTCCTTTCTCCCGGTCCAGACGTCCGGTTCACACCGGGTCCGAGTGTGTGTGTGAGTACTCGTGTCGTTCCTCCTCACCCCTCCTTCGTCTGTCTGTCGTTCGACGGTTTTTCGTTACGTCTTCGTACAAGGCCGGGTGGAACATGGGAGTCCGTCGTGACGTCCGTTGACCTTCCGGTGGTGAGACGGGGTGTAGTAGTCACACCAGACCCCGTGTTGTGGAGGGGAGAGACCCGGAAGTAAATGGGAGACATTACCCTCCCCGGTCGGGCGTTACAGGAACTTGTCATCGAAAGGTTCTGTGTCACCAGGGGTCTAGAAGAGTGTGAATACCCCCGTCGAATACCAACCTGGAGGTCCATGACAACGGTAACCATAAGTTTATGTGTGATTAAAGAGAAGACCCCTTCATTTTTGGACCCACTCCCTCCCGTCTAGACCGTATCCTCTAACTTCCCTTAAAAATTGAAACGGAAAGTAACTGATTTACCAGGGGTTACACAACTTTGAATACGTAAGATGGTAAGAAAAATTAATACTGAAAAAAATGACCTCCTCTTTATAGTTATTGGAGTCTATACGTCTACTGTGGTGCGAATACCGTCTTTCGTTTCTTGGTTTCTCGGAGAACTACTTTCACTTTCTCCTCTCACTTTTTCAACCGAATTTCGAGTTGTAAGTCTTTTGCTTCTAGTACCGTAGACCAGGGTAGTGAAGTACCGTTTATCTACCCCTTTGTCACCTTTGTCACCGACTGAAATAAAAAGACCCGAGGTTTTAGTGACGTCTACCACTAACGTCGGTACTTTAATTTTCTGCGAATGAGGAACCTTCCTTTCAATACTGATTAGATCTGTCGTATAATTTTTCGTCTCTGTAATGAAACAGTTGTTTCCAGGTAGATAGATCAGTTCCGATACCAAAAAGGTCACCAGTACATACCTACACTCTCAACCTGACACTTCTTTCGACTCGTGACTTCTTAACTACGAAAACTTGACACCACAACATCTTCTGAGAACTCCCAGGGAACCTGACGTTCCTCTAGGTTGGTCAGGTAGGATTTCCTCTAGTCAGGACCCACAAGTAACCTTCCTGACTACGATTTCGACTTTGAGGTTATGAAACCGGTGGACTACGTTTCTCGACTGAGTAAACTTTTCTGGGACTAAGACCCTTTCTAACTCCCGTCCTCCTCTTCCCCTTGTTGTCTCCTATTCTACCAACCTACCGTAGTGACTGAGTTACCTGTACTCACACCCATTTGACGTCCTCAACCACTACCTGTCCCTCCGGACCGTACAACTTCAAGTATCCCAGCGTTTCTCAGTCTGTGTTGACTCACTGACTTGACTTGACTCAACGAAATGTTATAAAATAACCGGAGACGGTATACAGTTGTACTTAGTCAAAATGTTCGCTCTTTGACTGTCCCGACCCTGGTTTTGTTCGGGGGGTTGTCCATAACAGTGGAAGTACCAGGGTCCGGGAGTCTTTCCAACAGGTCTATATCGGGCTCTTCACAAGTAGTCCGACTTAGACGGTTGACCCGGTCCTGGGTTCTCCTGGGGTCCCTGGTCGGTCCCTGTCTTCGTCTGTGGTCCTCGACTTGTCCCGGACCCTTACACCGTCCACCAGTCCGTCCGATACCTTCCCCATGTAAAGTGGACGGGGGAAGTTGTACCGAGGGGAGACACGGTCGGACGGGAACCCCGGTCGTCGGTCACTTCTCCAGTTTCTTGGTGGGTCTCTCGAGACGAAGGTTTCGGTCCCCCAGTATCCTGATTCTTCGATGGTCGAACAACCCCTCTCCCCAGATGGTACCCGGTGGGTCCCTTCGAACTCCACCTCGGAACTTTTTGTCGACCTCGGTCCCCGGAAGTAGTGTCTCCTTTATCGAACCCGGTTCTTCAGGTCACCGTCCTCCCCTCCCCCACACTTCCCAAGTTCCTTGTCCAAACCCGTCGGTCCTTTCGTCCACTGTCCCCGGTCGTGCGTGTCTCCTGACAGTACAGTCCGGTCACAGACCTGGATGTCCGACGGGACTCCGAGAGTGTCCCTTCTTTCAGGGCACTCGGGTCGTGTCCGACCTACACGTCACCCAATTAGTTTACTCACCTTGAGGACGAGGGAGTCGCGGGGGTCCTAGTAATTGGCCAAGGGACCTCCCGTTTGGGACCGGAGTGGGTTGATCCGTGTCGGGATCGACTTGACTAAGAGATCAACAGGTCCACGTCTCACCCCGGATTCGTGTGTGGGTCCGGGTCCTTCCCAACGGCATCGGCCCAACCCCTTTCCTCCGTAAAGAATCGGTGTTCGACGGACTCCGGGGAGAGGACCTTAGGCGGGAAGAGAGAGGAGGTGACTGGGGACTGTGTGGGTGAACGCCTGTCCCCCGGACCGCCGCGAGGTCGGGTAAGGTGGGAAAGAGGAGCCGTCGGAGGGAACGGGTTGTGAGAACCTATGGGAGGAGAGGGAACCGAGTAGGTTACGGTTAAGAGTGGACCCGGGACCTGAGGGGAGACTAGTCGGCACTGGATGAAGAGGTCTGTGGATTTGGGAACCGAATTCGGTGTCTAGACGTGAGGGTCCGTGTGTGGGACATCCCCGAGTCTTTCGTTCACACGTTAACCACTACAACTTGACATTCAAGATTGCATCATCGTCACGACCCGTTTGTCGGACTTGGTTACCCGTTGAGGTAGTTAGTCACCTTTGGAGGTGGTTACCCTCTAATATCCGATCAATAATATGTGGGTATGCCACCTTATAAGACCTCCGTTAAATTGTCACTTTCTAAAAAATGTACTTTTCGAACAAGTACTAAGTAAACGTGGGTGTCTAGTATGTTCTGGTTCTCTCTTGATATTGTATTTGATACCAGACACCCACTAATACAGTTACATCCAAGTAGTTTACACTGTTTGTCTCGTGAGACCACTCACTACAGTTATTACCTTCTCCGATACGCACACGACCTGTCTCCCGCACAACTTTTAAAGATACGGAAGGTGAGTCAAAAAGACACTTGGATACTGATGAGATTTTTGTAGTATTTCAGAAATTTTTTTTTTTTTTTTCGAACAGGTACTTTTTCAATCTGTTATCTTGTCGTGTATCTCGGACTAGAGTAAACACCTGGTGGTTCGTGTCCACGGATTGGTGTGGATGTGTGTACGTACTTTACTACTGTTGTCGCCCGTAGGTGCCTCGAAAGTCGTTGTAGAAACGTAAGTCATCGTCCCCAAGGAGAAGTAAAACCGTTCTTGAAGTCCTTGAACGGGTTCGAATTAGGAGTCGTCAAACTGTAGACGTGAGATTTGGATTTACGATTATCACGAACGGTCTACTACAAAAATGAAAGAAGAAACTCGAAAAGGGGAGAAAAAACCATAACAAACTTATACAAATTCACTCATACGGTGAAATGTCTTTATTATTTTAAAATTTCTGTCTCGTCCGGAGGATGGTGGATTGAAAGATTTAACTCTATGAACCCCCTAAAGAGGCCGTCAGGTCACCATCCTGAGACGTGAAAGTGACGGCTCCCGGGTCTAAGTTAGGGACTAGTCCCTTGGTTCTAAGGCAATCGGTACGCCACGTCACTCTACAAAAAGTATATAATACTTTAAGTGATAGAATCTCACATTTTGGGTCACCTAAGATCATGTAAACAGTTCAACATGTTGGTAGTGGTGTTAGATTATGGTCCTGTACTTTTAGTGGTGAGGGGATTTTTTCTGAGGTATAGGTAGTCGCAAGTAAAGAGTAAGGAAGGAGGGAGGTTGGGGACGTTAGTAATTAGAAAGACAGTGATATCTACACGGATGAGGTATGGAAAACGAAGACCAAAGAAAACGGATCGTACTATAAAAGTTATAAGTAGGTTCGACAATGAACATAGTCATAAAGAAAAAAAAAATACCGACTCATTATTATAAGATAACATACCTCTATCGTGCGACACAAATAGGAAACCAGGTGACTGCCTGTAGACCCAACAAAGGGGGAAAACCGATTTCACTTATTACGACGATACTTACATATTGAGAAACGTACTTGTTTTTTTAAGAGAACTCATATATGGACACTCACCTTAACGACCCAGGGTACCATTGAGATCTGAAGTGAAAAACTCCTTGACGTTTGAGTGGTAGACTAAAATGACTAGTAGTTCGGTTCTCTTACTCGTGTCTCCTAGAATTGACTTAGGAGGGTCTACGTCTTTACAGTCGTATTTTCTTCCAGGTTCTCTTGTTTAGGATTGACAGGTCGTTGAGGATTCATTACGGTAGAAACGGGGAAGGGTTTGTGTGTGTGTTACATCGAATATGAGTCTAAAAGAGCCATTTAGGACAAAGGAGACGGTTCCTGTGAGTCGGACTAGGGTTGCCCTGAGAAGAGATTATTTTGTTTCCCGAAAATCTTTAGTTGACTTTTTGTTCGTTCAATGTAAATCCGGTTTCGACACTTCTCCAGTGCAGAGTCTTCTGTGTGTCGCCCCTGGTACACCCGAGACTAGTTTCCCACCTATAGTGGGGTCTTAACAAAGTATCTCTAATGTTTATTTTAGATGGCGAAAGATCTCGAGTGACCAATACGGGTTCCATCTAAGGTGTCGGTAAAGGTCTCACCGACTGGACCTACTCTCCCGGATCGCACGCACACACACACACGTACGATTCAACGAAGTCAGTACAGACTGAGAAACGCTGAGGTACCTGACATCGGACGGTTCGAGGAGACAGGTTCCTCAAGAGGTCCGTTATTGTGACCTCACCCAACGGTAAAGGAAGAGGTCCCCTGGAAGGACTGGGTCCCTAGCTTGAACGCAGAGGACGTAACGTCCACCTGAGAAATGGTGACTCGGTGGCCCCTTCTAGACTTTCCCGGATCTCTCTGAGTTTTGTGGTATTTGTATGGGGAGGGGTGTCCCCTTCCGTTTCCCCACTTACCGGAGGGAGCGACCTGTGGTCCCGGGCCCGACTCTCATCCGTGAGGTGTCGGTCGAGGAGTCCTTTGTATACGTCTTGTTTTGGGGTTTTCTGGTCAAAGGCTTTCCCTGAGTTTCAGACTTTTTCCCCAACAGCAAAGTACAGGGTCCTCTCCCGTAAAAACCTGTCTGGCCAAGGAAATACACAGTATATCGGAGACCACGGTTTTGGGTCCGGTGTGTTGAACATGTCAGAGGACCCTCGGTCAGTGAAACACCAAGGGGATTATAGGGGTGTCAGACACGGACCTGGGACCGAAGGAGTAAAGTGGTGGTCTGTATCTCTAGTCCGACCGGGACCTCGTATGGACGAGACGGGTCGGGGAGTGAATGGACTACCTATCAGGACTCGTTTCCGGGTAGGTCGACCCAGAGTGGAGGGCGAGACTTTACCTGGGAGGTTTACGCTCCAATGACTGACGTGAGGAACCTCCGGAGACTCTCGAACCCCGTGCATGTATGGGTTCCTCCGGAGGAACTACAAAATTGTGCAAATGTATAAAACTTGTGTTCCACGTCTCGACCCTGTACACCTTCGGGGAAGGGTTTGGTTCAGACTTGGAGACGGGACACGGACGGGACGACACCGTGGTAGTTGAGGGTTCGGGGAACGGAGAGAGTTACAGTACCATGTTAGTTCCCCGTCTCTCTCACATTGGTCTCCCCTTTCTGTCCCATATAAATTACCCACGAAACTTTGTTTTTAGGGTCTGTAGTCCGTGGTTTTCGTTGAGGACGACGTAGTCCTTGAAGACCTGGGGCGACCGTTTAGGCTCAATGAACTCAGTGGAGACCGGAATCAAGGGCCCTTTCGACCTCGAGGCACCTCCTCGCCTGGAGGGTCACGTGGGACCTCGGACCCATTGGGGGCGTAAAAGGAGGACTGGGACTCCGAAACGAGGGCGGAACACTGTAGCCGAAGTCAGGCGGGTGCCGCCGAAGGTGGCACGCTGGGAGCCTCGGGAGGGCCCTACCCCCAGCCCCCTTCACAGACAGAATGAACCCTTCTGAATCGTGCCTAGAGGTCCCAACCCGCACTTGCTCCACTGTCCGTTGAAACGAGGTAGGAGCGACCTCGTTTGAAGGAGGAACTGAAAACCCCCTGGACCCCCCGCCACGTCCGGACTTGGGGCGAAGGGTATGTCTAGCGGGAGAGGAGGGTTCCGGTGTAGCCTGCGGGGCCGGGGGCGGCGACAAGGCCCGTTGAACCCCGGGTCGTCGGCGCCCCCAGGGCCTTTCGGGCGGGCCGCACGGGGAGTGGACGGTCGCCGGAGAACGGCGAGGGCGAGGGCGGTCGTCGAGGGCAACAGCGGCGGGCCGGGCTCCGGGGCGGGCCCGGCCGCACTGAGCCGCGCAGGCGGGAGGTCGGACCCGACACGGGGACCGCCGGGGGGCCCCTTGACGTCGGCGGGTCCTTAGTTGGCGGAGTTGGCACACAGGAACTGGGGACGCCGGCTTCGGCGGGCGCGATGCGGCCGGGCCGAGGGGACGCCCTGGGGGATGGTGAGCGGCAAGGAACCTCGCGCCCCGAGGCTGCGCCCGACACCCTGGAGCCGCCGCGCCTAGTGGTCGGAAGACGGGAGCGAATCCATTGTTCGACTCGTGAATTAGGTACAGACCATAACACGATCCGAGCGCCCCAACCCCGCTCCCCAACATTTTACATCTTGTTCTGTTCCATACCAAAGACGAAAGGAGCTCCAACTATCAGACCCTTTTCTATGATGTGATGTTCTTTTTTTTTTTTTTTTTATATATATATATATATATAATGATTAACGTCATTCTTTCTGACCCCCGTTTTCTTCCCACGGTTCCGGAGAGAGGTTCCTATTCAATCGGGACCCGTCTCTCCTCCGTTTCTTGACTGTTACCCCCGTAACGTCCTCTCCGACCCCTGTCTCGTCGGGTCGCACCGTCCTACCGTGTTCGGAGGTCCGGGACCACTTCTGACAGGTCCCGTTACCCCTCGGGGACGACCCAAACAAACAACCCAAACAACAAACCCCCAAAAAAAAACCAAAACCAAAACCAAATAAAAACCAGTGTCGTACTCCCTACAATCAAGGGATTGGTCCCTAGTTTGGGTACGGGGACGTCACCTTCGCACCTCTGGATTGGCAACCTGGTGGCCCCTGCAGGGTGACGACCCAAAATTCGTCTTCTCACTCCAGACTCAGTTCGACCTTCCACTTTTCTACCCCCTTACCTCCCGACGGACTTTGAGCCCCTTGATCCTCCTCCTCTCAGGTCCCCCTTCTTCCGCCACCAACCTGAGCCAGTTCTTTATATGACTACATTTGACCTCCATCCTGGCTCGGTTAAACCACTGTCTATTCGGCAAAAGACCTCTTCCTTTACCGTTGGGTGAGGTCACAAGGACGGCCCTCTTAGGGTGTCTGTCACCTCGGACCGTCCGGTGTCAGGTGCCCCAACGGTTCTCAGTCTGTGTTGAATCGTTTTGTCGTTTCGGTAGAAGTAGATAAATTACGTTTATAATCGTGTTTGTGCTTCGCAACATCTTCTCAACTACCTTTTTTTTTTATTTCTTTTACAAGTCACTCTAGTAAACACACTTCACACAATCATACAACGGACCGTGCGTCGTCGTCTCATGTCTCGCCGACAAATAATGTCGAGAAACTATATTCCTTTAATCCAACGGGTTCCGATACTGCGTCTTGTAACCGTCGAAGGAGAGAGGGTCGGGCCACGAGAAAACTTATCACGGGAAAATAACGGAACCAAAAGTACTGACAAATACGATCTTCATTCGTAAAGACATGGAAAAGGTTTTCGACACCAGTCTCCAGAACAAAAGTTATGGGGACCACATCCCTCACAACACTCGCTAAGGTAGATCTTCTACGACCATGGGTCTTAGTAGAGTTCCACCTCCTCCTCGACCGTAGGAGGGTACTTGTAGGGTACGAGTAGTAATCGGATATGTGGAGTCCGACGTAGACGACCAGGAAACCTTAGGAGGGTAGAGGAGGGTAGGTCGACCGTGGGACGGGTCACTCTTGTACTCGACTTCTTTTCTTGTGTCAGTCTCCGTACCCTCAGACGTGGAGGAAGAGAGTCCGGAACTCCAGTGTCTTCTCGTTGACACGGTCTCACACCCCATGTCTCTCGAGTATTCGGGACGGATAGGGTTGGGACGGAGAGTCCCTACGTAGTCTCTCGGGGCTCAACCGAAACTACAAGACCCGCGTCACTCGGAAGTAAACAGGACCCGAAACGTTTGAAGGTTTATCGAACATAGAGGAGTATCAGGAGGACTTTAGGGATCTCATTTTACCACACACACACACACACACACACACACACGCGCGCGCGTGCACGCACACACGTACACACGTACACACACACACAACCCCCCCCGTGTGTGTGTCAGTACGGGTTGAGAAAAGTTGGGTTACCTGACATCGGACGGTCCGAGGAGACAGGTTCCCCTAAGAGGTCCGTTCTTATGACGACCTCACCTGACGGTAAAGGATGAGGTCCCGTAGAAGGACTGGGTCCCTAGTTTGGGTACAGGGAACACAGAGGATGTAACCGCCCGTCCAAGAAATGGTGATCGTGGTGGACCCTTCTCGATCTCCTTTCACCCCACACCCCCCGCCCCTTGAACAATTTGAGACTGTGACTCCTATTGGTGGTGGTAACTGATCGAGAAACCCCGTCTCTGGACCGAAACGACCTGAAACTCAGGGGTCGTAGACCGTGACTGGGGTCGGGAACCAAAGGAGTCTCAAGTGATTACAAACGAATTTACTGATTTTTTAATATAAAGAAATAAACCGATGTGATCCCGAATCAACACCGGACGCCCTAGAAAACGACACCACGTGTGTGAGAAATCAATACCTTGAGTACGAGTCATCAAGACCACGTGTCCGAATCAAAGAGACTCCATATACATCCTAGAATCAAGGGGTTGGTCCTTAACTTGGGTTCAGGGGACGTAACGTTCCGTTTAAGAATTGGAGATCTGGTGGTCCCTTCAGGGACGAATTTACTAAAAAAATTTAATTCTATATTAAGTGTATGGTATTTTAAGTGAACATTTTGCATTTTGTTACCCCACTTCCGATACGTTAGGAGTGGTAATAGATTGAGGTCCTATAAGGTAGCAAATCAACGATTCAGTACAGACTGAGGACCACTGGGGTACCTGACTCCGGACGGTCCAAGGAGACAGGTACCTTAAGAGGTCCGTCCTTATGACCTCACCCAACGGTAAAGGAAGAGGTCCCCTAGAAGGTTTGGATCCTGAGTTTGGGCCCAGAGGACGGAATGTCCGTCTAAGAAATGGATGACTCGATATTCCCTTCGGGTTTTACAATCAACGAGTGAGCACAGACTGAGAAACACTGGGGTTCCTGGGTATCGACAGGTACCCTAAGAGGTCCGTTCTTATGACCTCACCCAACGGTACGGAAAGAGGTCCCCTATAAGGACTGGGTCCCTAGCTTGGGTGCAGAGGACGTGACGTCCACCTAAGAAATGATAGACTCGGTGGCCCCTTCGGGTCCTATAAACGTAGTGAGGTCTTTCTTTGGGGTATGAGTTACTCGTCAGGGAGAGGTGAGGACGGAGGTAGGTCGGGGACTGTTGGTCTTACTAAGTATAGACTACTTTGTTGGGATGGTCATGAGGATCTTTGTATCATTGATTATAAACAACTTGTGTTTGATTCACGAAACTTATCGAAGAGTTTAAATGAAATGTGCACCCAGGAGGTTCCAGTCAGAATAAGTAGAGGTGAAGTGTCTACTCCTTTGACTTTGAGTTCGATTATTTAGTCGTTTTAGTGTGTCAATCATTTCCTCTCCTCGACCCAGAACTGGGATTTTGGTCCCGTAGTAGCGATTCCCTCGGTCTCCAGTGACTCGTCCGTATCCTCTCTGAGTTACCACTCAGTGTGTCCATAGTCTTCACGTGACCCGTGTGTGGGGTCGTGACACCCTTTGCCGGACGGGCCCCGTTCCTGTGTCGGGACCCCGAACCCTTCCAGTTCCTCTCAAAACACCTTCCTGACCTGGCTATGTCCACTTCACCTAAGGTTAACCGTCCCATGTTCCTTTCCTGAATAACTTTAACGTCGTGGTTGGACTTCGACCCTCCCTCCTCTCTCTCCGTACGTCGCCAGGTACGACCGGAACCCCGCACCGAACGTCTAGACCATACCGGACAGAGGTTCCTGGACTGGGGGTGGTCCTTTTGATCCCTTTCACAGTGACAGTAAGTCGTGGAAGAACCGTTGGTCCCTTGTGGAACTAAGTTCTCGCCCCTCCCCCAGGGTCACCTTGGAAGAACAGGGGTGTAGTGAGGAGAGAAAGGTGAGTTGTCACATGTATAGAAACCGCTACTTTTAGCGCCGAGGAACGGATTGTTCCCTGAAAACAGAAACTTAAAGGTCCACGGCCTCTACGGCCTTAACAAGGTCCACGGCCTTGTTAAGTCTACGGGATTGCAGCCATCAAGATACCTTGGAATTACTAATCGTCCCCCTGAAGGGACCGTCGGGTCACCAATTCTAACAGGGTTACGGTGCCTGTGCCTAAGTCAGGGACTAGGCCCTTGACTCTAGGGCGTACAACGTATCGTGACCGTTTTATCAATCTTTTTCACTTTCTACCCTTGGAACTTAATTTTTTTATTATTATTATCATCCTTATAGTCCGTCCAACAGATTATAGGGTCTTGGATTCTCCTCCTGCGTGACGACCGAGAGTCGTTCCGGACTTCCGTATGTAAGGTACTGTCGTTGTCCACAGAGATGACGACCGAGGGTCCCGACCCTCCTCGCGGTACCATGACCCTAGTTGAGTTCCCGGGTCTCTTTGTCTTCGCAATAAGGGTAAACTCCTTCCCTGTTGAGAATTGAAATAGACTTCTTGGACCAGTCAAAATCACTTTAAATGTTGGGAGTTTGTTACCCCCCTTAGGAGGTCAAAGAAGAGAGGGAACTTTAAACCAAATCGTCTCACGAGTGTCGACCCCCTTACGATATAAGTACTTCGATCTAAGATGATGACACTGTTCGTCTGGGGAAGGGGGTGGGGTTCAGTTTACCGAGTTTATGTTGTCTTCACGTAATGAACGGACCCGAAGTCATGGTCCGGTCACCTGATCAATTGTGCCGACGGGTGAGGTGTGGTAGTAGGTTCCTGGTCGATTTCCCCGACAGAAGTGGTTGACCGACGGTTCCACAGAAAATTCCCTACAGAGGTGAGGGTCGCCCACCCCCATTCCCGTGTCTTTTCCGTCCCGGACCTTCACCCCATGGAGGGAAGACACGAAACCTTGAGTACCTGTATGGACTGGGACCCCTACCGGTCCTCTACGGCAGGTCACATACCCGCCTTTCTTCTCTCCTTTTGTCTAGGACCACAGACGGGACGACTGGCTCCAGAATCGGGGGGCCGAATGAAGGACACGATGACGAACAGGAAAGAGTCCGAGGACGTCCAAGGACGAGAATTTGTGACCGTCGGGGTCCGAGAAGTGACGTGGACGAGGGTCTACATCGTTCCGTACTCTTTTACTACCCGAGTTCGTCTATAAACGAGAGAACCTGTAAATAACTCCTTTAGACTATTACCCCGTACACTGTTCCTTTAGATCTCCATTTTCCAGTACCTCTCTTCCCGGTCTTTCTGGTTTAACATGATTGTGTTCTCCTCTCTGAGTCACGGGTCTTCCGGTGTCCTCTCCTTCGTTTCGTCTCTCCCTACGACTCAGTAGTGAGTACGGCTCTCCCGGGATCTCGAAGGGGTCCGGTTCGATGAAAGGTCGTGGACACGTCCTCGTAGATTGTCGTTTGACTGAAAATACAACCATTATGCTCACTCAGAAACAAGGATTTCGTCGTGACTTTGTTCCGGGTCGAACCGTCTCGGTCGGTCGAGAGGTGTTTCCAGCAAGAGGGGAAGGTACCGTGTCCCCCGGACGGCTCCTCGTAGACGGTTAGAGGGGGTGTGGTGAAGCGCCGACCGACCCCGGTCTAAGAGTACCTTCCTTACACTCGTCCTTGCTAATATTACAGTGAGGACCCGACTTCGTCAATTCTTCGTTCCCACTGAAAGAAGGGAAAAATGATTACTTCATTTTTTTAGTGCTCCGTCCGAACACGTTTCGTCATTACCTCCGGACAAATTCTCGTCGTAGTCTCGTCTCTCCGTCCCTATCGGACTACCCCAGTCTTCTAACCGATGTACGTCCCCCACCTTGTTTGTTCAATTATATAACTCCTATTACCTCGACACAAAGAGTGACTTTCCTCCCTCCATGGTTATACTTTTCCCCTGTCGATCTTACGTGGAACACCATAACTCGAACATCAAAGTTTGACGTTGACAACCACAATTGAGCACTGAATGTTATATATCTCTGTCTTTGTTTACGTCTAGATTCAAGACAGATGACTCTCCCGGACCTTCGTCGGTGTGGGCTCACTCGTCGTGTGGGTCATGGATCTATAAACAAAGATATATGGTAAGAGATTACTTTTTCCTGGGGTCTCTTCACTGACTAAGGTCCCTTTCATGTTCCATTCAGATCTTGTCATACCAAACTTCCTTCAAGAGTTTCTTACTACCCCTCCCCTGAAGGAACCACCAGGTTACCAATTCTGAGGAACGAGGGTCGTCTCCCGACTCCTAATTAGGGACCAGCCCCTTGATCTAGGGTATACGGTGTTGATTCACAAGTACACGGTGTTCACTCTGGGCCGTGTCGGTTGATTTAATTAAAAAAAAAATTTACTCCTCCTCTCCGGTTTTCTTGTGTCTTCAATCAAACTTCCTCAAGGGTGGTCGGTTATCCCTGTTAAACTCGTAGTTTTATTACTGTTATTATCTAATATTAGGTGACTAATTTTATGTTTAGGTATTAAGGTGTGTTTGTATCAATTTGTCTCTCTTCCCTTTCGAAAGTGAAGTTGTCTTACGGGTACTTATTTACGTCCTCCTTTTTACTTTTGTTTTCTAATGGTAAACCGTTTGTAATTTCAATGAATCAGTTCCCTGTAGTTACGCACTATTCGTATCATCTACTTTGACCCACCCCTTTTCATAAAAATGTGTCAGAAGTTTATAAAGGTGTGTTTATGGATAATTAATGTTTGTTTTTTCTTTTAAATGTCACCTCTTTGGATCGTCCGTAGTAGAATCAGTTTCCTAGTTATAATAGTAGACAGTAAACTGTTTCTAGCACACTGTGGGTCGTCCTCTTTTACTCTTCTGTAGTGATTACATTATAGGGTTTCTACATGTAGGACTTAGATTAGTACACCTTCATACCTGTTTGGGTGTTGTTCTGTGTAAGATATTTTACTGAAGTCCTTCTAGTTCCCGTAGTTTGAGTTCCTTTCTGATCCTCAACGAGGTGCAGTTCCACCCCTCTCTCGGTCCCGTTCACCCATGGTAAGTACTAGGGTCTACTCCAGAAAACAGTGCCTCTTGTAGTGACTCCACAAACCGTGTCCGCCATACCCCACAGACCCCCTTCCCACACAGCCCTAAGAGCGATGAAAAGACATTCAGACTTTGACAAAGTTTTATTTTTTATTAAAAAATGTTTTTCTTCGGCATTATAGAAGAGGTGAGAGAGAACGGGGTGGGTGATCGTCCTATGTCTTCTGGACGATCCCAGACTCCAGGGTCCGGGTCCCTATTCTCGACATCTTCCCTTTCTCAAGCCCATGGAATTGGGGCTTACGTTCTGTCGGTGGGGGGGGGGTTTGAAAGGACCAGTCCACGTGCTGAAACCTGAAAGATACTCGTTACTTGTTTGAAGATAACAGAAATCGGTGACTCGACCCTCTCTTCCCTGGAAAAGGACGTAATAGGATTGAGTACCCTGAATGAGTTGTCGGACGAGACGAGAGGTGAACTCCAGGGTGTCTGTGGGGTCCCTTTGTAGAACAGGGATGTGAACGGTCGGCGAGTAGTGGTAGGACCGGTCTCTGGGTCGTGGTGAACTGGGGAGAAGAGAGAGACGTAGCGGGGTGTAGGTTAGTTCGGGTGAAGGAAACACTGCGACCTCGAAGAGGTGTGGGTGGTCCCGACGGAGCCGGCAGAAGGGGAGTGGTCCGGGTAGCAGTGACCAAGAGATCGGAGGCAAGGTTAGAAAAGAGGTGATTCGGACCGTTCTGTTTACACATCAAGGTGTTAAGGAACAGGGTCGGGGACGACGGAAGTTGGACCTGTGGGAGGGACAAAGGTCGGATAGACCATTTGTGAATCAGAGGGGAGTCCCAAGTTGAGCACTCAGTGCACCTACTTAGGAACGAACTAGGAGGTAGGAACCCCGGGAACCTGTGCCAGAAGGTAGACTTGTCCCGTCTCTCCGGGACGAACGAGATGGTTAGCCCCGTCCCACCCCCCGTGTGTGGGCAAAGGGGTCGTGTCGGACCCGAGGAACCGTGGGTGTGTACGACCTTACTTAGGAGAGGGGAGGGTGAGTGTCGGTTCAGTCTGGGGTCGGGAGGAAGCGGTGGGCAATTAAGTGACGTCCGAAAGTAAGCTCGATAATTTTGTAAACGGGAGACCGGGGAAAGGATTAGGTGTACCTCCTCTTAGTGACAGAGGTCTCACAAGACACCAACGGGTCTCGACCGTGAGTTGTTTATCTATAACTTTGTTTCATGAGTCTCGTTAAGAGAGACGAATCTAATCTCGGGGCGGGGTAAAGTGAGGACAGGGTCAACAAGCGTTTAACGTAAGTTAGACAGTTACTAAATTGTTAATAAAGAACTTCCAACCACGTGTGTTCCGGGACCCGTACGTTATGTACAAGGACTGAAGTCCCCAACCAGAATCGAGGATCCCCGGTGGCACCGGAACAAGTGGAAACTTGAGGGGTTGAGGACAGGTAGGGGTCCGGACCGTGTCGATCCGTGGGACATTTGTGGACGATGGTCCGGTTCTGGTGATGAATGGGTCCGGATGTTCGGGTAGGTCCCGACTGACCGTGATGTTGGTCGATGATCCAGCTCAGACTGTGTTCTCACAGGACACTCTAGTTTGGGGTGACTCTGTCGTCCTGTCTTTCACACATGAAGACACGGACCTCGAAAGGATAAGGGGTAAGTTGAGAACTTTGTTTCTTTCTTTTTTCTTAGACTGTATATTCCTGGGTCGGAAACCTCCAGGACAAATAAGGACTTGGGGTTGGTCTATCGGGTCGTTTTGTGTAAGGTGGGGAGGTTGGGTGGGGTGGGGTATAGGGACTCCGGGTAAAGTGCCCGACCTTTTGATTCCGTGACACAGACTCACGGGGTCTCCAGTCCCGTGGACTGTATGCTTTTCGGCCCTCAGGACCGAAGGTCCCTACGGTGACGACCAGGTGCCTTGTCCTGCTACGAAAAAGAACGTGGAGACCAGAAGCCTCGTCTCGGGGAGACGGCTCCATAAGGCTCCTTCGGGGGCACGAAACAGTCGGGGTAAGACTGGTTCCCGTCTCTCCTCGGTTCCGGGGTCCCTTCTACGACAAGGTCCACCGGTCGCTAGTAGTCCACTGTCCCCTGTCTGAGCTCTGGTCCTGACCCCGACAGAACGTCGGTCGTAGAGACAGTCCTGGTCCCGACAACATGCCGACAGGACTCGAGCGGTCTTCCCTTCCTCGTCTCGACTCAGATGACAGCCCCCGTCTCTCTCTGTCGTGGAGGTTTACCGGACGGGCCATTCTCCATGGGTCTCCGATTTCTCTTCAAACCAGGTCTGAGGTCTCGACTCGTTCCACCCATCAGTTCCCCTCCGTTGACCCGAGACCACCCAGGGCAGATCTAGTACTCCAGTGGTCGTAGTCGGGAGGGGTGCCGTAGTTTCCCGACAAGAGGGGGCGTCTCCCCACTGTGTCGAAGTCTCGAACGAGGCGTCCCGGAGACGACCCCTGGCGACGTCGGCGGTGTGGTGGGCGTGACCGAGCCTCCGCGCCAGATCGACCGCCTTCGGTGGGTTCAGCGGACAGACCGACATGACGACGTCCCGGCCGACCTCGTGGCACTACCCCTACGACTTCAAGTCCACCCCCATACACCGGGGACACAATAATAGGGCCCACAACGACCGCTGCTACGGACAAGTCTTCTGTCTCTTCTTTTCTCCCATACTCGCTTCTGAGTCCCTTCCCTCCCTCTGGGTGGAGATAGGACCTCCGGGATCCGGACACCCCCCGCCCCCACGACTTATGAGGAGTATCACTGTCTGTGGTCCGAAGTACATAGCTGTATCCGGGGAGTGCGGGGTCGGGAGGAAGGACCGAAATGAAAGAGGGATTGTGATAGTCATAGACTGTGTGATACAGAGTGAATAAAACAATAAAAAGAGAGGTTGAAGACAATAGAAAGTCGAGGTACTCCCGGCCCGACGACACAAAATAAGTATTAGAGGGGTCCTGGACCTTCTCACGGACCGTATCGTTCTGGAGGTGTGCATGAACAACTCACTTACTTATTTACGTAGTCTGAGTGTGTATTCAAAACCCACCGACCGTGTCACGTATACATACTTAAAAAACTTCTTTTAAAATCCGAATGTCGTCAGAACGGGTTTATCATGTCTCAAGGACATGTAAGTCGTGGGTCGAAAAGGAATACAGTGGTGTGGTGTAACTAGTTTTGGTTCTTTAATTCGAAGCACTTTACGATAATTGATTTCGTGTCTTGAGTGAACCTACCTGGTCCCAAACGTGATTACGAGAAAAAGACTAGGTCCTAGGGTGCACCGTAAATCAGTAGTACAGAGGATCCAGAGGAGGATAGACTCAGTGAAGGTCGGAAATAGAAAGTGTCGGAACTGTGAAACTTCTCATGTCCCGTCAATAAGGCATCTTACGGGGAGTTAAACCCAACTGGACTACAAAAGAGTGCTAATTCTGACTCCACTATCCGCACGGACCATCAGGTCACCAATTTTTAGACCGAATGTCGTGCTCCCTGTGGTCAAGTTAGGGACCAGACCCTTCTAGGGGATACGATACCCCATTGATCCGGGTACACGATGTTGATGACTCGAAGTAAAGAGGTTGTAAATAATTGTCTTTAAGAAGGTATTCCCTTTCGATAGGAAACCGAGGTAAAAATTTAGGTAAGTTATAATTGAATATAATCCTATCTGAGTGCTCATAAGTAAGAAAAGTACCCAATGTTACGTTATGATGACGATAAACAAAACAACAAGTTTAACAAGGGTGTCCTCGAGGAAGTGTAGTCGAGAACCCAAAAAGTTGTAAACTGTACGAGTAGTAAACCAAAAAGAATCTCAAAGGAAGGAAAGGTCGTGGTGTTTCGTCGGGACCTTAGTCAGTCAAGGACCAAGAAAAATGATCTCTTACTGAGAATCTTTGGTTCTAGACCTGAGAGCCGTGCGAGTAACGGTGACCTTGCAGTGACCGAAGCTCGGAGAGAGTCGTCTGGCTCTATTCTCTGTATGCATATGTGTATATGTGTGTGCGTGTGAGTACGTATGTGTGTAAATATAAATAGAGACATAGGTGAATAGACATATGTAGAAAATCTTCCAGCTGGTCATATACCCTCTTTCTGCCTTACGTCTGATCCTACTTACATGGATTGACATAAAGTTTACTTAGTGTATTGGTAAGACTTCCCCTTCCTCGATTAGATTCTTTGAAACCTTTTGTCGGAAAACTGACCTGTGAAATTCCGATTTCTTGCCATGAGTGAGTTTATGACAGAAGATCAACCATTTAGACAAAGAGTGTCCCTACACCAATCCTTAAGACTTTCATGAAGAAAACGTGTGACGTCAACTTCTTTATTTATTTAGATGACGTCGATCGTTGTCTTTCCGTTGCAAAGAGTCAGTCTTTATTCCCTTCCCCTTCCGAACGTACTTGGGACACACGACCTGACATCCACCTCCATAGGTATACCTGAGTACCAACCGAAAAAAAAATTTGTCTAATTTTTTTTTTTTTGAACTCAAGTGTTTTAAAAATTTAGCTTTCTAAATTCTTTGTGTATAAATAAATTTTTTTTTTTTCTCAAGTGTGAAGGAACACTTTTTGACATTTCAGTCGGTCACAATCCGGGTGTATAGAAACATTACTCCGTTCTTACACGATCTCAACTCACCACAAGTGGGGCAAAGAGGAAACGGGAGGTGAGTGACTTCTATAAGTGAGTGAGTGAGTGAGTGAGTAAGTGAGTAAGTGAAATGGACGGGTCGACCATCCAACCCGAAAACTCAAACACTGGGAACCTGAGTAGTTCTAGTTTGCTATAATTCACTGAATGGATTCCAGCACCTCACGGAATCACCGTCTCTTTCCTGATCTTGAGTCTAGAGAAGGGAGGTTCGGGTCGTAGGTAGGAGAGACTGGAGTCTTCGTGCTGTCAGGTTTTTGGAACCGATTAATGGGGACCCGTATTCCGGGTAGTAGAAAGGTCTGTCTCGCACCGAGGGTCCCGACCGGTGACTCGTGAGCACCCACCCTGACTCCGAGACCGGTCCCCTTCCGACCCTCTCCCGGTTCCTCGACCAATGGGTCCTCCAGGGGCCTCGTCCGTCTCTTCTCTCCAGGGGGCGACCTCGGTGGTACGTGCCGTGTGCACCAGACGTCGTAGTGGCCACACAGTAGGTGGACGTGGTGTCGGCTGTCCTACGGACTCCAGTGACTCCCGGGCGTTCGGACCGGCTTGTGTGGCTTCGGGTGATATGACTGTCGGAGCGGACGGTCCCTTCCTTCCTCCCAATTCGACCCCTCGGAGGAGGTAGACCGTCCTGAGTATGTGAGCGGTTCGGGGAGGGGTGACCAGGAGAGGTTTAAAGGTTTGGTACAGACGGAAAGATCAAAGACGAGTCTACGGACAACGGAGGTACTCTTGAAAGGGGTCCGGGGATGTCTTTCTCCAGTCTTGGAGGTGACATAGACGAGGTAGTGAAGAGAAGTCGGGAGTAAGGGGAAGACCTGACCCATCAGTGAAAACTCCTAAGGATCGTAGATCGGTCCCCGAGTTATGTACAAACACCTTAATTGTGGGTTGAGGACCCTGATTTTTCAGATAACTACTTTTATTTTGCGACTGTTACTGATGTTTTACCGTGGTGGAAGGAAGTGGTTCACGAAATGTCCGTTATAAAGTGGGTCAGGAGTGTTCTGGATCCTCATTCATCGTAATAGGGGTAAAATGTTTACACCTTTGGTTCTGTTTCTTATAATTGAACCGAGAGATTCCTATGTCCCGATCATTCACCGTCTTCTCTACGGTTTCGTCACTCGAGTATTAGGAACAATGCAATATTGTTTAGTGTAGGTGTTTGGTTTTGTAGACCATGAAGACACCGTCGTAGTGTTCCGGAAAATGAGTCTAGTACGGTGACCTCGGAGTGTCTGGTCGGACATCACAATTTTCCTCAGGAGTTCCAAGTCGTGGAGGTGTGATGTGACGACGCCCCGGAGTCCTTTTTCTGTACGAAATGGAGAGGGTCTCTTAAGGTGGACGGGGGGTGGGGGGCGGGGTCGTGACGCCCGTACGACTCGTGTCGTTCCTCCGGAGATTCTCGTTGAGGTCGGTTTCGTGACATTGGTCCTACGTTGTTCCACGGTCGAACTGAGGTCGTCCCCACTCCTCCTTCGACTGGACTCCTCGACCGGGGACTAGACATCCGAACTACACGGGTTGTGACTAAAAGGTTCCAGGAAAGGACTGGTTTCCCTGGGAAACAAGTAATGGAAGTACCTTTACGAGTCGTCCGTGTCCCTGTCCCTGTGGTAGATCCAGGAGGAGGTGCGAGTGTTGACGATACAGTATCCCTCTGCAGAGGACCCACCGTTTGTGGTGCGCAGGGGTCTAATACCGTGAGGACCTGAGTTCTCTTTGGTTTACCGTCCAATCGAGAGGGTTGAAAATCGTGACCCTCCTTCGTTTTGTTACTCATTGTCATTTTTAGTACTTGAACCCTGAGTTTTCTAAACCACAATCGGGACCTTGTATGGGCGTTCGTTGAGACCCGTGTAGTGAATCGACAAGACACCTTAAAGGTTTGTACGAAATGTTCACGTCTCATGGAGAGATATGTCCAAGGACGTGCAATAGTACTAGTGTCTGTGGGTCGGGGGTCCCTCGTGACACCCGGTCCGGACCACAATTACAAGATACCTGTAGTCAAGTAAATCTCGAGTCTCGTCGGGGTACTTGATCTGTGACCATAATAGAGGTAAAGTCTACCACGAAAACTCCGGGTCTCTCCAACTCATTTATGTAGAGTGTCAGTGTGTCAATCACCCTCTTCCGTTACCGTGGGGTGACGTCATGAGAACGGACCTTTTGGGGTGCCTGCCTTCTCGGACCACGCGACGACAGACACCCCAGCGTGTCTCAGTCTATGGTGACTTCGCTGAATCGTTGTCGTCGTCGTGGTCGTGTGTCAATCGCCCTCCTCGGTCCCGACTAAAAGGGTCCCAAAAGGAAAAGACGGAGTAAACTATGGTTGTCAGAACAGTAAATCACCCTGTCTGTACTATGTTAAAGTAGGAGACCCAGCCACAAATATGTCTACGATCGTGCAGATATCGAGAATGATACACCGTCATACTTCTGAAATGTACAGTTGAGGACTCTTTCGTCGAATCTGTCTAATTCGTGTAACGGGTTCTAGTACGTGCCGACGGACAATGTGTGTGGCGTCCTCATCGAAGGTCCTCTGGACCACCCGAGGGATCCTGGTTCTCATCCAACCCCACCCCCTACCACCCTCCCCCCTCCTTGACCCCTGGTGCGAGTCTCCTTTTAAGAGTCGTAGTCAGAAGGGATATTTCAGTACCGGTGGGACAACTAACAGTCTCCCCTAAGGATACCGTTTCGGTCCAACCCAATTGGAACCTTCAAGTCATCTCCGTAAACCCTTCTAGACCCGACTCTTCAACCCAACCTGGTGCATGTCCTCTTGTTGTTCGTAATTGTGGTTCCACGATATCACGAAACGAAACCGGATCCATTTCGTGGACCCTAATGTCTTCTTTGTCGTTCTTGTACATAATCTTTTAGTTCGGTTCTTCGGCTCCGACGGCTGAGGTGACAGTCTCGTTCACTTTTCAGATCTTTTAGTTCGGTTCTTCGGCTCCGACGGCTGAGGTGACAGTTCTCGTTCACTTTCATGTACTGTCGTTCTCACGAAAGGAACGTCTCTCCCCTGTTTACTGACAGACTTCAAGATTTGACCGCCGGTTCTGGTGGGGTGTTGACAAATTTTATATGGATAAACGGACCCGGGGTGTGATTATGAGAATAATCCACCTTGGGGTATAGACAGTAAGACTAGGTCTTCCCTACAAGACCAATTCTAGATTCTCTATTTGGTTCATTCTCATTGTCCGAGGAGAGGATGAGGTCCTCCCACCGTGGGACCCGGGGACCGTAAAGTGATCCGTAAGTCCCCTTTCTCTTGTCCCAATCCTTCTGAGGTAAGTTCCCGGAGACCACACCCCCACGTTCCGATTCTGTCCTCAACGGGTCTTCCTTAAGTCTGACCCTTACCCTCGAGTTACTACGAATCGGTCCCTACGACTTGCGACGGTGGCTGGAGCTCAACGAACCGTAGAACGGGTTCAGGGTAAGTGGGAGACGGTCCTCCGTTTCTTGAGGAATGAGATTCCAAGACTCATAGTTCCTACTCTCCTCCCAGGGTCCAGGGATGTGTGTCACGTGGTGGTTCCGTACTCGGACTCTTATCTTCCGGAGGTATCAGGAGTCCTAATACTGGACTCCAGACCCTAGATCTGGACTGTCGACCACTCCTTCACCTCACGCCCGTTGGAACGCCCGGAATGAACCCCCACCACCTCGCGTGGTCCTGGGAGCGGCAAAGGGCTCCCCGGTGTACGGCCGTCCAGTGGTGCTCTGCCCCGCGGTGCCGGTGAGGCCTCGGGGTCTGTCTTGGTGTGAGGTGGTCGTGTCGGCGTCGACGGGTTCCCCCAGGCCCCAGAGCCATAGACTCTCCGTCCGGGGTGCCCCGGGGGTAGAGTCCGCCATCCTCCCGTCGGTCCCGCCGTCACAGTCCCACTTCCGCCATCTCCCGCCGAGCCCGCTGCGACTCGTCACCCCGCCGCCGCGTCTCGTCGCACTCCGGGTGGGTGAGCGCCCGGAAGGTCGTCTCCCCACGTCGGTGGTCGCGGTGGTTGCGGGGGCGCCCGGCACTGCGCTTGTGCGGAGGTGGGAGGCACGGACCGTCCGTCGCCCGTAGCCACTCGTCGTCGCCCGGCCGGCTCAACGACTCGTGCGGCGCCGACTCGCATAACTCTTTCTACAGGCCTGTCTTCCGGGGCTTGCCCCTCGGCGTTCGGTCCTCGCCACGCGGGAACCCGTGCAGGGGCTCTCCGCGGTGCCGGTTATGGCCGGGAGCGAGGAGGCGGAGGAAGAGGCAGAGGCCGGCGTGCGCTTCGTCGCGCTTGGTGGGGTTGCGAGAGTCGACCAGGAGGAGGAGGAGGAGGCTGTAGAGTAGTAGGCCACGTCGCAAACGCTTCGCGGTGACGAGCCGGAGGAGCGGCGGCTTCTCCACGCGCTTCACCGAGGCCTTCCGACCCGTCGAGTTGTCGTCGTCTTCAAGCCGCCCCGCGCCCCCGACGTCACCGGCGGGCGCCCCGGCCCGCCCGCCCGGCCAAAGGTCCGGCCGCGTTACCCCGCACGTGTTGGGGCCTGCTGGGGCGAGGCGCGCCGGACGGCCTTAACGCCGCCAACCCGGGGTGACGTGCACGTCCGCGTCCAGCAGCGGCGTTGACAGCGGCCCGTCCTTCCGCCGCGAGCGTCGCCAGTCGCGGGGCGACGGCCGGGCGTCCTTCCCCCACTTCTACGGGGGTACCGTGTCGTGGTCCGGGCCCGCTGCCAAGTCCTAGTGGGGCGACGTCGAGGTGCTCGGACGGAGCCCGACGGGACGGGCCCTCCGCGAGTGGTGCGTCGGGCGGACGAGTCGACGGAAGTACCGCCCGGGGGTGACTGCGGGGTACCGGAGGCCCTGCCGTGTGGCTCCCGAAGGGCTTCTCCCTCGCTCGCTCGTTGCTGGTGCTGGCCTTGGTCGACTGGGGTGCATCGCGGTGGGTTTCGACCTTCGTTCTCCGCGTTCGTGACAGGGTCCCGAAGGAGCAGTCCGGCCTAACCGATTTGGGGTAACCGACCCGTTCCCCGGCTCAAGACTAACCGACGACTCCGACTGGGGCGGAAAGGGGCGGATCTGGCAAGTCCAGTGGACGCGTTACATTCGCCCTCGACATCCTCGCCTCCTGCTCGGGGCCCTCTCACTGTCCTTATACCGAAAATGGCCCTCTATTCCCGCACGACCAGAAAGCCTCGGATCAGAGCAGAGACAAGCGACTCGACGTCCTTTCCCTTATGTTTATACACGACTGCACGCATCTGAACGGGTCAGGGATTGCCCAGGACAGTCATAGACGGGTCCACATCCTCTGTAGACTGGAGACTAGGGACGCTATTCTGCCCGTTTCTTCGGCAAGACATGAAACTTTAAAACATTCATTTGGGATGTCGTTAGGTGATCCTCTATTATCTCGAGTATTCTATGTTGAACTCCCAGAAAGCAATACGGTTTCTGCTGTGATGGTTAGAGTACCTTTGACCTAAACGAGTTTTATTTTAACCGGAAATTTTGATACTATTTGTCAACAACAGATCAACGATTCATCACAGGTTGAAAAACACTTGGGTACCTGACATCGGACGAACCGAGGAGAGAGGTACCCTAAAGGGTCCGTTCTTATGACCTTGCCCATAAGAAAATGAAGGGGTGGGTCCAGAGAACGTAGAGGACGCAACCGTCCGTCTAAGAAATGGTGACTCGGTGGTCCCTTAGGGTCCTATTTGTCATCGGCTTCAGTTTCAAAATTTAATGTGTTGGGATATCAACCGTCATATGTGTAAAGTATATTACTGTAAATATACCAAATCCCCAAGGAAAAAGACATTTTATCTAGTACCAAACATTTGTCTAGTACCAAACACTCGGTATATCACATTTATCTAGTACCAAACACTCGGTATATCAGAGACAGAGTTTATGATTCGAGACGACGACATCGTACGTTTTCGATTTCCTCACCCTACCGACACAAGGTTATTTTAAATTAAGTTTCTCAAGTTTAAGAAATAGTAACATCGTACAGTGTTTTAACGTGAAAAAAAGGGGAGTGTCCAGTATGTTGTCCGTCGTCCGGTCTAGTCCTGGTGTTCGATATCAAACGGTAGGGACTAGAAAAGGTTACTTCAGTGGGACTCCCGTCTCCTTATGCTTGTTCACACAAAACCTATAGGGACTTCGTCTGTGGTGTTCGATCTGTAAAATACTTCCAGACAAATAGTGTGATAGTTGATTTCATGTGTAATTAAAATTACTTAATAAAATCATCTATAAATACAGTCGTAATTACTTTTTGTAAGTTAATGATGTAATGTATTGGAAAGATCAGTTAAAAACTTATTTAATTACGACGAACCAAAATAGACGTTGTGTTATGTCCCATTACAAGTTATAAAGGTCAGTGTGTTTGGACTCTTTCCCTTTACTAGGTAATATCATACTTCGTCATGACTTTAGTCGTCAAAAGGGTATCGTCCATGACAGAAGAAAATCAAGACACTGTGTCTACCGAACTAGTGTCATTTTAGACTGATAGGTTGAAGGGTCTTTAATTCTTTCACAAAGAGAAATCTCACTACGAGTTCGGAGGTCGTACTTGACAAACGTAGTCCAAAAAGAGATAAAGATAAGAGAGTAGTGTCATCTCAGGACTGGGGGACTCACGACCCGAGTAACTAAGTCGGAAATTAAAAGTACGAGACTAGACTGAGTTCATCGTGTTTATTTAAGTATATTTACATTTTGGGTACGGTAGTAAAGTGTCATACAAAGTTCGAGTTCTACAGAGGCCATTAAATTATGAGTCAGTTTTTGTTGGACGACGTAAAACGAAGGGTAAGATAAAATAGGGTCATGAATTTAAAATATTGGAATAAACCCAAAAAATTTTAGTTTCGAAGGATGTTCGGATCATTTACGAGTTCGTACAAAGCAATGAAAAGGATAAAACGTTTTACATTGTAAATTGACTTAGAAAGGTTAAAATATAGTTTACTACTTTGTGTCGATTTGACTTAGGTCGGGGATGATCGCACAATTATATACTCTAAAACATGTTTTTCAGACGGTACAGGTAGGACAACGTCTTTATTGGTTAGGACCCTGGTGGTAAACAACGTTCCGAGAGTTTGTCATGATTTACATAATGAACATCACCTTACACATTTAACCGGACCAGAAAGGTGTGTGAGTGTCGGACGTAGGGGAGTATCGTTTTAAAAACAGAGAGTATAGACAACATACAAGTATGAGTCTTGTTCGGTTACGTTTTTTCCTCGTTCTATCGTTTAAACAAAATTGAAAAATAATTTTGCGAATTCTATGTCTAACTGAGAGAAGACATTTACCGACAAAATAAAAAGGACTTTATCCTGTATATGCGTGAGACTATTTTGTCTTACTTTTCAGAGTTAAGTACCCTCAAGGACATGTTTCGAGACTAGGACAATCCTCGACTCGAGGAATGTCGTCGAAGAAAGGAGATAAAATAGTATCCTTGACACAAAAGACACCCCGTTCTTTTGTCTGTCCGCGGTGAACTAAAAAGTTAGGGTCGAGAAAGAGGCCACCGGTTTTATTTGGTGAAAGTGTTTCTCGACGGGACACATCTTAGGTATCAAAAGATCGAACGATTTTTAACTGATCCCTGTTTATCTTTTTTTTTTTCTTCTTCTTTTGATTGTGACTTCGTTAGTGTGGAGAGGATAGAGACCTATCTCTTCACACCCAATGGAAATCGGTTTCCTTTAGTTTTCATACGTTCAATTGATGGATCAAGTAAGTGGTAATCGATCTAAACAAGTGAATTCCGAAATTGGGGAAAGGTTTGGTCGATACGAACGATTATTTACTTCTGAACGAGAAGGGTCGAAATACGAAGTAACTCGGAGACGTAAACCATGGATCGGCACTTTTCATACGAAAGGGTTGTCCAGTCATGACTTCTGATTGCTCCGTTTTAGGTTGATTTCTTTTTATGAGAGTGGGGTCCTTACACAATAGGTGTGAAAGGTACGAGAGTGTAATTTTTGTTCTTAGGTGACTTAAATCAAGTTAGGAGACGTTTATTCGGAGTTGTAGTGTTAAAAGTCAAGACTCTTTTTATAGAGATTAAAAAGTAATTTCTTCTATAGGAAGGTGTACTTCTGGTAGAGAATAGGGAAGTAGGAAATGATGTTCCCATTTTGTAACCAATTCTAGTACTTTTAGGTTAAAGTGTGCACCGTAATCTCTTCACCTTACGATATTTTTATTGGGAGTAGTGTGGCGACACCTGCATCTCCGAAAATATGGCCACGATTGACTGTTCTCTACGACCGAGTTTTCCTTGTCGAGTTGTGTGTCAAGAACCTAGTCTTAAAGGGGTCCAATAAAGACTTGACCTCTTTGTGTTAAAGTATTGTGGAGGGTGGGTGGGGGGGTTTAGACCTTTTCAATGTCTACTATTGATTGTGGTTTTTTTTTTTTTTTAACTATTGGTTATGTTTTTTTGTCTCAAGTGCTGCAGGTTATTTCTTTGGTTTAAGACGTTCACCTTATTTAGAAAGGATCTAAGTTTGTTTACGATGTTATAGTCTACAGCTTAAAGAGTTGAGTGTCTTAATTCTCAGGAATTCGACCATTGAAACAGGACACACTGAGAGGATAACTCTTTTTTTAAAGGGGATCTTAAACGTTTTTACTGACTCTGTGTGGACATCATACACTGTACCCTCTACAAGAGTTTAGAAAGTACTCCGCTTTCAGTGAAAAATGTTGACTTTTACTTTTTCCACGATGTCTTTCTTTACTTTCAAATTTTGACGTATTTTCATTTCTGACCGACTTTAACCATTAAATAACTTATTTCTGTCATTGTTTTTGGGTGCGATCTTGATTGAGGAGGTGTTACTGGGTAGACGATAGGTATGACCCTCCTCTGTACTGGCCTCGGGCCGTGTCACCTTTCGTCGGAGCCGACACTCCGACGTCAAGACGAGAAAGGACCACGAGACGTGTGTCCCACCACGGTGGATGATTTCCGTCAGTCCCTCTGCCCCCTCGGAGAGAGTGGTCGGACGACAAGTGAATTGAGTCGAGACCTGAGGTTGCACATAGACACGTATTAAAATACTTTATAAATTTACGGTAAGTGATCTAATTTTTTTTTTCTTTTCTTTTGAGACCTGGTTCATATAACACTTGAATTTTTTTTTCAATACTCCTCCCAGTGGTTAATGTAATTGTTGTGAAAGAAATTTTTTATCTTAGTGAAAGAAAACTTTAGTTGGTGTCACCACTCTGCACAAAAAGAAAGGTCCACCGGGCACTACCGTGTGTCGAGATGAGCTGTTTAGGACGGTGGAGGTTCAGGGCCCCACGACTGGACGTGGTCGTGCACCCCGTCGCAATGGAGGGTTGTCACACCTCTTCTCGTGTACAGTGGTGACCCGCTACTCTCTCGTCTGTCTCTGAGAACCGAAGAGTTGCGGTCTGTGCCAGCCTCTCGAAAGGAACAAGATAATCTTTTCAAGTACTCCTTCGACACTTATCCTAGTCAGGTCTCTTCATTTTGAGAAAATAAAAGTGACAGGTTTGTAGTCAGTTATATGACCCTCTCGGTCGCCTTCGGGAGCGGCATAGGAACGGAGAACTCGTGTGACGTGTATTTGTGAAGGTACCCCGCCCGTAAGTCGAGGAAGTCCCAGTGTAAGGGGATCCCCTCCGTTTTGGTTCTACAATCGTAAAGGAACACCTTTTCGAACGTTCCCACTACTGTTTTTAGTGAAAGAGGTAGGTAGTCTTCGTTTAGACTCGTCCCTAATTAATGTCTTTACACCAGTTCCGGTGACCCCAAGTACGAAAGTCATCTCAGGACGAGGGTCTAAGAGAGTGACACTTCGTGGAAACGAAACTTGTGTGCTTGACCAAGTAGACCTTTCGATACCGTCGTTTGGTTCTTTTCGTACAAGAGAATGCCTGTTTTCTTCAGGTCCTAAAGAATCTTTATTCTTGTAAGAATAATTATGTTCGTGAGTCTTTATATATGCTTACCGTCCAATACAGTTCTTTTATTTTTTAAGTTCACACACATTTTACCTTTTGATTCAATTACTTTTTTTCATAAAGGTCTTTCTTGATATATTGGTTCTTCTCCGTTCTGATTCCGTGGTACGTTTTTTTCAGTCCTTCAATGTCTAAGGTCTTTTCGTTTAAAAATTTTTAATTTATATGGTTTGGAATACGTCTTCTCTGGTCCTAAGGTTATTTGATCTCGAATAGACCTAAAAAGAGAGTGTTCGTATTAAAAGACGTTGTTCTAAGATGACTAGACCTTCTAATCCCAAGATAAGGACCAAAATAGTGACTGAACGACACATCTGGACTTGGTTAGTGAGAATCAAAGGAGTAGAGGTTTACCCCCATTGTCAGGGTGGAGAGAGTCGTCCTCGTGTCTCTTATTGGGTCATGAGACTCAAGTTACGAATCTTTTACTATATTTACTCGTGAGAAGTATTGGATTTTAAAGGTCAGGTTTTTTTAAAGATCGATTTCTGAGGCAGTTTATGGACTCTTTTTGAGAGTAATCTTTTGTCCTTTTCTTTCTTGTACGAGGTCGGAAGTGTCAGATGTCTAGTGGAGATCTTTTTATTTACAATTTGGGTCAATGAAAATTTTCTGTTCATTTTAGATCTAACACTTTGTACTTACAAAGTTTTCGACACTCGACGGAAATATTACATAGACGACTTCTAAAAAAGAGAATGGAAAGGACACCAGACAGGTATTTCGGGTTTATAGAGTGCCTCAAAAAGAAGTGACTAACGTAGACAAGACAGTTAAAACAATGGGTTCTATTCCTAACCGTGCAACCTATAACAGAGTAGACAGTAATTTCGGATTTCGGTTCTAAATTTTTTTCTCGACCCACTCCTTAGATATTTTCGGGTGGTCTGTTACTTCTATTAAAACGGAAAGTGAACAGATGTTCCATGGTTTACGTCTCACTTATAGACTAGTATAAATATGAACTCACTAATTGATTTTCAATTAGGACTGTAATATATTGTGGGAATAAAAATCCGCTTTTCGGGGATTTTTAATGGAACTGTAATCAATTTCTAAGGGGTTTTCGAAGTTTTGTTAATATTACATTTCAACACAGATAGACATTTCGTCGTCTTGGAATTGAGACTCGATTTAGTGAGTTGGTGTCTGGTAGGAGTCGAGAGGTAACTCGTGACAGGTCCTTCTTGTTTCGAGACCGATGTCTCGGAGTTTCTACTGATGTCCTTTGGCGTTCATAAGTGATCTACGGGGGACACACGTTGTATGATAGGGGTTGTTACTGTCCTTCTGTTTTCTTTCCATTCTGTGTAGGGACCGAGTTCTTTAGGAGTGAGATACGAGTAGAGAGTTATTTCGTTCCGTTCACCTACTAATTGACAGTGTTACTTATCCTTCTCTTATGTTTATGATTTTCTGTAAGTCCTTTTATTTTGTCACTGTACCTGGATTCGTTTCAGAATTGTTTCTACACCTTTGATTTGACCTGAGACTTCCTCCCCGTCCCAAACCTATCCGTCTTGGGTTTGTTACTTCTTCTATTCGTTACCGAAATGTCATCCTTCTCAAGTATTTCGGTATACCTCATAGTGGACCGACCTAATTTCGTAAATACAACTACACAGAACTGTGTCATTTACTCAACGCTACCATACTGTTTATAATACCACGGTCAGACTCTTCAATCGAACGTTATCTGGGACTTAGGTCCTTAATAATCTATCTTAGATATGAAGGTCGTGTTACTTAAGAGTTTATCATAGATAGACACCACGAGTCCATTCCCTACTACTAGATCGGATTCTGTCGTCGTGTGTGGCTTGTCACGTCGTTCGTAAGACCTCTTTCTTCATTTCTCTGACTACAGATTTACTATTCTGTCTGTTGTGTCCTCAACTTCCACCGTTTCTAAAGTTCGGATCCTTAGATAAAGTGACTGTCCTTCTCGATCCTTTCCTCCCGTCTTAATTTTCCTATTTCCCTTTGGATGATACTTGTAGAGTTCATGGTTCTTTACAATCTGTTTTAGTCTCATTCCTACAATAAGTAAGTAATTTATCATTGTTTCACGTATAATATACGGGTTCCGAAATGATCTATACCCCCAAAGTGTTTCTTTATTCTGTTCTAGGGATGTAGATTCAAGGTCACCCTCTCTGGATTATTTTAGTCATTTTTGTTGTCTACGACCATTCGACCTCTCAGATTGTCAGACTCTCCAGTTTCTTCCGCAGAGTCTTTGTCAGTATGGATTTAAGAACCTAGAGAATTTCCTGTAAATCTTTAGACGCTCGTTTTCGCCCCTTCCCAGTCCACTCTTTTGGTCCGCCTCTGTCAATGAAGACCTATAAGTTCTCTCCCGTTCAACAACTGATACAAACCTTACATCAAGTTCCATCCGTTGTCTTTTCGACCTCTTTATTTGTCTTCTTTCTAATACTTTCTTGAATACACGATACGCTTTCTCGACATCTAAAATAGGGGTCTGACCATTCTCTAGATGAGTTCTTATAATTCCTCCCGTTTCTGTTCATCATACACCGTTCCACCACCACTTTAGATATGATTAAGTGACGTACAGGCCCATGTCCTACCCCTTCTGCTTATCAAGGTAAGACCCTCCTGTCTTAACCATCCGTCTCAAAGATTATTCATCGTGATACATACTTCAACCTCGAGTTCTCTCTCAGTTTATTGTCTTTGGGTAAACCCCCAGTGACCGTACTACCCAACGTCTACTTTCTTACTCTCTTCGGACCTGGTCGGACCCTTTTTCATGTCTAGGACCCCTCGTGGTTCTAAATTCCCGATTCGTCCCCTTGCCCACGAACACGGTTCTCAGTCTCTTCATAGTCGGTCTCTTTTGTGGTTTTGGTTCTTACATTTCCCCTCAAATGTCTCTCTCTCTTACTGCTCACGGTTCCCCAGTTCATTCCCCTCGTAGAATTCTGATGTCGAAGTCTAAGTTGTTTGTATGAATGTGGTCTTCTCTCCAAGTTTGACGGTCCTTGTTCTTACGTCTCTCAATATTTAGTCTCTCTTTCTTCTCCGTCTCACTGTGTCATACCTAATGTTTCCGCCATGTCTTTATAGTTCTGTTCTTTTTACCTTACAACTGTTTCCTTTTTTAGACTGTGCTCAGGATCAATCATAGTTTGTTACGTACACTGGTTTTGACTCCTGTCTTGTCGGACAATTCCAGACCCTTCAGTGAGTCACGGTTTCCAACCCGTCCATGTTGGACTCTCGTGTCTAAGTTTTTGCGTTTCTTGAGATTATAGAGGAAATTCCAAAGTGATACGGTTGTGTAGTATTTCTCACTTGTATACACTACGTACTTTCCCTTTCTGTAATTAATACGACCCTTTCGTCTGTAATTGACGCCTTACAGGACTCGTTTGACGTGTATCTTAGTGGGATACTATTTAAATTCGTTTCGATTAAATGAACGCAAGTTCGGTTCAAAGGAGTCTTGTAACTTTTTATTACAAAAAGTAAAGTTTTATGAAAGAAGGATATCGATCCTGAAAATGGTTTACAATGGACCTTACTAATTCATGACCGTGATGATTCAACATAAAGAATCTTCTTTGTTCTCCGGTTCTTTTCTTTTTCTTTTATATTTGTATGCAATTCGAGTTGAAACCTAAGGTATTCAGCTCCTACTAGACGTGTCAGGTGGTCTTTCTGTTAGGGTAATTAACGACCCTCCATTAAAAAGGTTTGGGCTGCACGATTTTCTGTTTCAAACGTCAACGGAGTTAAATTTTTGTATATACGACTTATACTTATTGGATTACCAGATACTTCATTCGTTTAAGACCGGTCCAAAGTTATCGTAATTTGAGACATGTCTAAGAGGTTCAGGATCGGTCATAATTCAGTTTTGTCTCCTGCTTATTTGACTACCAGGTACTTGACTTAGACTAAATAAATTTATGATTTTAGTCCCAAAAGACGGATTAAAAGAGTTTTTCATGTTGTAGACCGTTAGGGTACGGATAGTCAGGTGTATATGACGCACCTATTATTAGTCGCCCTGACTCACCACCGACGGGGAAATGTACGCCGAAGTCTAGGAGTCAGACAGTTTCAAAGGTGGTGAAGGATGACAGAGTAAAGGTTAAAGTGAGTGAATTTCCTGGATGGAGTGGGACCTCGGTAAAATCAAACGTTGAAGACTCAATGTCATAGTCCTACGTCTAATAAATAGGTATATTGAGATCAGGGTTCAATCAAGGATTGATTGGTTAAACATTCGCATGACTGTGAAAGTAGGTGAGTCGGGTGTCCCTCTGTCTGGAACGGTCCACCAACTGCAAAGGTCCGGTTAATGGAGTCAGAGGATTAAATTGGGTCACACGGAATATTTAAAGTTAAAAACCAAATATTGTACTACACTGTTACTAGACCCTTCGTCACGAAATTGACATAATATTAAAGATTGGATAAGTAAAGATACCCTACTAATTCCTTCGCGAAGATGTAGTCTGTAAATTGTCACCAGTGGAGACTTCTCGTCCTGACCCTTCCTCTTCAACCCCTTTAAAGTGAAAATGGAAAGTCTAAACATATGAGTAGTATATGACTTAAACGATGTAATTAGGACCTGATGAAAATATTCAATTTAAAAATTCAATATGGTTTTTTGTTTTGTTTTGTTTTGGGAGGTTTATCTGTCGTAGAGTCATTAAACACATTTTACATCGTTCCAATAATACCTTTTTTACAAAGACAATTCATGTAAAAGGAGTTTGTTTTGATACCTGTTTAGAAAGAAATATTACCCCAATATAGGGTTATTTAGATAACAATTCAACTTTTAGAGGATTCAGTTTTACATAAACTATTTGGAAGGTTTATATCGAATTGGATCGGATGGAATTTTCACGAGTCTTGTGAATATAGTCGAATGTCAACCCGTTTTAGTAGATTATGTTTCGGATAAAATATTACAAAACTGAGAGAGTACATTAAGTAACTTATGACATACTAACATACTTTATGACATACTTTTTTTCGTACCACGTACCCGTGTCTTACTAAAATTCACATAGTCAACAAATGAGAGCCCTAGAGTACCGACTGGCCCCTCGACGGGTCGTACTGCTTTCCGACAAAATAGTATTTCAGTTTTTAGAATTCAATTTAGTAACAATTCAACCTCTGGTAGACATGTATTTAATTAAAGGAAAAGATGAGAATAGTTTTAGACTTTCGATTTAAATAGTGTGGTTTATTATATGTTAAGGGTTAAGTCCATAGATTTTTGTGGAGGAGGAAGACGTAAGAGGTCTACCAGAGTCAAGTCGAATGTTGATAAAATAGAGACTTAAATTTAGACATTCACCAATGTCTATGAAGACTTTCTTCGTCTTTTCTATGGTACGAGACAAGAGATGGGCTTACTTTTGCTATGTTCAAATAATATCCTTTTTTTCTTTGGTCGGGAGGTAGTTATGTATCGGTAACGATTACAAAGACATGTACAAGAAAGTTAGTGAAGACATATCCATAAAATACACGACTACTAAAATGTATATACTAAAACATCCTATATTTATAATGTACTTATTTCATTCACATTACAATTACTTTAGTGACTGATATTTCAGTACGGTTTGTATTTCACCCGTAGGTAGTCTATTTCTACGGGGTTTAAGACGTATTTGTGGTCTATCCTTAGACCCTTGGTTCACCTGTATCCGACTCATTCCGTGTTTTGTGACTCCTCTTGTTCCGTCTTCTTTTACAAGGTGGTTGACGGGGTTTACCCCTCTTATGTGTTTTATAGTCAAGTCTAGTTTCAGTAGTGTTTATCAGTGAGATGATAGAAACGTTGAGAACTGTTTAAATTTTACTGAATTTTAATGTTTATTAAAGGATGTATATGAGGTGACTTATTTACTATTTTTTCTCTGTACTGGTTTAAGTTGTGCACTATGACATGACCTAGAACAAATTTTCTCTCCTTTTTACAAATTTCCTCGAATGGTCTTGTTTACTGGTTTTTTCCGTCATATGTGATATCTCATCTATTTATTTTGAAAGACCCAAACTGTTAATAATACTAATGCATTCCCTTATAAGTACAATAATCTTTCGTTAAAGTTTCTGAGACGAAACTTTTTCCCCTTGTTTTACTAGGTCTTCGGTTGTAGTGGGAAGGTGACTTAGTAGAGAATGGAACAAGTACGGGTGGTTCTAGTTTTCAACATTTTCAGTAAGGTCGTTAACAGTCGAGAAGACTACGACTTTTTATTTCCCTCCTTTATTTGAAGAGGTAGGTTGTTCCGGTTCGATGGTTTTAATATTAGGTTATGTTTGTATTTTGGGTTACTTCGAAAGTGAAACACTTCTTTTCCTATGTTCCCACTTTTATGGGAAGTCAATAAAATTTTTCGGTTCAGAGAAAAAGAGGTTTCACAAACGATGAGGAATCTTCATCTATACCCTCTACACAGGGTACCGTCCTGATCACTCTTGTCTGTCACTGTTTCAAGGTCTCCAGAAATCCAAGTACCCATAAACTGAACTCGCATAGGATACCTCTTAAAAAATAGTTCAGAAAACCCCGAAGTCATTTATTTTCTTGACGTAGTTAACCTCTAGGTAGGAGGTTGGGACTGTGACTGGGAGTTTATTGTTTTCCAGTGGTCCATAAAAGTTTGGATGAACCTACATTACAACCTTGTACGACCGGGTCAGACAGTAGAAACTCGTACACATCTTCTCACCAAAACGGACGTAACAGGTTTGGGTTCTTATGTTCAAAAGGTCTAAAGAACATCTCAGGAATTTTTCTTTTATTATTATTATCGTATTAATCGAAGATGTGTCGTTTTAGATGGATATAAATTTAACAAAGTCCTTTACGCGTCGTAAACTTTACACATAAAGTTCCTTTACCGAAATGGATCCTTGACCTCGTGTGACGACTTCGGTAACATCTAGGTGAGTTTCTACTTCCTGTAATAATTGCGAATAAGGGACATGTTTTATCCTTTCGTCGTCTGTAGTCGGAAGAGTTACGACCATGTAAAGGTCTCTGCAATGGAGAGTAAACGACCGGGAGTACGTACCAAGGTCGGGGTACAAAAACCTAGATTTTTAGTTTCCTAAAACGTCGGACCTCCCTTCAGAGACCCCATGAGTCTAGAGGTGTCTGAGGACTAAAAGATAGTCAAAGGTTAGATACTATGTGTCTCCTGATCCGCAATTTCTATGTGAAAGGAAAGTGACATACTAAGTGAAGAGGTCCGTGGACGAGTAAGTGTAAGGGATCTATGTGGTGTCGACAGACGGTCAATCGTTTTGAAGATCCTTTAGTGGGAGTAGTTATTAGACCTAGTTTTACAGTGTGACTACACGATTGATCTTTTGTTCTTATTTTCCGTGTAATTGGACTTACTTTTCGTATAATTGGGTAAGAACATTTGTTGAGATTTTTTGTTCGAGCGATTTTAGGATGATCGACCGTGTTAAACGTGACGAGGTAAATGGTTAAGATAGAGAAGAATTTGTCATAGCAAATTGGAGAAAATATCTATACAGAGTTCAATCTTTTGCTACTGTCGTGATACAACCTCTCGGTACTTCTCTATTCTGTCAGGTTAGTATTACACTTATTAATTCTGGGTGGATTGGGTAAAATGTTTATACCTGAAAGAATTTTATTCTTTTAAGTAAGTCCTATATCTCCATCCGAGGATGGGTTCATGTATGGAGTTATGACTATAATTGTAGTGAAAAAGATGACAAAGGGTATTCCGATCTGTTTTGTTTTTACTGGGTTTCGATGATTTTCCATATGTATATGACCCTTATTCGTTCTCCTGGAGATTTACATTGTCATTATCTTAGATCTCGGTTACCACCCACAAATCAAAAGAGTCTCAGTCGTAAAGGACTAGTGTGACGTAAAAACGGAGTCGTGGAGTCTAAACCACGTCTTTTTTCTTACTAGGGGGTGAAAGTGACGAGAGGTTGTCGTTCTTGTGGACTTGCGGTTCCAAAATATGATCAACACCGGTTAACAATAGTTTGTTTAAAGGACTTCAAAATATATAAAAAAATTTCATTTCCAAATGACATTTTCCCAATCGATGTTTTTAGATGGATATAAGTAAATTTCTTACTCTGTCGTATACAATTAAAAGAAAAAGTAGGTTAATGACAAAAACCAAACCAAAAGAAATAGTCCGGACCCCGGACTGGACTTTTGAAAGTCCTGACGAATCACGAATAGACGATACCGAATGGTATCCACCCAGTTTTCTTCGAACCCTCAAACCCACCCCCACCTCTGACTCCCTTTTCGAAAATATGTTTCTATAATTTATTCCTAAAAAAACGGAAGAAGTCGTTGTAGTTTTATATAAAACCATCTTTTTGGTTTAAATCATACTTCAGGTTACTAAATTTATGTGAATGTTTCAAGGACACGAATTCAAAGGTGACAACCATTCATTTTCTTGTCGTACGGAGAGGAGTCGTTAGGATGGTTTGGTCAGTAGGAAGGGACAAAAGAAAGAGATGGTGAACTTCTTCGTGCAGAGTGGAAATCTTTCGTACAGAGCAATTCCAGTGAGGGTGACTAAAGTTGAAATTTTGGGTTGTGTATATAAGTAAACATGATGTGACCAAACGTCAGTCATGAAATGTCTGTAAAACATTTCAAAATGGTGTAGTAATATCTTCACAAGGGTTGATCTATGTAAGAGACCTCCACTGTCTTACCGTCTTTTAGAGTAAAATTCCTTACAAAGTATTAATTGACTTGATGAAATTGAAAGGTCAAATAAAAGGGAACTATAGGGGCAAACCTTTTAGGATATTAAGAAGGGAGGTTTTACTTCCACTACAATTTTTTATTATTTTGGGGAATGACCTGGGTTTCTTGGAGTGTCATCACGATGGGTTTCTCCTTTACCGAGACTACCACGGAGGTAGGAACTCTAGAACCCGAAACGTGGGAGGTCACTCATCAAAAAGTCAAATATTCCACGGGCATGTATGTAGAGTAAAGTCGGAGTGTAATTGGGATCCTCCATCCCTAGGGACCGAAGTAAATTGTTCTACTCCCGCGACTACCAGGGTCTAATCAATCGAATTGGTTCTCTCGAGTCGACTTTTCCATTGTTACGTTTCTGAGTTTGGGAGGAGAAAATTACGGTTTCAGTTTCGGGAAGGAAAATTATAGTGTATTTTAAGGTTACGTTTAGTGTTTTGACGAATTTTTTTTTTTTGAAAAAATTTGGTGGTTAATGTGGATACTATTAGGTTACAAAAGTAGGAATATTGAGTAGTGTTGAAAATTTGGCATTCAATTTATTGATCGTGAAAGAAAGAAAAGATCGGAACTGGGTGAAATGGTGGAATACCGTAGAATACCGTTTAATTGAATTCCCGAGATTGCTGGTTGTTTTCGTGACGGTTGCATGGATTTTAAACGTTTAAATTCCTACCTACTAAGTTTATTTATTTCTCGTGATCTGACTGCTAGCCAGTTATTTTTTGGATACGTAGTGAATATAACGTGTATGAGCAATAAATATATACGAGGCTCGTTGAAATTCTGTGATAAAGTCTGTCTACACCCTATCGTTCGTCGACCGAAAACCGATCCTTTGAGACGAATCGCCGTCCCATTTACAGTTTCCAGTCGAGGTGACGTTTTGAGACATTTCGGTGTAGTGTTGGATTTGTCTACATGGCTTTATTTTCTCTTTCCTGTTCTTGTTCCCTCTTGTGATTGGCTCTATAAAAGGGTACGTGACTTCTCTCCCTTTTCCCCCCTCCGCCTTCTTTTGTGCCCCAAGTTGGGTCCTGTCGTCTACTATTATATGACTTCACCCCCACCCCTCTCGGGACCTGATCCTCGGTCCTATAGATCAAGCTTGCCAGTGTGAACGATAGACGCCCCAGAACTCGTTAAGTGATACGGAGATGTCCGGAATTAGAGACATTTTTGTTCCTATTAATAGTTCCTGAAGTTAGGTGGGGTGGCTCCCGACTCTTAGTAGGCTCTGTCCCCTACACTTCGGCTAAGCATTTGGCCCTGCGTGTCATTTCTGTCCTTTTGACCATAGGACGGGTTGTCGACGGTTCTGGGTGCTTTCTTTACGCCTACCTGGGCTATGGGCACTCCGGCCGTCCCTTGGCTCGTCTGGGCCGGTTCGGCCGGGCAGGGGCGGGTCTTGTTCGGGGCGCCGGGGTGTCTTGGCGGACGCACAGTGAAGGAGGGGGTTGGAGCGGACGCGGCGGGAGGTGGGTCTGGGAGGGACGGGCGGTGGAAGCGCGGAGGTCGGGGTCGAGGGCGGAAGCGGCCCCGGGGGACTGAGTGCCGGGTTCCCCAAGGAGGCCGCCGTCGTCCGCCGAACCTGGGAGGGAGTCTCGTGTCTCGGGTCGTCGTGGGCCCTGGCGGTCGATGAGCGGCCTATATGCATTGTGGGGGGGAGGGGCCTTGAAGGCCCGCGCACGAGCCGGGGTGGGGGAGCATGGCAGTGCCGCGAACCGGTAGGCCACGGCGGGATGGTCGCTGACCCCGGCGCCTCCCCGCCCGGAGCCGCACTGCTCAGCGAGGCCCCGCCGGAGATGGAGAACATCCCTCGAGCCCTATGCGCTCTGCACCGTCGCGACGCCGGGTTACCCACCCCATCCCAAGACCTCAGATCGTCGCTTTGATCCGCGAGTTAGAGCGCCGAAGTCTATGCTCACGCACAAAAAGATCTGCGAGCCCCTTTCAGTGTTCACCGCTGGTCGCCCATCCATCCAAGAGCCTTCCTTCTCAACTGGACTCTCGGGAGCTGGATTCTACCTAAAGGCATTCGAAGTCGCAATACAGTGTCAAGGGACCCTATTGGACAAAAGATCTTCTTGTCGATTACGAGTAACTCATGAATACAAGGTCAAGTGAACTCATGAAACGTGCGGAGTAGAGTAAACTGGGAGCAGTGTCGGGACACTTCGGCCATGATAACAATAGGGGTCAAATGTTTACTCTTTTAGTTTCAAGTATTATGAGACCATTGGTTTGGGTTCAAGTATGGGATCCTTCACCGTTTCGTGAAGGTTTGGTTTTGAAACCAAGGACAATATGACAGTAAGTGGACGTAAAGGGGTAAATTAATACTCCTGTCGGGATACTCTAACCATAATAACGAGAGTAGAATGTCCATTCTTTTAACTCAGTATACCTTTCTACTTACTACGGAAACCTACTCTTCTACGTTATATTGCTAGAGTTAAAAGACATTTATTTTAATGTTTAAATTGTATTAAGAATATTTTCATGTTTATTCTAATTTGATGGGACAAACAAGGATTTTAAGTTTACCTTTTTATTTGCTTATCAGTCTTTTGTCAGAGACTTTTTCTTGCACCTCCCCTTAGATCGTGAGTCTATAAGTTTGTAATAGTCAAGTCAAGTCAACGAGTCACCACAGTCTGAGAAACACTGGGGTACCTGACGTCGTGTGGTCCGGAGGGACAGGTAGTGGTTGAGGACCTCGGATGAGTTTGAGTACAGGTAGTGCAGACACTACGGTAGGTCGGTAGAGAAGGAGACAGTAGGGGAAGAGGAGGGCGGAAGTTACAAAGGGTCGTAGTCCCAGAAAAGGTTACTCAGTGAAGTGTAGTCCACCGGTTTCATAACCTCAAAGTCGAAGTCGTAGTCAGGAAGGTTACTTATAAGTCCTGACTAAAAGAAATCCTACCTGAACAACCTAGAGGGACGTCAGGTTCCCTGTGAGTTCAGAAGTTGTGGCGTCAAGTTTTCGTAGTTAAGACACGAGTCGAAAGAAATATCGGAGTTGAGAAATATCAGAGTTGAGAGGACCTTATCTCTTCCAGAAAGATAAACACTGACTTTTAGGTCTTCGGTATTTTCTAACTATTTAAGTAGGTGTCTTTTTAATTTTATGGAACATACCGATTTGTCGTCATTACTACTGTGGTATTTGAGTTTTCTGACTATTATTCAACTCTTTTTTCACGCGCATTAGAGTAGCAACAACAATGACAACCAGTGGATTAGTACAGACTGAAAAAACACTGGGGTCCGTGATATCGGACGGTCCGAGGAGACAGGTACCATAATGGGTCGTTCTTATAACCTCATCCAACGGTAAAGGAAGAGGTCCCCTAGAAGGAGTGGGTCCCTAGTTTGGACGAAAAGGACGTAACCGTCCACCTAAGAAATGGTGACTCGGTGGTCCTTTCGACATTAATGTAGTATCCGTTCATTTTGAGAATATACTTTTTCCAAACATACTTTTTTTTTATCTCTTAGTCTACTAATAGTCCCTTCCTTTACATTTACCGACAATTAGTAGTATTTGTGTTTTTATGTCCAATGTCTTTTATTATTTTCAATTATTAAATTTTGAGTCATTCTACGGTAAATAAATTGAATATACGTTTCATGTAGTATGGTTTACAACCCGACCTACTTCGTGTTCGATCTTAGTTCTAACGACCCTCTTTATAGTCATTGAAGTCTATACGTCTACTGTGGTGGGAATACCGTCTGATACTTCTCCTTGATGTCTCGGCGAACTACTTTCACTTTCTCCTTTCACTTTTTCGACCGAATTTTGAGTTGTAAGTCTTCTGATTCTAGTACCGTAGGTCAGGGTAGTGAAGTACCGTTTATCTACCTCTTTGTTACCTTTGTCACTCTCTGATAAAAGAACCCGAGGTTTTAGTGACGTCTACCACCGACGTCGGTACTTTATTTTCTACTAACGAGGAACCCTTTTTTCGATACTGGTTCGGTCTGTCACAAAAATTTTCCTCTTTGTAATGAAACGACTGTTTCCAGACAGATCAGTTTCGATACCAAAAAGGTCATCAGTACATACCTACACTCTCAACCTGACATTTCTCTCGACTCACGACTTCTTGACTACAAAAACTTAACACCACAACCTCTTCTGAGAACTCTCAGGCAACCTGACGTTCCTCTAGGTTGGTCAGGTAGGATTTCCTTTAGTCAGGACTTATAAGTAACCTTCCTGATTACGACTTCGACTTCGAGGTTATGAAACCGGTGGACTACGTTTCTCGACTGAGCAACCTTTTCTGGGACTACGACCTTTTCTAAATTCCGTCCTCCTCTTCCTCTACTGTCTCCTACTTTACCAACCTACCGTAGTGACTGAGCTACTTGTACTCAAACTTGTTCGAGACCCTCAACCACTACATGTCCTTTCGGACCACACGACGTCAGGTACCCCAGTGTCTCAGTCTGTACTGACTCGCTGACTTGACTGACTCTATTGTAAAAGTGATTCCAGCCGTTTACAGTCGGACAAATGACCACCGCTTCGATAACAGTTTCTTCCGGGGTGGTTCTACGGTAAACCTCTCCTGGACTTTCTGTAGACCCCCACTTTACAAGGTCCGATTGTCGTCCCGTACACGTCTCCGGGGTTTCTCCTCACACGTACCGTCCAAGGTCCTTGTCGACCCTCCGGTCGTATCGGTCCGTCCCACAGTTCCCTTTATCATCGTTCTCTACTCCACTATTATCACACCCCGTCTGTCAATTCTTAACCCTTCCAAGACTCTGGTGGATTTCTCAATCGGTCCGTGTGAAGGTACCTATGACCGTTTGTGCTCTGAGGACCCCGTCTCTGGTTCCTAAAATAATGGAGTTGGTTTCGTTCATCATACTCGAAGTACAACTATACACAACGTGAACGGGGGGTGGTTCAAGAGACCAACACTACGTCTCGTCGTATCTCACCCAAACGTAGTGTCGACTTCTTGGGTCTCGAATCCCTTGGGGTCAGAAAGTATCACCTGACGTCCGTTTGAACCGACTGAAAACTGGGTCTATCTCAGTCATAATGTGATCGGTCGTCTCTCTGGATAGGGGACGGGTCTACCTCGGAGAAAAGGTTCCGACAAGAAATAGATTTGTAGAAACTTTTTTTTCTGTCAACTTTATTTCCGTAGATCATGGAGGCGATGTTCTTCATGTCTTTATACTCTCTAAGTACCTCTCAATAGAGAGTTATCCCCGTCTGGAAATCTCGGAACATCCGGTGACACTCCTGAATCGGAAATAACACTCACTAGACCTCTACCTCCCAAAAACAACTCAAAATACATTAAGAGGAGGAGTAAGATCAGAATAAGGGGATGCACACGAGTTGTAATCCAGCTGTCCTTGAGTCTTTGACTTTACGTGGACACAGACTCCAGAGGTCTCTTTTTCTTGGTTATCCCATGTATCTAGACATATTCGCCTCTAAATAATTCCTCGCCCGAGTAAACCACTACCTTCGGTTCTTCAGGGTGTCAGACGTCCGACTTCTCACTTTTTCAACCACTTTATTAAGTCAGACTCACACTTCCGGACTCTTAGTCCCCCGACAACCACATTCAGAACCTCAGACTTCCGACACCTTGTTCCTTGAGACTACGGGTTTCCGTCCTTCCATCTACAAGGTCGAGTTCTTCACTCTCTCTAAAACGGGAAGGAAACACAAAGACAAGGTAAACTCGGAAGACGTCTACCTACTACGGGTAACTGTCACCACTCCCCTGTAGAGAAATGAAACATATGACTTAGTTTACGATTACAGAAGGTCTTTGTGTCTGTGTGGGTCTTTATTACAAAGTGGTCAATAGATCCACAAAAAATCAGGTCAGTTCAGTTGTGTATTTTTAATTGGTGAATGACTTTAACAGTCGTACCTCCGGTGCCTACTGGAACTATGTACGTCAAAGTCCCCTCATTGTCCCTACCTACGACCTGACCTCACTGGTTTCCCCTCCGGTCCTCCCCTTCTTTCCCCCGTCACTGTGATCTGTCACGGTAAACTTTACACCGATACTTCCTCCCCTCTCTGGTCCCTCGGTTTTCCCGTGCCTACTACTTTTAATCACTAAGGAAGGACGTAACTCGTACCATTTTTGACCTTTTGGCAGACACAATTATGTATTTTTCAGTAAGTTGAGGACTCTTTTTACATTTACAAATCGAAAAATAATCGGTCTCCTCAAGTATATTACGATCTTTTTAGTAAGACTTTTCGTTAGTTAGATTTTAAACTCCTCCATCTTCAGAATTCTAAAGATTTACAAAAGGGAAATTGTATTAGATCTCATGTTAAACCTTCTTTAGAATTAAGAATTCGATTAACATACAAGGGTCATACATATGACAACCTCCCTTACATATTAACACGTCGGGGACATCTTTAGTTGTCCCCTAAACGAGTTTATATCCTTTATGTTAATGGTATACTAGGTCGTAAGGTGAAGACTCATATATTGAATGTTTTAACTTTTGTCTCAGAGTTTCTTTATAAACATGTGACTACAAGGGTCGTTATCACAAACGTTGTCGATTCTCCACCTTCGTCGGGTTCACAGGTAGTCACCTATTTACCTATTTGTTTCACAGTATAATAAGTCGGAATTTTTCCTACCTTTAAGACTGTTTACGATGTTGTACTCACTTGAAACCCCTGTACGATTCACTTTATTCGGTCAGTGTTTTTCTGTCTATGATATACTAAGGTAAATATGACCCATGATCGTATCCATGACTCTTGATCTTAAGAGTCTAAACGTCTCTGTCTTCCATCTTCACATCAATGGTACCGGACCCTCCCCCGTTCTTACCCCTTAATAAATTCCCAATACCACCGTGAGGACGGTTACGTACTCTGTACCCAAACTAGGGACCCAGCCCTTCTAGGGGACCTCCTCCCTTACCTTTAAGTGAGGTCATAAGAACGGACTTCTTAGGGCACCTGTCTCCTCGGACCGCCTGATGTCAGGTATCCAAGTGTTTCTTAGTCTGTGTTGACTACTCTGAATCGTGTGTGTATCAAAGTCAAAACGTTCTACTTTTCTTACGACCTCTAGACAACATGTTGTGACACTTACATGAGTCGTGACCATTTGATATGTCTTGTGAATTTTTACCGATTCTACCATTTACGCACAATACACCCGAAGGGAACATCGAGTCAGCCATTTCTGAAACGGACGTCACGTCCTCTGGGTCCAAGCTAGGGCCCCAACCCTTCTAGGGGACCTCTTCCTTTACCGTTGGGTGAGGTCATAGGAACGGACCTTTTAGAGTACCTGTATCCTTGGACCACCCAACGTCAGGTACCCCAGCGTTTCTCAGCCCGTGGTGACTCACTGATTACGTTGTGTGGTGTTAAAATTTTTTGTAAAAAAAGAAAATGAACCATAGGGTTCGTGGAAGCAGAAAGAAAAGACACAGACCAGACTGAACCGTAAAGGTAAAAAAAGTCCCAAAAAGGGAAAGAGTGGTGACAGTCGAAAAGGGGGAAAGAAAAACCCAGGGAAAAGAGGGAAGAAACGTCCCCGGAAAAGTCCGAACCAAAGACAGAAACCTCCTAGGCCAAATCGTCTATTAGAACGAGAACAAGTATAATTGTCTCAATTGTGAGTGTTGTATGATAGAATTATAATCATCTTATTAATTATCATCAAAAATTAATTTTTCGTAATCAACTCCAGGGGTTCTTCGTAATTCCTATGTTGTTTTATTTCTAAGGAAGGAATGCAACGTCTTTAAGGTTGGTGGAGGTATGGACGTCTTTTCTTTTTCTTTTTTCGGACTTATACCTTCGAAAAAAATTTTTTAATTGATAGGATACTACTGACTGATCTAAATCATTTTATAATTCAATGACAAGAGTCGCTTGAGGTCTTTATATGTAAAATCAAACACTTACGGGTTAATACCAGAACAGAACTATGTATTCATAAAGGGAAATCCTTCGTTACTTTCTTAAACATAAAACCTAATTAAGTAAGTTATGAATACTTCATGCACTATATACGTTTCTGTACACGATCCACGATCTTTATGTCTCCCTTCGTTTTCTCTGTCTCGGGGACTGGAGTACTCCGAATCTCAGATCACCGTGAACCTTTAGTGGAGGATCTAAAACTTACCGGGGTGACCTCTTGTGGAGGTCTCTCGGAACCTGGGACGAAGCCTTTGGCGACGTGTTGAACCATGAGGGGAGGTGACGGAGGGTACCCCGTGGGTCGTTTACGAACACCTTGTACAGGTTTACTGTATGGTATGGTTCTGGTGCAGTCATAAATACCTCCTCAATGCGTAAGTCATTTATGCCAACCTGTAAAGGATTACTCTTCCCATACCATCCCTCCCCCTTTATAATAGTTTGTCGTGACGTCTAGTGGTCCTAAGGATCTTAAGGATCTTAAAACATGGGTAATGTCTCTATTATCAGCAAAGGTCGACATTTTTGACAACCACGGAGAGTTCCAAGAGGATTTCAGGTCCCAGAGATCGTTCAGGAAAGTAATGGGTCAGGAACGGATGGAGAGAACGGACGGGAAGAAGATAAGAGGTTGAACATTGGTCGTAAGGTCGATGGATGTTGTGTAATCTAAAGTGTTTGTCCAGTACGTACGAATTCTTACACAAGTTGTTATGTCGACATAATGGAAATGTGGTCAAATTTTTTTAATCCATCGTAGATCCTGAAAGGAGCACCATGTAACCTATTCTTAGGCGGATAGTGACGTCCCCTGAATCCAATCTAGGGACCGGGTCCTTCTAAGGTGTACGGCACCTCCTTGATTTGGACACGTGGTGTCAATAACTCGGACGTGAGATTTCGGGGACTCGATGTTGATGGCTCAGACGCACGGTGTTGATGTCTTCAGGTACAAGCATACCTGATGACTTCAGGTGGATCTTGGACACGAGACGTCGTTCTCTTCTGCAACGTTAATTCTCGGAGTGTGACGTTGATCTCCCATCAGGGTCGTGAGGCTTTGATCTCTTTCGGACGAGTTTCGATGTTTCTGGGTCACGTTGGTCCTTATTTTATTCATTTATTTAATATTTTTTTCTTAATCCATCGTAGGTATATCTCTTCCTTTACCGTTGGGTGAGGTTATAAGAACGGACCTCTTAGGGTCCCTGCCCCCTCGGACCACCCGACGGCAGATACCCTAGTGTGTCTCAGCCTGTGCTGACTTCGCTGAATCGTCGTCGTCGTAGGTATTTAGTATATTTTAAAGTTTTACATATATTATTGATACTAGGGTATGTATGAATTTTTATGATTTAACATATAAATATAAGTCTATATACACACATTTTTGTATTTTTCTTTCTAAGTATGACTTGACTATTATTGCCAATTAGCAATTCTTCCCTCACTCTAACTGTCGTTCGTACCTCCTTAAATAGACGTAAAAAAACTTTAGAATTGTATATTTTTAAACACATTTATTGGGACATACACTCTGTCGTTTTCTCTGTGTTACATACCTTATCAGAAAGCCTGAGACACCCTCTCCCGCTCCCACCCTACTACACCCTCTTACCGTAACTTTGTACATATAATAGTGTACATTTTGCTTAGCGGTCAGGTCCAAGCTACGTACTATGTCCCACGAGTCCCGGCCACGTGACCCTACTGGGTCTCCCTACCCTACCCCTCCCTCCATCCTCCCCCCAAGTCCTACCGTTTGTGTACATGTAGGTACCGCCTAAGTTCAGTTACATACCATTTTGGTTATGTTATAACATTTCATTTTATTTATTTGTCTTTTTTTTAAAACACATTAAATTTTTTATTTTATGTAAATTTTTATGTAATTGAGTTGTCATATAATTTTCCTGACATGTGATACTAGTTCACTCTAAATAGGGACCCTACATCCTACCAAGTTATAGGTGTTTAGTCAGACACACTATGTGGTGTAATTGTTTAATGTCTTACTTTTAGTATAGTAGAATTATCTACGTCTGTTTCGAAAACCGTTTTCAGTTGTAGGTGAATACTATTTTTAAGAGTTGTTTTACCCATATCTCACTTGTTTGGACTTGTATTACTTCAGGTATATACCATTTGGATGTCGGTTGTAGTTTAAGTTACCACTTTTCGATTCAACGATGACGAGAAATCAGTGATTCAGTATAGACTGAGAAACGGGGGGGTATCTGGTCGTGTGGTCCGAGGGGACAAGTAATAGAGGACCTCAAACGAGTCTAAGTGCAGGTAACTCAGTCACAACGATAGATTGGTAGAATAGGAGACAGTGGGGGAAAAGGAAAACGGAAGTTAGAAAGGGTCGTAGTCTCAGGGAAGGCTACTCAACCGGGAAACGTAGCACCGGTTTCATCACTTCGAAGTCGTAGTCAAGAAGGTTACTTATAAGTCCTGACTAAAGGAAATCCTAACTGACTAAACTAGAGGAGTGACAGGTTCCCTGAGTTTTCAGAAGAGGTCGTGGTGTTAAGTTTTCGTAGTTAAGAAGTCGTGAGTCGGAAGAAATATCAGGTTGAGAGTGTAGACATGTACTGAAGACCTTTTTGGTATCGAAACTGATGTGTCTAGAAAACAGTCGTTTCACTACAGAGACGAAAAATTATGTGACAGATCAAAACAGTATCGAAAGGAAGGTTTCTCGTTCGTAGAAAATTAAAATACCGACATCAGTCACAAGTGTCACTATAATCTCGGGTTCTTTTACTTTGGACGTTGACAAAGGTGAAAAAGGGGAAGATAAACGACACTTCACTATCCTGACCTACGGTACTAGAATCCAAAACTTACGACTCAAAATTCGGTCGAAAAGGTGAGAGGAGAAAGTGGGAGTAGTTCTCATAGAAATCAAGGAGAAGACGGTAATCTCACTATAATAGACGTATCGACTCCAACAATAAAGAAAGCCGTCAGAACTAAGGTTGAACACTAAACCGTAAAGGAGATTCTAGTCCTTGTCCTGTTCCTATGGGTGATCTACTTATGTATCTCGGATATCGGAGTCCGCCTTGTGAATTCTTCACAAGTGTTTACCCTCGATAGTAGTAACGGTGACAACGACACCATCTACAAACGACCCAATAGAGTACGCCTAGATTTTGGGGAACTCTTTAAAAACGACTAGAGACTCTGAATACTGATCTCGTAATCAAAGTTTGTATCCCCATACAAACTTAGTGACCCCCTTGACCAATTTTTAGTCTAAGACCCCGGATCAGGGAGGGTCAGGAATAAGTCTACGAAAACTTGACACCACAACCTCTTCTGAGAACTCTCAGGGAACATGACGTTCCTCTAGGTTGGTCAGGTAAGATTTCCTCTAGTCGGGACCCATAAGAAACCTTCCTTACTACGATTTCGACTTTGAGGTCATGAAACCGGTGGAGTACTCTTCTTAACTGAGTAACCTTTTCTGAGACTACGACCCTCCCTAACCCCCTCCCTCCTTCTCCCCTGCTGTCTCCTACTCTACCGACTTACCGTAGTGGTTGAGCTACCTGTATTCAAACTCACTTGAGGCCCTCTACCACTACCTGTCCCTCCGGACGACGCTAAGTCCCCCAGTGTTTCTCAGTCTGTGTTGACTCGTTGACTCGACTTGACTTGACTTTTTATGTATGTATATATAATAATTATATATACATATAATAATTATATATATATATTGATCTTCGGGGGACGGTGATCAACACGACTCGTGACAGGTAACCACAGGAGGATGAAATAAACTAAAAGAATTTTTTGAAATTTAATTTAGAATATGTACGAAAATCTTTTTGTTTGGTTTCTCGTAGTCAAGTCAAGTCAAGTCAGCGAGTCAACACAGTCTGAGACGCTGGGGTACCTGACGTCGTGCGGTCCGGAGGGACAGGTAGTGGTTGAGGACCTCAAATGAATTTGTGTACAGGTAACTCAGTCACTATAGTAGGGTTGTAGAGTAGGAGACAGTAGCGGAAGAAGAGGACGGAAGTTAGAAAGGGTCGTAGTCCCAGAAAAGTTTACTCAGTCGAGAAGCGTAGTGCACCGGTTTCATAACCTCGAAGTCGAAGTCGTAATCAGGAAGGTCACTTATAAGTCCTGACTAAAGGAAATCCTACCTGACCAACCTAGAGGAACGTCAGGTTCCTTGAGAGTTCTCAAAAGAGGTTGTGGTGTCAAGTTTTCGTAGTTAAGAAGCCACGAGTCGAAAGATGGTTTCGAAACTGATCTGTCTGTAAACAACGGTTTCATTACAGAGACGAAAAATTGTTCGACAGATATAACCAGTATTGAAAAGAAGGTTCCCCCTTCGTAGAAAATTAAAGTACCGAGGTCAGTGATAGACGTCACTAAAACCTCGGGTTCTTTTATTTCAGAGAGTGACAAAGGGTAACAAAGGGGTAGACAAACGGTACTTCACTACCCTGGACTACGGTACTAGAAGCAAAAGACTTACAACTCGAAATTCGGTTGAAAAAGTGATAGACTAAAGTAAAAGTAGTTCTCCGAGAAATCAAGAAAAAACCAAAGACGGAATTCCTACTACAGTAGACGTATAGACCCAAATAACTATAAAGAGGGTCTTTAGAACTAAGGTCGAACATGAAGTAGATCAGGTCGTAAAGAGTACTACATGAGACGTACATTCAATTTATTCGTCCCACCGTTATATGTCGAAACTGTATAAGGAAAGGGTTAAACCTTGATCAGACAACAAGGTACAGGTCAAGATTGACAACGAAGAACTGGACGTATGTCTAAAGAGTTCTCCGTCCAGTCCACCAGACCATAAGGGTAGAGAAAGTCTTAAAAAGTGTCAAACAACACTAGGTGTGTCAGTTTGCGAAACCGTATCAGTTATTTCGTCCTTATCTACAAAAAGACCTTGTGAGAACGAAAAACCTATTAGGTCGTCTACAACCGTTAAACTAGACCCAAGGAGACGGAAAAGATTTAGGTCGAACTTGTAGACCTTCAAGTGTTAAGTGCCTGACAACTTCGGACCGAACCTCTTAAAACTCGTAATGAAACTATCGTACACTCTACTCACGTTAATAAACACGTCATCAAACTCGTAAGAAACCGTAACGGAAAGAAACCCTAACCTTACTTTTGACTGGAAAAGGTCAGGACACCGGTGACGACTCAAAAGGTTTAAACGACCGTATAACTCACGTCGTGTAATTGTCGTAGTAGAAAATCCTAAACTTTATCGAGTTGACCTTAAGATAGTGGAGGTGATCGAAACAAGCATCACTACGAAGGATTCCGGGTGAACTGAAGTGTAAGGTCCTACAGACCGAGATCCACTCACACTCACTAGTGTGGTAGCACTAATAGACCGAGCACTTCTAGAAAAAACATACCACCAAGACACATAAGAACGGCGGAGAAGAATTATTGAAAACGAAGACAATCCAGGTATGGTAAAGACAGGAAATAACACGGGTAGAAACGTACTTTACAAGGGAACCATAGAGATTAAAAGAACTTCTCTTTAGATCAGAAAGGGTAAGACAACAAAAGGAGATAAAGAAACGTAACTAGCGACTTCTTCCGAAAGAATAGAGAGGAACGATAAGAAACCTTGAGACGTAAGTTTACCTATATAGAAAGGAAAAGAGAAAACGGAAAACGAAGAGAAAAAAAGTATCGACAAATATTCCAGAGGAGGAATATATCGACAAATATTCTGTTGGTAAAACGGAGAAACGTAAGGTTTCTCGGATCTTCGAATGTTTCACCTTCCTTTAAAGGACCCGGACTGAGGAAGGCATGTCTTGAGTACGGATGAGGGACTCTCTCATCAACAACCGACACCAATTAAAAACAGACAAACAGGGGTCTTTAGCAGATATGGGTATGTTCGTCTAGGTAATTGCATAGAGAAAGTGGTGGGGGAGTTATGAAAGATACAATTTTTTTGTGTTTCTTCTAGTATCCTATCTCGTTTATAACCGTTTTCAAAAACCATTTCCCAGTTCGTCATTTATAAAAACTGAAACGTTCAGTATACCAGAGATAGGGTTGTTAATTTAAGAGAGAGGTAACATCGATCTTCAGTCAGTGTCGTCAAGTATTTACTCGCCCACACGGACACAAGGTCATTTTACAAAATGGTTTGGAGGTCGTCCGACCTAAACCGGGGGTCCGATATCGATCGTCGACAACTCATGATGTTGGAAGAGGAAAGTGAACCTAAAAAAACTTGCAGAAAAGATATAGTCGTGTACGTCACTACAGTAACTGACGATGTACCGCACTTATAAACCGGTAAGGAGTTGACCTGACGACCTATAAAAAAGGTCCAAAGCAACATTATTTGTTTCGACGGCATCCGACATACGGACTAACCGATAAGAATCAGTTGATCGTACTTAAGATATCGTCTTGACCACTGAGTTTCCCATTTCTGTTTAAATTTTAAAACTATCTAACGTTTAACAAAAGTCCGAAAAATTTTTTTTAAGTCTAACGGTGTATGTGAACACTAAAAATAACGAATTAGAATAAAGACCACTTATAAAAGACAATTGAATTGTCAAAACATTATTGATTTCCTTTCTAGGGTCTCTGTCTCCCTGGTTATTTGAGACACCGTCAACTGAGCTGAATTATTGAGAAGTTATTTACGAAGGGTAGTACTTCGTTAAACGTGTCGAAAGAATAGTCACATACCTCTTCCTTTACCGTTGGGTTAGGCCATGAGAACGGACCTCTTAAGGTACCTGACCCCTCGGACCATTCGATGTCAAGTACCCCAGCGTCAGCCTGTACTGACTCGTTGAAGTGGAAGTGAAACAGTCATATTTCCGTTTAAGGGAAACCGGGTTTTCGTCACTCCCGTCGACAAGAGATACATTTCTTGTAAGACACGTTTTCGTGTTATATTGGCCACGCATCGTTTATGTGACTAATCTACCCTGAATTAACGGTAATGTCCACGTCGCATACGTCCGTACCCGAGTCCCTACCACTTTTACTTGAAACTTAAAGGTTAGTCTCCAGAGTAAACCGGGGAAATATAATTGACCCGGTTACGAAGTCTAATGGAATGGACTTTTTTTTTTTACGTAACTAGTACGTCACAACGAATCCCATGTTATAAATTGTTTTAAAAATAAAATATAACCTCATGTCAACTAAATCACAACACACAAAGTATACATGTCGTTTTACTAAGTCAATATGTACATAGGTAAGAAAAAGTCTAACAAAAGGTTATGTGTAATAATATCTTATAACTCTCAAGGGACATGATATGTCATCCAAGAATAATACAAAATATATATATTTATTAGACAAAATAGTTAAAATATATGTCATCACTCATATGCTCGAAGGGGTCACCGATTCACCCATTTCTTAGGTGGTCCTTACGTCCTCTGTGTTCTCTGTACCAAAGCTAGGGACCCAAACCTTCTAGGGGACGTCCTCCGTACCGTCAGGTGAGGTCATAAGAACGGACCTCTTAGGGTACCTGACTCCTCGGATCGTCCAATGTCAGGTTTCCCCGTGTTTCTCAGCCTGTGCTGACTCACTGATTCGTGTGTGTGTCACCCATGTACTATTAGGGTTAGAGGATCAAATAGGGAGGAGAAGTGGAAAAGGGAAACCAATGGTGTTCGAACAAAAGACTCTCACACAAAGACAAATTTTACTCAAGTAAACATAGTGAATTCTAAGGTGTACATTCACTATAGTATATAAACAGAAACAGACTAAATGAAGTGATTCACACTGTTAGAGATCCAGGTAGATACAAAGATGTCGACTGTAATAAAGGAAGAAAAAATACCAACTCTGTCTGACCAAGGTTTATCCTTTTCCTCATGTAGTTCCGACATATAACAGTGGGACAAATAAATCGAATATACGTCTCATGTAATACTCTTTGCGACCCGACCTCCTTCGTGTTCCCCCTTAGTTCTAACGGCCCTCTTTATAGTTATTGGAGTCTATACGTCTACTGTGGTGGGAATACCGTCTTTCACTTCTTCTTGATTGATTTCTCGTAGACTACTTTCACTTTCTCCTCTCACTTTTTCAACCGAATTTCGAGTTATAAGTCTTTTGATTCTAGTACCGTAGGTCAGGGTAGTGAAGTACCGTTTATCTACCCCTTTGTCACCTTTGTCACAGTCTGAAATAAAAAACCCGAAGTTTTAGTGACGTCTACCACTGACGTCGGTACTTTAATTTTCTGCGAATGAGGAACCTTCCTTTCAATACTGGTTGGATCTATCGTATAAACCTCTTCCGTTGCCGTGGGGTGAGGTCATGAGAACGGACCTTTTAGGGTACCTGCCTCCTCGGACCATCCGACGTCAGGTACCTCAGGCGTTTCTCAGTCTGTTCTGACTCGCTGAAGTGAAAGTGAAAAATGAAAGTACGTAACCTCTTCTTTTACCGTTGGGTGAGGTCATAAGAACGGACCGCTTAGGGTCCCTACCGCCTCGGACCACCCGACGGCAGATACCCCAACGTGTCAGCCTGTGCTGACTTCGCTGAATCGTCGTCGTCGTCGTCGTCTATCGTATAATTCTTCGTCTCTGTAATGAAAGGGTGTTTCCAGGTAGATCAGTTCCGATACCAAAAAGGTCACCAGTACATACCTACACTCTCAACCTGACACTTCTTTCGACTCGCGACTTCTTAACTACGAAAACTTGACACCACAACCTCTTCTGAGAACTCTCAGGGAACCTGACGTTCCTCTAGGTTGGTTAGGTAGGATGTGTCAGGACCCACAAGTGACCTTCCTGACTACGACTTCGACTTTTAGGTTATGAAACCGATGGAGTACACTTCTCAACTGAGTAATCTTTTCTGAGACTACGACCCTCCCTAACCCCCGTCCTCCTCTTCCCCTGTTGTCTCCAACTCTACCGACCTACCGTAGTGACGGAGTTACCTGTACTCAAACACATTTGAGACCCTCGACCACTACCTGTTCCTCCGGACCGCACGACGCCAAGTACCCCAGTGTCTCAGCCTGTGCTGACTCGCTGACTTGACTGACTGACTTGACTACCATTAAGATAAAAATCAAAAATATCTTTGGAGGTATGACAAAAGGTATCACAAACATGGTCAAATTTTTGTGAGGTGGTCATCACATCCTCCTATGGGAAAAGAGGTGTGGGAGAAGAGATCTCATGTCAATACTTGTTGGTCAGAAGTGATTCGGGGGTGATACTGGGGCCACGACCCGATTCAGGAAGTGGATAAAGGACGGTGGGACACTACTACCACTATAGTGGTACAATCTCTACCCTTATGATTACGAGTTTATTCGATTTAGGAAATCGGTGTCGTTATGTCAACGAGGAAAACTGAAGGTCCGGATACCCCCTTTTTACTTTGATATACAACGTAACTTTTGACCGTCTTCGGAACGTCTTTTGTTTTATTCTCCTTGTTTTTACAGACATAAGGTACTCGAATGTTAGATGGGGACCTTTAAATAGGAATCTTTTATTAGGGTTTCCTTTTTTCAATACGCATTTCTATGACTATTGTTTCTCGATTTTTCAAATTGTTTTTTCTTTACTAATTCCTTTATTAGTCGAATACCTAATCATTCATGTGTAACAAAGAAAAAACTTTTTAAATAAAAAATTAACTTCCTATTAACGAAATATCTTAAAATAACAAAAGACAGTTTGGAATCGTACTTAGTCAGTATCCATATGTATTATTACTGCCACTTTTGGTTCCTTGTCACATTTTATCACCCTTTTGGGGACTAGAGTTTCAGTCCATTGACCTAATTCAGTAGCGTATGGTAGACTCACTGGAACCCACTCAATGAATCCAAGAGACTCAGCGAAAAAAAGAGTTTTTTTTTTTTCTAATGAGGGGACACATATTCTTCCAAAGTTTCATAAACGTAAGGGTGACATACATTTATCATTGTGAAATAAGGTACCAATCCGCACCGGTGCTCCGAACGCAATCGGTTACTGGTTCTTGTAGATACTACACACAGCGAAGTCTCGTAAATTAGTCGTCACACTCCGAGATCGGGAAAGAGAGAGACACACTGCCACTGGTAGTCCTCTTTCGTTTGCAATTGTCCCACCCGGTTCCGGCTCGACAGTGTCCCTCCTGTCGACGGGTCTCCGTCTCTGCTGAAAAGTTCCTCACTTCTTACTTGACAACAAAAGAATTCGGTGACTCTAGACCAATAACGGTTTGTGTCCCCCGGATAGGTCTGCTACGCGCGTTGGAGTGGTCAGACGAATAATGGTGAAAGGGGTGTCCTAGACTTTGTCACGGACCGTGTTTTGGTTTCGACTTCTTTACAAACATCTTACTGACAACAGGGTTCCCAATCCGAAAGAAACTCCGAAATCATACGTCTATTGGGAATAGGTCGTGGTCACTACTTCTTGAAATGTCTACGGACTTCAACAATACCCAATAAGACAGGGTGTTTTTAAGTATAAAGCTTAAGAATTGTGAGTCAGGAGTCTTACACTGGACAAAACCTTTATCCTAGTACTATCCACATTAATCGAGTCTACACCAGTATGACCTCAGCTCACCCGTGGATTGGGTCTTACTGATTAAAAAAAAAAGACACACGGTACGTCGAATGTCCTAGAATCAAGGGGTTCATCCCTGACTTGAGCCCGGGTCCCGGAGTTTTCGTGGTTCAGGATTGGTGACCGGGCGGTCACTTCAGGGGACTACAAGAATATCTTCCTCTTTAAACCTTTATTCGTCTCTCCCTCTTAAGGAACAGTTCTAATTCCAATACGACGGTGTTCGGTCCTTGATGGTTTTCGTCCCTCTCCGGACCCTATTGAGGAGGGGTCCCTCGGGTCCGGACGTCTATGGACCTAGAGTCTGAAGGTCCATATTCTGTTATTCTGTTTTGTAAAGACAGCAACTCGGGTAGGTCAAACGCCATGAATCAATAACGTCGGGGTCATTCGTTCATGTTCCCATAAAATGTAAAGAAATGAACTTGTCTCCTCACTTTCGTAGGATGTCTCCACGAGGATTGTCCCCTAGACAACAACTGTAAAAAAGGCTGATTACAAGACAGGGAACACAGGGAAGGAAGGATATTTTAACCCCACACACTAAAGGATAAATAACCTGGTTATGAACACTTCAGGGGATGAAACATATCAGAAACTAATCTTTTGTCAAAAATAGAATTGTTTAGTGAAGTCTTTGGTGTACTGACTCCGTCGCAAATCGTTGTCTTGAATATTTTCTTATTCCCTTTGTGATGATTTCAGACTTACGACTACAAAGACTAAGACCAGGTCTGCTCTTCCGTATCTGGACAAAAAGGGACGAAGAGGACGATTCGTGTCGATTGTTGGGACCTCTATCTCTCTGTGTTGGTTTCTTCAGACTTTCTACGATTCTTCCGAACGGCCAAACCCTCGGGTCCTGGTCTCTCGTCGTCACTCCCCCGTGTATGTCAGGGTGGTGGGTTGTGCCCCTCTCGGGACGAGTTTAGGGTTGGAGCGTTGTCTCCGCCGGGTCTGTCCGAGTGTGGGGGCGGGTGTGGGCATCTCTTACCCCCAGGGGGACCACCCGTACGGTGGTGGACCGTTCCCCCAGTGGTCGTTGGGTCCACCTTTATTTGTTGGTCCCTCCGTGAGAGGAAGGGGTGTTCCGGACTCTGAGGGGAAAAGATGGTTCTCAATGGTTCCATCCACCCACCTGACTCGGTCTACCTCTTCAGGTCAGTATTACCCATATGGTCAAGTCCTTCGAAGAAATAGGGACCTCGGATTCTGAGACGAGGAAGTGGTCATCTATGAATCGGAGGAGTCCGTGGTGGTCGTCCTTGGTTCTCTTTGGGATGACCGGCGTCTATTTGGTTCGACTGGTTTTATTGTGGCGTTTCGACGACTTTTAATTTGACGGTAACTTTGGTGTCAGGTGTTTTCTTCCGGTTCTGGGTACACGATTGAAATTTATCCCACTACGAATGATTTTTATTTTCTAAATTTACCCAGGATCTCAGAGGATTGTATTATCTGTTTTACGGATTCTATAATAATTGTCAGTGTGTAGTATGGTTGTTGGTCCTTTTGGTGTTCAACTTACTCTTTTGTCAGTTACCTACGGTTATGACTCTACTGAGAACTGTTTCTAAAATTTCGTCAGTAGAATTTCGACGTTGATCTGACGGTTAAGTCAAGTCAAGTCAGTGAGTCAGCACAGGCTGAGAAACGCTGGGGTACTTAGCGTCGTGCGGTCCGGAGGGACAGGTAGTGGTTGAGGGTCTCAAGTGAGTGAGTGCAGGTAGCTCAGTCACTACGGTAGGTCGGTAGAGTAGGAGACAACAGGGGAAGAGGAGGACGGGGGTTAGGGAGGGTCGTAGTCTCAGAAAAGGTTACTCAGTTGAGAAGTGTACTCCACCGGTTTCATGACCTCAAAGTCGAAGTCGTAGTAAGGGAGGTTTCTTTAGGGTCCCGACTAAAGGAAGTCTTACCTGACCAACCTAGAGGAACGTCAGGATCCCTGAGAGTTCTCAGAAGAGGTTGTGGTATGAAGTTTTCGTAGTTAAGAAGCCACGAGTCGAAAGAAATGTCAGGTTGAGAGTGTAGGTATGTACTGGTGTCCTTTTTGGTATCGGAACTGATCTGCTTGGAATCAGCCGTTTCATTACAGAGATGAAAAGTTATACGAGAGATCCAACCAGTATTGAAAAGAAGGTTCCTCATTCCCAGAAAATTAAAGTACCGACGTCAGTGATGGACGTCACTAAAACCTCGGGGATTTTTATTTCAGACTGTGACAAAGGTGACAAAGGGGTAGATAAAGGGTACTTCACTACCCTGGTCTACGGTACTAGAAGTAAAAGACTTACAACTCTAAATTCGGTTTAAAAAGTGAGAGGAGAAAGTGAAAGTAGTTCTCTGAAAAATCAAGGAGAAGTGAAAGACGGTATTCTCACCACAGTAGACGTATAGACTCCAATAATTATAAAGAGGGCCGTTAGAACTAAGGTCGAACACGTAGAAGGTCGGGTCACAAAGAGTACTATATGAGACGTACATTCAATTTATTCGTCCCACTGTTATATGTTGGAACTACATGAGGAAAAGGATAAACCTTGGTCAGACAACAAGGTACAGGTCAAGATTGACAACGAAGGACTGGACGTATGTCCAAAGAGTTCTCCGTCCAGTCCACCAGACCATAAGGGTAGAGAAAGTCTTAAAAGGTGTCAAATAACACTAGGTGTCTCAGTTTCCGAAACCGTATCAGTTGTTTCGTCTTTTATCTACAAAAAGACCTTGAGAGAAAGAAAAAGTTACTATGTCGTCTACAACCGTTAAACTAGAGACCAAGGAGACGGAAAAGATTTTGGTCGAACTTGTAGACCTTCAAATACTAAGTACATAACGACTTCTGACCGAACCTCTTAAAACTCGAAATGATCGTACACTCTACTCACGTTAACACACCATCAAACTCGTAAGAAACCGTAACGGGTTCCCCACCGCCGGTCCTCCTCGTTGGGGTACAGGTTCCTCACCGACGCTCCCGCGACCTCCCGGATCTCCTCGATAAGGTTCCAGCCCTCCCCACCACCACTCCTTTATGGGGAGTAAGTTCCATTCTCTTTGGGTTCATTCTGCCATCCACAACGTTCTCCCGTAGTCTCCCGTGTATGACTTTGGTATCAGTGTCTTTTGATCAGTTAGATTAGTGTGATCCTGGTGTCGGAACAGATTGAGTTACTTTGGTTCGGTACGGACACCCCGTTGGGTTCTACCCACCCAGTACAACCTCTCCAGACTGTCTTACACCAGGTGACCTCTTCCCTTACCGTTTGGTGAAGTCATAAGAACGGAACTCTTGGGGTACTTGTCATACTTTCCCGTTTTACTATCCTTACAGTCCAGGTACTTAGTTCCGTTTAATCTTCATCAGTTTGTTTCTCTGCCGGTCTCACTTACAGTTGTAAGATCCTTAGTCTCTTGATTTTACCTGACCTCACCCACTTAAATTGAGTTCTACTGGTAATATAGATGATGACACCCGTCCTTAGGGAATCTTCTTTACCTCATCGGTAGTATCAGTTGTTTTCTCAGGCTTTACGTCATGAACCTACGTTAGAGTATTTGCTGTCTTACTAGAGACAAGCAAAGGTTCCATTTGGTAAGTTATAGTGTCATTAGGTTCAGATACGGGGTTGGTCATTGCGACTTCTTTGACTTCAACTTGCCAAGATATTTCTGGATGTTCTGGAAAATCTCGATTGTAGGTTTTTTCTACAGGAAAAGTAATATCCCCGGACCTTACGTTTTCATCCTTCAGTTCTTTGTGGACCTCATTGTCCGTTTAAACCGGAACCTTATGCCTTACTTCGTCCCGTTTCTGATTATCTCAAAACGGTTCTTTTACGTGACCAGTATCGTTTGTGGGAGAAGGTTGTTGTGTTCTCTTCTGAGATGTGTACCTGTAGTGGTCTACCAGTTGTGGTTTTAGTCTGACTAATATAAGAAACGTCGGTTTCTACCTCTTCGAGATATGTCAGTTGTTTTTGTTCTGGTCCTCGACTGACACCGAGTCTAGTACTTGAGGAATAACGGTTTAAGTCTGACTTTAACTTCTTTCATCTCTTTTGGTGATCTGGTAAGTCCATACTGGATTTAGTTTAGGGATACTAATATGTCACCTTCACTCTTTATCTAAATTCCCTGATCTAGACTATCTATTCTCACGGACCACTTGATAACTACCTCCAAGTACTGTAACATGTCCTCTGTCCTAATTCTGGTAAGGGTACCTTTTCTTTACGTTTTTTCGTTTTACCGACAGACTCCTCCGGAATGTTTATCGACACTTTTCTTCTCTTCGCTTTTCGTTTCCTCTTTTCCTTTCTATATTCGTAGACTTACGTCTCAAGGTTTCTTATTGTTCTTCTCTATTCTTTCGGAAGAAGTCGTTAGTCATGTTTTTTTATCTCCTTTTGTTGTCTTACCCTTCATGATCTCTAGAGAAGTTCTTTTAATCTCTAAGGTTCCCTTGTAAAGTACGTTTCTACCCGAGCTATTTCCTGTCTTTACCATACCTGGATTGTCTTCGTTTCCTATAATTCTTCTCCACCGTTCTTGTGTGTCTTGACATGTTTTTTCTAGAAGTGCTGGTTCTATTAGTGCTACCACACTAGTGAGTGGATCTCGGTTTGTAGGACCTTACACTTCAGTTCACCCGGAATCTTTCGTAGTGATGCTTGTTTCGATCACCTCCACTACCTTAAGGTCAACTCGATAAAGTTTAGGACTTTCTACTACGACACTTTCACGACGTAAGTTATACAGTCGTTTAAACCTTTTGAGTCGTCACCGGTGTCCTGACCTTTTCCAGTCAAAAGTAAAGTTAGGGTTTCTTTCCGTTACGGTTTCTAACGGTTAATCTTTAAGAGAACTTTATTCAGTTTTTTATTTTTGAGGGACGTTACTTTATCTTCAATGTTTTTTCTTGGTTTACCCGTAGTGTCTTGACTTTTTATGATATTGTTTTCTTTTTGAACGACCGATCCAAGTGATAATTCTAACCTTTTCTGTTTTCTATCTAAGTCACTTGAACTCCTACCTTATTATCCTGACTGGACTTTCTTTCTTTTTATCTGACCTTCTTTTTCTTCTCGGATATACGGACACCCTGTTATTATTCCCTAGGTTACAAGTATAATAGTCTCACAGTTTCTCCGCTCACACCGAACCCGACTTTCTCATAAACTTCTTTAGGTCAACCTTTTAGGGGTTCGAACTATTTTCTGTGTTTGAAGGTCTGATTTAGGGTTTGTCCTATTTCGTAATTGTATCGTCATTAATCGAATTTAGATTTACCAGATAGTTAATTTTCTGTTTCTGACCTATTTTTACGTTGAGTTGATACAATGGATATTCTTTGAGTGAAGTTTAACTTGTATATATCCAACTTTCATTTGCTTATCTTTTTCTATATTGTACGTTTGTCAGTTTTTGTTCCTCACTGATATAGTCCCAGACTATTTCATCTAATGCCTCGTTTCTTTTAATGATGTTTCTCCTTGTAATGTGTTACTGTCTTCCTAACTAGGTGGTCGTTCTGTTTCTGGGATTTACACATGTGCGGTTTGTTGTCTCGGAGTTTTATGTATTTTTTCGACTACCTCGACTTTCCATTTTGTCTGTTTAGGTATCAACATTAACTGAAGTCATGGAGAGAAAGTTGTTAACTATTTTGATCTTCTCTTGGTCGTTCCTATGTCTTCTAGACTTTTTATGGTGGCTAATTGTCCTAAGTCACTTTGTTTTATAAGGTGAGTTGTGGTTTAATTTTTTTTTAAAAATTCGTTGATATCTTGTAAGGGGTTCTGTCTGGTGGAGGGCCCGGTATTTTGGTGGAGTCGTTTAATTTCTCTTGACTTTACTATACTTGACACGAAAGACTCGTATTACCTTCGTTTGATCTTCAGTGACTGTACTTGTGTAATCCTCAGATTTGTGTACCGATTTTGACTAGACGCCCAAATTGCGTTACGGATAGTTTTAGGGTCATTCCAAAAAGGGGATCCTTATCTGTTATCTGTATCAGGTCTACATAAAATTTTAAATAAACTTTTCCGTGTGTGGGACCTGATTTCTTATTTCGCCTTCTTTCATGAGATAAACCATCATTCTGAATGGTATATCGATCTCATTGGTTCCCTCATACCAAGACTGTCCAATCTGAGTCTAGTCACCCTGTCTAACTCGTCGGTCTTTAGCTGGGTTGTGTTTATGTGAGTTGACTATAAACTGTCTTCGTGTTTTGGTCATGTGACTCCCTTCTTATTGTAAAGTTGTTTACCACGGCCTCGTCGACCTGTAGACATCGTTCTTAATTTCTCGGAACGGGAATTGGAGTAGGGAATATGTTTTTATTTGAGTTTTCCCTAGTGTCTGATTTTACATTTCGACATTTTGCAAACCTCTGTGAGAAACCCTAGGTCCATTTCTTAAGAATTTGAACTATACTTCTCGTATTAAGTATTTTTCTTTTAAACTATGTCATCTGAAATAGTTTAAATTTTTAGACAAGACATTTTCAGGTACATTTCTCTTAATTTTCAGTGTCTTACCGTCTTTTACAAACGTTGATGTATAGACTGTTTCCTGAAAGTTGTCAATTGCTACTTTTTTTAGATTAGTCTTTTACGTAGTTTCCATCCTTGTTTATAAATTGGTTTCTTCTACCGTTTGTCTGTGTCCTTTTCTACAAAATGTACTGATCGTCAATCTCTTTACGTTTACTTTCCGCGTTGTTCTATAGTGATGTGTGGATTGTCTTGCCGACTTTATTTTTTATCACTATTTGGTTTGAGACCGTTCCTGCGTCTCTTTGACTTAGTGAGTATGTAACGATATCCTTCACATCTTATCATGTCGGTGAGTTCTTTTGTCAAACCGTCGTAAAATATTTTGTTTTAGAGACGTAGATACTCTACTGAATCGTTAATGTCACTTTTCAATATGACTGTGTTTTTATACATGCACTTATAAATGTCGTCGAAATAAAAAATGTAAATAAATAAACCGACATGACCCAGAATCAACACCGTACACCCTAGAACTGACGCCGTACGCTTGAGGACTCGAAGTCGTACACCCTAGATCAAGGGATTGGTCACTTGTTTGGACCCGGGGGACGTGACCCTCACACCTCAGAATTCTGAATCACACCTGATGGTCCACTCAGGAACGTCGAAATAAAAATTATCTTTGACCTTACTCGAATCTACAGGAAACGTCCACTTTGTCAAATATGTATGTAGACCCCCTCTCCCACATTTAGAGTACGTTCCGGTGAGGCCATAGACGTCCAGAGGTTCCACTTGTCGGAGACCGTATGTATGATGAGTCGTTATCTGTCCTTACTTATTTTTCTTACTTGATATCTATGTGTATTACTCTCCACCCACACCGATATTTTTCTATTTTGGTCCCCAGAAACACTATAATTCACAATTCATAGAACATCCTGTGTCCTCGGATGTGTCCAATAATATGTCTTTTTATGTGGTATGTCTATTCTTGTTCATTTTGACCCTCTAGACTCCTTCTACCCATCTGATAGTCCCGGTATAGGACCAACATAATAACATGACATCAAAATGTTTGAGAACGGAAACCCCTCTTTCCTTATCTCTTTCAGAGAAACATAACAAAGAATTGTTGACGTACACTTAAAGATTACTAGAGTTTTTTTAAAAGTTAATTTTGTTAGACTTACGAATTATTACGGAAATGTATTTAACGTAGAGAAAATGTTTGCTCCCTTGACCTCAACCCAAAAACCATGGACTGGACTCTAATGTCTCGATTCATTCATATAGTATATCCTAATTTTTGAGTCCAGACGTCTCGAGCTTAAATTGCGTCAGGTGTTTAAATTGGTGTCTTGATAAGACTGACTGCTGAGTGTTACTCTGCTGTCCTTGATCCATTCTCGTCTCATAGTTCCTGATGACATTTATATTCCCTAAAGTAAAAGTCCACGGATTTTTTCAGTCAAAAATCCGATCATTTTGACTTAGCATTCTAATCAGTATCTTTCGTTTATGGTTTGTCGTGGGTTCGGACGAACCATCACAATCCGAAGTCTAATTTTATTTTTATAGTATTTGGTTCAACTTTGTTTTATTAAAAATAAAGGATTGGGTACCGTTTGTATATGTAGGTTATACATGAATAGAACGTATGAGTCAGTGTCTACTGAAGGTTTGATGTTGGCGGAAGTATAAATTCGTCCTTGATTTTCAATGGAATCAACTGTACTATTTACGAGAATCTACCTAGTACATACTTATATAACCTAACCACTGTCGTCTTAGACTGACTAATCAAGATATTCAAATTTCGAACCTTTTCGATGATGCAAGTGTAGATTGTGAAAGGCTGTCCATCCTACGTCGTTATAGTCGAACATAAGGTCTCTTTAAAGGAATCAAAAAGACCACTACCTTGGTGAATAGGTGACATCAGTCCTTTTTCTCTTTGGTTAATCTTAGGGACAATTCTTAGTTTTAATGTGGGTTGTATATTGTCACTTATTATATGAACGAAATTATTTATGACGATACCTAATGTAATTTAGATGTATGTACGTGTCGAAGTGATTTAATGGTTTTGTCCATTGAATAGTCACAAAACAAAACCCGAAGGAATGAGAACACCTCTTCCTTTACCGTTGGGTGAGGTCATAAGAACGAACCCTTTAGGGAGCCTGTCTCCTCGGACCACCCGATGTCAGGTACCCCAGTGTCTCAGTCTGTGCTGACCCGTTGATTTGTAGGAATGAGAACTACCGACCAGGATGTCTAGTCGTTAAGAGTGGTCTTCTTGGAATGTCTCTTAAGATTACAGATTTCTACCTTTCTTGACAAAAGACCCACTTAGTCGGACAGCGGTCTGCCCCTCCGTCTCGGGTCGGACGAGGTCGGAGGTACTCCGTGGATGGTCCTTGAGTCTCTTGTCACCCAGCACTGAACCTTCGACGACAGTGCCGACCGTGATTTCCCCCATGCATGTCGTTAGAAAAAGGGTGCCTGCGGAGCTTTGGGACTCTCGCGAAGAGGGGTAAGAGGAGAAAGAGACATACATACACCATACATTGTACATAGATGTCTATATGTACAGTAAAGGGGTGTGTATACCTCTTACAAATTACATTAAAATGATCTTATATCTAGAATGGTAGACAACCATAACACGTCCGTCTAAGTGTACCACCACCATTGATTTTGTGTCATAATTTTACATAATCAGATTAAGGTCCTTTTCTTATTCGATTTTTTCATATAACTGTCTTTCTTATTTTCCTTACACTTGCCTTCTGTTGATAGAGTTTAAAATTCAAGATTTTTATTAAATGTGGTCTACCCTTGTTACGTTTCGAACAAGATGATTCTTTACGATTGTTTGAGTTTTGGAGAACCGAAAATTACTGTTGTGTCCTCTTATTAATTATTTTTACAAAAAAACTTTATTAACTTTTTGGTTGTATACATATATATCTGAAATATATATGTATGTATATATATTTTACATCCGTCTTACAAGAATAACTTTTCATTACCAACAATTGGTTACCGAAAAGGGAAAATAGAGTTGAAACAGTTTTAAATATATGTTTATTTTTATTTAGATTTGCATGACCGAAGTAGTAATTTAACAGAAAAAGGGAATATGATATGTTCAGTCATTTCAGTCTGGAGTAAAAGCAAAAAGAGCAGATTATAATACTCTTATTAAAATCTGTTCGAAGTTAGAAATCCAATTAGTTTTAGTCTAATAAAGAAACTACCTACTAAATAATGGAGTGGACTTTCAGAGAGATCCAGATGTTTGGTGAGAACGTTACCATGGACTTTAAACTACTGAAAGAGGTAGGAACGATACTGGTTCGGTACATTCAAGGGTAACCATGAGAATACTTTTTACCGAATACTATTCATGGGTCCGTGAACCCAATAATTGTTATTAATTATGAAAGGGAGGGGTAAGTTGTGGCATAAAAAACCGGCGGCTCAAACAAAAAAAGAGGTCCTTTGGAAATGAATGTCGTAGGTGTTACCGAAACCGTCGTAGTCCCAGTGTGACCTTCCCCGAGAGTCTGTGGCACCACAAGTACGACAATGTGTTTCCCTTTCACAGTGTGATTGTTTTTGAAGAGAGTAATTTTGAGCACAATTTTTATTGTTCGACCTCGACCATCCAGTTCACTCTAAGTTCAAACCGCAACAACTTTCTAAATAGTGGATATAATTTGTAAAACTAATAAAAAAAACCGTTCTATGTCGATAAGAATTCCGTTTAAAATGAGTTTATGAAATTGTTCAAGTCTAAAATTTTAGACACTAACTCACGAAACGTTAAGAAACTTTCTCGATTCTTTACGTTTAATTTTACTCTCCGGATAGAAAGGATTAATCTAATTTTTTTTTTTTTAGACCAAAGAGAACCACGACTGTGGACCGTCCTCGTTGTGGACCAAGTTATAAGGATTTTTTATTAGACCATTTTATACAGGTGTTGTTTTAATTTTTTAAAAAAAGTGTGTGTGGTTTTTTTTTTTTTTTTTCACAGGTTTTGGAAAACTTTTCGTGTATGTGAAACTATTCTGTTTAAGGTGGAGCGGTTTGAGTCTCTAAATTTATTAATACATGTTTCTACAAATTGTACGTACTAAAAGTGATAACTATTCTGACTTTTCGACCTTCATTGGTTTTACAGGTTGTTGTCTCTACTAATTTTGACTAAATAGGTTGTCTGTCTTGTTATATGTCTACCTTATAAATATAATATTTTATAATAGATAAATTACTGTATTGTTTACGAACATCACAATCGAAAAGATTTGGTGTTTTGTTTTACATACATAATACATGCACGTATACGAAAGCGAGTTAGTACAGAATGAGAAACCCTGGGGTACCTGATATCGCGTGGTTCGAGGAGACAGGTACCCCAATAGGGTCGTTCTTATGACCTCACCCGACGGTAAAGGATGAGGTCCCTGAGAAGGGTTGGGTCCCTAGCTTGGATGCAGAGGACACAGAGGACGTAATCGTCCACCTACCTAAGAAATGGTGGACCCTTGGGGTATATAATATGTATGTTATACTAATAAAAACTTTTATATGAATTTTTCCTGACATTTTTCTCTTTTGAAATGTACAATGATTTTCATAGATACATTTTTGACTCTAATTTCACTAAAAAAAATTTTTGAAAAAAACCAATTGATACTAAGTTTTAAAGGAAGTATAACTTAATGACATATGATAATACACCAATATTAGTTTTTATAAGATACTTTTTCTTTTTTATAAGTCGGTGGACAATGAATTGTAAAGGTATCTTTATTATCCTATGGTGTTTTATTTCCTCAATAATTTTCGTTTCAGAGTACTAACATGTAAAAGTATGTTTCCACACACACACGAGTCAAAAAGAATACGAACACCTCTCTGTCTACAAAAATAAAATGTTCTGTAATAGGGTTTTATGTCTTGTAAGGACTCTTAAAGGATATCGAGAAAAGAGGGAGGTCTTTTCTTTAAATATTATATTTGTCTACGAACCCACACATCCATATAGAATGGAACGTATTTACCCTAGTGTGATACTATTTATATGACGATACCTGAAACGAAAAGAGTAAATTATATAAAACCTGTAGTAAGGTGTAGTTGTATATCTCTTGTTACACGGTATATGACAAGGTACTTAACGAATTAGTAATGTTAAACCAACAAAGATTGAAAAAACTATAATATTTGCTGTGACGTCACTTATAGGAACATGTATGTAGAAAGTCCTGATATATCCTATGTAAGGATCATCATCACGATGTTTCTTTATATTCTTAAATTTTAAAACTCTAATTACCGACTAAATGCAATATGTGGTCTTTGGTTGTGTTGTAACATTTCGTTAATAGGAGGTTAATTTTTTTTTCTGTGTTTTTTGGGATCCATGACTGATGACAGTTTGACGGGAGTGTTTCCGACATGGGTAAGTTTGAGAGTGTTGATGTATATTTAAAACGGGGAGGTCCGATAGTAAATTAAAAAAATTAACACGTCTAAATAACTTCCTATTGTGATAGAAAGACTCGACGTAAATTTTAATATTTCACTCCGACGTGTAGAAGAAAATACATTTGAATGAAAAAGAGAGGGAGATAATCATAAGAAAGAAAGTAGTTAAACCCAATCAATAAATATTTAATTCTTTAAATCAGGAAACAGTCCACAATTCTTTTTTGACCCTTCTTGACGGAGGACTATGTAATTTTTTAGTATTCATTTGGAAAGAAAAGACCTAAAACTCAAACAGAAGACAAATCTGTCCAGAAGGGATGATGTGCGATTACTTAATTTACGTGGATCAGAAAAAGATCTTAAAAGAGTGTAATGTTAAATAGACAGACCTTAATTTTGTGACTGTATTCTGTTCTCAACGTTTGAGTACGACCGTCGGTCACGGTCAATTGTCCACCCATATTTCGTCGACCCCAATTCTTGTGACCAACCACGACCCGAGGAACATGTCCTCCTGGACGGACCAATGTCGTGGAAATTCTTTACTTTTCGTCGGTGTCGTACTCCCACCAACGGTCACACGTATAGACCTCCTTCTTTCCTTACATTTCCCGTTCTGTCTCTAGATCGGAACAAAAAGGAGAATTTATCCGTCAACCACGTTTGGAGTGGTGGTTATGGGGACAAAAAAAGTCCTAAAGACAGTGATAAGACTGTACGTCCAAAAAAAAGGATCTACTTTGACTTACAATAAGTACTTATATACTATGGAAATATAATTGTAGAAAATAAAAAGAGATATCTCAAAATTTCAAAAGAAGAAGAAGACCCAGTAAGTCTAAAGAATAAATATGAAAAAAAAGAATTTAAGATAAGATGTACCCTAGAAAAGGAGGTAATATCAAAGACAAGACAAGTATATGTTTCGATCGTTACACGTATATATGAGTAAAACATTAGGAGGTGGAATACAAGAAAAAAGATCCCAAAAGACACATGTGTCAGTATAGTAGACGTTGTTAAACGAAGGGGGAAAAGGTCATAAGGACGTAGAATAAAGAAAGAGGATAAATGAAGTAGTCGATGATAAAAGTCTTGTTGTGATCAATTCACCATTACCACCGGTAAGAGAATATTAGAAATTTCTCCCTCATATAATATGATTTTTATTCGACCCCGGTGTGTCTGAACCTACGCTCGGGAGTGCGGTTTTGTGAATGACGCCATACTGGAACCAATTCAAATTAGAGGGACATAAAGACAACGTAGGAACCGTTTATAATTGTCGAGTTAGTCATAGTCAATAATAATCATCATCATCTTCATCATCCTCATCAATTAAGTTACACGTACCATCTAGGACCAAATCAACACTACTAGGATATATAAATGTAGTCTCTTATGGTTGGGATCATGAGTTGGGTAAGACTCGTGGGACTACGATCCGTCAAAAGGGGTCCATGGGAATGTTTCGAGACTAGAGTAAGAGGGGAAATATTAAAATCAAAAATGAATAAGTCTCATAGAAACACCGTAAAAACAAAAATGAAAGACGTTTCTTTTTTTACAACGGACGATATAAGGTCAAGATGTTCCTAGTTCGGTACTGGGTGATGTCAGCGGACGACTGTCACACGGGACTCCCCTTAAGTCCTACCTCTTCTTGTCCTTTCTAAACCCATATGACCGGGGATCTATCAATTGTACTTAAAGATTCTTTTTTAAAGTTTACTGGGGTCTAAAAACGGAGAAGAGTATGTATCTTTTCGTGACTTTAGTAATTGAACTCTACAGAGAAGAAATACTAATCGTCAGTAGAAAAATACGAACTGATGTACAAAAGGGTCGTTTTTTATTTTATTTTTTTAAATATAGAGAAAACCGAGGAGGGAATGTAGAGACGTCATCAAGAAATCCCGATAGACTCTTCAACAGAGGACCCGATGTCAGGAGTTTATTTAACATTGAGTGTTGGAAATGCAACACACCAAAAAGGAAGTCAGACGTGAAGGATAACTGAATTCATGACTATTTTGGTCAATAGAGAAAGGATTCACTTACATTGCCATGTTTTACAACTCCAATAATTGCATAGACCTCATTCGATCAGACGAAACACACAATTTGTACCTCTTTTCTCAATTACGAATGGTCGACTAAGGAAAAGGTAGTCAAAAGAATCAGTGATTTCGAGAGGTTATCAGTACTCACGAAAGTTATTACAGTTGCCGTTTCAAGATATTAAATTTCTCTATAAGCAATCTTATTGTCTTTGTTCAAGAAAGGAAAGGATTAAAACCCGAGCCCAGTACCGTACACCTCATCAAGGGGTCGGTCCCGACCTTGGGTACCATGACCGTCACTTGTGTCAGAATTGGGGACCCGGTGGTCCCTGTCGGGACAAGAAAGGAATAGTAGTTGTAAAGTGGTTTCGTACTATCGAAGCAGAGAAGACTTAGTAAAGGAACATAGTTTTTACCTTCTTTTGGTAAATTTACTTGTTTAGTTGTATTTCGGACAGAACACAGAAATTTGTAGATAAAATGCCAGTGTGTCAGAAATCTACCATTGTTATACCAATTTAAGACAGAGTTGTGTCTATCCGGATGTCGATGTCAAGACTCACTGTGGAATGGAATAGAAATTTAAGACGTAACTTTCGTTTGAGTAAGAGTCCAAAAGGTAGCCCTTGGAACATGGAGGATTTGGTTAGGTGTCATCGAAGGTCCATCGGTCCAAAGTCGGCGAACTGTAGTAATTATAGATTCTTCTCTTATTCTAAGAGAAGAGTCTGACGTTCTACATATACATTAATAAATACGTAAGTTATTTTTATGGTTCATGAAAGTTCTCGATATCCTACCTAACAGTTTTTTCAAGTTTATTACAATCTTGATTATAGAAAAGCTCTTCTCTTGTATATATGTGTAATTTTCTTTTATTAGATCACAGGATCTTATCGAGACTGTAATTCATGATTCTCTTGTTAGTCATGGTGTTATTAAGGATAATTTATTCTCCTCCCTCTTTACTGACCCCCGACGTGCTCTCGCATCAAACCGTTCGCACACATTGAAGGGTCCCGAGTTTGGACACAGAGGACGTTACGTCCTTCTAAGAAATGGTGACTCTGTGGACCCTTCGGGGTTCTCTTCCTACACACAAAGTCAACGAGTCAGCATAGGTTGAGAAACGCTGGGGTACCTGACATCGGGAGGTCCGAGGACACAGGTGCCCTAAGAGGTCCGTTCTTATGACCTCACCCAACGGTACGGGAAGAGGTTTCTCTTCCTATTTTCTATGACTTTCTGTCCAACTCCAACATGAACTCCTAGTGCGAGGTTACTACATGATTTTCTGTTCTTTTTTACGTAATGTATACAAGTGACTATCCAATGAATAATGTACACTTATTCGAAAGGAGTGAGATGTCATATCCGTAAGTTATAGTGTTATGATATAAAGACCGGTTTTCTTTTCACAGGAGACATTTTTTTTTTTTTTACAAAAATTCAAAGACATGTCAGTAATAGTTACAGCTCGGAATTACGGTAGTTTGAGTTCAAATTTACTGGTTTGACGAAAAGGTACGTTTGTTTATCTTCTATGTTCATGTTTTTTTTTAGGTAGTCCTTTTAACATTAACCTTCGTCCTTATACAAGTTGTTGTCCAATAAATATAAAGATATTATATTTGAACCGAATCGGGTTAAACATTCCATGTATCAATTTCTTTTAGTACATAAAATAATAGTCTCATGGTGAATTGCATCCCTTTCAAATGTTTCACTTGACCCTTTACAAATTTGTGACTATTTAAAGTTCCTTGAATATTAAGTGCATTCTCCATAGTAGACTATGTCTTTATCAAACTTTTAGGTCTTTAGGTTTTACGTTCACTTACAACAGAAGATTGTTTAAAGGGTTGGTTAAGATAAGAAATCCGTGGTTTACGGTCGGACTGTTAAGTCAAGTTATTACTGTGACTGATTACCTCAGTCCAGGGTGTCAATCTCCCAAGTCAAGGTGTTGTCACTAGGGTGAAGTCTGCAACCACCGTTTAAGGTTCGGTACTGGTGAACGATATTTAGTCAAAGGATGTCGAGAGAGGAACCCAAACTTTTAAACGGTCTTTCTGAGTATTTTGAGTTCCTTTGTGACTCGAATACAAATGACCAAATCATATTTCCTATGTTGAGTCCTTGTCAGGTTGTTTTCTCTACGAATCCTGGGTCATACCCCCCTACCTCCCACATCAAGGGTACAGGAGACCCCCCGTCTCCCTTCGTACGGTGGGAGGGTCGTAACGTCACATGAGTGGTAGGGTCTTCACGAGGTGTAGAGTACTAAGGTCTGAAAAGTACCTCGGAGGGGAGGGTCAGGGTCCCCAGTCACCAACCCCGATTTTCAAGGGTGGGAGATTAGTAAGTCACAAAGACAACTGACTCGGACAGACTCCGATCGATCCCGGAGTGGAATTCAGTGGAATAATCGTGTTTGAGTCCACATTACTTTCTCCGAGTGACACTTGTTTTCTGTGTAAGTAGTGAGTCCTTTAAGGTTCCCTAAATCAAGAAACGGTTTTTGATCTCTGTTTCTAGATTATATAAAGACATAAGATAGTACCATTCCTTTTTTACATTCTTGACTACTTGACAAACTGAAAAAAACTTGATCTATAACTTTCCATACGACCTGGGTCTGATCCCTTGGGACCTGTGGTCTGGGTCCTTTTTTTTTTTTTCATCCTTTTTGAAGTTCAAAACAAGGAGGTTAACACGAAATATCTAGTTAAGACACGACAAGGAACCCAAGTCGGAGATTAGTCGGGAGTTGGTACTCGTCGTTCTTTGCGAGTGAAAGGACTGCGGGTGTTGACGTCGTCCGCCCACCGACCGACAACACCCGGGGTGTTACAGTTTCTCCTAGTTGTACCGGTTGGACCAGTGAAATCACCCATCCGGTAGGTGGGGGTACCGAGACACATATAAGGAGGGTTTCAACACTGAACAGTTCACGAGGGAGACGAATTAAGAGAAGGTCAATATTGTCTACTGCCTGTGACGGAATGTGACTGCAAATTCCTTTCGACATATGACGAACGTGGTGTCCGGGTCGGTGGGTCTCTTTGAAAGTCCCAAGATTGTTATAACTGACGTTCCCTTTACTGTGGGTCTTTTACGACGACTACATTTCTACGACACCGAAGTAATTGACACCGGTTTCGTGTGATAAAATCGTACACATGGGAACACATGTGTAGAGGTACACCCCTGTGGGGTGCAGGTTCCCGTCTCTTTGGGGTCATTCTGCCATCGTGACTTCGCCAACACTCCTCTATGGGGTGCAGGTTCCCGTTTCCTCTTCGTGGTCGTTCTGTGGAACAGATTGAGTTACTTTGATACGTGGTACGACACATCCCGGTGGGTTCTGTCCGCCCAGTATCACCTCTCCAGACTGTTTTACACCAGGTGACCTCTTCCCTTGACGTTTGGTGAAGTCATAAGAAGGGAACTCCTGGGGTACTTGTCATACTTTCCCGTTTTTCTATCCTGTGACTTTCTACTTGAGGGGTCCAGTCATCCACGGGTTATTATACGATGACCTCTAGTTACCTCTTTATTGAGGTCTTTCTTACTTCTCTGCCTCGGTTTCGTTTTTGTTGTGGGTCGACACCTATACTGACCACTACCTTCGTTCCAGGCTACGACATTTCTCGTTATAACGTATCCTTGGCCCTTACAGTCCAGGTACTTAGTTCCGTATAACCTTCACCAGTTTGTCCTCTACCGTTCTCACTTACAGCTGTAAGATCCTTAGTCGTTTGATTTTGCCTGACCTTACCCACTTAAATTGAATCTACTGGTAATATGGATGATGACACCCGTCCTTAGGGAATCTTCTTTACCTCATCGGTAGTATCAGTTGTTCTCTCAGTTTTTACGTCATGAACCTACGTTAGAGTTTTTGTCGTCTTACTAGAGACAAGCAAATGTTCCGTTTGGTAAGTTATAGTGTCATTAGGTTTAGATACGGAGTTGGTCATTACGACTTCTTCGACTTCAACTTGCCAAAATACTTCTGGATGTTCTGGAAAATCTTGATTGTGGGTTTTTCTCTACGGGAAAAGTAATATCCCCTGACCTTACGTTTTCATCCTTCAGTTCTTTGTGGACCCCATCGTCCGTTTAAACCGGAACCCCATGTCTTACTTCGTCCCGGTTCTGACTATCTCAAAACGGTTCTCTTGTGTGACCAGTATCGTTTGTGGGAGAAGGTTGTTGTGTTCTCTTCTGAGATGTGTACCTGTAGTAGTCTACCAGTTGTGGCTTTAGTCTGACTAATATAAGAAACGTCGGTTTCTACCTCTTTGAGATATATCAGTCGTTTTTGTTCTGACCCTCGACTGACACCGAGTCTAGTACTTGAGGAATAACGACTTGAGTCTGACTTTAACTTCTTTCACGTCTTTTGGTGATCTGGTAAGTCCATACTTGATTTAGTTTAGGGATTGTTAATATCTCACCGTCACTTTTTATCTAAATTCCCTGATCTAGACTATCTTACGGACTACTTGATACCTACCTCCAATCACTGTAACATGTCCTCTGTCCCTAGTTCTGGTAGGGGTTCTTTTTCTGTACGTTTTTTCGTTTTACCGACTGACTCTTCCGGAATGTTTATCGACACTTTTCTTCTCTTTGTTTTTCATTTCCTCTTCTCCTTTCTATATTCGTACACTTGCGTCTCAAGGTTTCTTATCGTTCCTCTCTGTTCTTTCGGAAGGAGTCACTAGTCACGTTTCTTTATCTCCTTTTGTTATCTTACCCTTTCTGATCTCTAGGGAAGTTCTTTTAGACTCTATGGTTCTCTTGTAAAGTACGTTTCTACCCGAGCTATTTCCTGTCTTTACCATACCTGGATTGTCTTCGTCTTCTATAATTCTTCTCCACCGATGTTATGTGTATTCTTGACATGTTTTTTCTAGAAGTACTGGGTCTATTAGTACTACCACACTAGTGAGTGGATCTCGGTCTATAGAACCTTACACTTCAGTTCATGTTTCGATCCCCTCCACTACTTAAGGTCAACTCGATAAAGTTTAGGATTTTCTACTACGACACTTTCACGACGTAAGTTATACGGTCGTTTAAACCTTTGAGTCGTCATCGGTGTCCTGACCTTTTCCAGTCAAAAGTAAGGTTAGGGTTTCTTTCCGTTACGGTTTCTTACGAGTTTGATGGCGTATTAACGGGAGTAGAGTGTACGATCATTTCATTACGAGTTTTAAGACGTTTGATCCGAAGTTGTTATGCACTTGGGATTGAAGGTCTACAAGTTCGACCAAAATCTTTTCCGTCTCCTTGGTCTCTAGTTAAACAGTTGCAGACGACCTAGTAGTTTTTTCGTTCTCTCAAGGTCCTTTTGTAGATAAAGACGAAATAACTGATACGGTTTCGGAAACTAACACACCTAGTGTTATTTGACACCTGTTGAGACTTTCTCTACCCTTATGGTCTGTTGGACTGGACGGAGGACACTTGATACAAGTGTCCTTGTATCATGACCTGTACCTTGTTGTCTGACCAAGGTTTATCCTTTTCCTCATGCAGTTCCAACATATAACAGTGGGACGAATAAATTGAATANTTTTTTCGTTCTCACAAGGTCCTTTTGTAGATAAAGACGAAATAACTGATACGGTTTCGGAAACTAACACATCTAGTGTTATTTGACACCTGTTGAGACTTTCTCTACCCTTATGGTCTGTTGGACTGGACGGAGGACACTTGATACAAGTGTCCTTGTATCATGACCTGTACCTTGTTGTCTGACCAAGGTTTATCCTTTTCCTCATGCAGTTCCAACATATAACAGTGGGACGAATAAATTGAATATACGTCTCATGTAGTACTCTTTGCGGCCCGACCTCCTTCGTGTTCGACCTTAGTTCTAACAACCCTCTTTATAGTTATTGGAGTCTATACGTCTACTGTGGTGGGAATACCGTCTTTCACTTCTTCTTGATTTCTCGCAGAACTACTTTCACTTTCTCCTCTCACTTTTTCAACCGAATTTCGAGTTGTAAGTCTTTTGCTTCTAGTACCGTAGACCAGGGTAGTGAAGTACCGTTTATCTACCCCTTTGTCACCTATGTCACCGTCTGAAATAAAAACCCCCGAGGTTTTAATGACGCCTACCACTAACGTCGGTACTTTAATTTTCTACGAATGAGGAACCTTCTTTTCGATACTGGTTGGATCTGTTGTATAATTTTTCGTCTTTGTAATGAAACGGTTGCTTCCAGGCAGATCAGTTCCGATACCAAAAAGGTCATCAGTACATACTTACACTCTCAACCTGATATTTCTTACGACTCGTGACTTCTTAACTACAAAAACTTGACACCACAACCTCTTCTGAGAACTCTCAGGGAACCTGACGTTCGTCTAGGTTGGTCAGGTAGGATTTCCTTCAGTCAGGACTTATAGGAACTCTTCCTGACTACGACTTCGACTTTGAGGTTATGAAACCGGTAGACTACGTATCTCGACTGAGTAAACTTTTCTGGGACTACGACCCTTTCTAACTCCCGTCCTCCTCTTCCCCTGCTGTCTCCTACTGTACCAACCTACCGTAGTGTCTGAGTTACCCGTACTCAAACTCATTTGAGGTCTTCAACCACTACCTGTCCCTCCGGACCGTACGACGCCAGGTACCCCAATGTTTCTCAGTCTGTGCTGACTCACTGACTTGACTTGAAAACAAATTTATCGTGCACACTTTTACCTGTGTCACTGCTTGTCATAGTCCTGATTTACTTCCTTACGTGAGAGTTACATATTTTAAATTTATTATGTCTTCATAGACTTTCTTTTTCAGTCAGAGGTAGAAAAAAAGGGTAACGTGATAATTTCCCAACCACAACTCAGGAAAAATTTACTCAAACACACATATATATATATATATATACGTTTATACGTGTATAAATTTGTATATACTCTACTATGAGACTTTCCATTTTTATTGTTGTCTTTCCTTATTACATTCTCAACTTAAATATTTTAAGAATCTTCCTTTGTTGAAACACTGGAATCCAATCCGTTACCAAAGAATTTATACTATGGGTTTCGTGTCGTTATCTTCTTTTTTATCTGATGTAGTTTTACTTTTGGTACTCATGAAGTTTCCTGTGGTAATTCTTTTGTTTTCCTGTTTAGGTGTTTTACCTTCTTTTATGTCTGTTTAGTATATATAGACTATTTCCAGATCATAGACTTCATCAGAATATCGAGTTTTTATACTACTATATGGGGTAATCTTACCGACATGAAATTTTTCTATTTATTGATTACGACCGTTCCCTCATCTTTTTAACCTTGGGAAAGTCCTGACATTCTGCCACGTCGGCGAAACCCCTTTTAGACCGTAAAGGAGTTCCCCGATTTGTACCCTGAAGGGACCATCGAGTCAACTATTTGTTAGGCGGGTGTTACGTCCTTTTCGGGTCAAGTTAGGGACCCAGTCCTTCTAGGTCTTCTTCCTTTACTCTCGGGTGGGGTCTTAAGAACGGTCCTCTAAAGGTACCTGTCTCTTCGGACTACCCGATATCAGGTACCCCAACGTTCTCGACCTGAGCTGAATCGTTGATTTAGTGGTAGTTCCCCGATTTGTAATTCTCAATGGTAAAGTGAGTCTTTGAGGTGAGAATCCATATATGTGGGTCAATCAGTCAAGTCAGTGCGTCAACACAAACTGAGACGCTGGGGTACCTGACGTCGTGCGGTCTGAAGGGACAGGTAGTGGTTGAGGGTCTCGAACGAGTAGGTTCTCCTAATTTTTCTGTACAGGTGTGTTTTTGAATATGTCCTTACAAGTATCGTCGTCGCGATAAGGATTATCGGTTTTTCTTGGGTTTACAGGTAGTTGTCTACTTACCTAGTTGTTTTACACTATATATAGGTGTGGTGTCTGATTTGAGTCGGTAATTTTTTTCTTCATGATTATGTACGATGTTGTACCTATTTGGATCTTTTGGATTCATTTTTCTTTGGTCTGTGTCTTCCGGTATATAAAGTGTTAAGGTACATATACTTCATAGGTCTTATCCGTTTAAGTGTCTCTGTATTTGTCCATTCACTAACAGCCCCGGAGCCTCCTCCTCCCTTGTCCCCACTGATTCATGAATTTCCATGTCTCAAAGGGAAGTCCCACTACTCCTACAAGACTTTACTCTATTCACCAGTACCAACGTGTTGTGACACTTATATGATTTACGGTGACTTAAGGTGGGAAATTTTGTCAGTTCTATGACTTAAAATACAATTAAAATGGTGGTTGTTTTCGCCCCCCTATTTCATGACTATGTGTAATGTTGCATCTACCTGGGACTTTTGTCGTACGGTTCACTTCCTTCAGTCTATAGTACACTCGGGTAAATACACTTTACAAGTCTAGTTCGTCTACGTATCTCTGTCCGTTATCCATCCACCAACGGTCCCGGACTCCCTTCCCCTCTATCCCTCACTGCCAATTGCGTACACCCTAAAAGACGACCTTACCATTTTTACTAGATCTTAGTCTATCACCACCGCCAATTGTCGGATCACGTACATAGTTTGGGTACCTTGACCTTTGAAATTTTACCACTTAAAATACTGTGTACCGTACATGTAGAGTTAAAAAAATAAAAAATTTTTTATCTCGTTCATTCACGATCGTACACCTTTTCCTTTCTTCTTTTGTCCTTTCTGTTTGATGGTCTAAAGAGATCAGGACCTTACTTCCTCTTTCGAATACGTCAATTGGTGTCCCCAAGTCGTCGTCTTTAGTGTCGCGAGACAGTTTACAAAGCGAGGAGGTAGGACATTGTCAAACTTCCGTACCCGAATTGCTGACAGTAATGTCCAATTCGGACCATGACCCATTCCAGGTCTGGGACGTATAAAAGAATGGTAATATTAATCGACGTAGTCCTAGAAGGTGTAATTATCGTTACTGAAAGGTCAGCCAAAGGGGAAGCAGTTAGTAGCGGTCTTACGGGTCTTGAAAGTGAGACTATTAAAGGGGAGCACGTGTGTGGACTCTCAGTTTTTGGTGTCGATCCAGTTTTGATGTCTTAGTTTGAGACCTTCTTGTCAAAATGAACCGCCTATTATCCTTTACTCCTTCTGCGGTTTAAAGATGTTTGAATTCTACCAAGGACATTTGTTAAAAATTTTTCGATTTGTTCACTTACAGGTGATTAGGATAGTCTCAACTCCCACTAAGTACAAAAAATTTGACAGTAACGAACACGACTTCTTCTTCACGTGGTCTCAAACAAAGTTTGTGGATAAAATTGTGTGAGAGAAAGGGAAAATAAAATATCTTCAGTGACTCAATCCATTTCAGTATGTTATTCGCACTTGAAATACTGAATTCGTTGACTTACTGTTGAAAGAAAAGTCAACGAACGAGAAAAGAACTCCGACCCTTTTTAGTATTTCTTTTATTGGTAAATTTTTTTTTTCCTTTTATTGGTATCAATCTTGGAATCTCGTTGAGATGAACTATCTCCTTAGAGATGGTATTTGGGGGTTGTACACCCCAATAAATTGGGGGTACCCCGGTTAAGTGATCAGTGAGGTTTAGGACTCCGTCCCAAACGGAACAACGGAGGACCATGGGAAGTAGGTGACTGAGGAGTAGACGGAAAATTTCGTTACGTCTTGTACAGGTCAAGAAGGTGTGTGTACGTATATTATATGTAGAAAAGGATCCGATCCAAATTTGATGTTTAATATTACATGTTTACGAATCTTACCTTACCTGCGAAAATAGTGGGTTTCTCTGTAGTAAAGAAGTGACTATAAGTATATAAAATAAATGTTACAAAAAATTTCATTCTTGAAACATCTAAAGTAACGAGAGTAGAGTTTCTTTTTATAAAGGCTAAGATAATGGAACGAAGGTTAAAGTGTGTGTAGTTAGCCCAGTAACAGTGGTGTTGTCGGCCACACAAACAGTAACACAGGACCCAGAAGGGTTCAGATTTTTTTTACTTTTATTTTGAATTCTCACATAATAAGGATATACACAATTACTGTTTTCACCTGGTACAACCGTGATTTTCTATTGTAGGGCACTAACAAGACGTTTTATCCTTAGAAGTCGATAAATAAAGAGTAGTTTTACTTAAGAGATAAGTATAGAATTGATGGCGTTATTGGAGTTAATTTACGACCCGAGGACAATTCGAAATTTTACCTATTAATAGGATAAAATTTGTCTTTTTTTGGTTGATAGATTATTGGTTGTGTTATGCGTTTGTGTTTACATCTGGGTCTACAAGTGAATTTTCTTACCTAAGTTTCTTTTGACGAAACCACTCGAGAATCATGAATGAGATAATTGGTCTGAAAGAAATTTTCTACAGAGGTTCGTCTCTGTCCATCCACCATTATAGTTCTACCTTTACTGTACACGACTACCGTTTTTACAGTAGTGACCAGTCCTAGTTCTTACTCTTCAAATTAGTCCTAAACGACTTGTAAATTCGCCGGCCCAAAGGAAGGACGATTTGACACTCCGTCTCAGGAGTGTCTCGTGCCGCGTCCCCTTTCCTGCCCGGCACGAACAGTCCTTTAAGGCAGACTTCTCGTCGACGACGACGCCAAGAAAAGGGAGGGTTGGGTCTTGTATGAGGAACCTAAACAGACGAATGAGTCGACCTCATTTCCGTCCCTCTATTTTCACTACCTCTTTTCTTCTGGTCTGGGTCGTTTTGGTTTAAGTCGGATGTCTTCTCTCTTCATAGAGTCGTTACAAAAGGGTCTCCCTGATGCACAGGTCCGATTCGTCACTTAGTTGGCGTCGTGTCCACTCCACGACTCGAATCTGAACCACTAATGGAGTGTCCGAGCTACCGGAAGGGCACACCGAGTCGACCGCCTCTTAGGTGGACGTTACGCCCTCTGGGGCCAAGTTTCTAGGAGACCTCTTCCCTTGCCGATGGGTGAGGTCATAAGACCGGACGTCTTAAGGTACCTGACACATCAGGTACCCCAGCGTTTCTCAGCCTGTGTTGACTCGTTGAGCGTGAAGTGTTCGATCTACCCAAACGGGCTACAAAATCATTGAATATCCAACAAAGTGTCATCCAAGGTGAATCATCTGAATTACCAATTATTTTTGTTAGTCGTCCTTCTTTTATTTAACCTGTAAATCTTTAGAATTCACAGTGTCGCAACCAAATTAGTTTGGTCTTAAATCATATGTAAGTCATTACATATGACTTAAGGTCACTAAGAAATGAGTTTATACTTTATTCTCGGATCTGTGTGACGACAACACGATCCCTATTTAACCATTTGTTACGTCTATAGGGGAGTGGAGTTTCCCCACTGACAAATCCTTTTGTCTTGAGGTAATACTGAAATGGTGTTTCTTCCTCGTTAGACCTACTATCTCTATTTTCAGTTGTCGACACTCTTGAATGTACACGGTCCAAGATTCACGAACTAAGGAGTTTGTCGGTGTACTCGATACGTGATCCTTATAAAGTCCCCCCTTATAAGGGTAGAGTCCCTCCTTCTTCGTCTTCGTTCAATCTTTTAGATCTTTCACCGTCTGTCCTAAACATGGGAGAGGATCCACCGCGTTCTTTTTAGTCACGAAAATTCGAGATCAAAACGTTGTCTAGATGATGAGTTAGACATTACTTTCTTAGACACATCAAATATTGATCAGGTACAATTTTTTTGTGTCTATAAAGTCTCTTCTTGTTTGAAAGGTTACACTTTATTAATGGAAAAATCAAATAGAACTTTTATTCAATAAATTCCTTCATAATTTTACTCAATTAATGGGGGATACAAAAATATTGGATGATATCCTTGTTGAAAAACATCCATAAATTCAGAAAAAAAATTCATCATCCAATTTAAAAGTATTCGATTCGACTTTTCATGTAAAGAGTGTTGACGTGTCTCTGTCTGGACTCCCTACCGTGGCATCAAGGTCTATATAGGAAATATTCCCTTGTCTAAACGTTGTATTGCCTCAAAAGGAAAGAAGTGTAGAACAAATTAACCCAAATTTCCCAGGAAACATCGTTAGACTTTGTTTTTTAAAGTTTAGTAACATATAAACATACACTTTATATAAGTTTATCCCTAAATTCCTTAATACTTTATCCGTAGGGGATCAAGGTAAATGTGCTATGTAGAAATAGGGCTTGTGAAAGTATTAAATTTTATTTTCAAAGTAGTATTAGTCGGACATTCCCCTTTAAAATAAACTCCATGTGTCCTTACTTGTTCTACCCCCTTTCTTGTACAAGATTAAAGTCTTTCGTTTTTAATTTTGATCGATCTTATTTAGGATTGTAAACTCTTTTATGGATTGAAGTCTAAAGGAAATTTCGTAAATCTTAATAAGTTTATAAACAGATAATGTATACTTCAAAATAATGACAGTTTTTCGAATTCACTATCGTTTATAATACCTATAGGTATTGTTTTTCGGTTTAAATAATCTACAGTAGTCTTATTTAATTATGTTACACTGTCTTTAAGGTTACTTTAATAAAAATACCGACCCCACTGACTTCGTTCGGACAACTGATGTACCTCCTCAGTTGTTTCCTTAATTTCTCTTCTGTTTCCTCTTTTTCCACTAAGAGCCAAACCCCTCACGACCTCCGTGTCCGCACCCTTTCCTTTTTCACATCGCACAAACGTGTCTCATTTACCAACTCAAATCGACCCCGTGTCTTCCTTCTGTCCGTCCGTTCCCCCCTGTGTTGACCTTTTGGCTGACCCTGATCTTTCTGCTGTCGGAACCTGAACTCGACAAGTCGGGCTCGTTTAGCCACACTGGTCTAGTTTGGACTGTAGGAGATAGACTGATCGTTTCCACTTTGTATGGAGGTAAAAACGTAAGCTGGTCGCACCATGAAGTTGTTGGTACACTTTGTGAAGGACCTTTTGTCTCTTCCCCTCTACCAGTGACCTCGAGGAAACAGGAGAATGAAGTTATTTGTATGGTTTAAAGAATTATTTTACACCATTCCTACCTTACGTTTCTTACAAGGACATTTCTTTTCAAAATTTGTATCGTCTTGAACATAGAGACTCCTCCCGGTAGAAGTTTCGTTGGTGGAGGTTGTCGATACGTAAAGGAGGTCGCTGTCACGTTAATGAGTTTTATGAAAACTCATTAGATAGTTTTCGAAGATAAAGTCTCCGCCAAATCTTCTGTTTGGGGTTTAGTCTTGTTTGTTTTAGTTAGTCGAACTAATGGGTGTAATAAGAGGGTTAAAACGACAAAAATACAAAAATCTTTATTAAAATAAATAAAAACCGACACGACCCAGACGTAACGGCGTGCCCGAAAAAGAGGTCAACGTCACTCACCCTCGTTGAAAGAACAACACGAGGCCGAAGAGGAAAACGTCTCGTGCCCGAGATCCGTGTGCCCGAGTCATTAACACCGAGGGCCCGAGATCTCATGTCCGACTCATCGACACCACGTGCCCAAATCAACGAGGTGTCGTACACCCTAGAAGGACCCGGTACTTAGTTTGGGTACAGAGGACGTGACCGTCTGTTCTAAGAAATGGTGACTCGGTGGTCCCTTCGGGGTCAAACCGACTAAAATTTTTAGTCCATGAGGAGTTTTCTGTTCTTCGAACTGTGTCTTCTATGTTAATCAAGTCACGTCAACGAGTCAACACAGGCCGAGAAACACTGGGGTACCTGACATCGTGAGGTCCGAAGGGACAGGTAGTGGTTTAGGCCCTCGAACGAGTTTACGTACGGGTAGTTCAGCCACTACGGTAGGTTAGTAGAGAAGGAGACAATAGGGGAAGAGAAGGATGGAAGTTAGAAAGGGTGGTAGTCCCAGAAAAGTTTACTCAGTCGAGATGCGTAGTCTACCGATTTCATAACTTCAAAGTCGAAGTCGTAGTCAAGAAGGTTACTTATAAGTCCTGACTGAAGGACATCCTAACTGACCAACCTAGAAGAACGTCAGGTTCCCTGAGAGTTCTTAGAAGAGGTTGTGGTGTCAAGTTTTCGTAGTTAAGAAGACACGAGTCGAAAGAAATATCGGGTTGAGAGTGTAGGTATGTACTGATGACCTTCTTCGTATCAAAACTGGAAACAACCGTTTCATTACAGAGACGAACAATTATATGACGGATCCAACCAGTATCGAAAAGAAGGTTCCTCCTTCGTAGAAAATTAAAGTCCCGACGTCAGTGGTAAACGTCACTAAAACCTCGAGGGGTTTTATTTTCAGAGAGTGACAAAGGTAACAAAGGGGTAGATAAACGGTACTTCACTACCCTGGTCTACGGTACTAGAATCAAAAGACTCACAACTCGAAAATTCGGTTGAAAAAGTGAGAGGAGAAAGTGAAAGTAGTTCTCCGAGAAATCAAGAAACGAAAGACGGTATTCCCACCACAGTAGACGTATAGACTCCAATAACTATAAAGAGGACCGTTAGAACTAAGGTCGAACACTAAGTAGGTCGGGCCGTAAAACGTACTATATGAGACGTATATATTCAATTTATTCGTCCCACTGTTATATGTCGGAACTGTATGAGCAAAGGGTTAAAACTTGGTCAGACAACAAGGTACAGACCAAGATTGACAAGGAAGAACTGGACGTATGTCTAAAGAGTCCTCCGTCCAGTCCACCAGACCATAAGGGTAGAGAACTTCTTAAAAGGTCATACAACACTAGGTGTGTCAGTTTCCGAAACCACATCAGTTATTCGTCTTCATCTACAAAAAGACCTTGAGAGAGCGAAAAAGCTACTAGGTTGTCTACAACCGTTAAACTAGAGACCAAGGAGACGGAAAAGATTTAGGTCGGACTTGTAGACTTTCAATGTCAAGTGTATGACAATTTCGGACAGAACCTCTTAAAACTCGTAATGTAACGATCACACACTTTACTCATGTTAACACGATATCAAACTTGTAAGAAACCGTTACCCAACTTTTGACTGGAAAAGGTCAGGACACAGGTGACGACTCAAAAGGTTTAAACAACCATATAACTTACGTCGGGTAATTGTCGTAGGAGAAAATCCTTAGCTTTATCGAGTTGACCTTAAGTAGTGGAGGTGATCGAAACAAGTATCACTACGAAGGAATTCCGGGTGAACTGAAGTGTAAGGCCCTACAGATCGAGATCAATTCACTAGTGCGGTAACATCAATAGACCCAGTACTTCTAGAAAAAACATACCGAGAAGACATATATTTTATGATAATTCATAAAATGTCATAAGACATATATTTTATGATAATTCTATTTTATGATACGAGGTTTTTACAAAATTGGTTTCTGTCAAGATGACATTAGGCAAATGTCGGAATTTAGCTGATAAACTTTAACTTACTATATAATTTTTTTTTAGAGTCTACGAATGACAGATTTTTGAGTTAATTTCTTTTTAGTGAAACAATGGAGGAAACATATGGTCTCAGTTCATAGTTGAACTTTATCTCAGAGATTTATGTTGATACGAAATTTGTCAGTATTTCAATAAAAAATGGTTCCTTATTTTAAAATTTACGTCAAAAAATCAAATTTTGAAGATATTTTCCCGTATGTACTACGGTTTAGACGGTAATGAAAATATTTGTACGTATAAAATTTGTTGCTAAATTTTACTTTTAGTGAATCACCGTGTGAATAATCTTAATGAAGAAACGATGAAACGTAGTTTTTTGTCCCCGACTATCCTAGTCATGTCCTTTATTCGGTTTCCAAAGGTCTGTCATCAATGGAACGACGACGAAACCGATTCGTCTTTCGATGTCTAAATATAAGTTCTCCGATTTTGAAGACAGTGAATAAATTCAAGAACCAGTTTGATTCCCTCTGATGTCATAAGGAGTCAAAGACGAGGTTGCGAAGACTGTGGATGAGATATGTTGTATTTTTTGGGTTTCTTGCCACGATACGATACGAATCAGCGAGTCAACATAGGTTGAGAAACGGTCGGGTAGTACCTGACATCGGGTGGTCCGAGGAGACAGGTACCCCTAAGAGGTCCGGTATTATGACCTGACCCAACGGTACGGGAGGAGGTGTCCTAGAAGGGTTGGGTCCCTAGCTTGGTCCAGAGGGCGTAACGTCCGACTAAAAAAAAATAGTCGACTCAATGGTGCCTTCGGGGTTTTGACCTCTGTGATAAATTTAGGTCCTGAGTCATTTGACGAGATAGGGACTTCAGTATTGACACCAAAATCTTTCTCATTGTGTAATAAGTACTCATCCTTTGGAGTCTGAGTTATACACTAATGTACAGTAAAATGAGTTACCTTCGCAGATCATCGATCATGGTGCAGATGCGGAGTCCACAATTTTATTTCTAGACGTGTAAGCGTTTGTTCAGTCTTGAATTTTCACACGTCATCATTATGGGAATTCCAGGTGTTCTACCTCGATAATGGTGTACTTTTCTATTGGAGTCTGGTCTGGTGATTCCTTTGACGGAAAAAAATTTGAAATAAAACATAATTTTATATCGACTAATTGTTATAACACTATCAAAGTCCACCTGTCGTTTGTCTGAGTCGGTATGCATATTTAAATAGGTAAAAGGAGGTTTGACGGGAGGGTAGGTCCGACGGTGGATTGTAACTCGTCTCAAGGGATACGATGTGTCATCCTGGAACAACCAATAGGTAAGATTTATATCGTCACACATGTACAGCTAGGGTTTGAGGGATTGATAGAGGAGGGGAGTAAGAATGAAAGACCTCTGGTCTTCAAACAAGATTCAGACCCTATGACCGATTAGAAAATTTTATTTTATAGTTGTTTACTCATTTTGTAGAGTTCACTTTTTTTTCTTCGCTTATTTTTAGTCTAAGTTTCAAACCTTTTATGTAACTGGCGAAATAATTTACTATTTATGTATCTCTAGGAGTTTTTGGTGTAATAGATTATGATGTTTGGATGTATTTGATAATTCTTACATCTTCTTTTCTTTCTCTTTCTCTTTCTTTGTTGTAATATCCTTTGTCTTGTAGAAAGTCCTTTTTTTGATGTCTTTTGTCTTCTTGAGACTTTCGGACTTCCAAACCATGAAGAATCTTTAATCGACTCGGTTTTTATCGTTCCTCATAGGACGTTCTTCGGAGTCCCTGGTAAGTGAGTAAAAAGTGGTTGTCTATACATAACTCGTGGTGACAAAACACGGTCTATGTTCGTCACTTGTCTAAAGTCCGAAAGAGTTGCGGGCTTCTCAAGCCTCAGGACTTGGTGTAGTGAATCGAATGTCCGGAGTCCGATTTCGGACCTCAGGTATGTAGTTCCACTTCCTGATACATTTTTCTTGTAAATCGCTAAAAAGTTCACATTCATCGATGACAGAGAAAAAAATTTCGTTACTTACGCATTATTGAAAGTCAGTGATGAAAGGGGGAGTTAATAATAGTTTCTCCCACAAAAAGTTAATAAAACTATAAAATTTTCCCTTCTACAAGAATAAGAAATCTTCCTTGATGATCATTTGTTGTCAAACAAAGAGGATCTGTGGTACAGACGTCAAGTCCCTCGACGGTGATCCGTGTGTTACTATGAGCCCTAAAAGTCCCGTTGACTATACTCTTTAAGTTGATTAGTGAGGTGATGATGACCCCTTTTTTTTCGTTGTGAAAAAGACAATTTTGTAATACGTAAGATAAACCTTGAGAACACGTGACAACTGTCCTTGTATTTTACCATATCGGTGGCACCTTTTGTCGTACCACCGAGGAGTTTTTTAATTTTTATCTTAATGGTATACTAGGTCGTTGAGGTGAAGACCCACATACCGGGCGTTGGGGTCTTCACTTTCGTCCAGAACTTCTCTAGGCATGTGGGTACAAGCACCGTCGTAGCAAGTGTTGTCGATTTTGCGTCTTCGTAGGTTCACAGGTCTTCGTAGGTTCACAGGCAGTTCCGGGCTTACCGATTCGTTCTACACCATACATGTATGTTATCCTATGGTAAGTCGGAATGTTCCCTTTCTCTACGACTGTGCACGGCGTCACCCCCACTCGGGACTCCTGCGATGCGATTCCCTTTATTCGGTCAGTGTTTTCCTGTTTAATGACATACTAAGGTAGTGTACTCCATAGGTCTCTTTAGCTTAAGTATCTCTGTCTTTCGGCTTACCACCAAAGGGCCCCAACCCCTACCCCCTCTTACCCTTACCCATATATCTTACAATTCAAAACGCTCTACTTCTCTCAAGACCTCTACCTCTCACTACTACCAACGTTTTGTTCTACTTACATGAATTATGGAGACTCGACATATGCAGTTTCATCAATTCTATCATCTAAAATACAATACACATAAAATGTATAATCTTTTAACCTTTTTTAATACGTAAGATTATAAAGGTTACAAATACCGTAAATTTATGATGGATTTTTAAGTACGAAAGAAAGAAATTAGGATTGACCAAAGTTGATAATGAATCGAGTTGGGACCTAAATAATAGAACAATAAGGGTAACAATTTCGAAGAGTCTTGACAAGAGGTGAAGATGACACAAAACCTAAGATTTAGGAACGAGACCGTAGTTCGAAAGTCGAGGGTCTAATGTCAAAGTCTCTTTCTTTCGGACTTCCAAACCATGAAGAATCCTTAATCGATGATTAAAGATTCTTCGATGTAGGATGATTAAGGATCATCCTACTGGAACTGTTCCGACATCCTTCGTCCCCTTTCTGTTTGGTGTCGAAGGTTTCAGACTTTGTGTCGGTAGTCAGACTGACGGGTCTAAATATTAGTAAAGTAGTCATTCTACTTTTACAATTGCGATATCGATAGGTCTAAGATTCCTCTAGTCTTTAAGATTTAGTATCGCAAGGTAATTAGTTTTTCTAAATTTTATTTTAACGAAATGTTTATCTTCTTTAGTTGGATATAGAGTTAGTCCAAAGATTGAAGTAACTAATTTGTCCTCGTAATGTCACTCGTATCCAAAGTAAAGGTTTGACCACTTAAAAGAACACTTAGTTCAGTCATCGGACTGTCCAGTAAATGATTACTTATCCGATACTGATAATCCATTCGACAATGATGATTGTATTAATTCATGTATATATCCCTTGTATAAGAATTAATGTAGGGTGGGTACTTAGAATCATCATTGCAGTTTACACAGAAATAACCTTCTGAATACTTACGGAGTACTGAATACTAGAAAAGGGTTGTGACCTAGACTTCAGATCACTTGTACTGTACGACATGACGTTTTAACGGATTCACCGAATTTAATCGTAAAGGTACAACTAAGAAGTACAGAGAGATTTATTGAAGTCTTTAGTTCATCTATATGGTCTGAATCCTTCTTTATACTTGAGTAGGACTAAGGTGGTAGGAAAATAAAAAGACAAAACGTTATTTTAAACCCCCTTTTTTCACCACTATCTTAAAAGAAGATTTAAATAGTTCTCATCTATACCTCCTTCTCCGATTTTTTTTTTTTTTTTTTCCTGTCGAACGGAATAAAAAAAAAGATTGGAGATCTCATAAAAACTTTATATTTTAAGGATAGTCTTCTCGGGTACACTCAAGGAGGACACGCGACAACTACCCCAACATTTAAGATGGCAATACCTTTTGCGGAGTTTTGTGTGTGTTCTTTTGATAGCGTATACTAGGGCGTCAGCGTGAAGACCCGTAGACAGGTTTTCTTTCATTTAGTCTTAGGATTTCTCTCTAGAAGTGCCGCAGTGAGTGCCGTCGCAATAAGTGTTGTCGGTTCTATACCTTTGTTAGACTCACAGGTAGTCACCCACTCACCTGTTTCTTCTACACTATGTGCACGTGCGTGTGTGCGTTTACCTTGTGAGTCGGAAATTTTTTTTTCCTTTGTGACGGTAAAGGCTATGATACCTACTTATGCCTTCTATGGTACATTCACTTAATTTAGTCTCTTTTTGCTTGTGACGTATTAGAGTGAACATACACCTTAGATTTTTTCAACTCGAGTATCTTTGTCTTTCATCTTGCTATCAACGGTCCCCGATCTCCCCATCCTCTTTACCCCCCGTACAACTAGTTTTCCATGTCTAAAAGTCAATATTCTTACTATTCAAGTCTTCTAGATTGCATATCGTGACAAGATACTTAAGACGATTCTATCGTCTAGAATGGTTTGTGTGGGTTTTAAACACCTACCTCTCCAACTACTTGTACTAATTCTCCTAGTAAAGTGTTGCAAATGTATATGGTTTTATAGTGTGACTTGTGGAATTTATGTTACTGATAAACTGCTAATATAGAAATATCTCGACTTTTTATTTAAAAATTTTTACCCGAGGACTTTGAGAAAGTTACTGTTCATTGTTTTCAGATAACCTCTTCGACTGTGTTTTCTTTGCACTAATGGTTTCAAGTGGACACACGGGGAAAAAGTAAATTTATTATTAAAGTGTTTCCTTTTGTACTAAATGTAGTTGTTTTTTTTTTAAAACGAGTTGTTTAATTCACAGGTCCCCCCTATCAATTGGGTAATTTTAAGTTTTTGTTTGTGCTAAGTCATTACGAGTAAACAAAAGGTTAGTGTGTTTAAAAATGAGTATCGTCAAAGTTTTTTGAGAACATAAACCATTACATGTTACGGTATATGGTGTGTGTATCTTTCATCATTTTGAATTAACTGTATTGATTGTTCGAGGATAAAAAAGGGAAGTCTACTCGAAATTCTACTGATTTAAAACCTTTATCTATCGAATTGGTATGGACAAATGAAAGAATAGAAATATTTTAGTTCGTTCTCAGACGTATAACTCGACAGTTGGAAAGGATACTAAACGTTGCTGATTCTTAAAACTGGTGTCTTGGAGAAAGTTCTTTTTACGTGTGAATATGGTTTAACGTTAAAGTCTTTGTAGAGTCTTTGGGTAGCTACTCATAAAGTCCCAGAGTTCCGGTGGTTCTTAGGGGTTTGATCTTCTCAAATGTCGAAAGGGTTTACTTTTTTCAAGAATGAGTAAAGAAAACTTAAGATTCAATTTTTTTTTTTTTAATTCGTTTGAAAAAAAATTAAAAAAGACGGGGGGGGAAAAAGAAATATTTATAGTTTCTCTATAGTTGACATCTTTTAGACCTTTTATGGTTTTTCGTGTCTCCTTTTAGGCGGTGGACAAGAGTGAACTCGGTCACACCGAGTTACCAATTGTGCGTCCAAGATTGTGGCCCCAGACGTAGGACGGTGACGACGAATACTTACGACCAACCACTAGGACCTGTTGATTCCATTACTTTCTTGGGTCGGACCTCTAACCTTACAGTCGATTTCCTCTATTAGGTGTATTCCCGAAATCGTACCACGAGTTACATTAGATTTTGTGGGTGATTCTGGTTGTCACGAGTCTCCACTTCGTTGAACGAGTTATTCTGGTTCTATCAATCACCGTTTTGGTCCGGATTTTGGTTCCAAAGAATGAGGGTCAAGTCACTAGAAAGATGTTGTCTCGAAACTTTCCGAAGCGTGTCTTGGTCAGTAACACCAATTGTAGTAGTAGATAACACCCCCAAAAAACACACAAAAAAAACCAATGACATATAACTCTGAAATATTCGGTCCGCAACACTTACGTATAATGTACGTATAAATTAGTAGTGTTGAAAAAAAATTCAGTTTGGGTAGGTTTTTTAAAACAGAAAAATGAATAAAAAAACTAACTGTATATTAACTGAATTTTATACTCAAAGTCCTCATGGTGTACCACTAAACTATAAATATATGTAATATTTTAGTAGTGGTACTATTCAGATCAACGGTAGACAGTGGTATGTTTCACTAATGTTATAATAACTGATATAAGGGGTACGACATGATGTAGGGGTATTGAATAAAATATTGACCTTCTAACATGGAGTTAGAGGGTATTGATAAAGGGAGTAGGGACAAGTCCGTTGGTGCTCAAACAAGAGAAATATACTCAGACAAAGTTCAAACAAAATATTGAAATGGAAAAACTGTTTTAACTATTTGGTCTCTAATGTCAGTCCTATAGACAAAAATTTTAAATCGGTAGAATTTCGAGTAGACTCCCCCCTTTTTTATCCTCAAATAAGAATCAATGCTGTACGGTTAATTCAAAACAATAGTGAAAAGTAGACACAAGGGTCAAGCTTGAAGCCAAACCCTTTGTGTTTTAAGGTTGGTCAGATATATGTGTATTACAACCTCTTCTCCTTGTCATAAATTTAATAATTAAATCACTGTAAGAAATTTCAAAGTAAATATTTTGACAGATATTTTTGTTTGTCTTTTAAGTTTTGTTTCGTTGGGGACATTCCTTCACTCATGGTGACTGGGGACCTTGTTGTGAAACCCAAACTTGACCCATCCAAGTGAATGTGCACCTAAAAAAAGTTATCATTTATGATGTCTTGTTGTACTAGACAGTCAACTTAGGGGCCTATCCTCCTCATGTCCCCCGGTTGACATTTAGTACTCGGTCATCCCCGGAATTCGGGTGTAACGAGTTCCCAGTTGTTATTAGATTTTTCGAAGGTGAACCCACCGTATAGAGATCTTTAAAGTCCATATCATTCTATCATAGAAATTTTTCAATTCTTACCACGTGTTGACGTCTTTTATAGGACAAGTCAAAGATCTCGGTGGTGGGTAAACTAATCTTCGAACCGAAAAAAATTTCCGTTTTTCAAGGTATAAATGTATAAGAGGGTTGTCAGTGGACTTTTGGTAATGTCTTCGGATATACCAATATTGACCATAACTTGTGTCTTCAAACTTCTTCCGTTACCGTGGGGTGAGGTCATGAGAACGGACCTTTTAGGGTACCTGCCTCCTCGGACTATCCGACGTCAGGTACCCCAGTGATTCTCAGCCTGTACTGACTCCCTGAAGTGAAAGTGAAAAGTGAAAGTACGTGACCTCTTCCTTTACCGTTGGGTGAGGTCACAAGAACGGATCTCTTAGGGTCCCTACCCCCTCGGAGCACCCGACGGCAGATACCCCAGCGTGTCTCAGCCTGTGTTGACTTCGCTGAATCGTCGTCGTCGTTGTGTCTTCAATTCCTATACCTTATCTTCTATGGTTTGAAGATTTTAATCTTGTAGTTGAGTACTATGAACTCGTGAAATTCTAAAACTATGTCGAACTAAAACTATTTCGAAAAATTAGATGGGTCACAAAGTGTGGTAAATAGGACAAATACAAGACCTATGAATTTAAAAGACAATAGAGTCTTCAAAATTCAGTCTTATGTGAAACTCGATCTCTACCAAAATATAAACTGGGGTTTTATCTGGGTCTCGTTTCCTATAGGGATGTTAATTTATAGGTCACTCAGGGAGGAAGTGAAAGTGGGTCACCTAAACCTTTATTGGGTTCATCCCATAGGCTCAGTGTTTCTAAAGGTCTTACCCGACCTAGCTAATAGATTACTGTGTATTATTCTTTAGTTTATGAAGGACAGGTGTAAAAAAAAAGAAAACCGGAGTGGTATATCGTACGTCTTAGAATGAAGGGGTTGATCCCTAGTTTGGGTACGGGGGATATCAGATTCGTCCTCAGAATTCGTGACCTGGTGGGATCTTAAGGGTTTAAGATGGATGTAACTTTCCAGGACTACACCTCATCTTATGTTGGGAAACCCGTAAAAAAGGAATATCTCGACTCAACACGATTTCCGTGTAAGGGAGTAATAGTAGGGAGTTTGACGTCCCGTGTAATCCCTATTTCAGATACACATGGGTGAGTCTTTACATAAATGTATTTGAATTAGTATGACTTAAAAAAAAGGGGTTTTATAGTGTGAGAAGACATTGGTTACCTTAATTAGTCCAGAAAATAAATCCGATCTTAGGTTTTATTCAAAACGCATGGTGTGGGTACAAAACATATCTGATTTGAAGGAATTTTTGTTTTGTTTTTGCTAAGAAAGGACGGAGATTCCGTCCTCAGAAGTCAAGTGACTCCAGAGCTGGTGACCACTTTAGGTGCCAGTAACGTTCTTGAACACGAAAATTCGGTCGGGTCCTATCATGTTTCCCCGAAGGGACGACCGAGTCTCCATTTCTTAGGGGTCGTAACGTCCTCTGGCGAACGTTACTCCTCTAGTCCAAGTTAGGGACCCACCCCTTCTACGGGACCTCTTCCTTTATCGTTTGGTGAGGTCATAAGAACGGACCCTTTAGGGTACCTGTTCCCTCGGACCTCCCGATGTATGTCAGGTGTCCCAACGTTCTCAGTCTGTACTGAATCGTTGATGTGGTGGTGGTGGTCCTACCATGTTTTCGTCTGAGAAATGAACTCATTAGGGTCTAATATCTATGTTGTCAGGACACATTCTGTAATTCCTCAACATCCCATTGGTCTCATTTCTACAAAATGTGTTGTAGTTTTTCATTAGAGTCGAAGGATAAAACCCCATTGAACATCGTCGTTGTTCTGATCCGTGGTATTGACGATACTAAAAAGACCAGGATCCGATCTTATAACAGGTTATTGAATGTTGATACCCGATTTACAAAGACAGGGAGGTTTTGAGCATACAACCTTAGAATTGGGAGTTCTCACTACCATGTCATCCACACTGAAAACCCTTTACGAATTCTGCATTCCCACCTTAGGAGCACTTAGCCTAGTCACGGAATATTTTCTCCGAGGTCCCTCTCCGGGTCGAGGAATGTGGTGTGTTTGTCGATCTTGAGACACTGGTGTTTTCCCGGGAACGGGTCTTTACGACCGTGGGACTAGAGTCGGAAGATCGGAAGTCTTGACGTTCGTTGTTTAAAGACGGGAAATATTCTATGGGTCAGATCCATAAAACAATGTCGTTGGGGTTGTCCGATTCTATGATGCTTGTGTGTGTGTGTGTGTGTTTGGGTCGATATACAATTCTTTTACCAAAGGAAGGAATGATGTAGACATACAGTTCCATAGTCATTTGAATCCCAGTAGTAAAATATGGAGAACTAATAAGTTTTACCAGACTTTACATTGACGTTTCATGAAACTAATGATTAATATGTTCTGTTAAGTTCGCTTGGTTTACTACGGTTCAGTTGGTTTACTGCGGTGAAGTTCTCCTTTCTTCCTAAGACGTCAAGTATAGTTGAGGGTCCTTTAGTCTACATTGTTTAATTTTCCAAGACTTATTCATGTCGAAACTCTTAGGGTGACCTTTTGTGTACGGTTAATCTCCAGAGAGGACATTGATACGGTGTATTAACCGGAACCCAACAAACGAGGTGACGAAGGTCAATCTTGGGTCGAGTCCGTCCGATGAGTCTTCGTTGTGTGTCTAATCTAAACGACGGTGACAGGTTCACAGTCCTGTCTTGACATCGTTAGAAAGACCATCTTCATGTTAATTAAATAGATAAAGACTATCAGGTCGTGTCTTTTTTTCATTCTGAGTCGTGTGTATTCCTATTCTAAAGTAGAAATAATAAGATCTGTTTGTGACCTTACACTATAAGTGTCCATAATACATAATTGTAGATTTTCTAGACGTGAGTGACACCCAGTTCAAAGGACCGACTTATTTTTTGTTTCCATATTTTTCCTTAGTCTGTAAACAGGAACATACATATTTGATTTATATATATTTGAAAAGGATAACCCTCCCTCGTATTTTGTTCGTTACCGAATTCTTTTTTTGATAAATTTAAACGTGTTTATTATGTACGAGAAACGTTTCGCTCCTCCTTTATATTTTTCCGTTTTTACTTTTATTTTTGATTTTCTCAATGGTCGTTAAGACCACCCAAAAAAAGAAAATTGGGTCCGTCGAAATTATGTAAACAAAGACAAGGAGATGAGGAAGAGGTTTAATATCGACGAAGAAGATTGGTTTTTTTAGACTTAGCTTCTGTCATAGGAAAAATCAGTTACGTGGAAATTGAGCATCGTGTTACTCCGTAAAATTCGTGAACAATTCTGTATATTCTTTTAGGTGTACAGTTTGATTGACTCGACTCGTTTTTCTGAATACCAGTCTCTTACTCCAGAATGGAATAGACGTATTTAACCTTATAGTACTTTACCTCTCTATATAACAGGAAAAAGTAAAAGACGTTTTAGTTAATCTTTTATAATGAAAATAACCAATTAATGTAAAGGTCTACGTACTTCATGTGCAAAAAGTTCTGAAAAAAAGAAAATTCTCTTACAAATCTAAATGTTATTTTAACTCTTTTTCCATATCTCTATAGGATGTATGGGAGAGGAGGGATATAGTTATAGTGAGCGGTTTAAAATAAGGGTGGGGTCTCTTTGACCAAAATATGAACTGACGAGGTTCTGGTCCAATCCAAAAGTAAGATGAACGAGGAATCCCCAGATCCTCCATGATTGGAGACCACTCCCACCCCTGACGAAATGTTTGGACACATGGGGTCTGGGACAGACGTCAAAGACCATATGTTTTCCGTTCGTTTAACAAACTGGAATGTAGTCAATTGTCTCGATTACTGTATGGACCCAAGTCCCTCTTCCCTCCCCTGGTTAAACAGTTTAATATTTGGTACAACGAAATTCACCACAAAGGTCCCTCTGTCTCGGTAGACTCTAGTATTAAAAAGAATTCCTATTAGATCAACATTGAGTGAAATTGTCCGTTAAAGACATAAGATCTCTTGATCGAGGGTATAGGTTTTTCATGAAGATTTTGAAGGAGTGATAAGAAATCCTTTGAATTCCGAATCAGGTGTAACGTAAGGAAGTGCTAATTTTTAGTTCCACCTTATCCTTTTTAACTCGTCACTGGTGGGGGTTACTGGGAAGTCTCAGTTGTCACTGAACACTAGGTTGGGTGATAATCAAAATTTTTCTAACCGTTTAATTGTAATATCTCCATTTTTGAAGAGGATAATTTCTTCCTACGATTCTTCAGATAATTAAAAAAATTAACTTTAATAGGTCATGAGTGATGGATACGTATTAGACTCATTTTTGACAAAAAGAAGACATTTATATTGAACTTTTGTATATGGCATAGTAAGGGCTTGGAAGTTTGATCTCAGTGAAGAGATTCAGGGAGGATGTCTCTTTAAGACCTCGGTTGTGATTGAGGTCCTTTTGACGAGTCACTTAATAAACACTTTCCAAAGACGTGACGGGAACGACGACTTAGGGCTTTAAGTATTTTACCCACCCCCTCCAGGGTGTAAAAAAACCTAAAATTTACCGTCAGACTTGAAGTTGATCAACACATTGAAGTCTCGAGTGAAAGGAAAAGGAGATTATGCTCCGATGAAATCCGATCCTCGAAACAAGAAAGTTATAATTGGCACATAGGGGAGAAGGGCAGAGGAATGACGAGAAGTATGGGCCTTGAGTATCTTGAGTTCCGTGGACGGGTAAAGGAGACCTTGTTTTATCACTTCGTCAATTTTCTCTTTGCGGAGGCAATAGAGATTATTAGAACCTTGCCACCTTCCCTCCCCCTACCATTCTTCTATGTCTATTTGTTCTCTATCGAAAGGGGGTGGATCCTCCGATTTCCTTTCGCCTCGGATGTCGGAAATTCACGTATGAAGCCCACCCATGGGGAATCTGCGCTAGGGGGCCGGGTCCCCGGTTTTGAACCGTGAAAGAATGAGTACGAACGGGCTGACTGCAGTGGACAAACTGCCCTCCCCTTGTCGAAAGACAAAGTATTCCGTAGAAAGGTCGTAGTCCCGATGCCCTTTGGTTGGCAGTCCCTCTGTCTTCGCGGTGACCCTGGAGTCTCCCTGGCCAGGTCAGGAGATGACTGGCGAGGACTAGGCCCGGAGTCAAAGGGGCAGATATCCTGCACCCGGACCTGAACTGGGGCGGTCCAGGGGTGTTAGACTCGATGTCACCTCTTTAATTCCAGAATTCTACAGTGGTGGTAGTGGAGGAGAGGGGGTGGGGCAAGGAAGCTTGACTTATTAGGAGAATGCCCGTAATCGAATCGGGTTCTGTGGAATGAATCCCACCACCGAGTCACCACAGGAAAAGGGTAGTCTGTGACGGACTCGGCCTGTGGACGCTTTGCTCGGACCGCGTCCAAGTCCAGGTTAGCCCGCGCACTTTACCCTTGCGGATAGGTGCGGCAGGCTGCGCGCTCGCCCTGCACAGTTTACTCCCGGTCCGGGAGGATCTGGGCGGCGGGTTCAGGGGCCCTGGCCACCTCCTCCGGCCGCCCCCGGGCTCTGTTGCTCGGCTCGCGCCCAGCGTTGACGACCTCGCCCTTGGCTTCGCTCCGGGCCCTTACTTACCCGCCCGACCGTCCCTCCCCGGCACCCGGAGGCTGTGAGTGACTCCTTCTGAGCCATGAGCTCCCACTTCCCGCGGCGCGCGAGGAGCGACGACTTCGGCGAGTAGCACGGCCTCTGGTCGGCGGCGGCGACGATGACGATGTCTCGGTGTTTGGGCGTGCGCCGCGGCTGACTGTTCTTCACTCGAGGCGCGGACGCGTGACGCCTCTGACCGCGCCGCTCGTCCCGCCCCTCGGCGGAAATTGCGACGACCGCGCGAGCGTGGGTGGGGTTCGCGTCCGCGTGAAGCATTCCGACCGCTCAGGGCCGCGGGATCGAGGTGGGGGAGCCCGGCGCGGAGGCGACTGGCGGCGAGTCGAGCGTCCGACCCGGTGCACCGACCGCCGGCCGAAACCGGCACTAGGAAGACTGGACCGCCCGAAACACGGAGACTGGACCCTCCCATTGGTCAAGAGTCGTACCTGGTGGATTCTTAACTGACAACTGTAGAGCGCGTGTGACCCTCGAGTGGAAACTGAGTGTGTGGGAAGAGGCGTCTCATTAAGGAATAGAGTTTTCTTCAAATTATCCTCAGTCGACGAAATGGACTGCTAGACACGGTCCGCCCTCGTCAAAAGACTAGGCAAATTCGTTTCAATTCCGTATAATGACTGTGGTTGGACGTTACCGAGGGTCGATCCATCCTCGAGGTAGTGCAAGATCGCACACTGTAGCTCGTTTAACGACAATTGCAGTCTAAGTCAAAGAGTGGACCCTTTACCTCGACCAGTCTCATTTCTAAAGTTTCCAACGTCCCTACTACTTGGCTCAACTACCTGCACTTCTAGGCAGGTAGATCCCTCCTTGTAGGGATCTGTAGGTCACTAATTCTGAGACGGGAAGATGACTTCCCCCACGCCTAAGCTAGGGTGCACAATGCACCACACCGGTTTTTTAAACGTTTATACCTTTTCTTTCCTTCTCGACCGAACATTCGTGAGTCCTTCACGTTGAACAATAAGGGTGGGAATAGACGTCTCCTAATTCAGGCGTGGGAGACGAACGGGTTGTGAGGGGTACGGGAATCCTGAAGTTTACCTTCGTAACCTTTTCAGGTCCGGATTTGAGTCTCAGGGAACTCCTGCAAAGAGAGTCCGTGTTCGAGAAACTTCGAATAAAAATATGGTGACAAAGTACCCATCGGGGGTTTTCGATTTCAGACTAACTGCAATACCCGTCTATTAAATGTAGTGAATGTAGGGGTCAAGACATACAACCCAAAAAATACATTTAAAGTTTTAGGAGTTTGATTCGCTATTAATAAGTGATTAAACTAATGTTTCAATAAAGTCTCTTACGGACCAAAATAAATTTTAAAAACTACCCAACCCGGAGAAATTCATTAGAACTAAAAGATGCTGTATTTTCTATTACACGGAGTTTCTATAAAACTAAATTTGAGAAAAGGGGGTTTTTTGTTACAGATTATACATTTTACTCTACAAGGGACATAATTTACTTTTGGATCATTCAATTAAAAGGTCAATCACCATCATAGGAAGGGAACAGAGGTAGGTTTGAGAACAATTAGAAGTCTTTCGGTACTGAGTTACTGGAAAATTTGTGATATGGTGTGTCGAAATGGCATTGACCTTGTGTTCCCGTCCCTTTTCTTTTCTCATCTCGTCATCAAGTCAGTCATTACGTTGTCTAATGACTTTCGAGTTCCACAGAGACGTCTCACTTGTGATTCATCCGAGTGGAAGTCTCTCAAAGGATTTTCCCACACCTTAGACTTGACGCGACAGTCAAAAGATGGAGATTCGTCTACCTCGATCAAAAGAATCTTCTTGGGGTCTTAGAGTACACGTTGACTGAACACTTGTGTACCTTTACTACGTTAGCAGACGGTGTACGTGAAAGGGAAAACGAAAGACGATGATTCTCGTTCTTTTAGTTCAGAACGACTGGAGACCTGAACGTGTGATCGAGAACAAAATAACTTACAGAACCCTCTCGGTTAGTCATGGTTTGGGTCATTTTTCGGTTTAGGACGGAAACGAGTCCGTGTTCAGTCACGACACATTGAAAGGGAACGCCCGTCCACGTCACTCGGGGTGTCCGGGAAACCTGGAACAAGAGAAAGAGTATAGGGAGACCTCGGATCGTGTCATGGACCGGATCTCATCCACAAAATTACTGAGAAACGGTCTTGTTATCCATCTCCTTAACTACTTTTCCTCTCGTTTTTATGGAAGAATTCATATTACCAAACTGTTTCCTACTTGGGTCGACAAGAGTTTACAACAGAGAGAACGAGATATTGACTTAGGTTACCACGAAAAATCAGGTGTAGGACGACAAAGGACATTAATCGGAACAACGACGACGACGACGACGATTCAGCGAAGTCAGCACAGGCTGTGACACGCTGGGGTATCTGCCGTCGGGTAGTCCGAGACGGCAGGGACCCTAAGAGGTCCGTTCTTGTGACCTCACCCAACGGTAAAGGAAGAGGTTACGTCCTTTCACTTTTCGCTTTTCACTTTGGCTTCAGCGAGTCAGCACAGGTTGAGAGTCACTGGGGTACCTGACGTCGGATGGTCCGAGGAGGCAGGTACTCTAAAAGGTCCGTTCTCATGACCTCACCCCACGGTAACGGAAGAGGCAATCCGTGGAGGTTGAAGGACTACGGGAGAGAGAAGGAACCGAAACACTGACGTAAAAGAAGACTGTAGGGAGGATGAAGAGACCGGGGAGAAAAGAGTAAGAGGGGAAATCGGTAGAGAAGCAGACCTAGTAGTGATGAAAAGATTGAAGAGTACACGAAAGAGAGATCTCTATGGGAGAGGGATCCAATAGAGTACATATTAAAACCACAGTTGATGATGGATATCCAGGATATTGTCCTTTTGAAAGTTTAAATATTGATGCAAAATAAATTGTGAGCATTGACAACAGAGACGATCCACCATCCCAACATTACGAAGTTTTCTGTACCAACACCCGGGGTGTCTTGAACATCAGACTTCCCTTCTGTCTGAAGTTGTTCATGTACGTTATTCAAACCTATTCATCTCCCACAAGGGACCACTGGATCACCAACCTTAAGGTCCGAAAGTGACGGTACCGGGTCCAAGTCAGACACCAGTCCCTTGAATAATTATCTAGGGTGTTTGACACCTCCGTTCCGGTTTTTTTTTTTTTTTTCCAAACCTATTCGTCTCACTATTTCCTCCATGTTCCTAAACGTAATATCCTCGTCCCTTTGAAAAGTTTCTTTACTAGGAATTAAATACTGGATTTTCTAATCTTCACCAATTATTTCGTTTTTCCTCTTTTGTCTTCGGTCTTTCTCACATAATTCTCTACCTTGGTCTCTTCTCCAGTTTCAATTTACTGAAGGTTCCTCCCGGAACCTTCCACACTATGTTCCTAACCTGAAAAAGACTTCCTCGTTACTTTTTGACCATTCACAAAAATCGTCCTTTCACTGTACTAGTCTTAACGAAAATTTTCATCGAGACCCCTGAAGGGATCACCAGGTCACCAATTCTTAAGAGGAACGTTACGTCCCCTAAGACCAAGGTAGGGACCATCCCCTTGATTCTACGATGTACGACACCCCGTTGATTCGGGTTCGCGGTGTTTTGATGTCTCGGATACGTGGAGTCACTTTCTAGATATACTGTGTTGTTTCTAGGGTGTACGGTGTTGATTCTGGGTTACGTCGGTTTATTTATTTATTTTGTGTGTTTTTTTAAAAATTCACCGAGACAATCGTCGAACTTCGGACCTAAGTTCAAATCGTTCTTGTCGTCTCTCTTGGTACTCTTCAGACAACGTCACTGGGCCCATTTTCTGCCACCACGGGACCTGAACCCACCGTTTTCTCTACTCACTAATGTCTCGACACAAGTTACATCTAAGTCACCTTAACTAGTGACCGACCTGTCTCACCTTCTACTCGTTTTACCTAAACTCCTATTAAAGATCCAAAGACCGATGTTATTGACCAACTTACCACACAGTAAATGACTCTATCAAACCAATCCTACCTCCCATTCTTTTTACTACTGAAATCAAAACTTATAATATCCTTTGTGACGATCAACGACGGGCTATTGGTATAGTGGAAGAGAAAAGATTTTCTTAGGATTCAAACAAGTCCTTAGATTAGGAGATACGTATGGAAACGAAGTCCCGTCGGTCGGGAAGGTGACAGAAGTCCTTACGTAAAATAAAAATAAAAAAAAATTATTTCATATCATCTAAATGTTGTATCATAATCAAAGTCCACAATGTCGTTTCACTAAGTCAGTGTGTGTATATAGATAGGTACAAAAAAGTCTAACAAAGGAGAATGCGCACGGACACACCAGTTAATGAAGTCAGTACAGGTTCAGAAACACTGGGATACCTGACAGCGGGCGGTCCGAGGAGACAGGTACCTTAAGAGGTCCGTTGTTATGACTTCGCCCAACGGTACGGGAGGAGGTCCCCTAGAAGGATTGGGTTCCTAATTTAGACTGAGAGGACGTAACGTCCGTCTAAAAAATGCCGACTCGGTGGTCCTTTCCGGAAATAGGAATATCTAATAACGTTTTATAACTCATATTAAGGGACCGATATGTCATTTAGAACAACGAATAGACAAACTATATATATCATCATACATATATAATTAGGGTTTAAGGATTAAATAGGAAGAAAGGGATACGGGTGTTTCTTTACGTAAAATTTATTCGATTTTGTCAGTTCCAACAGTCATAAACAAAGTCCGTGCGCGTACACTATGTTAAGAAGGGTTACACTATTTGCCTTCCGAAGGGTCCCACAAAGGACCTTTCCAAAATAGAATTTTCCTCTCATATGAAGACTTATGAACAACAAACTTCGGTGTCTTTAAAATTTTCAACAACATTGTAGTATTAGACCCGAAGGGTCACCGAGTCACCACTTCTTGGTTGGACGGTTACGTCCTCTGTGTCCACACTAGGGACCTAACCCGGCTAGGGGACCTCCTTCTTTACCGTTAGGTGAGGTCATAAGAACGGACCTTTTAAGGTACCTGTCTACTCGGACTACCCGATATCAGGTACCCCGTCGTTTCTCAACTTGTACTGACTCGTTGACTCGTACGTACGTGCGTACGTATCGTAGTATTAGACCGGTTTTCACTGGTTATGTTTATTGATTTTGACACATCGGGAGAATACTCCGTAGTTCGTAGTTCTCTCAAACGGACTCTTGGTTCGACTGTACGTCTCTAGTCGTTTAGTTTACTACCTTTCTTGAACTCAAGAATTCTACAGAAACTCAATGACTGAATTGATTCGGACCTGAATCAAACGGAGACTTAGAGAATGACGTAATCTACTATTTGAAGAATCTCAAATTTGGACGATTTAACCCCCAAAGACAATGAACTTCAGTTTTGTAGAACCGAATTTATCTGTTTATCGGACTTTTTCCTTACTTTAGGATTGAGAACGATGTTGTACAAGATGGGAGGGACTTATTTCGTTCTGTCTCCCGTCACCCCTAATTGATGACGAGTTTGTCTCTTACTAAATTGTGGTGGTAACCGATACACTGTCTATTTGATTAAACGAGTTTAGTGGTTCGAACCGAAAAAGGTGGGTGTGAATAAACCAACGAATGTGTACTGTTATCGACGTAAACAACCATAACCCTAAGTTTCCGGACCCGTAACGTCAATCGTTCTCTTGTGTTTATTGAGTTCCACCCTGACTGTCGGTCAAGTCGTCGAAAGTAGAGTAGTTACTGGGGTCTCGTTTCCTCAGCTCTCCTATTAAAGAAAGTCGGGTACCGACGGTACTTCCGAACTGTACCATGACTTAGTCTGATTTACATGTAGTAAATGAATTTGACGACCATAAAGAAGGTAGAGTTTAGACACCTTCGGTGACTTGCACTACTTTTATACCAGAAGACCGGTTTTGTCGTCAGACCTTGGACCGACCAAAATAAAGAATCCTAATTTCCCCTGAAGGTAGTTCGGAGAAAGAAAGCAAAACTTGGACAAAGGGTTTATATCCTTCCTCTTAAGTGTCGTCGAACTCTCTCATCGTTTTTAGACCCGAAGGACCAGTCTACGTAGTTCTAAACTCAGAGTCGAAGTCATGGTAGATCAATACACTGGAAGTCATTCAATGAATTGAAGAAACTCTGAATGAAAAAGGTAGATATTATACCCTTATTAAAATTTTATGGACAAATACATTAATAAAGTAATTAAGTTGTCTATAAATAACTCACGAAGGATACAGGGTCCGTCATAGGATCTAGACTCAGGTGTTTTCACTCACTTTATCTGTTATCGAGGACAGGAGTACCTCGAATACGTGACAACACTCTCTATTTATTGTCAGTATTTCGTAAGGCCTCTTCCGTTACCGTGGGGTGAGGTCATGAGAACGGACCTTTTAGGGTACCTGCCTCCTCGGACCATCCGACGTCAGGTACCCCAGCGAGTCTCAGTCTGTGCTGACTCGCTGAAGTGAAAGTGAAAAGTGAAAGTACGTAACCTCTTCCTTGACCGTTGGGTGAGGTCACAAGAACGGACCTCTTAGGGTCCCAGCCCCCTCGGACCACCCGACGGCAGGTACCCCAGCGTGTCTCAGCCTGTGCAGACTTCGCTGAATCGTGGTCGTCGTCGTCGTCGTATTTCGTAAGTCATGTCACGGACCAAAAATTGTCCAGAGTCATTTGCCAAACTCAACTGGTCTTTACATTAACAACTTTAAGTCATGGCAAAACTATACGTAATTAAGGAAGGTACAACTAAGGAGAGGATAGAGTCCCGGAAACGTGTACTATAAGAGACCAACCCAACAAGAAAGGAGTCGATAAGGTTACCAAGATAGAGAGTGAACTAAGTATAGATATAAGTTTAGATAGGAATCTCTCCGGTAAAGATTATTGGATAATTTTATCGGGAGGTTGGGATTTGTGGAAGACAGGTCTCCCAGGAAAGTTTCCCAGACAGAACAAAATCTCCTACTCTACCAATCTATCGCAGTGACTGAGTTACCTGTACTTAAACTCGTTTGCGGTCCTCTGTCACTTCCTGTCCCCTCGGACCACACGACGATAGGTACCCCAGTGCTTCTCAACCTGCACTGAATCGCTGACCTGTTGTTGTTTAGAACGAAATCTGGGTAAGAACTATCTAAAATTTTGGAAGATAAATCATTATTTAAGGAGAATCTCAGTCCCGTTCTAAAACATGATTTCAGAGATACTATATTAGTATAACATATTAATGTAAAGTCGTATTAGTATAAAAATTTCTATATAAACTTCTGTGACATTTATTTTCTATATTCTTACTGGTTGTTCGTATACCTTTCTACGGGTCGTAGGGCTCAGTAGTCCTTTTAAAAGATTTGTGACTAGGATGAGTCACAACCGTTCTTGTTGATCTCACGAACATATGACGACTACCCTTACGTTTTACCGTGTCGTTGAAACCTTTTATGAAACCGTCAAAGAACGTATCATTTCGATCTGTGAATGAGAGTTGGGTTGGGTGAGGATCCAATGAGTTATCTTGACTTTTGTACATATGTATATTCCTGAATACACACAAGTATCGTCGTAATAAGTATTAAGTATTTAAGTATTTTTCACAATTGTTGAGTTTATAGATAGGTGACTACTTATCTGTTCATTTTATAGTATCTCGGTATGTTACCTTATGACGAGTCCATGTCTGTCCTTGTTTGACGACTAAGTACGAAGTTGTACCTACTCAGAGTCTTCGTAATAAGATTCACTTTATTCGGTCTAGTTTTTCGATGTGTTCATCCACTGGAAGGGTTTAGTTTCTCACCAATAGACCCCGGTCCTCCTCGGCTCTCCCAACTGATGTTTAACCGTGTTCCCTTAAACCCCCTCTAAGACCTTTATAGAACTCACATCACCACCGATGTGTTGACATATGTTAATCGATCTTGAGTAGTTTTACATGTCAATTCTACCCACGTAAAATGACGTTCATTTCATACGGAGTTATTTCGACAATATTTAAAAATTTTGTGTATATGTGTATCTTTTATTAAGGTGTTAATAGAGAACATCGATCTAAACCCACGAAAAATAAAAGAAGAGAAACAACTAGATTTAGAACATTTTAAAGGTGTTACCTCACAAACACATCTCTCTATTTTTCTCTTTGTTATTTTACAGTATTTGTAATTATTAACCCAATAAGTTGTTCCTTAGATAACAACTAAGTTGTAACAAACGAGAGTCACTTCGGGTAAGCCCAGTGGAGGAAGGGTAAACAGAAAGGAGTCACCGTGAAGTCTCCCCACTCGACTCCTTTATACGTTTTTCCGTGTCTCGAATTATCGTTACGAAACAGATAGGTCGAGAGCCGAACCGAGAGTGGACCTAAAGACCTACTTATGTGTCATCTGATTACTATCCCCCCGAGAGTAGGCTGAAACGGTTGAGACGGGAGGTAAGGTTGGGTTTAGTACGTAGGGGACGCGGGGTTCTCTTTCAGGAGCCGGATGCCGGCCGTCTGACACCACACGCCCCGGGTCCGACCCGTAGGCGGAGGTCGAGGGCAACCGGACAACTCACGACGCACCACTTCAGTTCTCCGGTAAGTAGTCACTTCTGGGTACTAATCTTACTGACGAGCACGACGTTTACCGTCCTGTCCTGTACCTCAGGGAGGTTCTCAAGGAGACCCCACCCCTACGAGTCACAGGTGTCCGGGAACCGGGAAAGGGGGTAGTGTGTAGGTTAAGTAAAGGTTTGAACGACGGACACTTTCCCGTCAGTGGAATCCTCTGGGTCGGTTGGACATCCGTTTACCTTCGTGTACCCGTCTTCAGGTGCAACGAGTGGGAACACATGGGACCCCATTGACCTGTTCCGGGGACTCTCCCGGGTCCACAACCCAGTATCCTATGGTCGGTCTTATTATTTCGATATGAATCTTTTTATAGGAGTACTTTATCGTAAAGTACCTCCCTTGTATGTTAAAAGATCGGTGAGGTCAGTACTTCATTTTGGGTCGAGTCTCATCGCCCCCACCCGATCCTCGTATTCTGTCTAGTGTCGCAAGGAACTTGATAACGATATAGTGGGTATGTACGGTTCAGTCTTCTCTAGGACCCAGGGTTGGACCCCGGAGACAAGAGTCCCGAGTGTGTCTGTGATAAAAGTCCTTGAAACAGATCGTAGACTTTGGAGATGTGTAATAAGTGTTATCAATTTTACTCCTTCGTTGGGTTTACAGGTAGCCACCTGCTTACCCATTACTGACCATATAGGTATGTTACCTGATAATGAGTCGGAAACTTTCCTTCTTTTACTGTGAAAGATGTTGTACCTGCTTGGAACTTTTGTAATATGAGTCACTTTATTCGGTTAGTGTTTTCCTGTTTAGGACACACTAAAGTGGATCTCACTGACTTAAGTAACTCTGTCTTTCATCTTACCGTCAATGGTCTCCGTCCTTCTTTGTCCCTCAATAACAAAGTACCCATGTCTCAACGTCAAACCCTACAATTTTTTTTCAAGACGTTTACCTATCACTACCAATATGTCGTCACACTTCTGGGAGTTACGGTGACTTGACATGTGTTTTTATCAATGTCCTATTTAAACTACACCGTACACACAAAACGGTGTATGTGTTCTTTGGTTTGTGAGGTGTCTATCGGTGTTCCGGAGTGGAGAGTACTTTCGTAGTCCAGTACGGACTTAGTTTAGTTTAAACTTGTTCGTCTGTGTCGGAGACTACCTAAAAAAATCTTTTCTTTAATTTTTTGGTTGTTTGTATACTTAATACCGGATCACGTTAAAAAAAAAAAAAAGAAAACCGGTTGGGTCAGAAAGTTTCGTACCGTAGAAACCCCTTTTCACTTTGTTTCCCCGGAACTATCTTCCGACCGAACCCACTCACGGGACCAGAGGGGGATCCGACACTAAGACACCAACCCCTCCGGTACGATTCCCTTTTTGTGCGTGGTCTCTTTTCTGGTCTGTCACAGAGGGTTGTCTAGGGGGGTCGGTGTCCCTGTTCGGAAACCTAAATTCTACCGGGAAAGAGACCAGACCAAAATCTCCGACCGCAGTCTCAAGAAATTCCGTTCGTCGGCCCTGAAGAGGTCGGATATGAGATCGCTGTGTCTTGTGACTACCTCCTGGTCTTCACCCAGGGTCTGTGCGTGATCGCTTACTCCCTGTCCTACCGTGAGGGAAAGGACTCTGGGAGCAGGTAGTAAGGATCTGTGGAACTGGCCCCACCCCAGTACTACCTAGAACCGTCGGACGAGGTAAGTGCCCAATATCTATCGTATGTGTCTTGTCGAGTTCGGCCTATAAAGTTCTCATTTGTGTTATCTGAGAGTAAAGGGTCTGGTTCTCGAACCCCGCCCTCCTACGCTAACGACCAAGACACTCGTAAGACGGAGTAGTAGTCCGTGTGTCGTAAACGCCCTTAAAGGTGGAGAGGAGGGGTTAGATGGAAGGAACTCTCCGTCCTTCCCCGTACCCTTCTTTGGTAGTCTTCTGTTTAAGATTGAGTTTGGGACGGGGTGGGGTGGGGTGGGGCCCCGGGAAGGGGAGAACCAGGAAAACTCGGAGTCAAACTCCTACCGTTGTAGAGAAAGTCGGGTAAACGTACCTAGTTTGTACAGACCCCTGTGCGAACGTCTTTTGTGACATGTTGCCGAATCCTCAAAAGAAGACGGGGATGTAGATCATGAATTTCACCTCAGTTGTCCCAATTCAGTAGTACACAGTTAATTCTTTTGACCGCCCCGGAGTCTCAGTGTAAGAGACGGGACCTTTACAAAGAAAAAATAAGTGATTTTAAGACCGTTGTCACACACAAGATATCTTTATTCCTCCTTCATAGGTCAATTGATGTCTACTGACCCCGGTACGTTCCTAGTGTCCCATTAGGGTTAAGGAGGGTGGAGGACCTCTCTTCGGAGATAGAAATTCCACTACGTCCGTACGACCCACTCTCGGTCTCGTTTGTTCCCCACCTAGGGTAGGAAAAAATCCCGTGTACTCAATAGGTACGACCCTCTCCAAATCACAAACAGTAGGGTCTTCGGAGTCCCCTGTGGCATCGTAACCAACCGGTTGAAGAGGGGGTGTTAGGGGACCTCCCTCGTCCCTTTCCCGGAACCCTTACAACACATGAACGTCGAGAGCACTCGTCTACATAAAACCTTCCGACTTTCACCAACAAGACGGGAGGAAAGGAGGACAGACACTTATTTATTTGACTACGAAGAACACTGGGACTTCGACTGACAGTGTAACACTCGAAACTGGACCCAGACCCACTACCACCACCCAGGATACTCTCTCCTCCCTCCCGTCTGTGGGGGAAGAGACCCGAGTCTGGGTCTCATAGACACTGACTGTGTCCGAAGGGTCCCTAACAAGACGTTGACGAGTCCGTAGTCAAGTCGAGTTAAATCAGCGAGTCAGCACAGGTTGAGAAAGACTGGGGTACCTGACGTCGTGCTCCGGAGAGACAGGTAGTGGTCGAGGACCTCGAACGAGTGAGTACAGGTAACTCAGTCACTACGGTAGGTTGGTTGAGTAGGAGACAGCAGGGGAAGAGGACGGGAGTTAGGAAGGGTCGTAGTCCCAGAAAAGGTTACTCAGTCAAGAAACATAGTCCACCGGTTTTATAACCTCAAAGTCGAAGTCGTAGTCAGGAAAGTTACTTATAAGTCCTGACTAAAGCAAATCCTACCTGACCAAACTAGAGGAACGTCAGGTTCCCTGACAGTTCTCAAAAGAGGTTGTGGTGTCAAGTTTTCGTAGTTATGAAGCCACGAGTCGAAAGAAATATCTCGAGTACGAGTCCGTACTGCAGGACAATTACCATGAAACCCCTCTTCTCTTACCGGGACCTGTGAAGAATTTTGTTTGTTCTGTTTGGATGTGTCTTGTGTGACACAAGAGAACCCTTCCCTAGTCCCCTCACCGAAGTCAGTATGTATCCTCTGGGGTCCTGTACCTGTGGTTCGTAGTCTACCTGTCCGGTCGGAACGAAAAGTGAAGAAGGGTCTACAAATTAATCCTAAGTGGAAAAAGTGACACGAAGGGGGATTCCCCGGGAAGACCTCCGTCGACCTCTACCAGTTTTGGTCTGTCCGTCCGTGACCTCAGCACGTCCGAGATCAACTCTCTGTCCGATCAGAGTAGAGGAGAAAGTCGGAGTCAAAACGTGGGCATCTCCCCCATACAACAACAAATCAACGATTCAACACAGGCTGAGAAAACACTGGGGTACCTGACATCGGACGGTCGGGGAGACAGGCACCCTAAAGAGTCCGTTCTTATGACCTCACCCAACGGTAAAGGAAGAGGTCCCTATAAGGGTTAGGTCCCTAAGTTGACCGTAGAGGACGAACCGTTCGTCTAAGAAATGGTCACTCGGTGGTCCCTTCAGGGTCTTCCCCCTATTCTTTGGGATAAGGGTTTCACACTCTTGAGTCACTCTACTACGGATTACTACGGACACCGAAGACGACGTCTCCCAAAGTCCCTTTGTCGAGCCGAGAAAGGGGAGGAGACGGAGATAGACTCCCCCTTTCACTGTCTCTTCTAAGGTGATTGTTGACGAGTGACGGAACACAAACTCTCCCTCTGTACACCGACGGAGAGGATTGTGGTGTGGTCTGCGACAGTACGGACCCACAGTGTGCACGCCAGCACCGGGAGCCCAAGTCTCCGGACGCGAGGCGCAGGGGGAGTTTACAGGGTCCGACCCTACCACTCCCCGTCTACCCTCGTCGGCCCTGGGAGCCGCCGGTTCGGTACCACCCGGTGCGCTGGTAACGCGTCGCCCTCTGCGGGCCCGGACCCCCGGGGCGACGAGCCCGGGCTGAGCCTCCCGTCCGGACTCAGCGACCCGACGTGGAGGTGCTTGCGGGAGCACGCGTCCTCGGCCGACCGGGCGACCCTCATCCGGAGGGACACCGAGGGGGTGCCGCCGCGCGTCTCGACCCGCGCCTTCCGCCGGACCTTCGGAGCCGCCTTCAAGAGCAACTTCATCGGCATCTACTACCCCAACCGCGACGACAACTTCTTCCGGTCGGTCACCCGCTTCCCCTTCCGCATCCGCCACTGGTCCACATCGACGCCGAGCGAGTCGACGGGCATCAGCTACTCCTCGTCGTCGCGGGTCTCGCCGTCGGTCCTGTCGCACTTCTTGTCGCGGTGGTACTGGTCGTACACGTGGTGAGCGCGGGACGCGGCGCGCGGAGCGGGCGGGAGGGGGCGGCGGAGGAGCGGCGGCCACGTGCGCCCGGGGCCGCGGACCGTGTCGAACGCCCGCTACGCGCGCATGTACTGGTGCTAGTCGCGGTCGCCGCGGTCCATCTATACGCTCTTCTCGTGCCGGCACATCTGGAACGCGTACGGGAAGAGCCCGGTCCGGAGGGTCGTGCTCATCTCGCCCATCCTCGCCAACGCCCGCAGGTGGTACTTCACTACGAGGAGCGCGCACTGCCAGTCGCACTGCCGGCTCCCCGTGTACTACTCGTCCCGGTCGCGGGTCTATTGGCGCTACCACTGGTCGCGGAAGGCGTCCCAGTCGAAGAGCGCCTTCCCCACGTGCTACGTCGCCTTGGACGCCACTACCTCCTTTCTTTTCGTCCCCCAGACCCTCCCAGGGTCCCCAGGGTCCCTACTCGTGGTTGGCGACCTCCCGTCTCCCGACCCCCGACCGCCCCAACCCCGTGAAGTGAGGGTGGTAACGTGGAATCCACCACAGTTTCTTCTGAGCCCACAATTAATACAAGCAACTGGTCGTTTAACCAAAGAGTGGACATCCCGTTAGTCGAGGTTCCGACCCGCCGGCACCTTGTTCTGTTTTCCCGTCCAGAGTGTTCTTGCCTTAGGACAAGCGCGTAAAACCTCCTATTTGACTCATCGACCGTCGATCGTCACTGAATCGACCGTCTAAGACAGGGACTCATCCGGCTAACCCATCCACATAGTTTCTTTTGTTTAAAATCGACAAATACCGAAGAGGTCTTTTGGAACCCTCAAGTCCACACCTCAGATACACTGTCCAAGAGGGACATAGTAGAATCGGTCGTAGGAAGGTTGTCACGGAGGTATCATAGTTCTGTCAAGACGTGGTAAAGGAGGAATCCTACAGAGTCGACACTAATAATAATGTGGGAATGAAATACATACCCTAAGTCTCCACAATTCATTGACCGAGTCCCAATGTGTCGATCGATCATAGTTCCTGGTTCGAACTTATGTCTAAACAGAACGAGGTGACACGGTATATTTGACCGTTGACATTTGAAAATGACAAGTAATCTTAGAGGACTTCGCAAAAATTTTTATGGATACGGGTCAAGAGGACGAGTTTCTACGGGTAGATCGAATCCTTTCAGTACCCCGTTAAATTCCCGATTTGGACGCGATCTTGTGTCCGGATCTCGACTGAGGGTCGGTTGTCGAGAAAGAGGAAGTGGTTTGACAGGACGAGAGGAGGGAGGATAGGAAAAGGGGTAGACCGTCGTGAAATGGGAAGAGGGTGTCGAACAGAGTTCGGAATAAAAGAGTTGGATGGACTGAAACTGGAGGACCAAAGTATTGTAGTTTATTCCTCGACGGTCTTTTGTTTATTAAGAATTTCGTGTATCATGACCGGGATTCACGTCATCGTGAATTACTTACCTCTTGCTAGGATCCTGTCTGGTCCTTCTCATGGGTTCCTCTATCCTTGAATTTCTTATGGGTTTGTGGTGACCCTCTACAGTAGCAATTGTTGCTGTTGTTTTACTTCTGGTCACTTCCTCCTGAAGGGGGTTAATGGGTCGATTAATCGCCGGAACGTCTACCCCTGGGTCAAGATAGAGTGGTCGACGGAAGAAGTAACCCAGTGTTTTCTGCTAAACTACTCCCGACTTCACCTCCCTGCGACTCCTGTGATCTAAGATGCTTCCCACCTCGATCATCACGGGCTCAAACCTTCTTCTGTTCCTCCTCCCACACCCACATTTCTACTTTATCTTACGATAATTGACGACTGTATACCAGAGGTATGGTCTATCATACATAGTCGAAATGTTTGTCTTCAAGTGACTTCGGGGGGTCGGTCGGTCATCCCATACCTGATAAACTGTCCACTATTTTGCCTCCGAGTTACATCAATTTACTGGATGGGTTCCAGTAGGTCGATCCGTCGGGAGGTTGAATGGACGGACGGAGGGAACGAGACCCTATTCGTGGGAATAACTTTCCCGAGAGTCTCTCCCTCCTCCTGGGGGAACGTTGACCCAGTCAACACAACGAATGTTTCGTTCGACGAACCAGGGACCGAGGCAAGATAAATCGTCTGGGTGCGAATAGTCTCTAAGTCTACCTTAGACTCCGACTTTCTGGTCTTCGTCGTCTTCTACCACCTCAACCCCTCAGTCCCTGGTCGTTCTTCCAGATACCGAGTCCTCTGTTCCTGACAGGGGTTCGAGGAGAATCCCGGGTCCCTATGGAAAATCTGGAGGAGTCCTCGACGGAGGTCTAGAAGGTCTTTCTCCATCGTCATAGGAGACGTCAGGGGGTTAAGATCTCCCGTCCGTCGGGGTGGTGGGAAGGGAGACACCGAGTCCTGGTGTCTGGTGTCTCGTCAGATCGATCAGAAGGAAGATCGTCCGCGTCGTCACCTTTGTCGTCGATCAGGAGTACGACACGGGGTCAGTCGGGTCCTTGGGAGAGTGGAAAGGTGTCGTTACCGGTGGTCGCACTTTTGCCTTCGTCTGTGTCTGTACGGGACGTGGTTCGGCGAGTAGAACGTGCACCGTAACAGCTTCCCGGTGGGACGTTACTGTCTCCGGTGGTGTTTCACTCTCTACGGAGCAGGTGTTTCTCGGTCTCCGGACGTCGGTAGACCCGGTCAGGGGAGACACCGAACATAGAAGGGAGGTCAGTTCGATCCAACAGTAAGATGGAGACGAATGCGCGAAGGTCCTCACTCCTCGACTGGTCGACCATGGAGGCACCTGTCAGGATGATCTCTGTCGGAAATATGACTGGTCGTTAAAAAGAGGTACTCGAAATCTAGGTAGGTCGGGACGGACCTAAAGACGAGGGTATCGGGTCGAGGTTCAAAATCCGGTCATCAAGAGTGGACCGACGAGTGGTCTTAGTTGACTCTCAAACCTTTTCGTAGTCACGGGTCCTGGTACGGTCTGATTAATGTTTGTCTTAGAGATTCCCACCCTGAGTCTGGTGGGATAAAAGGTTTGACTGAGTCCTCTAAATTCACCGTCGGCTTCACCTCTGGGTGATCCTGTCTAGGTAGTACTGAGTGTTCAACCCCCTCCATACTCGTCGAGATCGGGTAGGATGGACTACAGGAGTGAGACTGGGGACTCGAAGACGAAAGAGTACTCTGGACCCAGGGTGGACGAAAGTCCTGACCATCGGTCCAAGTGGAGAATCGACTGACTCCGGGACCACAAAGGTCGGGAGATCCGGATCCTACTCCCGCCCCCCCGCCCGTCGAACAAGAACAGACAACACGACACCTGTCCTGAGTAGAGGGTTCTGACCCCAGAAGAAAGTGGTTGTCGGAGACGGTGCAACTCAAAGACAGACGCGGGAATGCTCCATGGTCCGTGACCGGGCGAGTCAGGAGTGGGGTCGGAGTAATGACAGAGGAAAAATGTCTACACTTTTACTTCCCCCTCTAATTAAATGTTAGAGAAACAGAGATTTAGTGATACCTAGTCACGACTCTCAGACTAGACCCACGGTCCCTCAAATTTACAGTACCTTGCAGTTATAGCGACATCTCTCGTCTACCTTTTTGTGCTTTTTTACAAGTTTGGAGTAAGTATTAATCTTTTTGCGTTTACTATGAACGACACCTCTTTATCCTCGAGAGTCTGTAGTGACCACCCTTACGTTTAGTAATGCCAGGAAGACCTCCCCTTGATCCATTACGGATTAAATACGTGAACAGAAAACTAGATTGTTAGAGTCAGATAAGACTTATATGTGGAGACTACTGTGTTTTATGTATACGTGTCCCGATAAGTAACATCGTGACAACATTGACGTTTTATAGTCCCTTTGAAATCTACGGGTGTAATTCTTCAACAACTTATTTATTACCAAACATGTCTATTTTTTTCCTGACCGTCTGTGATGACATTGGTTGATCACTGGAGTAGTGTGATAACAAATGACCACTCACTCGTACGCACACACGTACGGAGATACACATACGTGTACACGTCCACACACACAGACGTATACAAACACACACAAAACCCTTCTTCCTACGAGCCGGAGACAAATCGTAGGGACTTTCTTGGACACTAAGTCGACACTAATTTATAGGGTGGTCCGAATCGGTCTTCTGTCGGTTCCCCTTTCACCGTCGGGACCGAAGTGAAAGACCGAAACACTCAGGGGGTTGGAGTGTAGTCGACACCGCACACCATCAGGTACGAGTCGGTACAGGCTGAGAAACACTAGGGTACCTGACATCGGACGGTCCGAGGTGACAGGTACCCTAAGAGGTCCGTTATTATGACCTCACCCGACAGTAAAGGAGGAGGTCCCCTCAAAGGGTTGGGGTCCCTACCTTAGACGGAGAGGACATAGAGGACGTAAGGTCCGTCTACGAAATAACGACTCGGTGGACCCTTAGGGTTTACCGTATTCCCCCTCGTAGGAACACACCCGAGCTTGGTGATCGGAAAGTCAATTGTCAGGTTGCACGATTGGTCGATATGATGTCTCTGTGGTTTCAGTGAGGTTTACCCCGACAGGTCCGAGACTTAGGACAAAGAACCTCGAGACTCGAGTCTTCGATATCCGTGTCTGGAGATCCCCAGAGGGGTCGAGACCTTTGATCAGGAAGGGTGGATCTAAGACACCGCGGAATGAGACTTTGTTCTTTTCACTTAGAACCCTCTTCCATCTACTATCACCCTAGGAAGAATTGCAAAAATCTATGACCCGCCCTTAAATCTTCAGTTCACCGGATCAAGACGAACTTAGGGAGATGGTCTAGGGACGATTCGTCGGCCGGTCAGGGGTGAATCTGTGAGGGTCACTGTCCCTCGTGTTATGGACATCCGTCCTTGGGAAAAAACCACCTCTTGTAGAGTTTAATCAAAAATCCAGGGATAAGTCTCCTTTGGACGGAGGAATGGTGAAGAAGGACGACCAAGATCAAGACGGGTCTTGATCTACCCTCGATGGGCCCTCTCATCCTGACTTGCCACGTCACCAATCTTTATGTCTACATTCTTACACCCTGAACTGTGAATCAACATATTTGATTCTTGGTGGGGAATTAGTGAGGCTCGGAGTCAAAGGAGTAGGTAGTTGACTCCCATTGTTATTACGTATGAAGTAACCTAACAACACTCCTAATCAATTTTATTAAGTCCTTCTTATTCAGTGTGTTTCGGACCTTGTTTCGTTTACTAATTAAGTAACATAGATAATAAAGATCAGATTAGGAGAGTCGGCATTCTGACCCCTCAAACTCTGTTACCGTGGAACCGGTCCTCTGGTCCGGTCGGTACTAAAGTCCCCCCTCGACGGATGAGTGGTCACTACTCCAACAGGTGTTCCCACCACCCGTACGTCTTCTACGGGTGGTCGTCCAGCGACTACCGGTCCAACTCCTATTTGTACAACCACTGCCACGCGTACACGGCCAAGGACTCGTGCTACTTCGTCTGGTCCCATAACGGGTGGTACGTCTCCTCCTTCTACTCATGCATCCGGTGTTACTCGTACCGTCGGTGGCCCCTCCTCACGACCATCATCCTCCTCTTCCACTCCAAACGTCGACCCCACCGGAGTCGTAGCGAGGGTAAGAGCGAACCCCCGGTCGACGACAACCTTCCGACCCTCCCGAGGGGATCCACGTTTCCTCGTGTACCCAGTCCTAGAATCCACTCCTTCTCTACTGACTGAAGAGTGGTGACCCTCTAGGAAGACACGAGGTCTGGGACTGGTACGGGTCGTGGACCCGTACTCGAGTTGGGGTTAACGTTGACCTAAGTGGCTAGGTTCTGAAAGTTGAGTGTCGGTGAGTCTGGGACTAGAGTGTGGAGGGTTGGGCGAACAGGTGTAGAGGAAAGTAAGGGGTTACAACCAGGGAGGGGTAGACGTGTGTCAAGGTTGATACGACCTAGGTCCGAGGTATGAAGAGTCGGGACGAGAGACGGGGTCTCCGACTGGAGAGCCCTTGGATACAGTCGGTCCAAGGGAACGAGAGACCCAGAAAAAAAAAAAAACCTCATGTCAAGTAAATGTCACAACTCAAAGACGACATATCGTTTTCACTTAGTCAATATGTATATATTTATATACCCAAAGGGACCACCGAGTCTCCAATTTCGCAGACGGACGTTACGTCCTCTGGGTCCAAGTTAGGGACCCAGCCCTTCTAGGGGACCTCTTCCTTTACCGTTGGGTGAGGTCATAAGAACGGACCTCTTGGAGTACCTCTCTCCTCGGACCATCCGATGTCAGTTTCCCCAACGTTTCTCAGCCTGTGCTGACTCGATGAAGTGAAAGTATATATATATAGGTGAGAAAAAATCTAAGATAAGGGACGGAAGACCAAAAAATTGGCCCAAAGTCGGTTACCCTCCGTGACTTCCTCTGACTTCCTCACCTCCTCTCTCTCCAGTCGCATAAGTAGAGGACTCAGGGAGGGACGGACCTGTCCAGACGGGTACCCCGACAGAAATGCCCACGTCGAGGCCGACCCATCGAGGAGAAGGTGTCGAGGTCCAGGACGTCCCGACGTTACTGTTCCCAGGGGGAGACGTCGCTGTCGAAGGACGCCAACGGCCAGGGACACACGCAGTGACAGGGTACGACCAAGAGAACGGGAGGAGAGGGACGACAGTTCAGAGAGATGGTTAGAGAGAAGTCAATTTGGGAAGGACTCGCGTGGTAGACAAAAGAGGACCCTAGGATAATGTGGGAGTTATAGAAACTGCAGGGACGAGTAGTAGCGGTGTCTGAAATCAACACCTTCTTTTCTTCCGCCATCTCCCTCCTTCAGATTTTCCCCTGAGACTTGGTCTCGACTCCTAGTTTCCGTGTGCAAGTTAAGAAGTCTGGTAGGTTTCGGTTCCGGTGGAGGGTAGGAAGTGGAAGAGGGTAGCACCATAGTCGATGAAGTAAACGTGTCGAAAATCGGTTCTCAAAGGAATAGATGACCCGAAGGGACCACCGAGTCTACCATTTCTTAGACGGACGTTACATCCTCTGAGTCCACGTTAGGGACCCAACCCTTCGAGGGGACTTCCGTTGGGTGAGGTCATAAGAACGACCCTCTTAGGGTACCTGTCTCCTCGGACCGTCCTATATCCCCAGTGGTTCTCAGCCTGTACTGACTCGTTGATTGTAAAAGTGAAAAGGTACAGACAATAAACTAGGTTAGGAAGGACGATAGAGTACTCCATTTATCCAATCCATAATTGGGGTAAACTTTACCGTCCTGACACTAGTCTCTCCAAGGGTCTGAGCGAGTTCTCTTGTGATCAGACACGTCGACTCAACCACACCAAGACACAGAGATTGCACAGAGTTCGAAGTCACACACAAAGAGGTCCGTGGAAACCTTCCTCACCGACTCACAGGCTGGTGTCGAGAAGACCCTTCAGTAATCAACACCACTGAGTAGTATAACAGAACATTTGAGAGGAGGACGAAAGGAGACCCTGACTTACCCCGGACAAGACCTCTACTCCGCAGTGACCCCTCAGAAGACAACGTATGTCTCGAGTCGGTGACCGGACCTCCGGGTGTCCTCCGGACCCTGGTCTCTAATCTTTCTGGGACCCCAGAAAGATCTGATCTGGAGGGGACCGTGCCACCCCGGTGTCCCTGGTCGTCCACGTTCCCGCTTGAGCCCAGTGTCCGCTTCCCAGACGGTCACCTCCTCCTCTGCGACCTTCACAACCCGCGTGTCACTCTCTTCCTTTACTATGATGAGACGAATCCGGGAAGTCCCCGCAGGTTAACATGGCTTTGTAGAAATAAAATTATACTGTTTGTACATGTTCTCTCTTACATTCTCACTTGTATATACTCATATATCAAATTACTTGGTACTGTTCTCCCTTATACTTCTTGGAGGTCCCCTGTAATAAGTGGAAGTTGTTAATGGTAGAGTTCCGGTTAGAACGAAGTAGGTATGGGTGTGGAGAGGAACCTACTAAAACTTCGTGTTAGAAGAGAAAACAAGTATTTATAAAGTCTAACACAAAGATTTTATATCCTGAGTTTTTTAGGTATTGGGTCACGGTTTTAATCGGTAACACAGTGTATAATCGTTAATAGGTCGTAAGTTTTAAGGGAGTAACAATCTACAGCATTGATTAAATAAAAAATGACTTCCTAAATGTCTTAAAAATTTTATTGACCAAACAGACTCACTCCTAGGTTTACTCTAAAGGTAAAGATAATACATAGTAATACACGGTTTGGTGGGGTTTTAGATCACTGTACTGTGACACCAAATCGGTAGACTCACCGGGAACCCTAGTATATTTACAGACCCAGTAAACAGACATCTTAAAGAGCGTCTGACCTAAAACGACTAACGGGGGAGAACTACAGTAAAATGTGTAAGACGACAGACAGACGACATAAAGGACATTTAATGTTAATCTAGATCTCCGAACTAGACTAATACAGACCACCTGAGAGAGAGAGAGAGAGAAAAAAAAAAAAAAAAAAACCGCCGTCGAACGTCTTAGGACCCGACGTCATCACTTTTGGACCTTAGAATTGGTGATCCGATGGTCCCTTGAGGGACCACCAGAGAAAGAATTACGATTCCAACTTGTCACCCGAATTCACTACAGTCGAACTAGGGAGGAGATAGTTCAAAGGGTGATCGAAAAGTGGTTACAAAAGTCGTCCTCGGTGATTGACAACGGATCTGAGGAACGACGACGACGACGACGACGACGATTCAGCGAAGTCAGCACAGGCTGAGACACGTTGGGGTATCTGCCGTCGGGTGGTCCGAAGGGGTAGGTACCCTAAGAGGTCCGTTCTTGTGACCTCACCCAACGGTAAAGGAACGTAGAGTATATGTTGGTTTGAGGAACGACGTACCAGACTAAGGACAACGGTAGCTAGACCGGAGTAGGGGGACGATGGGAGGCGAAACAGAAACCGTGAGACCAGGGGAGCACTACGGAGGCTGCGTGAGAACGAGAAAGGTTAGAGTTGCGGAAATAGAGAAGGATCGGGGAGACGGAAAGGGGGAGGAAATCGCAAGTCGAATTTATGACAGAAGAACCTCTTCGTACTGGACTAATAAAATAAATCCACGGGTGATAATAGAGAGTACCGTAGAACGAATAAAAGAAGGTAGACGGTTATAAAAGAAACGAGGGTCCAAATAACCTAAAAAAAAAGAGGTTGAAACTTTTAGTCGAGGACCTCTCCTTCCTAGAAAAGAAAGAGTAACTACCCTTCTATAGGAGTCGTAGAGTAGTCCCGGACTAGTGAGACAATTATTTACCAAATGATTTACCAACAATTCTCCTATTTATGCACATACTTCTCTTTTTTCTTCCTTTCCGCTTAGGACTACAGTCCACTGTCCCAGGACGACTTCCGACCGTAACGATCACAACTCTCCGGAAAAGGTCCCAGGAGACCTTTCTTGGGGGTGGTGTCAGACAACCTTCGGAGGAATCGATCGAGTAAGAACGACTCGGAGTTTTAGTTGGACTTATTGAACCCCTTTAGACACCCATACCTACTCATCTCCTTTAACAGTTTTGGACGGGTTAATTTAAGATCGGACACACAAACGGGGTGACGGAAAGTGAACCTAAGTTCCCTGACGAATCACTCGAGTATAAGGTTTCCGACCAGGACTCTTCACAGACCCTCGTTGGGACGGGTAGGGACCTGGGAACCGACTCGGACTCGTAGTCAGAGATGTGAATCCTGTCAAAGGTCGTGACATCTGACTAAATAAGAGTTAAATCAATTTGAGGAAAGATAAGGACCGTTAAGGAGACCGACTACCACTCTACCCAACCTCCGTCCGTCCGAAGGGTGGGGTAACCTGGACTATGGACTTCGACCTCTGGAGTAATTGTGGACCTGAACAGGAAGACCCCTAGACGGACCACGGGAACACCTATGTAATGTCGGACACTTTTAAAGTAGGTGACCTGGGTTAATACGGTAAGGGGAAAGGAGGTCCCGTGAGACTACTAGAGTCTCCAATTCGAGACTCGGTGACTTTCAGACCCCGGTCTCTTCTACTCCTTCGGGACCAAGAGTCACACATCAGGGACTGGTCGTCGTAGTCGTAGTGAACCCTGAACGATCTATACGTCTAAGAGTCCTTAGTGGGGACTAGATCCCTTGGTCTTTGGGTCCATACAGACAAAATTACATAGAAGGGGTACTAAGGTTTCCTGTGAGGTCAGACCCTTGGTGTCTCGACTTCCAGAACCGGGTTTCTGGGACCTCCATCACCTACGTATATCTGACCATTCAGGGTCGAGAGAAAAGAGGACTGAAGTCCGTTATCTGTCTTATAAACACAGAGGAGTTTTAAGTATGAGTCACACTACCATAAACCTTCATCCCCGAAGTCCTCCGTATCGACTGGGAACTTTTTACGTACCCCACCAAGCCCCGAGACTGAGGACCCGTTAGTTTTTAGGTTTATACTGAAATTTAAGTCGAGACTTATATTTAAATGTCAGTCGGGACGCTTAGGTACCTAGGTCTAAGTTGTTCGGAGTCTAGCACATCATGTCAAGTCAAGTCAGCGAGTCAACACAGGCTGAGAAACGCTGGGGTACTTAGAGTCGTACGGTCCGGAGGGACAGGTAGTGGTAGAGGGTCTCAAGTGAGTCTGAGTGTAGGTAACTCAGGTACTACGGTAGGTCGGTGGAGTAGGAGCCAGCGGGGGAAGAGGAGGACGGGGGTTAGGGAGGGTCGTAGTCTCAAAAAGGTTACTCAGTTGAGAAGCGTACTCCACCGGTTTCATGACCTCAAAGTCGAAGTCGTAGTAAGGAAGGTTTCTTTAGGGTCCCAACTAGAGGAAGTCTTACCTGAACAACCTAGAGGAACGTCAGGTTCCCTTAGAGTGTAGGAATGTACTGGTGTCCTTTTTGGTATCGGAAATGATCTGCCTGGAATCAGCCGTTTCATTACAGAGACGAAAACTTATACGACAGATCCAACCAGTATTGAAGAGAAGGTTCCTCATTCGCAGAAAATTAAAGTACCGACGTTAGTGGTAGACGTCACTAAAACCTCGTTTTTTTTTTTTTTTTCAGACTGTGACAAAGGTGACAAAGGGGTAGATAAAGGGTACTTCACCACCCTGACCTACGGTACTAGAAGCAAAAGACTTACAACTCGAAATTCGGTTGAAAAAGTGAGAGGAGAAAGTGAAAGTAGTTCTCCGAGGAGAACTGAACCGAGGAGAAGTGAAAGACGGTATTCCCACCACAGTAGACGTATAGACTCCAATAACTATAAAGAGGGCCGTTAGAACTAAGGTCGAACACAAAGAAGGTCAGGTCGTAAAGAGTACTACATGAGACGTATCTTCAATTTATTCGTCCCACTGTTATATGTCGGAACCACATGAGGAAAAGGATAAACCTTGGTTAGACAACAAGGTACAGGTCACATCATGTCATCATGTCATCATACGTAGATAACCTTTTTTTTGACATATTTACTTCGTCACGTCAAATCCGGGTACAACAAGTTCCTAGTTAAGATTAATCCAGTGTTCCTGTTCGAGAGAACTTACCCTAATCACGGAAATAAAATTTTTCTGGAGTCTCTCGAGGGAACAGGGAAGGTGGTGTATTCCTGTGTCCTTCGACACATATTTGGTTGTTCTCCTAGGAGTAGTCTGTGACCTAGACATGGAACTAGAACCTGAAAGGTCAGAGGTCTAGACAATTGTTCACTTAAAGACGACAAATTTTTGGTGTTCCACCGCGTCACCATTTCTTAGACGGACGGTTCCGTCCTCTGTCGTTCTCGACCGCCAAACTAGGCTCAGACCCTCTAGGGGACCTCATCCTTTACCATTGGACGAGGTCATAAGAACGGCCTTTTAAAGTACCTGTTCTCCCCGGACCGCCCGATGTCAGGTACTCTAGCGTTTCTCAACCTGTGTTGTCTCGCTGTCTCGTGCGTGTGCCCGTATTTTCGGTGGGACGACGAACGAGGACGACGATTCAGCGAAGTCAGCGCAGGCTGAGACACGATGGGGTACCTGCCGTCGGGTGGTCCGACGGGGCAGGGACCCTAAGAGGTCCGTTCTCCTGACCTCACCCCACGGCAGCGGAAGAGGTTTCGTACTTTCACTTTTCACTTTCACTTCAGCGAGTCAGCACAGGCTGAGAAGCGATGGGGTACCTGATGTGTCAGGCACTTTAAGAGATGCTGTCTTATGACCTCACCCATCGGAAAGAAGAGGGGTCCCTTAGAAGGGTTGGATCCCTAGGTTGGGTCCAGAGGACGTAACGTCCGTCTAAGAAATGGTCGACTCGGTGTTCCCTTCGGGGTTTACCTCTATTCGAGTGTGAATGACTTTTCTCACTCTATTATGCGCTTCTTTTGAACTGTGTTACGCCCTGTGTGGTGTGAGTCACACACAATTGAGTCGTCGTCGACCCGACCACCATAATTTGACGTGTTACCTGGGCTCCCATTATAAAATATCATGAGAACAACACCCGGAGGGACTTTTCAGACCTTCTACACACTCTCTCTTTCGTTGTGGTTTTACTTCCAGGTCTCGTGCCTTAGGTCGACCCATGAGGTGGTTCAAGATTACTGACGTAGCAATCGCGGTGGATGACCAGACGGGACCATGGTGTGTCTTGAGTCGAGATCTAACTCAAGCAAGTCAAGTCAGCGAGTCAGGACAGACTGAGAAACACTGAGGCACTTAGTGTCGTGCGGTCCGGAGGGACAGGTAGTGGTAGAGGGCCTCAAGTGAGTTTGAGGGCAGGTAGCTCAGCCTCTACGGTAGGTCGGTAGAGTAGGAGACAGAAGGGGAAGAGGAGGACGGAGGTTAGGGAGGGTCGTGGTCAGAAAAGGTTACTCAGTTGAGAAGTGTACTCCATCGGTTTCATAACCTCAAAGTCGAAATCGTAGTCAGGAAGGTTTCTTGTGGGTCCCGACTAGAGGAAATCTTACCTGAGCAACCTAGAGGAACGTCAGGTTCCCTGAGAGTTTTCAGAAGAGGTTGTGGTGTCAACTCTTCGTAGTTAAGAAACCGCGAGTCGAAAGAAGTGTCAGGTTGAGAGTGTAGGTATGTACTGATGACCTTTTTGGTATCGGAACTGATCTACCTGGAAACAACCGTTTCATTACAGAGACGAAAACTTATACGGGATCTAATCTCTGGGTCAATATGGTAATACTGGTTGGATCTCGGAGCATCCGACGTCAGGTACCCCAGTGATTCTCAGTCTGTGCTGAAGTGAAAGTGAAAAGTGAAAGTACGTGACCTCTTCCTTTACCGTTGGGTGAGGTCACCAGAACGGACCTCTTAGGGTCCCTACCGCCTCGGACCACCCGACGGCAGACACCCCAACGTGTCTCAGTCTGACTTCACTGAATCGTCGTCGTCGTCGTCTGTCGTATAATTTTTCGTCTCTGTAATGAAACGGTTGTTTCCAGGTAGATCAGTTTCGATACCAAAAAGGTCATCAGTACATACCTACACTCTCAACCTGATATTTCTTTCGACTCACGGTTTCTTAACTACGAAAACTTGACACCACAACCTCTTCTCAGAACTCCCAGGGAACCCGACGTTCCTTTAGGTTGGTCAGGTAGGATTTCTAGTCAGACTTACAAGTAACCTTCCTGACTACGACTTCGACTTTGAGGTTATGAAACGGTGTACTACGCTTCTTGACTGAGTAACCTTTTCTGGGACTACGACCCTTTCTAACTTCCGCCCTCCTCTTTCCCTACTATCTCCTACTCTACCAACCTACCGTGGTGGCTGAGTTACCTGTACTCAAACTCATTCGAGACCCTCAACCACTACCTGTCCCTTCGGACCGCACGATGTCAGGTCCCCGGCGTTTCTCAACCTGTGTTGACTCACTGACTTGACTTGATATGGTAAGTCGCGGGTGAAGGACTCTCGGAGTCCCACTTGTGTCGGACTGGACGACTTCTTGTGTTGTCTTGTGTCATGTTTACCGATTATTTGTGTACTCTGCTTTTCAAGTAAACATTAGTTTCTTTACGTTAAAATTTTCTTGTGACCCATTCGTACGGTAGTTAGTCTGACCGTCTCGCCTTTTCGCGAACCACTGTGGTCTCCCACCGACACGTGACACCCCAACCTTCCTGTGTGTAGTCGAGTCGGAAACGTTTGCCCCGTGTAGGTAGGTCGTGGGGCTAGGTTCTGGGTGAGGGTCTCGGTCGGTCAGGTGAAAATCCCTAAATGAATTATCTTGTTCAAGATCACCACCCTCCTTTACGACTGGTTCCACCGTTATCAATATTTTATCATCCATCTTCGTAATATTTGACACAAGGTATGTTTTCACACACACACACACACACACTTGTTTACTGGTTTTGTGGGTCTTGTTTGTTTTCTGTAATTGTCACACATTGTCTCACACAAAATTCATTAAAGAAATAGGAAACGTGATTGAACTCTAGATTGGAAAGATTAGTCTTCCTTCGAGACTATGTATACTAATTTTATAAGTACTGTCGTCACCAAGAGTTGAGACTGTCGCGGTGACCGTCGTAAAACCCCCCGTACCTTTCGTCTCGGGTGGACCTAACGGTTCTTTAAAGTCACAGGACGTGACCTTCCTTTGGTCGATCGAACGAGGAGAGAGATCGTTGGAAGGGGACGTACCCGGTGAACGGGTGTCCAGAGGGTGGTGGTCCGTCACACTCGTCTGTAGGAGGAGCGTAGATCGGAGGGAGTCGGTGCCTCGAGGGTCCGACCCGTCCGTCGAGACCTCCGACGGTCTCCGAGGCTCCCTCGGCGATCTGACCCCGACCCGACCCTCGCCCCACCCTTAGCACGGGAGACTACGGAGTGACGTGTCGTGTGGTTACGTCGGTTCCGGGTCACCCCTTCCGGACTCTCCCTGATGACGGGCCGACTAGGTCGTTGAGACGTCCTCCTGCCTGTCTGACGTCACAGACAGACGTCCGGGAGTCTCTGGGAGGTCCGGGATAAAAACCAGGTCGGTGGGTTCTTATGGAGGAAGACGGGAGGTCAGTCATAGGTTGGTCAGTCACTGGGAACGAATTAAGCTGGACCGTTCCTGTGTCGAAGATCCGGTTGAGACTCACGGTCTTTCAAGAAGGATAACAACTCAACAGAAGGACGTTGAACAGAGGATCGACAAGGTCAAGACGAGGAACTTGTTCTTACCCGGGGACAGGGGTTCCAGTAGGGGGAGAGGGGCGGAAAAATGGGGGGTGAGACTTGTAGAGTCCCAGAAAAGTCATTCACCCTCAAAACCTGGGTACAGGCAGTCAGTCAACCAAAAATAGAGGGGTCTTTGAAAGGAGTTCTAATGTTCGTTCTAGAAGAGAGAAACTTTACGTGTGTTAACTAAAAAAACCTGGATTTAAGTCCAGAAACGTTAAGTGAAATGTAAAGTAAAAGAACCCAAACTAGGTCACAAGGTCTTACAATTCTATAGGAGTAAATTTAAAACTTGGACAACGATACACCCACAATACCGAGAATAGGTGTCTAAGCTCCTCGTACGGAAAATAAAAAGGGAGAGTTAATAAATTGTAGTTACAGTTCCAGTTTCAGACTCCCTGGCGATTCGACATAATCTCAATTATGTTTCAGAACAGTGGTCAGGAGGTTGGGGCAACGGTGACGAGTCAAGGGTCCCGAGAGTATTCTCTAGAATCGGCCCAGGACGACTTTAGAGCATTAAGTAGAAAGATGGAGAATCTTTGGGTCACACTTTCTCCTTTGCACCCTCCAAATCGGACTCAACAAAAATCGTGATTATAACCGGGGATTACTGATGATGTAGTGATGTAAAAAAAAGAAAGAAAAACCTTTTTTTTAGCAAAAATATTTTTTTTCGTTATACAAATGATATTTCGTCAGACTCGTGATGTTTTCTTTTCTCACTTTATTTGTGGGGACGTTAAAGTGTGGTTCTCTACGGGAATACCGGTAACGGAAACACTACGAGGGTCGGTGTAGGGTTTCCAAGACCGGTTCAGCTGACTGACATGGGACGTAAAGGTCGTAGAGTAGTCCGACTGTGGTCCCGAGAGACAAAACGAAAGAAACTTCAGTGAAGATCCTAGTCGGATCTGCACACCCTCACCTCGTTGGAAGTTGACCACTTCTCCTTGTTTGTCGACAGTCGGTGGGTAGCGACACCCCTTTTAGAGCCCACGGAAGACGTGAAAAGAGTCTTCCGCAGGTCTCTCCATCTTGGGATCACCGGGTGGTGATTCGGGTCAAGTAGGTGAGTCAAGACTAGAACGGAAAAGAGGAAAAGGGTAGAGTCAGAGAACTGGAGACGAAAGTCCGTAGTCGAGGAAGAGAATCCCATATGAAAGTCTTCGTCCTCCTGGGTTTCTACAATCACTGGTAGAGAAACGTACATGAAATGTATATGTAAATTATTACGACGACGACGACGATTCAGCGAAGTCAGCACAGGCTGAGACACGCTGGGGTCTCTGCCGTCGGGTGGTCGTATTTCCCCTAGTATGATGTACACATAAGATTTCGGACGAAAAATTTTTCAATGAGTGTCATCCATCATTTATATAAAAGTATGGTCATTTATTTTAGGATTTGTGTTGGGTATTCGTACGACACCGTTCACGAGAGTAGCAAATTAAATGAATTAAATCACTGTAATCTACTAAAGATTAAAACGTGACACTACTTTTACGAACACGTGTATAGAAACGTTCACATGTCCTACGGAGGAAACTTTTTTAAGACACTACAGACTAGTCAAATAACAAAAGATTCAGTCGTTTTTGTTCTGGACCTCGACTGACACCGAGTCTAGTAGTCGAGGGATAACGTCTTAAGTCTGAATTTAACTTCTTCCATCTCTTTTGGTGATCCGGTAAGTCCATACTGGATTTAGTTTAGGAAATACTAATATGTCGCCTTCACTGTTTATCTAACTTCCTAATCTAGAACATCTGTCTCACGGACTTCTTTCTACCTGTCTCCAAATATTGTTACATATCCTCTGTCACTGGTTTTGGTAGGGGTTCTTTTTCTTTACGTTGTTCAGTTTTACCAACAGACTCCTCCGGAATGTTTGTCGACTCCTTTCTTCTCTTCGTTTTCCGTTTCCTCTTTCCCTTTCTATATGGGTTGACTTACGTCTCACGTTTCTGATAGTTCCTCTCTAATCTTTCGGAAGAATTCACTTGTTACGTTTCTTTATCTCCTTTTGTTATCTTACCCTTTCCGATCGCTAGAGTTCTCTTAATCTCTATGTTTTCCTTACAGAATACGTTTCTACCTGTGTTATTTCCTGTCTTTGTCACTCCTGGCTTGTCTTTGTTCTCTAATTCTTCTCCACCGTTCTTATGTGTCTTTTTGACATGTTTTTTCTAGAATTACTTGGCCTATTGGTGCTACCACACTAGTGAGGGGATTTCGGTCTGTAGGACCTCACACTTTAGTTCACCCGGAATCCTTCGTAATGATGTTTGTTTCGATCATCTCCACTACCTTAAGGTCGACTCGATAAAGTTTAGGATTTTCTACTACGATACTTTTACGATGTGAGTTATGTGGTCGTTTAAACCTTTTGAGTCGTTACCGGTATCCTGATGTTTTTCAGTCAAAAGTAAGGTTAGGGTTTCTTCCGGTTACGGTTTCTTACAAGTCTGATGGTCTATTTAACACGATTAAAGTGTACGATCGTTCCATTAGAAAGTTTAGGAAGTTGTTATGCACTCGACTCTTGAAGGTCCAAATGTTCTACTTAATATCTTTTCCGTCTCCTTGGTCTCTAGTTTAACGGTTGTAGACAACATAGTATCTTTTTTCGTTCTCTTAAGGTCTATTTGTAGAGGAAGACGAAGTCACTGATACGATTTCGGAAACTGATACACCCAGTGTTGTTTGACACCTCTTAAGACTTTCTCTACCCTTATGGTCTGGTGGAATAGACGGAGGACTCTTTAGACATACGTCTAACTCGTCGTTGTCAATCATACCTTGTACCTTGTTACCCTGACCAAGGCTTACCCCTTTCCTCATACAGTTCCGACATATAACAGTAGGACGAATAAATTGAATACGTCTCATGTAGTTCGTTTTACGACCCGACCTACTTAGTGTTCGACTTTAGTTCTGACGACCCTCTTTATAGTTGTTGGAGTCTATATGCCTACTGTGGTGGGAATTACCGTCTTTTCTCCTTGATTTCTCGGAGAACTAGCTCCACTTTCTCCTCTCGCTTTTTCGACCGAATTTTGAGTTGTAAGTTTTTTACTTCTAGTACCGTAGGTCAGGGTAGTGTAGTACCGTTTATCTACCCCTTTGTTGCCTTCGTCAATGTCTGAAGTAAATGAACCCAAGGTTTTAGTAACGTCTACCACTGACGTCGGTACTTTAATTTCTGTGTACGAGGAACCTTCTTTGTGATACTGTTTTGGTCTGTCGTATAATTTTTCGTCTCTGTAATGAAACGGTTGAATCCAGACATATCACTTTCGATACCAAAAAGGTCATCAGTACATGTCTATACTCTCAACCTGGTATTTCTTCCGACTCGCGGTTTCTTGACTACGAAAACTTGACACTACGACCTCTTGAGAACTCTCAGGGAGCCTGTCGCTCCTCTAGTTTGTTCAGTTAGGATTTCCTTTAGTTGGGACCTATAAGTAACCTTCCCGACTACGACTTCGACTTCAAGGTTATGAAACCGGTGGACTACGTTTCTTGACTGAGTAACCTTTTCTGAGACTACGACCCTCACTAACTCCCGTCCTTCTCTTCCTCTACTGTCTCCTACTCTACCAAACTACAGTAGTAACTGAGTTACCTGTACTCAAACTCGTTTGAGGCCCTCTATCACTTCCTGTCCCTTCGGACCGTACGACGTCAGGTGCCCCAGTGTCTCTCAGCCTGTACTGAATCACTGACTTGTTGTTCACAAGTGATTCACAAACTATAAATAAGACTTTAAAATTTATGTCCAGTTATAAAAGAACCGTCAAATCCCGAACAAAAACTCAATGGAAAAGAAGGAAAGACTTTTAGTCCTGTGAACGGGTAGAAGTCAGAAGACCGTGAAGTAAGAGACAGTAAAGGAGACTCTGTTTCTAATGTAGCCTCTTACGGAGGTCCAGGGACCCTACAATAAACAGACTCGAATCTAATATACACCGAACTACGGAATAGGTTAGTGAATGGAACCCGAAGTTAGAGGGGGAATACAAGGAGCAAAGTGGTAAACTTCATTTTAGCGGACACGCCGGACGATCCGACGGGAGGGAACACACAATTCCAATGTGCGTGGTGTTCGGGTTCGGGAGACGATAGGAATGCGTCTGAAACTTTCGTGAAACGTAGACAGAGCTGGTCAAAAGGAACCGAAGACAAGCGACTCCGAAGCCACGAGACGACTGTGATGGGAAGGTCTAGGGTGGTTAGAAGAGCGACGTAGAACTCAAGACGCAAAGGGTAACGTAGAACACGCGCACGTGAAAAGTTGGGAGCGAGTGACCTTTCGTCGTTCACGTCGACGTGTGTCGCGAGACATTTTGAGGGAAAAGAAAGAACGGTCGGTACAAACGTTAACATGACCGAACCTTAAAGGCCCAAAATAATGGAGGACCTCGTCGGAAGAAAATGCCATACTAAAATAAGTTGTGTAGAACAGAATCAAATGGCAGTGTCGGTGTGACACTTAGGTCGACTTACATTCAAAGAGGTAAGTTCTCTATCCATTGGTCAGCGTGTTTCCCGTACGCACTATTCAGTGAAGTCAGCACAGGCTGAGAAACGCTGGTGGTCCAGTAACATCGGGTGGTCCGAGGAGACAGGTGCCCTAAAAGGTCCGTTCTTATGACCTCACCCAACGGTACGGGAGGTGGTCCCCGAGCAGGGTTGGGTCCCTGGCTTGAGTGCAGAGAATACAGAGGACGTGACCATCCGTCCAAGAAATGGTGATCGTGGTGGAGCGTGTCTCTCTAAATCCGTTTTGGGGTTTCTGTGGGTCGTTCGGTCACCTGGTCGGGACCTACGAGGTCAAAGAATCGACTTTCTACCAAAGGAAACGGGTGTGGTCGACTCTGTCCACAGACCGGGGCGTGGACCATCCCGACCTCGTTTGTCGAAATACCTTCTGTTAAAAAGGTGTCTGGTCCTGCCCCCAACCCCCCCCATCCCCCCATTTCCCCATTCCTCCCCACCCTCCCGTCCTACCAAACCCCTACTAAGTTTGCGTAATGTAAATAACACGTGAAAATAAAGATAATAATTACGTAGTCGAGGTGAAGTCCAGTGGTCCGTAATCTAGGGTCTCCAACCCTGGGGACGGAATTTCAAGACCTCCAGTCCAGGTATCAAGGGAGAGCAAAGAGGGTCCCTCCCTTTAAAACGTACCTCCTCTGGAACAGATCTTAAGGTAGAGAGGTTGAAACGACGGACCTTCCTTACTGTTAAGGAAATTGCGGTTATCCGTTCGACAGGAGTGGACCAAAGTTTCCTCGGGGGAGAGTCCGTCCTCCCTCCCACGATCCGTGAGCCCCGTATCTCCGAAGGCCCAGAAAGGAGATGGAGAGAGAGTCAGAGTGTGTGTGTATAAGTCCGTGTGTGAGATGCTTCGTGAGATCCAGAAAGAGGGAGAGAGTCACACACAGACAGTGTGTGTGTGTGTGCGTGCGTGTGAGTCTCAGTGTCACAACCCGAGACCTGTCGGGAGACGCTAGTCTTGTGGGGAGAGGGGAGGGGAGAGAGAACCGATTGTCGAGGAGTCATGGGTAGGTGAGCGGGGATCGGAGTCGGGGCCCCAGTGAGTGGTAGGTAGGACAGGTGGAACGGGACGAGGTCCTGCCAGGGGCTGCCTCCCTCCGTCGCCCGGGGACGCTTGGCCGTTTCCTGTCCCCCAGAGGCCACGACCCAACGACCGCGCGGGAACGGAGTGTCAGGCCGCGAGCGTCCGGGATCGGGTCTCGCCCCAGAAGGGGAGCGGCGCGCCCGTCGCCGGCCCTACCTTCCGAGGGCTCGGCGCGTCGACGGGCGGGCCGAGATCCGAGATGGCGGGCGACGGCCGACAGGCGGCGACCGCGAGGGTCCGGTCCCCCTCCCCCGAGCGCGGCGCGGTACGCCAGCAGTACCGTGGGCCGTGTGGACACAGCGGCGTCGCGGGGGAACGGGCGCGCGGGCCGGGGACCGGAGAAGGGTCTACACCGAGGGAGGCGTCCTTGCCTCGTGGGGAGGTTTCATCTCCTGTTGGGTGACTGGTGACGTCGGAGCCGACGCTGTATTGAGAAACACAGGGAGAGGGACACTGAGGGTAGGGTCGCGGCCAGGGGATGAGGAACAGGCGCGGCATCTCCTCGGACTGGGGGTCGGTTGGTGGGACCACCTGTCCGGGGACTCCGGGAGGATTCTTCCCCTACTCTCCGTCGACAGTGTGTGGTATTCCACTCCTCTCGTTCCCTGTCACACAGGCGTCTGTCAATTAAGGTGTTGAGCTTAATTGACCGGTCCGCGAGTGGTCTACAGATGAGGACCCTTTCACAGAATGGACGTCGACTCGGAGTCAAAGACGCAAACACTTTAACAAAACTCCCTTCATTTACTCTACTACAGTTTCAAAGACGGGTCGTACATCATCTACGGGTTATTCACCAGGGAACCCGACCTACCCTCCGGTGGAGGGAGGGTGGTAAGGTCGGGACCAGTTCGTGGTGGTATCTGAAAACAGTAAACTAACTTCTAGGGTCCAAGGTCCGGTCTCTTCCGTTACCGTAAGGTGAGGTCATGAGAACGGACCTTTTAGGGTACCCGTCTCCTCGGACCATCCGACGTTAGGTACCCCAACGATTCTCAGTCTGTGCTGACTCGCTGAAGTGAAAGTGAAAAGTGAAAGTACGTAACCTCTTCCTTTACCGTTGGGTGAGGTCACAAGAACGGACCTCTTAGGGTCCCTGCCCCCTCGGACCACCCGACGACAGATACCCCAGCGTGTCTCAGCCCGTCCTGACTTCACTGAATCGTCGCCGTCGTCGTCCAAAGTCCGTCTACCTTCTCTCACTTACCGGGAAAGAAGGGAAGGGACCCCAAATAGGACCTCCCTGAGACCCCTTTGCTAAGGGTGGTCCGGTGAAGGATCGGAGGGAATAAGGAGATCGGGTAAGAGACTGGGTGGCCGACCACCTCAGAGCCCTGACCTCCCCGGAATCTCCTGCGACTCATATTGGGACTGGACCCGTTCACAGAACTAGGATTACCGGTCGTCACCCATAAAGACAGAAGGTAAGTGAGACAGAAGGGGTCCTGTCGGGAAGTCTCTCGGACATCCTCCCTCCCGTGGGGGTGTCCAGACGGGAAGACGTCCACTTTGTAGACTCAAAGAAACCTGAAAACCGAAGGACACTGAACGGAGTCAAAGTAGACATTTACCCCTACTATCGGATAGAGGATCTCAACACTTCTACTTTCTTCAAGGAGATACATTTCGAGAACCTGATCGTGAACTGTTTTCTCTAGTTATATTCAACCAATATAGTAATGATAGAACTGAGATGGAAGGACTCCTTCACGAGTTTCAAAGGAACTGTCAGTCCTGGGTCCTGACCCTGTCCAGAATAGCCCGGGAAAACTCGTTACGTCTCAAGTCCTTTGCCGATAATTTTGACGTGTGAGGTCGGGACGGCAAATAAAATACACACTAAAACCTTTTCAATATATTGGAGTAACGCGGAGTCAAAGAGAAGTAAATGTTTTATCCCTACTATTATCATGGACCACTACGATTCAGTACAGGTTGAGAACGCTGGGGTGGTCTGGGGAGACAGGTGCCTTAAAGGGTCCGTTCATATGACCTCACCCAACGTAAAGGAAGAGGTGTCCTAGAAGGACTGGGTCCCTACCTTGGATGTAGAGGACGTGACGTCCGACAAAAGACATACCGTCCGTCTAAGAATTGGCGACTCGGATTATATATCAATCCGTGAATTTTGTCACGGACCGTATCATCCACGATTTATTTACACTCGATATAAATAATGCACCCGAAAATTATCAAGTCCTCCTCTGCTCCCTGTTTTCCCAGGGTCAACGCTGGAGACCCAGACCAGGTAACCGTCCGTTCGACCGGGGACTAAGGGGGCTCACCAGTCCTACAGTCAGAGTCGTTTCTTCTCAGGGACGGTCTCAGCGGTAAACAACGTCCTTCCGCCTGGGGAAGGTCCCGGACTTTGACCAGAGAACAGATTGTGAGCCTTTACTTAACAGGCTCCTCTGTGTACACGACTGTTTCGTTCTCTAAAATAACCCTTTCCTGTGGGCCCACCTCTCGACCGGTCTCACGGGACTGACCATTCCTTGTTCTCTGAAATAACTGGAGAGAGGGGAAGGGAGAGAGAAAGGAGAGGAATTGGGAAGGATAGGAAGGGACAAAAAGATCAGGGGGCCAGGACCTGCGTCCTTAGACCAGTTTCCCGGGAGTCGGACTCGACTCCTAACCTCTGACTAGTGGAGGAGAACCGTCTCTTGAGCTTAAGACCAAGACCAGACCAGACTAAAACTCATCCCGGCTCAAGGTCAGGAGGGAAGAGACCTCCGGATCCCTTTTCAAGGTATTACGGACCCGTAGACATCCACCGTCCTCTGCAGACAGTCCGGTGGGGAAAGTGAGGGGGGTGGAGGACGGAGGAGGGGGAAGAAGAAAGTTGGACCGAAGGAAAGGGGGGAACTTTAGAAACTACAATCATGAACCTAAGAACATAAATTCCCGAAGGGACCACCACGTCTCCAATTTCACAGACGGACGTTACACTCTCTGGACCCAAGTTAGGGACCCAGCAGTTCTAGGGGACCTCTTCCATTACCGTTGGGTGAGGTCTTAAGAACGAACCTCTTAGGGTACCTGCCTCCTCGAACCACCCGATATCAGGTATCCAGCGTTTCTCAGTCTGTGCTGACTCGCTGAAGTGAAAGTGAAATTATCAAGTCAAAGTGGAAAAAACCAAGGGGGAAAAGGGGGAGGGAAAGAAGAAAGAAATCGTCGGTGTAGTAAAATCACGTAATTGCATTCGAGCACTAGTCAAGGGGTTTGAGTGGGAGAAAAAATAAACTTACCAAGACTTAGTCTCGGTGAAAGAGTTGGAAGAGAGAAGAGAAAATGTCTGAAGAAAGGAAGTGGTAGTCTTAGAAACACGGTACGGGTTCCTGTTCACCATGGTAAGTTTTGTTTGAGTCGTAAAGTCGGGAACTCCTGGTCCGTCCCGTCACGGTACCTATCTTTCTGTACCCACACTTTAGTCAAAAGTGGTAAATAATGTGTACGTCGGGACACATTCAACAAATCCGGGAAATTGGAGGAAAAGGTGTAGAAATTTTTCCTTAAATAGTAGAAGAAGAGTTCTGACGACACTCCTAATTTTCAGTTCCTGGTGTCTGTGTCACAGGAAGGAAGAGGGGTTTCAATACCCACCTCCGTCTTGTCTAACGAACTCATTTTCGGAAAGGTACGTTTAAAATTTTCACAGCGGAAAGTGAGGGGAGGGATGAGGTTTCTTGGAGGGTCCTTTGTACGGGTGGTGACGAGACAAACTCTAGTACGGAGGAGGATCCCAGTGGACTGGCAGTCAGACCCCATGACGGTCGGAACTTGGAAGTCGGTTCGTTTCGTAGTAACGAGAGTAAATTATGTACTTTGGTGACTCCAATTACGGAATGGGTTACACTGTGTCGACCCGTCATCTCCGTTCTCGTGAGGACCCCTGAAGATCCCTTAACCGAGACAACGGGAAGTGGGATCGGAGGGAAGTTGCAAGAACCGGTAAACTCTCGTAGACTCTTTAATACTCACACCAGTGGGTTCCGAGTCTTCGTCGGGGACGAGTAGACCCCTCGGGAAACAGAAAGTCCCGAAGGGTAAGATGGGTAAGACCAGTTCGGGAAGTAAAGTCTCCGCGACGAGGGGTGGGGTGGGGTGGGGGTTATCGACATCGACCTGGGGACACAACACAGGGGCCCTCACAAGATTGGTAGTCAAGGTGGAAGGAACTTTGACTANACCTGGGGACACAACACAGGCGCCCTCACAAGATTGGTAGTCAAGGTGGAAGGAACTTTGACTAAAAATAGACTTTTCGACCTACGTCCTCCACCGTCCCCCGGTACCCTAATTCTTCCGGGAACTTCCCTCTTCTCAAAGGACACAACTGACCTTGGACACACCTGTGGACGAACCTTTTCGCAGACTTCCCTTCCCCCTCCTCTATCTTTCTCTGGACTTCAGTTCGAAAGGGAAACTGAAGACTCCCTTCAGTTTCTCCGTTTTCTGACTCGTTTCGTCATCGGCAGTCGGTGTCCTCCCTCCCAAATCACCCGCCACCACTTACACCCCCTCGACTCCGGGTCGGTCGTTGGACCGACTCCAAGTCCGACTGTCACGCGGTGCACAATCGAACGCGCTACGACATAGCCCCGTAGTCCTCGGAGACCAAGATCTCGTTCGAGATGAACGACACATTGGAGTTCGTTCACCAAGGTGGAGAGACCCGTAGTCACACTTCTCCCTCTGCCTAACCTTCGTTTAGTAAACCACTAACGATTAGAGTAGAGGGTCAGGAGCTTAAGGATCGAGGGTCACTTGTGTTCTGTCCTCTCAAGACGGAGAAAGGTCTAACCGAGTAGTAGGGAGGGCAGGGGACGACCGACAAGGAGGACGAGACGACAGGAGGGTCCCTTTCTGCGGGGGGGGGTGATGGACGTGTCGGACGTGTGAGAGGTCTACTGTCTGAGTCCCGGGTGCCCCCGACCTGTCCCCTCCGGTCACGTATTTACTTACGCCGGCCCGTGCCGGTGTCCCCGTGAGGACGGACCGAAGACGGTGGGTCGAGGACCTCTAGCGACGGTAGTCTTACATCCGAGTCCCAACGGTCGAAAAGACTAAAAAAGTCTTCGATCTTCGGGTCTATAAAAAGTACTTAAAGTCGAGAGTTAAAATTTACCAACCCGTTGCTTGAGTTTTAATGAAAATTTGTAACACGTCCGGTTTGTTTTATGTAGACACCCGACTTAAGTCGAGTTCCGGGAAAACGTTCAAGAACTTCGAGATGTCCGGTGACCAAGAGTTGGAACCGACGTGTAATCTTAGGATATGTCCTTGAATTTTTTTTCTTCAGTGGTCAGGACCCTGGTATCACGTCTGGTTAACTTAGTTCAAAGACCGTCCGTCCCGGACCCTTAGTCATGAAAAAGTTTTGAAAGACTCACTAAGATTATGCACCCGTTCCGCCTCTGGGTGACGTTCGGGGAAGAACCGAAAAGGGGAAGGTGTTTCCAGAGTACCTCGAGTGGTAGTCGATACCCCTCTTTACTTACTCACTCACTCACTCACTAGGGGAACAGACACCGAGTGGGGGTATGTTAAGGGTTTAGTACCTAGATTAACACGGGGAAGACACCTGCAGGTCCAGGGAGGGTCTCATTTGAATTTAAGGAGGTCCCTGAAGGGATCACCGGGTCCCTGAGAGACGAAGGTGACATCCCAAGTTGGGGATCAATCTCTTATGACTAAAGACGTATGACGCTCCAGTTCTCTGTTTTGTTTTGGAGGAGGTATACGGTATGTTGGGGGAGTGTTGGACGTCGGAGCTCAGGATGACGAAGAGGGAACTAGTGGGTCTGAAGGGAGCCACTCGTAGGGACGAGAAGGACAACTTCTCGAGGCACGGAAACGACACGACAAGGGTGACGGACCGATGGAGGACTATATGGTGAGGAATAGAGAGGAGTGGACGGGTAGTCGGTCAGGGAACAGGGTAGGAGAGACGAGGGTGTAGAGATCTCGTCGATGATCTGGTTGTAAAGGGGCAATCAGAGCGGAACCTCTAAAATTCGGGGTGGGTGAGGTACGACTCCGGTTAATGTAGTGGTCTATTATCAAAAATTTCTAGGGGTCCACTAAGATGACATGTCGTTTCAAACTCTTAGTGACAGAACTATGACTTCATGATAAAGGGAAGGGTGTGGACAGAGAGATTGATCGGATATTGGTGAGGAAGAGACAGGGTTGGCCCTCGTCTCTAGGAACCAACAAACGGTGGTATGGGATCGTAGGAAGGAACCCCCCACCTCACGTGCTCCCGACACGACCGGAGAGGGCCCGTGGGGGACAGGAGATTCGTATATCTCCACACGAGACTCTACGGGTTCCCTTAACCCTCCACGGGTGCGTCTCCCGACTGTACTTCGACGTCTCAAGGACATCCTACAGAGAGGTCACCGTCCTTTCAGTCGTAGAGGTCACCCTCTGAACTAGAGAGAGGGACCGACCTTTACGTAGGTCCGGAAACCCCACTCCTTCCGGTGACCACAAGGTGGTAAAGAATTTCCTAGTCTTAGATGTCCCCTCCCCTTCCCCCAGAATCGGACCGCCGTTGTACCGAGAGTCCTTCGTCACTGCGACGGTCGTAAAAGTCGTAGACAAACCACCGCCCCCGTCCTTATTGGGACACTTCTCACTCCGGTCCCCTCGAAGTCTCTCTGACTCCAAATCCGGTCTCACCCGAGGGAAGGACCCTCAGTCCTTCACGGGGAGAAAGAGGAAGCTGTCGGTTGTAAAGGAAGTTTGACCAAATTTTACGGTTAGTTACTCGAGAGGGGTTCCTTCTCAATAAACGTAAATATTTACTGTTCGGCTCCACGATTACCGACTGAGTGAAGGGTGTCGTGTCGGTCCCTCCTTCCTCTCCGGTCTTCCCGGTTCGTCTTCTCGAGTCATGAGTCGTTCCTGGGGTCTTTCTTGGGTTCCGGTCTCGACCTTCGGACTCGTAAGACCCGAGACGCGACGTACAGCAACCCATTCCCGAGGTGAACGGGAGACCTTGTGAGAGAGACCTCGAGTCATAAGGGTAGACATTTCACCCTCTCGATACCTGGTCTTCTTGAAGGTTGAGACCCCAGATGGAAGAGACTCTTGGGTCCGATTTCTCAGGGGAGTCCTCCTCCCCGACCCCGGTGTGGTTCTTTGAGGTCGAGAGACCGACCCCAGGATGGGGGACTCCTACCCAAATTCCGAAGATCCAGTTCCACCCCAGTCCAGTCGTAGTGTCCTGGTCTCTTCATTACCGTTTCACAACTCCGGAAAACCCGTTCCACGCGTCGCGAGACCCCGTCGTCCCGGAGGTAGTCTATTCTATCTCGGAAAACATTTGGTAAAGGGTCCGGGACCAGTGGTTAGGGACCTTTATGCCTGAACGAAAACAACGGGGTGGCTAATTACAGACTGGTACTGGTCCAAGAGACAGCAGAGGTCGAGAGGGTGGCTAATTACAGACTGGAACTGGTCCAAGAGACAGTAGAGGTCAAGAGTCACAAAGTGGACCCTTTAACTTTATTTTTGTCATCGAGGGAGGGTGTGACACCCCTTCATGAGACGTGTCAGTGTCTACACGCCACTCGACGACCATATCTAAAATAAAATCGATGAAAAGTTGAGGAGACACTTGAAGACCAAGAAAGGAGAGGGGAGGTAGACACCTACCAAGGGTAGGAAATGGTCTTTGTGTCTCGTCCACCAAGTCGAACCAGGGTCCTTATAATTGTAGGACCGTCCTCTTAGCCAGTAATCTTTTCTTATGGGGTTTGGATCTCTACTCCGGTTCTACCATTGACGTACATACGTACTTCGAGATAAACGTCCCGAACGGATGCTTTACAAGGGGACACGGAGACAGTCAATGGCAATGAATTCCCGTGTCTGTCTCTTCCACTACCGTGGGGTGAGGTCATGAGAACGGACCTTTTAGGGTACCTGTCTCCTCGGACCATCCGACGACAGGTACCCCAGCGATTCTCAGTCTGTGATGACTCACTGAATCGTCGTCGTCGTCGTCGTTCTCGTGTCTACGAGTCTCCAATGTACCATTAAGCACCTAAACCCAGGTCATCTTTTGTTATAGTTGGGATGACAACCGACAAGTAACGGAACATCCTGTGACTGGTCACAACGTACATTGTCACTAGTATAAAGTTGTAATAAAAAAGAAGCTCCTAATACGTTTGCGGGACCCTTAGTCGAAATGACAGAACCAAGGGAGTAATTGATTACTCGACTTATTTTAGAAACTGTGTGCTAGTAGGATATAAATATTTTGAGTACAAAAATCGAAGACTTTTAATGTGAAACCGTGACGGATAGTGTCCCTGAAACTCTTATACTCTCCCCTAGAGTCTCAGTAGCTTTCAGTTCGAAGAGTTGGAACTTATACGGGTACCTAGTACACTTTCACCGAGTCAGCACAGGCTGTGAAACGCTGGGGTACCTTAAGAGGTCCGGTCTAATGACCTCACCCATCGGAAAGGGAAGAGGTCCCCTAGAAGAGTTGGGTCCCTAGCTTAGGTCCAGAGGGTGTGTCGTCCGTAAAGTCCACCTAAGAAATGGTCGACTGAGCGTTGCCTTCGGTAACACTGAGTACGACCCCCTCTGCCCACCATCACCAATTTTGTCTGAGACCCGACGTTGTTCCTCTCTTCTGACCCCTTCGCCACAGGAGGGAGGGTGACTCGAGCGACTCAAAGACCCGAACCGGACGAATCCTGTGGGAAGAAATCACGAATCAAGTCGACAGTGAGTCAGCACAGGTTGAGAAACACTGGGATATTTGGTGTCGTGCGGTCCGGAGGGACAGGTAGTGGTTGAGGGTCTCGAGTAGGTTTGGGTACAGGTAGCTCAGACACTACGGTAGGTCGGTAGAGTAGGAGACAGAAGGGGAAGAGGAGGACGGGAGTTAGAAAGGGTCGTAGTCTCAGAAAAGTTTACTCGGTTAAGAAGCGTACTCCACCGGTTTCATAACCTCAAAGTCGAAGTTGTAGTCAGGAAGGTTACTTGTGGGTCCTGACTAAAAGAAATCCTACCTGACCAACCTAGAGGAACGTCAGGTTCCCTGAGAATTCTCGGAAGAGATCGTGGTACCAAGTTTTCGTAGTTAAGAAGCCGTGAGTCGAAAGAAATATCAGGTTGAGAGTGTAGGTATGTACTGGTGACCTTTTTGGTATCGGAACTGATCTGCCTGGAAACAACTGTTTCATTACAGAGACGAAAAAGTATACGACAGATCCAACCAGTATTGAAAGGAAGGTTCCTCATTCACAGAAAATTAAAGTACCGACGTTAGTGGTAGACGTCACTAAAACCTCGGGTCTTTTTATTTAAGTCGGTGACAAAGGTGACAAAGGGGTAGATAAAGGGTACTTCACTACCCTGGTCTACGGTACTAGAAGCAAAAGACTTACAACTTGAAATTCGGTTGAAAAAGTGAGAGGAGAAAGTGAAAGTAGTTCTCCGACAAATCAAGAAACGAAAGACGGTATTCCCACCACAGTAGACGTATAGACTCTAATAACTATAAAGAGGACCGTTAGAACTAAGGTCGAACACGAAGGAGGTCGGGTCGCAAAGAGTACTACATGAGACGTATATTCAATTTATTCGTCCCACCGTTATATGAGGAAAAGGATAAACCTTGGTCAGACAACGAGGTACAGGTCAAGATCGACAAAGAAGGACTGGACGTATGTCCAAAGAGTTCTCCGTCCAGTCCACCAGACCATAAGGGTAGAGAACTTCTTAAAAGGTGTCAAATAACACTAGGTGTGTCAGTTTCCGAAACCGTATCAGTTATTTCGTTTTTAACTACAAAAAGACTTTGAGAGAACGAAAAAACTACTAGGTCACTTACAACCGTTAAACTAGAGACCAAGGAGACGGAAAAGATTTTGGTCGAACTTGTAGACCTTCAAGTACCATGTGTATAACGACTTCGGACCGAACCTCTTAAAATTCGTAGTGAAATGATCACATACTCTACTCACGTTTACACGCCATCAAACTCGTAAGAAACCGTAACGGAAAGAAACCCTAACCTTACTTTTGACTGGAAAAGGTCAGGACACCGGTGACGACTCAAAAGGTTTAAACGACCGTATAACTTACGTCGTGAAAGTGTCGTAGTAGAAAGTCCTAAACTTTCTCGAGTTGACCTTAAGGTAGTGGTGGAGATGATCGAAACAAGTATCACTACGAAGGATTCCGGGTGAACTGAAGTGTAAGGTCCTACAGACCGAGATTCACTCACTAGTGTGGTAGTACTAATAGACCCAGTACTTCTAGAAAAAACATATCAAGAAGACACATAAGAACGGTCGAGCAGAATTATAGAAGACGAAGACAATCCAGGTATGGTAAAGACAGGAAATAGCTCGGGTAGAAACGTACTTTACAAGGGAACCATAGAGATTAAAAGAACTGCTCTAGAGATCAGAGAGGGTAAGACAAGAAAAGGAGATAAAGAAGCGTAACTAACGACTCCTTCCGAAAGAAGAGAGAGGAACGATAAGAAACCTTGAGACGTAAGTTTACTCATATAGAAAGGAAAAGAGGAAACGAAAAGCGAAGGGCAGAAAAGTATCAATAAACATTCCGGAGGAGTCTGTTGGTAAAACGAAAAAACGTAAAGAAAAAGAACCCCCACCAGAACTAAGGACAGAGGACATGTTACAGTGCTTGGAGGCAGGTATCAAGTAGTCCGTGAGATAGTCTAGATCAGGGAATTTAGACAAAGAGTGAAAGTGACATATCAGTATTCCCTAAAGTAAATCCAGTATGGACTTACCAGATCACCAAAAGACGTGAAAGAAGTTAAAGTCAGACTTAAACCGTTATTCCTCGAGTACTAGACTCAGTGTCTGTTGAGGGTCAGAACAAAGACGATACACCTCGGAGAGGCAGAAACGGACGTTTCTTATATTAGTTAGACTAAAGTCACAGTCTAACACTACAGGTACACATCTCAGAAGAGAACACAACAACCTTCTCCCACAAACGATACTGGTCACGTAAGAGAACCGTCTTACGATAATCGGAAACGGGACGAAGTAAGACATGAGGTTCCGGTTTAAACGGACAATGAGGTCCACAAAGAACTGAAGGATGAAAACGTAAGGTCAAGGGATATTACTTTTCCTGTAGAAAACCCCCACAATCAAGATCTTCAAGAACATCCAGAAGTATCTTAACAAGAATCTCAGACTCTTTTTACCGTTTATACCTATCACTAAGATCCGTAGAAGAGTAGTAACTTCATCTAGTACTTTATTTAGGACCTAGATACTTATAGGTTAAACTAAGTCGTCTATATTCTAGGTTTTACTAGGAATAAAACGTACATTTTCCCTTATATATACTTATACAAAAGAGTAAATATAAACTGAAAAATCTGATTTAAGGTATAGAGACAGTCCCAACCGACTCCTGACTTATTTATTACCATGTAACTATGTTACTTTATAAAAAGTCGGTAATTTTTCTTCGTTCACTGGAATAATGCATAGTTTTACCTTGTTCAGAAGTTAAATAAAACAATTTACTTTTTTCACTTCACGTCTCGTCAGTCACACATATTATATAACGGTAAACCCATTTCGGTAATTGTTCAATATGTATTACACTTATACATATTTATTCACATCCCCACACTTATCCTTTGACAGTTCTCACAACGGAGGAGTCTTTCTTTGACTCACGAACTCCATCCCGCACACGGTCAATGACAACCTATTTGTGGGTTGATAGGTTGTTGGAGTGGATCAGGAACTTGAAGGAAAAGAGTCAAAAGAGTTTGACAAAGGAGAAGGTAAAGAGGGTCCTGGATCCCGAAAGAATGAGTAGAGACACACGGGTCAAAAAGAGTCTCTTAAGTGAGTTTTTAAGTGTGATCTGCCACGAATCATTTAATATGAGAAAGAAGGAGGGGAATAAGTGATTACGGATAGATGGGATAAGAACGTGTCGGGACAACAGACAAGTTACAATTCCTACTGTCTTTTTACGACTAAAACAATTCCCAACTTCATCAAAGGTTAGGTCCTCTACTTTCTTCTAACTAAATTTGATAGGATAAAGGTAAAAGGTCTATGAATTAAAAAATCAGAAAAAAATCGTCGAACTCGTCATACTTTAAATAGTGTACTCTTTACATAGTGACAGGAAATGTCACCGGTAGTCTATTACTTTACTTAGAACAGTAAAAAGGAACGTTCAAAGTTATAGTCACTTATCTTCCTGATTACTTACGACTAATTTACGATTAATTTTGAAGTCTTAAAAGAACTTTTTTTTTTACGTCTAAGACTAAGTCTTCCAGACCCCTCCCTCGGTAGGAGACCCAGATTGTAGGGGGGTCCACGGTAACTACGTCGAGTAGACTTCTGGTGTGGTTCTCGTTCTCGGGGTAGGTTGGAGAGTTGAAACCCATATCCTTAGGAAGAACTTTAGGATAGTTCCCAACCTCATCCTAGTGTCCTTCTCCCACTACGATTCGGCTTTCGCTACCAGTGTCACCCTCCGATCACGTATGACCGGTGGGCCCTGAGGTAATCCTTTTCGGGTCGGTGTTGTGGTACCGCACACTCCCGTACACACACGTGCGAGTCACCGAAGTGAACAAAGACTGAGAAACGTTGGGATATCTGACATCGGGTCGTCCGAAGAGACAGGTCCCTAAAAGGATCGTTCTTGTGACCTCACCCAACGGGAAGAGGTTCCCTAGAAGGGTTGGGTCCCTAGTTCGAGTACAGAGGACGTGACCGTCCACCTAAGAAATGACGACTCGGTCGTCCCTTCGGGGCGAACACTCCCTACCTTCTGGCTTCGATTCTGAAGGATGACGAACAGTCAGGAACCCCACTGTTTCCGGGACTCCGAGCACGTGTGGACCCCACGACCTCCTTGTCACCCTCCGGTCACACGGAGGGTCACGTCACTTCACGTCACTTCTTCCCCCTCTTTTCCTGGTCTCTTCATTACCTCCCTTCGAGTGTGGCCCAGGATCTCTGGTGACATTCCTGAGCCGAAAATGTGACTTCACGGTACCTCTGGGACCTCCTACACCCCTCCGTCCCTGAATCCTAAATTTCCCTAGGAGACCCCTTAAGGGACCTCCAGGTCACCAATCCTAAGGTGTGAAAAGGGTGGTCCCGGGTCCAAGTTAAGGACCAGTCCCTTGATTAGTTAGGGACAAATGTTCAGTGTGTCGTGTCGATTTCTGTTAAAAAAAAAAATTCATTATTTTCCTAGGAGACCCACGACGCACCCCCTCTTTGTCTCTGAGAAATTCCACGTCTCCACCCCCGGGACGAAACTCAGGCCAAATGACCAAATGAGTCCACCCACACCTTAGACGTAGCATTTTGTGGGGCTACCGAATCAGAATACGTCAGGCCTCTAGGTCCTGGTGGGAACAGGTTGGTTGGGGGTCCCAGGTACGAACAATGAGAGATCCAAGTAACTTCCCAAGTGAGGGTCCACACCGGACGTACGCGACAGCACAGACTGACAAAACGCTGGGGTATCTGACATCGGGTGGTTCGAGGGGACAGGCAACCTAAAGGGTCCGCTCTTATGGCGGTAAAGGATGAAGTCCCCGAGAAGGGTTGGGTTCCTAGCGTGGGCGTATAAGACGAAACCATCCACCTAAGAGATGGTGACTTGGTGGACCCTTGGGTAAAAGACCCATTGACCACGGTTACTCGATCTGACGTAGTGCTGACCGTGGGTAGCCTCAACGCAGCACACCGTCAAGACGTCCCGGGTGGGGACTTCTGTGGGATTAAGTTCACAAAAGGTAGATCTCCTCTCCCCCACAGGTCCATGGGAACCGACCAGTCTTGGACCTACATGTGTCGTCTCGTACTCGGAGTCGACTGAGGACCGGTTCCGAGACTCAATATACTCAATAATCATGTTGACTCGACACTTCTACCCCGTGGTCACTCGACAGTCAGACGAGTAAAGGACACCCTGCTTCAGAGGGTAGTCGTAGGTCTACAGGAGGTCCCTACGCACTGTTTGTCGAGACACGAAGGGACTCTCCGTCCAAGAACAGTCCCGTGAGCTCAACTCGGGTGTGTTCCCGACCACGCTCGTCTTCCTACTCCTTCGAGCATACTTTACCCGTATTACGACTGGCGGTTCCCGATGAATGGAGATGGTGGACTCCGTACTGTCCTCCGTCAGAATCGTGGGTAAAATACCTACTCTTTTCGTTCCCAGTCCCCGAGAAGTATTCTTACACTACCCTCTTTCTTGTACACTCACCTTTTTCGTCACCGCAGAGGGTAGGGTCGGTCGGAGGTCGAGTTTGGGGTCGAGGTGAAGAAGACTCCGTATGTAATTGGGGATCCGGGATTCCGACAGGAGCAGACGTTTCACTCCTGGTTCCTGCACAACGACTATCATTTGTTCTTCTGTATCTTCGCGACAGGTCCGACTATTTGTCATCCCCGGGTTACTCACGAGGACAAGCCTGTGTCTCGTCGACCTGAACACGGGGAAAAGACTCCCTGTCCAAGTCGGGTGAGTCGGGACTCTGAGTACAGGTGTCTCACTAGACTGACGAGAACCTGGGTCGGGTCGAGTACAGGACGGGTCACCGGGTCACTACGTCTGAGGGTCCGGACGGGAAGAACCGGAACCGTAAAGAGGGTCGTGAGACCGGTCTTGAAGGCCCGGGGACGGTTACGAGTGGGAAGGTCCTTGACGAAAGGTGGGGTCCCGGTCGAAAGACTCTTCCCTGTCCGTGCAAAGTCATTTCATTTCCCATTTCCCATTCATTTCCCATCGAGGTTTCAGTCCGGATCCCAGGTTGTGACTTAGACCCCCTCTGATTCTTGGTTTTGGGGATACACACCACTACCTACAATTGATCTGAATGACCCTACCAGTAAAGTGTCAAATATGTGTATCCCTTAACGACAATATGTGGACTTTGATTATATTACAATATACAGTCGACCTAACGATTCTCAGCCTGTGCTGACTCGTTGAAGTGAAAGTGAAAAGTGAAAGTAAGTAACCACTTCCTTTGCCGTTGGGTGAGGTCACAAGAACGGACCTCTTAGGGTCCCTACCCCCTCGGAGTACCCGACGGCAGATACCCCAGCGTGTCTCAGCCTGTGCTGACTTCGCTGAATCGTCGTCGTCGTCGTCGTCGTCGTAAGAGTTCGTTTCGTCGGGAGGTCGGAGTGTGTAGAATGACAGTTGTAATTATTCAGAAACATAGAATAGTATAAGTTGTGTTGTCACGATTAGGTCCTTTAAGAACGGGTCGACATTTAGTAACATAACAAGTAAGATCCTTTAAGGACTTTGGTAGTAAATTTCCTTGTAGCTTGACGGATTGAGAAATCAAAGACGTCGACGACGACGATTCAACGAAGTCAGCACAGGTTGAGACACGTTGGGGTACTTGCCGTCGGGTGGTCCGAGGGGGAAGGGACCCTAAGAGGTCCGTTCTTGTGACCTCACCCGACGGTAAAGGAAGAGGTTACGTACTTTCACTTTTCACTTTCACTTCAGCGAGTCAGTACGGACTGAGAATCGCTGGGGTACCTGACGTCGGGTGGTCCGGGGAGACAGGTACTCTGAAAGGTCCGTTCTCGTGACCTCACCCAACGGTGACGGAAGAGGTTATACGACAGACGACGACGACGACGACGACGATTCAGCGAAGTCAGCACAGGTTGAGACACGCTGGGGTATCCGCCGTCGGGTGGTCCGAGGGGGCAGGGACCCTAAGAGGTCCGTTCTTGTGACCTCACCCAACGGTAAAGGAAGAGGTTACGCACTTGCACTTTTCACTTTCACTTCAGTGAGTCAGCACAGGTTGAGAAGTGTTGGGGTACCTGACTTCACGTGGTCCGAGGAGGTAGGTACCCTAAAAGGTCCGTTCTCATGATCTCACCCCACGGTAACGGAAGAGGATTGAGAAATCATTTGTCGTAGTTTTCTCTCGAATGTCCCTGAAGTGACCGGTAGGTCACAAGTCTTTGACATAAGGGTTACGTCCCCCGTGTCCAAGTTAGGAACCAGTTTCTTGTTCTAGGGTGTCCAGTGAGTTGTGTCGGGGGGGGGGTTTTTTTTTTCTTTTTTTCTTTTTTTTGGCATGTAGAAAACAAGGAAAATTATTTATAAAAAGTGAAAAAAATTAACCTCCTATTAACGATATGTCTTAAACACCAAAAGACAGTATGTAGTTGTTCTTAGTCGGTATCCATGTGGGTACAGGACAGGGAGGGTTTGGAGGGTAGAGGGAGGGGTAAGTAGAGGGAGGGGTGGGGTGGGAAGATCTGACAGTGTCTCGGGGACAAACTTAAGGGACTGAGTATGTCTTTTGAGGACGACCGATAGATGAAACGTATGCCATAACATTTAAAGGTACAAAGAGAGAGGCATGTAGAGTGGGAGAAGGAGGAGGGGAGGGGCACAGGAATCCAGACAAAGGATACAGACAAAGAGGTAACGACGGGACTTTTACTTAAGTGGTAACGACGGGACTTTTACTTCACTGGTCATGGTTGAAAGATCTAAGTTATATATACGCTCTTGTATACCATCAATGACTGAACGAAATGAGACACGTTATCCGAGATCCAAACAGGTGGAGTAATCTTGTCTGAGTTTACACAAGGGAAAATACCGACTCATTATAAGGTAACACATATACATGGTGTCTAAGAAATAGGTAAGTAGACAACTACCTGTAGATACAGCGAAAGTACAGGATCGATAACATTTATCGTGACGTTACTTACAACCCCATGTACACAGAAAAAGTTAATACCAAAAGAGTCTCATATACAGATCCTCACCCTAACGATCCAGTATACCACTAAAATGAGGATCAAAAAATTCCTTAGAGGTATGACAGAAGGTATCACCGACATAGTTAAATGTAACTGAACGTAGTTAAATGTAAGGGTGGTCGTTCCGTTCTCCCAAAGGAAAAGAGGTGTGGGAGAGGTCGTAAATAACAAACATCTGAAAAACTACTACCGGTAAGACTGACCACGTCCCACTGTAGAGTAACATCAAAACTAAACGTAAAGAGATTACTCACTGTAACTCGTAGAAAAGTACACAAACAATCGGTAGACATACAGAAGAAACCTCTTTACACAAATCCAGAGAAAGGGTGAAAAAATAATCCAACAAACAAAAAGACCGTAACTCAACATACTCGACGAACATGTAAAACCTTTAATTAAGAAACAGTCAGAGAGGGTAAGACTCCCAACAGAAAAGTGGAACAAACATCAAAGGAAATGACACGTTTTCGAAAATTCAAATTAATCCGGGGTAAACAAATAAAAACAAAAATAAAGGTAATGAGATCCGCCACCCAGTCTCTTCTATAACGAAACAGTAGCTCACAAGACGGATACAAAAGGAGATTCTCAAAATATCAAAGACTGGAATGTAAATGCAGAAATTCTCGAATGTAGAATTCTGAGAAACTTGGGGAGTGGAGTTTTGCAAAGGAACAACACAGGTGACTAGGATTTGAGATAGTGCTAGAAATACGACAGGATCAGTTCCGTAGGAAGGGACGTGTCTTTCGGGGTGGACTTTGGTCTGAGCCTTTAGAGGAAGAGCACTGACACGGGAGGGATGCGACCGTGCGACCCTTCCGTACCATTTCTAGAGGGACTGGGCCTCTTCTCAACAGAGCCGAGACAGACTGGTTGTCGAGAGTCGGACACTATAAAAACCACTCGGTCGTAAGTCGTTCTTCGTTGTCTCAGCCCCCTCAGAAGACAAACTGGAAACCCCACCCCACTCACCGTCGGACTCAGGTCCGACCAGGTTTTCTGTGTCGATATTACTTCGGGAGTCTTGGTGTCTGTCTCACTCAAGATCTTTCAGGGAACCCCTAGAGGAATGTCGGGGAAGAGAAATGTCTGTCGTCTGTCCCAGGTCTCTCTCCTTTCCTTAAACAGGTTACGTGTCTTGAGTGACGCCAACAATCCATCTAATTTACTCAATTATAGGTATTGTACGAATCTGTGACGGACCATACGTGATTCGAGATATACACAAACAATTTGTTTTCACTACCGTTCCGACCGGGTTTTGAGTTCCGTTTGAGTCCGACTAGAGGGTCTAAATCTTTTGTTTTTGACTGAATTTGGAACTTGGGCCCTCGTCAAAGAGTGAACGTAGTCTTGTGGACCTCAATTTCTAATAATTTCACCTTGCGACCCGAGGTGGAGGTCTCGTAGACTAAGACATCGACACCTCGACCCCACTCTAGAGATTGGTCGAAGGACCGACCAGGACTCTGGGGAGGAACTCTTGAGACCTGGGATTCTTTACTTGGTGATTCCCATATTAAAGACCGTAGTCAGTCCCTCTTTACCGTTCTCCCCGTGTCACCCGGGGAAGTAGGAAGACGTCCATGGTCCAGGGGGTCTGACTACAAATCTGGAGGCGTCGGTGTGTCACAGTCCCGTCCGTAGTTGAGACAGACGGACACGGAGGCGGGTGACACTTATAAGGTTCGACGTTCGACGAAATGGGGTATTAAAGTTAGTTTCCCCGTCGGGGGTCTGACTACAAATCTGGAGACGTCGGTGTGGCACGGTCCCGTCCGTAGTTGAGACGGACGGACACGGAGGCGGGTGACACTTATAAGGTTCGGCGTTCGACGAAATGGGGTATTAAAGTTAGTTTCCCCGTCGGGGAGGAGAAACGGCCACTTACCCCAGTGGTGGGTCCGGTGCACTCTAGACACGGTACTCTTACTTAGTTTGTGGTTGTCCGTCTACTTTGGTTGCGTAAGAAATAACGTCTGACTTCGCTTCCCGAGTGAGTGTGTCACCCGAAACTAAACCCCGGAAGAGACTGACGGGTTCGAAAGGGTCATCCGTACCCGTTTGAGAGGTTCGTCTCATCTTTTGTCGAAGGTCTTCGGTGGGACAGATTCCCGGAATCCACTGTTGGACCCCTTCGTCGTCTCCAATGGGTCCTTCCGGTTCGTTCCGGTCGAGAGGAGAGGACCGCCGAAACCCAGTCAGGGAAATGACCCTCGTGGTGCGTCGGAGACCTTTCTAGTTTCCCCGGGTCCCAGAGACCCCCGCCCAAATCCCCCCGTATTTGTCTGAGTCTGAGGTGGTCACCACGTCTCCCTCACGGCTCTAGGAAGTGGGAGATGAGACTCTTACAGGGGTCCTAGCGGGGTCCGGGGACGAACACCCTTAGTCGGCCGCTAGAAGACTTTACGTCAAAGACCAAGGTCTTCAGATCTTACCCCGGACCCTAAGACGTAAAGATAACTCGAGGGTACCTACGGTTGAGACGTCCGTAGGGGTGTCTGGTGTGATCTCGACGTTCCGAGACCGGCATGTCACAGAAGGACGTATAGCCTTTTCACGTGGGGAAGAAACTGTTCCTTTTGGGGTGAGGTCCTGTGTCAGATCCCATAGGGTTGGTCGAACCCGACCTGACGTCCGGACGAGTGAACAGGGATGACAGGTGCCGACTTGAGGCTTCGGGATCTTCTAGGGTAAAGTCGGAGGAGTTGGACTTTTGTGAAAGGGGGTCTCGAAGTCGTTGGTCCGGAACCTTCTACTCGTCTCGTTTGTGACTAGTGAGTCGTTACCCGGTTGTCACCGGGTTGGTCAGTCGGAGAACGACTCTGGCTTCCGGACCCGTCCCCGTCCGGCACCTCGGCCCCTTCCCCTCACCCGGACCCTCGTAAGACTCTTTCTCAATCACGAGACTCGTCACCAGACTCGAGACTTGTCGGATTGGAGTCCTGTCCTTCTCCCGGTGATCAGGTGTCTACATCCTAGACCCATCAGACCAAACGACGTTCAGGACTCCGGAGGCGATAGAGGAACATCTGGTCCGGTCCACCCAAGACCCGAGACTCAGACGATCGAGGTGTCTACTCTTCCACCCTCCATCTATATAGACCCCTAGGGCCCCAGTCGTCAAAAGGTTTGGTGTCCACACCAGTCCTTCGTTCTCGGGGTCCGGGTACCTCCCTGGTCAACGGGTAAACGGTCCACGACAGGGTCGCAATCGTGACTTTCAGGGTGCAGGGTCCTTTGGGGAGTCAGGGCCCGTTTGTCTCTACCCACCAGTGTGTTAATGGACCGGTGTGGGATCTGAGGTCTAGCTCCCGGATCTCTACTGATCCAGTAGTCCCGAGACCCACCACCGTCGGACCCTTGACCGACCAGTGTTTAGGTCACCAGGTACCACGGAAGACGGGGTTGCACCTGGTTACTGTTCCGTCAGTCGGTTGACAGACTCCCGCCGACACAACCACCGTGTCCACGTTTCCCGACACAAAGAGAGACCCAGCGGCAAGGACGTCGTCCTGACTACGGTCCGTTTTGACCAGTGGTGCCCCCTCCCTACCTCGTCAGACCTGAAGGTCGGGGTGACTAAAGAATCAGTACCCCTTCGTGTCTCGGATGAACTATACGGGGGCGTCCAGGAACCCGGGGATGTGTTTGTAAGAGTCGGCACGGTGTCGCGACCCGGTGTGAGAGAGACGTCGAAAGGACACTGAGGATCGAGGCCAAACGCGGTTAGGTCCCCGGGTCTTCCGACTCTTGCGCCGTGTCACCTCCCGGAGTAGGTCCAGCCAGGAGTCCTTTGTTATTTGTCTACCTCCAACAGAAGGCAGTGAGAGTCCCGTCGACGACCGAGAGGCGTGATCTTTGTTCCGGAGTTTGGGTGTTCCCGGGCCTTTCACGTGTCGTTACGAGTAGGTACCCGGGTCTTCCATGACTACTGAACTTCCATCGAACCTCCATACACAAGACGGTTTTCGGAAGTTCCTCGGTTTTCCTCCGTTTTCGGGGACGGTAACGGGGGAAAGAGTTTAACATTCCGAGTCTCCTGGACGGGGCGAAACGTGTCTTCGACACTCGCACCCCTCAGACCCGAGGTTCGGGGAGGAACGGAGGAGGGAGGTCCATGAGGTCCCGGGTGATGACGAGGCGCGATAGATGGGCCCTGACGGCGTGGGAGGGTGGTGCGCGATGAGTCGGGCGGGCGGGGGTCGGGGGGTTCGAACCGGAGTGTGTCCGGGTACCCTGAGGGAGGGGATCCCGCGGTCCGGTCCACCGGAGACAGGAAACGACCCACCCGTACTCCTCCGTCCGGATCCCACCCCCCCCGGCCCGCGGGAGACCTCTGTACTCGTACAGCTTGAACTACTCGCCACCCCGCTACTGCGCGTGGAGCCGTAAGTCGCCCAACTTCGCGTCCAACTACTCTACGTTCCGTCCGTACCGTCGGTCGAAGAGGTGCCCGTGCAGATAGTCCCTCTTTCCCTGTCCAATCCCCTGTACACCCGTCTCTTCTTCCTACTACCTAAGTGAGTGACATACACCCGAGTCACGGACCGGTCGGGGCACACTCCCCGGTGACCCTGGGTGGTCCCTCTATGTTGGTGTCCGTCCTTTTCGTAGGATAATTTGTCCTAATGGTGAATAGGGTCGGTACGGTGAGGACTCACCTTGAGTGGCTTAACGATTATCCATGAGTTTTATGAACACATGTACACAAGTGCCGTCGTGATAAGTGTTATCGGTCATAGGTGGTTGCTACTTACCTATTTGTTTTACCTCTCTGTTTGGTGTCTTATAATCGAACTGTGTCCGATGTTGTATCTACTCGGACTTTTTGCAAGACGACTTACTTTCTTCGGTCTGCATTCTCTAGTGTCTCATGTACTGAGATGAGAATACTTTACAGGTCTTCTCCGTTTTGGTGTCCCTGCCTTTCATGTAATCACCAACGGTCCCTGACCCCCTCCTTCCGAACCTCTCCCCGACGAATTACCCACGTCCCGGAGGAAACCCCGCTCTTTCATAAAACCTTGATCTATCTGGACTGTCAACGTCTCGTCACAGTTTCATAGTTTACGGCGACTTGACACGTAAAATTTTACCACTTAAAATAGTGTAAAAGAAATATCGATATGATTTGGAACCATGTAAATGTCAAGGAGTGTGGATTTGAAATCCTAGGGAGTCAGAGACCAAGTTCACGGTCCAGTCGGTGTAATTGTCGACACACGGATTTCGTTTAATGATGTAAAGTACAGTATATATACCTTTTCTGTCTTTGAGATGAAACTTTTCTACGTACATGGCATTACAAGTCTCATCGTGATAAATGTTATCGGTCCTGTACCTGCACTGGATTCACAGGTAGTTGTCTTCTTGCCTATTTCTACAGCACACACTGTACTACCTTATGATGAGTCGGTACTTTTTTGTTACTTTACTACAGTAAACATCGTTGTGTCTGCCTGGATTTCTTATTAGATGACTCACTTCACTCAGTCTCTCTTTGTCTGTTTATGGTACATGGTAAATACACACCTTAGATTTTAGATTATGTTTAATTCAATAAATGTTTTGTCTTTGTCGGAGTGTCCGCATGTTTCGTGTAAGTACCAATAGGGTCCCCTTTCCGTCCCACACACACACGCGCGAGTCAGCACAAGCTGAAACGTTGGGGTACTTGACATCGGGCGGTCCCAGGAGACAGGTACCCTAAAAGGTCAGTTCTTATGGTCTCACCCATCGGTAAAGGAAGAGGTCCCCTTAGAAGGACTGGGTCCCTAACTTGGGATCAGAGGACACAGAGGACGTCACCGTGACCTAAGAAATGGTGGTTCGGTGGACCCTTAGGGTTCCGTCTCATCTCCTCGCTATTCAATCCTCATACCCTAATTGTCTGGGTGTGGTGATATATATTTTTTTTATTGTTCCTAAATGATATATCGTATCCCTCGATTCGAGTCATAGAACATTATTAGATACACCCAGGGTAGCGAAGTACCCTTTATCTACCCCTTTGTTACCTTTGTCACAGTCTGAAATAAAAACCCCCGAGGTTTTAGTGACGTCTACCACTAACGTCGGTACTTTAATTTTCTGCGAATGAGGAACCTTCTTTTCAATACTGGTTGGATCTGTCATATAAGTTTTCGTCTCTGGAATGAAACGGCTGCTTCCAGGTAGATCAGTTCCGATACCAAAAAGGTCATCAGTACATACCTACACTCTCAACCTGATACTTCTTCCGTCTCGTGGCTTCTCAACTACCAAAACTTGACACCACAACCTCTTCTGAGAACTCTCAGGGAACCTGACGTTCCTCTAGGTTGGTCAGGTAGGATTTCCTCTAGTCGGGACCCTAAAGAAATCTCCCTTACTACGACTTCGACTTTGAGGTCATGAAACCGGTGGAGTTCGCTTCTCAACTGAGTAACCTTTTCTGAGACTACGACCCTCCCTAACCCCCGTCCTCCTCTTCCCCTGCTGCCTCTTACTCTACCGACCTACCCTAGTGACTGAGTTACCTGCACTCAGACTCACTTGAGGCCCTCAACCACTACCTGTCCCTTCGGACCGCACGACGCTAAGTACCCCAGCGTTTCTCAGCCTGTGCTGACTCGCTGACTTGACTTGACTTGACTCCTTTGGACTTTTTTTCATATATACATATCGACTCAGTGAAGTGATATATGGATTTTGATATGAAATTAATTTTTTATTATTTTACTTGAACTATAGTCCTGTTATTGTCATATATGGAGTGTATCAACAAATTCCTACTTTCTCTTATAGACACACCAGTAAGGAGTCTCTGTGACACCCAAACCAAGATCGGGTGACGTTGTTTCACTTATAGAGTTGTTTCCCTCAGTAGACTTATAAAACCAAAGGGTCACGTATATTTTCAACAATGGAATGGGACATCAGATAATTTATACGTTATCGTAATACAGATTTTCATATATATGCATGGAATTAAAATTTTATAAATAACGATTTTTCTTTACAAGGGGTAGTAGACTCGGAAGTCGTTCAGTGTTAGAAAAACACCATCATTGTAGTTTGTAGTGACTAGTGTCCAGTGTCCTCAAACGAGAGGGAGGTCATGGAACCCCACTGACCGAGACTCGAGGGACCCCTGACCGAGATAGTTAATCTGGTTCCCAGATCACGACCTCCGTCCTCTTTAAGAATTGGAGGATTCTCATCTCAGAAAAGAAACAGGAACTTAGGGACCCCGGTTTGTGGTAACCACCATACATCTGTACCACTCGTGTTTTTGTACAAGACCCGTCGACCGTCCCTCAATGATCCCACCCAGTGCCGGCCCTCGACCCAGGGTTCGTTCTGACCGATCTCCCGACGGTCCCCCCGAGACAAACTGTCTGTCCTTGGATGTACTATTTACTCTCCTGTCCTCGGTACTTCCTCCACTACCCCTCCCTGGGTCTCGGGTTCCGTTTGTACCTCCGAGTCAATCCCTTTCTTCGTCTCTATTCCGTAAAGGTCTAGTGATCCAACATTCGTCTCCGACAAGGACCCTCACCTCTTTTTCGTTCTAGTTGACGATAGTTACGGGTGAGTCGAAGACGAAAGAGACCTCGTGTAGGCGTACGATTACAGTGTAATGGGTCAACGATTGTCGGACTAGGAGATACGAGGAATGACCCATCCCCTCCTCCCACGTCCTCACCCTCGGTTTCCTTCCCCGACGGACACCTTAAGGAACAGAGAGAAGTACATGTCACTCGAGGGTTCACGGGATGGTTGTTACCGACCCTTCTCTTCCTGATTACTGAACCGTCGAAGGGGAAGAGACATAATCGTGTGGTCGAAACATTGTCGGTACCGGCTGTCGTGTGGGTCGTCGACCCATACGCCCTGTCTATAGTGGAGGAGACGGGGACTACCGGGTCTATTTTAGGAGAACGGAACCCGAGAATTCTTCAGTCAAGTACCTGGCGGGACCACCGTGTCACCTATTCTTAGACGGACAGTTCCGTCCCCTGTGTCCAAGGTAGAGACCAGGTCCTTCTAAGGTATACGGAACCTCGTTGATTCGGGGTACGCGGTTTTGATGACTCGAACACGAGATCTCGGGGACTCGGTGTTGATGACTCGGGAGGTGAGATCTCGGACGCGAGACGTTGTTCTCTTCGGTGACGTTACTCTTCGAACACGGGGGCTCGACGTTGATGACTCGGGGGGGTGGGATCTCGGACGCGAGACGTTGTTCTCTTCGGTGACATTACTCTTCGAGTGCATGACGTTCCTTCTCGACGGGGGCGAGTGGTGTTAATCGCTTTCGGGCGTGTGTCGTTGCTTTCTGGACCTCGTCGGTTATTGTTTCTTTATTTATTAAAAGAAGATTCTCAGTCCAGTAGTCACGTTCAAGCTCCGTACTTCGTCCCGTGAGTTTCGACCACGAGACCCTGTTATGTCTTCCTACCCCACCCCTCCCTCCACCCCCCCTGTCAGTCCTATCCCTCTGTGCACGTGAGTACCTACTAAGTGCAGCTACATATCGTTATTAGTGGTGTTATGACATTTCTTCAATAGGAGGTTAATTTTAATTAATCAAAAAATTTTTTGAGTCCAGTAAAGTGTCTCATAAATGGTAATATAGGGTCCACTGTGTCCTCTATTAGTTCCGGGTCCCTCCAATTGTGTAACAATAATTATTTTACCCGGGGTCTTTTCTCCGACTAAGACCCTTGACTATAAACTCCGGGACGTGATCTACCAGGAAGTATCACTGGGTAAGCCGTCCATTCCTTTGACTTGGTATCTAAGAGATACGACTGTTACTAAGGGACTGAGACGAGATCGAAGGAACCTAAAAAGTTGATCCGGACTGAAAACCTAAAGTCACACGTAACCAGTTCAAGTTACAATCGTTCTTAAGACGATTCAACCAACTCGGTCTTTCAAAGTGAGAGTTATAGATTAGTCCAAGGGGTAACAGATGGTACGGGATTCACTACAGACAAGTGACACCGGACGGAAGTTCGTTCTTGATCCCCAACGATTCCTGAAAAGAGAGAGACTTGATATACTGAGGAGGTAGGACATCGATCCCTCCGGACGCCTAACGTTTCACCGGTCACGCGGACTCTACCCCTCCTCCCAGAGGGACACTACGGGGACGGTTCCAAACGACCCGTACCGTACTTCTGGACGACGTCGGGTCACAATGTCGTTTAGACGCACTGAGGTCCGGATCTCTCTCGTCGCGAGGGACTCAAAAGTCACGAGGGACTCAAGAGTCGGACAGTAAAGGTTCATGATGGGTGCCTCAACCGGAGAAGTCTCAGAAGCCACAAGAGGTTTACCGAGACGACCTCCTCTCACTACCGCACCCTAATTGACATAGAGAAAGGGGACTAAATTGGTACTTCCAGTAAAGTCGTCGAATCTCCTTCTTCATTACCCCGGTTGTCTGACACAATTTCGACCGTCTTAGTTGTTGACCGGATCGGTTCGATCGTTTGTTATTCGGGTTCTCCGTTTACCTCTCAAAGACCTATTTCGTGTTTCCTCTTGTAAGTCAGAAGTTCGTAGGATTCTTCTTTCCCTGCGCCGATCTCCCACTTCCCCTCCTATACTTTACTAGACGTAAAACACCCACCATTTTGACTCCGAATCTCTCCAATGTATTCGAGGGATCCCGATGTACCATGTAACCATAGTACGACGATTGTCTTCGGTCTAGAAGCCTGAAACCGTGTGGACCTCTCCTTCTTCTCGGGGTCGGGTGGGGAGGGTACCCCGTATGGGAGTAGGGGTAAGTGACTCAGAACACCTAGGAGTATAAGGTCGAATTTCCGGGGGAGGAGACAGTGAGAGAGACCAGGGGTAGGTTTGAGGACACGGTGAAATATCCTCTTGTGTGGAATATGGTGTGAGACCTTGATACAAGTACGACATTCATGTCATGGACCGACCGTGTCACGGGTGTCCACGAGTTACGTACTTACTTGCTTATTTACTGACTTGTAAAATGGAGGATTTGATCTAGTATTCAAGGATCAATTTTGGTTGAACGGACCCGTGTGCCACCTGGGTGGTAGTTGTGGTATCCTAATTTGTTGAGATTGAAGTCATGAAAGGTCTCAACCCTGGGAAGGAGACTGGACTGGGTGAGACCCGTGAAAACGATCAGTCCCGGTCCGGACACACCCGGTTCCGACACTATCCAATGATCAAGAAATCGTGTTATTAGGTTAAACCTTTTACTCTTCTATAACTACTCGTCTTTATTTTAGTAGGTACAAAGTGGTACATCTTGGTTAATGAATTACACTCCATATACCGGAATGGTTGAAAAAATGTGCAACACACACATGCATACAAACAAGTGTTGATACAAAGTTTTTACCGGAGGATCTAAGATACGGCATTGTATCGAAAAGAACTACTGTATGACATTTGTAGGAAAGTCCAATGTTCAGTCACTGTCATGATACCGGTGAACCACCAGGTTTCTTGCCTCGCTAGTGTGAAACCGAGTGCAAAGATGACAATATCTGTAAGTCCAACAGAGGTTGAAAATAATAGGGTCTTTTACTCTCTACTGAGGTTGGGAGAAAGGTGACGTCTGTCGGGAGGGTCTGAGGACGAATACAGACACCTTCGAATTTTATTAGTTATTATCGTCGTAGTCTTACCTGTCATAAATCTCTTTTAATGAAGAGGTTCCAATCGAACTTAAGAGAAGTGATTAGTAACCGTGATAACTGACCGTTTGAACAAAGTACGGTCCCCGTGTTCGATCTGTGTTCTACTATTTTTACTAGGGAGATGTCGTACTAAGAAGTATACACACCGCGAAGACCAGATGTTCCTACGACTGTTCTCCTCAGACCCGGGTCCCTTCACCGCTAACAATGACTCACTCGAGGTATTCAGTATCGCCTCCGGTCACCCTGAAGACTAAGGGTGAAACCCACGTCGACTCGGTGAGACCAGGGAAGGCCTTAACCCTAGTCTCCGAGGGGTCGGACCACCGGATCCCGGGGTCAGGCGGTCACAAGAACCGTCGAATCTGTGTTTAGTACCACGGGACACCCGACGGGTCCGACCTAGTTGTGACATTCGTTGTGAATGTGTACCGACCGTCAGAGTGAGGACTAAGTCTTCTATTGGGAAGGTCGGTCTTACGGACTTAAAAGTCCTAAAAAAGTCGTAGAGACGGAGTTAGGGGTTCCTTAGGGTTCGTCACTCATCCCTCGGACTACGGAGGAAGTCACCCTGGACCCTACGACCCATTTCTGCGTCCCCGTCGCGGGGTCAGGACCCGAAATCCGACCACCCGTCGTGTACCCCCGATAGAATCAGAGGGGCCCCAACCCCCCCGGGCGTCTGTGTAAGTACGAACTCTTAGGTCCGACCGGACCGTCGGTCTCGGCAGGGGTATGGAGTCGGGACTGTGTCGAGGACCACGGACCTCGGACGTTGTTGATGCTAGTTCCTATGGCTCGAAGGCCGGGGTAAACTTTACGGTGTCCTTGACCACCCTACCTCTTAGCACGGACATTGTTCCTCCGAGGGCCCCGTGTGAGTATCGGTCCCGACAGGGAAGTCTTCTGGCCCACCCCCGGCGCTGACTCGGAGGAGGTGGGGTGCTCGTGACCCGACTCGGGACCCACCACCACCCCGCCCGCGCCGTGTCCCTCTTTCGACTTCGACGGGGACGCGAGTCTCTCAGCACGTCCGGCTCAGGGCGTCCCGTCCGGCACACGCCCGCCAAGGTCCAGGAGACCACTTCTCTCCGGTAGACCCCCTCTCCTGCGCCGTCTCTAAGCCCGGGACTGGAGTCTAGACGGTGAACCTCAACACGTTGGAGTCCACCCGGGGATTGGAGAGACTTGGGGTTGGAGAGTAGAAATTTACCAGGAGACGGAGTACTCCGATGTCTCCGGGGGTCTTCCCTGGTCTGTCACGAGGGGTTCTTCCACGTCTCTCGTACCGTCCGTGGGGTAGTTCTCCTACCCCTCGTGTCACAAGATTCCTTAGGTGGTTACTTGGACCTCTGTAATACAAAGGGATTCCCGTTCAAAGGCCCCTTTCTTTTGTTTCCTCTTTTCGGGGTGACACTAAGGGAGGAGGAGTAGCGTCCGACCGGTCGTTCCACCCGGGCACCCGAAGATCACGCCGACGGACTGTCTCCGTGAGGGGTCGGGTCTACACTATACGTCAGTTTCGGTCCGGTTTTGCTAAGAGGAGTCTTTACTGCGCCGACCCTGAAGGGACCTCGATCACCAGTTCTGACAAGGGTCACTTCCCCCGCACCCAAGCTGGGGACCAGTCCCTTGATCCTAAGGCGTACGGCCTTTGGCACAGGTTTTGTTTATTTGTTCTTTAATTTTTATTTATTGTATCAGGATAAAGACCGACGAGACCTCTATCGGTTCATTCATTGAGTCTAACGGACCGGGTTCGGACCGTTAAACAGAAGGTCCCGTCTAAAGGGGAAAACGAGAGGACACAGGGAGGGGGAGGGATGACTTCAGGGACGTGGCCGGGTGGGGTTGGGGAGACGAGGAGGTTGACAAAGTCAATCTTCGTGACCCTCCCGGAGTCCTTTGTTACCGTCAAAACGACACCGGAGGGTAATTCACAGACGGTCAGGGAGGGAACGTCGACCTCCTACCTCCTGTTCTCGGCGGAGTACATGACACATATGTGGTTCTCAGACCTTCACTCCCCATTTCCTGTACACCCTATCTTTTCCTTACCGGAGGACTTTCGAGAAGAGGACCCAACCCCGTCTGCACACTTACTGAGGAAACACCCAGGAAACATTTAGAAGAGGTACGAGTCTTGGATTTGAATGACGATGGTTAAAATGTTGAGAACGACGAGTCTGAATTTTAGTAACAGTCGCTTTAGTCTGGAAGAAATATTTAACCTTTTTATTCTTCTTTACGAGAATTCTATTCGTGATCCACCCTTACTCATTCCCTCCCGGAGTGGTCCCTTTGGTCGAAGATCTTTTGTTTTACTCAATTTCCACCACCACCTCCCCTTCACCCTCGCCTCCCTCCCGTTATTGTTCAATCACTACACGACCGATTCCAAATTGTGAGGTGAAGGACCTCCCTTTGTAGGGACTAGACGCCTTAAACGATTCCAAAAGAAAAAAGAAAAGTAAAAAACCAACATGATGTGTCACCCTACCGTTGGGTGAGGTCACAAGAACGGACCTCTTAAGGTACCTGTCTCCTCGGACCGTCCGATGTATGTCAGGTACCTCAGAGTTTCTCAGTCTGTGCTGACTCTCTGATTGTGTGTCACCCTAGAATCAGGGGACTGGTCCCTAACTTGGGTCCGGGGGTCGTCGTTTTCGGGACTCACGATTGGTGACCTGGTGGTCCCTTAAGGGTCTTAAACGGGTAAAAAAGTGTCATATTTATAAGGATGGTACCAGTTAAAGTTCGATAGTGCCACTCCAGTAACTTGAACTCACTCGTACAGGTCATGACCCCTCGGTTCAGTTCGTCGGGTAGGTCCGTCCTGGTGTCCGAGGTCTCGTGTTCCACGGTCTCGAGTCCGGGTGAGGATAGATGAATGTGATACTAAGAAGCCTTATTTGGACTTGAAACCCTTGACCGGGTGTCAAAACGATAGATGTACAAGAGTCAACGGAAACCAAGTAAATATTTACTTTTGCGATCCACACACTGTTCCTTTAGTCCTCCCCACCAAACACCCGGTCGTCTCGTGGTACGGGTCCCAGGGCATCCCAGTCCCCATTTTCTCCGGTTCTCCGTTCAGGTGTCTCGAGTGGAGACAGTGGAAGGGTCGGTTGACAGTCGAGAGTACCGACCCCACTAACGAGAAGAGTAGGACTACATCGATTCGTGCGTGCACACACGTGTGTGTGTTGACTGTATCCCTCCTCTTCCTTCCTCCAATATCAAAGAACTCCCTACCTTACAGACAACAACCTTCCGAGGCCAAATCGCGTCACTACGATGGAACGGACGTGTAACCTTAGTAACCCCTCGAATTTTTTTTTTTTAGTAGTTCGGGGTTTGGGAGGTAGTCTCTAAGACTGAATTGACCGTACCCCATACCGACCCTGTGTCCATAAAACTTTAGAGGGCCCACTAAACTTACGTCTCGATCAAACTCATGGTGACCAGAAGGGCCACTCCGAATTACTCTCTTAGACCACTTTTGTAGGCAGATCGCGAAGGTAGACGAGGTGACACCCCCCGCCTCGGCGGTTCTCGGTCCGACTAACGGACTTGAGTGCCGAATCCTTTAGGACGGAGTAATGGAATGGGGACAAGAGAGGTGGGGTTCTCTTAAAAGAAGGTTGGTTTCAAGACACGAAGTCGGTATCAAAGGGACACCGAAAGTTGGAGGGAGGTCGATATCAGGGAGAAGAATACGTTTCGTGACAGGAGGTATCGACCCCAAGACGTCTCTGACAGACCCGACCCTAGGACCAAAACAGGTCCGTCGTACTGGAACCGGTTCAACGAATTAAAGGGACTCGGAACCAAAGGAGTGGACCCCTCTTATTATCATGGACTTAGAATTCCCTTTTTAACTTCCGTTTTCCTCTTCCCACGTCTTCTCCTACTTTACCAATTTATCGTAGCGACTAAGCTGCCTGTACTTAAACTCGTTTGAGGCCCTCTATCACTTCCTGTCTCCTCTGACCGTACGACACCAGGTACCCCAACGTTTCTCAGTCTGTACTTGATCGTTGATTCGTTGTTGTTGTACTCCGACAACGGGTGTAATTTGTTTTCGTGTGAACTTTAACGAATCTCTTCTAGGTCTACACTTCATTTGTCAGTGATTCATAGTCGGTCCCATCGACTGTACGGTGCTCGGGGCGTTCTTGTCCCTCACACGAAACAGGTAGAGGTAGAGGTCGTGTCACGGATCGCGTCTCGTCCGACGAGTTAGTTTTTTGTCGACCACTTACTTGTAAAGAGGTTATGGATTTAGACACAGACACGGGGACCCTCGGAGAATGAGGGACTTATTCTAGGAACGTTCCGACTCAAGACTCAGTCTCGTAAACCCGACGATAGGTCGTGAGACCTGTCTCTGTCCCTGTCGGGTAGAGAATCTGACCGAACAGATTCCATCGTACCTTAACGAAACAAAATTCGTCTACTGTGCTGGGAATACCGTCTTTCACTTTCCTTGAATTTTCGGAGAACTACTTTCACTTTCTCCTCTCACTTTTTCAACCGAATTTCGAGTTGTAAGTCTTTTACTTCTAGTACCGTAGATCAGGGTAGTGAAGTACCGTTTATCTACCCCTTTGTCACCTTTGTCACAGTCTGAAATAAAAAAAAAACCGAGGTTTTAGTGACTTCTACCACTAACGTCGGTACTTTAATTTTCTGCGAATGAGGAACCTTTTCAATACTCGTTGGATCTATCGTATAAGTTTTCGTCTCTGTAATGAAACGGTTGTTTCCAGGCACATTAGTTCCGATACCAAAAAGGTCATCAGTACATATCTACACTCTCAACCTGACACTTCTTTCGACTCGTGGCTTCTTAACTACCAAAACTTGACACCACAACCTCTTCTGAGAACTCTCAGGGAACCTGACGTTCCTCTAGGTTGGTCAGATAAGATTTTCTCTTGTCAGGACCCACAAGAAACCTTACTGACTACGATTTCGACTTTGAGGTTATGAAACCGGTGGAGTACGCTTCTCAACTGAGTAACCTTTTCTGAGACTACGACCCTCCCTAACCTCCGTCCTCCTTTTCCCCTGTTGCCTCCTACTCTACCGACCTACCGTAGTGACTGAGCTACCTGTACTTAAACTCACTTGAGGCCCTCAACCGTTACCTGTCCCTCCGGACCGCACGACGCTAAGTACCCCAGTGTTTCTCAACCTGTGCTGACTCGTTGACTTGACTTGACTTCGTTTATAGTCTCTTGAAAAGAACGAGAAGAGAACACACGATGGTAGTCTCATAGTGCTCGTAGGACCTATTAACCTCCAAGACCCATTAGTTCCAAAATGGTGAGTGACCAACCGTGTCCCTTACGGTAAACCCGTCTCTGAACCGAACGATTAAGGGAGGTCCGTCTGTGTACACCCGTCCTCGACGTTGTTCTCGAAGGGAGGGAAGGTGCAGACCCCCGGTTCAGATTAACTACAACTTCTGACAAACAAATGAGGGTCGAAGAGGGAGTTCTCCGAGGTGTCGGTCGTTCGTGAGGATGTGACACAGATTACTACCGAAGTGCTAGCTACGCGCGTGACTGACGAGTGACGAGCACCCCATACGCCGTCGTGAGACGACTACGACCTGTTCCCGTATGACCCGTCTCCCGTACTCAGGTGGCACGGTGTGTCTGTCGACGGTGGAACCTCCCACTTAAGAGAAGAGGACCCGTGACATTGTGAATCACGGACCACGTTCCCCATCCCGTTCCGAGTCTGACAACATCCGAGCCCCCGCCCCCCTAAAGTTTGAGTCACGGGTCCCAAGAAAGGTAAAGGGGAGTCTGTCCGAATCTCGGGTTCTTGGTCCCCGTCCTCCTATCACAGTCCCTAAACTGTAACAGAAGGGTCTGGGGGAGACGAAACTGTACAGAATCCCCAATTGTCCCGAAGGGACCACCGAGTCTCTCATTTCTTAAGCGGACGTTACGTCCTCTGGGTCCAAGTTGCGGACCCAGTCTTTCTCGGAGACCTCTTCCCTTACTGTTGGGTGAGGTCATAAGAACGGACCTCTTAAGGTGCCTGTCTCTTCGGACCGTCCGGTATCAGATACCCCAGCGTTTCTCAGATTGTGCTGGTTCGTCGATTGTTGTGTGTGTGTGTGTGTGTACGTGTGTGTGTGCGTGTGCGTCTGTAATTGTCGGAAGAGACCGTCCGTCCTTCGATCTCCTTCACACGAACGGTTAATCGAGGAACATTTATGGTCGATTTTCGGGAACATCACACAGAGGAACGTCCCTCTCGAGGAAAGAGACGGTGGTGTCCCTAGTACGGTCCCGACTCGTTCCGGTCACATTCTTTTGAGAGGGGGACACTGGACCGGTTGTCGCAGGACCACGATGGTCTGGTCACCTGGACGTGTGCGAAGAGACCCGCGGTGGGTGTGGGAGGTGAGGGTAGTGTACATCTGGACCGTTCAAGACCTTGTGGGTCTCCACCCGGGTCCGTACGGTTTCTGGACCCAAGTTTAGGACGGAGGTGGTGTGGGGACACATTCGACAAATTAGAGAGACTCGGACAGAGAGTCGACATTTCACTTCCATTGTGGAGGATAGGTCTTCTCTCCGGACTCGTTTAATATCCTCTTAATGTCTTCTCGTCACAGTTCGTCGGTACCGACAATCTAAAACTTTAGTCACGCTAAAATAGAAAAAATCTAGTTCGTCTTGTAATCAAGGTGAAGACGAAAAGATCCCAAAGGAGATAAATTTTTGATAAAGGACCTGAGAATACTTTCTTCAGCGGAAAACAAGGGGCTCTCCGTGTCTTTCCGACCCTGGTTTTCCTAACCCAGAGTGAGTGAGGACGAGGGGTCCTTCGGGAAGGGACGAGTCGGCGATGCACCGGGAGAGTGAATCGTGCACCATGAGTCACGAACACCGAGTAGAGGGGTGGGGGAGCTCTCCAGGGTCTTGTTTGTCTCGGACGTCTTGGAGGGTGATTCCCCGTCGGACCATCTCGGAGTCTCACTTTATTTCGGTACGGAGAGACGAGGACACTACGACTAGTTGATTAAGACACTTTACCCCACTTCGACCGTATGACTGTAGTTACGTCCCCCTCCCGCTAGGACTCCGGGATCACCCGTGGACACGGGTCCGATTCCCTCCGGTGAGACCTCTGAGAGAAGATAACTACCTCTGGTCTCACTTCGACACGAAGGGACGTCCTTAGACGGAGAAGGGTGGTGGTGGAAGGGTCTCCTCCCTCTTCAATGACGCTGTCTCCCGGACCCGGGGCTCTCTATTTGACCCGGTACCGTCCGCACATCCACAGGGGAACCCGGTCCTCACGAGGGAGGTTCAGAGGTGCCACGGGGGGTGGGAGTAGGAACATAGGGTCCCCTACTCCCAGAACATGAAACACCTTTGGAATACAAACTCCCGACCGTGGTACCGGGTCTATTTGATACTACCTTCTGTCGCTCAGTCCCCACCCCCAACACTTCACACTTTCCTTCTTGGTCGACGTTATCTACTAAGTCCTTCGTCTCACCCGACATGATCCGTGATCGACCTATCTACACTCCTTTCTTCTCTTACTATCTCTGTAGTCAACGTGTCTCTAAGAGTTAGTTGTGTGGTGACGGAGCGGGTGCCGTGCACAATCTTTCCGTCTAAGGCCCCAAGGTAGGTGTGTTTTAGACTACACCACCCAGACTCTCCTCTGGGTCCTCAGAAGGAAAAATTGTTCGCGAGGTCTCCCTAGGTTTACCCCTAGACACCGTCCATGGGACTCCTTAAGGCACTCCAAATTCGTCGTAACACGAACCCCCCTACCTTCCCGGTTATTCGTGTCAGTCGACGGGTCTCCATCGTGACCCCCGAAGTCCTTATTCCAGGACGACACGTATCTTTCGTAGACCCACAGAAAGAGTCCGCGTCTAATACTAAGTCCTGCAACCTCCACTTCGGACACACACGAGTCAGGGTTATTCAGTACAGGTTGAGAAACACTGGGGTGCCTGATATCGGGTGGTCCGAGGAGACAGGTACCTCAAGAGGTCCATTCTTAGGACCCCACACAACGGTACGGGAGGAGGTCCCCTAGAAAGACTAGGTCCCTAACTTGAGCTAACTTGAGTGTAGAGACTGTAGAGGACGTGACGTCCGTCTAAGAAATTTGTGACTCGGTGCGGGTTCTTTTTCATAATCAGTGAGGCAGTACAGACTGAGAAATGTTGGGATACCTGACATCGGGTGGTCTGAGGAGACAGGTACCAGGACTTAAAGATTGTCCACTATGAGTGGGACGGCGACCCACTGTGAACCTCTTCGGTCTCGGAGCTATCCCCAAGAGGTTGAAGTCGTGCGTAGACGCAGTAAACCTCCGTCCCAGTCACTAATAAGTATATTTAACGATCCCTCAAGGGACCACCAGACAACAACAACAAGTCCGCGAGTCAGTACAGACTGAGACACTCAGGAAGTTGTTGAGGGACTCGAACGAGTTTGAGTACAGTTAACTCAACCACTACGGTAGATTGGTAGAGTAGGAGACAGTAGGGGAAGAGGAGGACGAAAGTCAGAAAGGGTCGTGATCCCAGAAAAGGTTATTCAGTCGAGAAGTGTAGTCCACCACCAGATCGCCAATCCTAAATTGTGAAAGTGACGGTACCGGACACAAGTTAGGGACCAGCCACTTTACTCTAGGGTGTTCGGTGTACCGTTACAGTTTTATTCTTTTCTTTTAGTAAACGACAGGTGAAGGGAGGGGGTCAAAGACTAACTCCTCCAGACCCCTCCCCGGATTTTTATACATAAAGATAGTTCAATATTCCACTACGACGACCAGGACCCTGGTGGGGACGGGGATGACTGAGACTCTTGACAACCGGAGTTTTCATTCTTCACTTTGACATGACCTGTCTTAATTCGTTTACGTCGGTTTTCGTAGAGATACATTATGTCTATGTCTACACGGGGTGATAGGTTTTCGTCTTTCAAGTGTATTTTCGAAAACATTCGTCTTTACCATATTTCACTTCTTTGTTAGTGGAATCCTGTGTAGAACAAAGGGACTCTCGAGTCGTTACGTCCTCTGGGACCAAACTAAGGACCCAGCCCTTCTAGGAGACCTCTTCCCTTTACGATGGGGTGAGGTCATAAGAACCCGAAAGGTACACCGAGTCGACCTTTTCTTAGGTAGACGTTACGTCCTCTGGATCCAAGTTAAGGACCCAACCCTTCTAGGGGACCTCTTCCCTTTCCAATAGGTGAGGTCAAAAGACCGGACCTCTTAAGGTACCTGATATATCAGGTACCCCAACGTTTCTCAGTCTGTGTTGACTCTCTGAAAGTGAAAGTGAATGATTTTCTGTGTGTTTTATTTACCTCTATTTCGTGTCTACGAGTGTCTGTGTCAAGTTTCGTTACCGCCGAACTACGACTCACCCCTAAGGCCCTTCTTCGAACCGCCCCGGTGAGAGGGGCGAGTCCTATCCTCGAAGGAGACAATTGTGAACGACGTTTTACTTACGACTTACGACAAACGAGAAAAGGATCAAAAAGTATTTTCACTTTTAGGAAAAGTCTAAAGAAACTGATCACCTTAGTTTCACTTCATTTGTCCACATTTCGTTTGGAAGTTTTTCGGTTCCTATAGACATGAAAATTTTCATGGTAACGAGATAAACAATTTAAGAATTGTTCTAAAAGAAAAGGACACTAGAGAACGAGAGAGACCTTGTCACTTACGTAGTCCATTTTTTATTTTTTATTTTGTTTTTAAGCCACTTGACTCCCACTGTTTTTCACTTTAAGATCGAATCGGTTTTGTCAGAGGATAAATCGTTTTACTTCCAAGAAGTTATGAACCAAAGGGAAGTGGGGGTATACAAGGTCCTTGTACAACTTAACGAGACATCGTAGTCTATGAAGGTTCAAGAATCCGTACTTGCGACGAAGTCGTGGGTGGAAGTTCGGGAGGTACTGTCGACGACCCTATTTCGTGACTGAGGGACCGAAAGTATCCTACTCACTGGGTAGAAGAAGAGTACAGTGGTAAGTGTCAGTCTGATTTACGAAGGTGGTGGAGGCTTCGAAGGGGTCCGGAGAGAACCCTTGAGGTGGAGTGTTCCTATCAACCTACCGGTGGGAGTCGGGAAGACTGGTACAGACCAGAAAAAGACCGACACGACTTTCTGTACGTCCTAGAATCGAGGGTTGGTCCCTAGCTTGAGTACGGGGGACGTCACCTTCGTACCTCAGTATTGGTGCTCTGGTGGTCCCTTCAAGGGACTGGTACAGAATAGATCGTTAAATGAGAGGTGAAGGTAAGTCTGGAGGGGATGACAGACGTTCGACGAACTCCAGTCCTAGACATAGAGGAAGTAGAGACTTCGGGGATGGAGACGTCTCGGAGAGAGTGGGGTTCGTCAGAACAAATATGTGTGAGTCTTCAAAGGTATATGGAGAAAAACCAAACCTTTTATGTTCCTGGTTGGGTATAGGGTCTTTGGACGCTACGTGACGACAACCTTATTTGTGAGATTCGATGTTTGGGAAAAGAGAGAGAGTCCTCACGGACCTCTTTTGTTGGTACAGGACCGTCCGAACAGAGGTTCCTGGGTCCTTTGGAGGGTAGGCCTACCCCCGTGAACGCCACACACACGACCCTCGGTCGCTCACCCCCTCCGGCTCAGGACAGTGAACGTGGTGAAGGACGAGTAGACGTGGTCCGGGCCTGGACGTGAACCCCCCAATCCTGTCTCCGTCTCGTTTACTTTTCTGGTCTCCGTCCTGAAGGCCTGATACTCGAGTCCGGCACGTCCCACATACTCCACTCCGCCCCACCCCTATCTCTCAGTCCATCGTAACTTGGATCGTAGACGGACCGAGGTATGAGTCCACTCTCCTCTCGACTCTAGTAGGGGAGCCGTCTCCGGGGTGACGGGTAGGAGTGTAGTGGGGGTTGTTGATCAGCGGTCCTCCTACGGCACTACCACTGGTTCTACCTGTATCTACGCCCACCTCTACCCTCCTCCCTTCTTACATCGCATCAACTCCCTACCCTCGGTCCGGTCGACTCGTGTTTGGGGTTCAGCGACACCCTGTTGAGTCTCTTCGTCGAAAACAATAAAAGAATAACACTGAGTGTCGTTCTTTATGTAAAATCCTGAAGGGACCCCCAGGTCCCCAATTCTGAGGTACGAGGGTGACACCCCCCGTACCCAAATTAGGGACCAGTCCCTTGATTCTAGGGTGTTTGGAGCACCTCATCGGTTTTTTTTTTTTCTTCTTTATATAAAATCAAGTACTGGGTCATGGATATAAATACGTCCGTATATCATTTTGACTTTATTTCAGTGTTTCGCCACACATGGTACGGTGTCCACTCCTTGAGGTCGTGTGCGACCAGAGTGTCGAATGATCACCCAGTGTCGACCGTTAAGCTTTGTTAACCGGGATAAGTCACAGTCGGTAAAGTCTCTCGGAAGCTCGGAAACCCTAAGGACGAGACGTGACACGAGGGTTGGTCGACGTTCGGCGGACGTAAGTCTGTGGCGTGAGTGCGACCGAGACCTCTACTGTCCTGCGCTTCCGGTTCAGTGTGTGTTTGGTCTCCTGACAGGCATCCTCCGTCGTCGTTACTCCGGTAGTGTACGGTGGGTCTAGGAGCTGGACTCCCGGAGACCGACGGTCACTCGTGGTTCCTACTCGTAGGAGGGTGGTGGGCGTCGACCTGGTCTTTCGTCTCCCGTCACAGGGACGGAGAGGGTCGGACGTATGCGACTACTCCGGGACACAGAGGAGGGGAGATACCTGGACTCGACTCGGAGAGGGGTGTAGTGCCGGGTCTCTCACGGCCGGTCACCGTGATAAGTCTTTGTTCGACGGTGACGACCCCTGAAAAGACCACCAGGTCACGATTCTGAGCCGCGAGGGTTACGTCCCCCTGGACCCAAGCTAGGGACCAGTCCCCTGATCTAGGACGTACGACGTTGATTCTCAAGTATTCGACGTTGATTTCAGAGTCGTACGGAACAGACCTCTAGGGTGTGTGACGTTGTTTCTGACTTCTACGACACACGACGTTCACTCTGGACCGCGTCGGTTTAATTATTTACCTTTTTTTTATAATTTTAAAATTTTTTCTACTACGATGACGAGAACCTTCGAAGGTCCGGAAGGACTCCGTCCCGGTCTCCATGGAAAACTCCTCCAGGGAAGTCTACGTGGACCTCGAACAAAGTCTCGACCAACAAGAGACGAATTGCTTGATTTTGAAATTCCTCTAAGTACGTGGAGGTTAAATAAAGAAATCTTTTGTAACAAAAACTTTTAGAAGGTTAGGGGAGACTCTCGAGACTCCCCTTCCTATTCGGTGTGACTTTTGTAGGATTCAAGGATGGTGTTAATAGGGTTACTCGAGGACACCCTCTAGCCGATGTTGGTTACTTGTCATGTTTCGATAAAGGTATTACTTCCTCACACGTCGGGAGTGGATGAAGTGACACTAATGTCGGGAGGAGGGAGACTGGACCCGACGTTTCCGACACCGGACCAGAAGGTGACCAGACCCTTAGTCCTTTGGTGAGTTCATTGATCCCACCCGACCTCTCTCCATCTTCCATCTTCCCTCCTCTAAGGTCGTTCCTTGGTGGTGACGGAGGTACACGGGGAGAGAGGTGGACCACGCCCCTCTTGCGGGTCCCGTAGGGTGTCACCTCGTCAGGACCCTAGTCGGTTCGTGGAGATCCTCGGCGACCCGTGAACCCCTATTGAACCTCCGTCCCCGTAAGGGGTCAGAGGGGTACAGGGGGTCGGGACCCGTCGTCCTTGACTGACCCTTTGTGTCGGGTCACCGACTTCAGACACAACGGACCGGTCCACATGTCATCTGGGAACTGGTACTTCCGGCCCCCTTAGAATCACGGAGTCAAAGATGCAGATAGTCTACCCTACTAGTGGGAGAACAGAACCCGGACGTGTACTCGTAAGAACCATTTGACGTTCTACGAAGGTACACGTCTCAATAATGACAGCGAGACATCTTTCCTTCTCTATATATATGTTTTCTTATTCAGTCTTGTCGACTAGATCCAAGACCCTCGACAACGACGATTCCTTACAACAGTCGGAACGACCTCCCCCTTTCTAATCCCCTAGACAGTGGGACATGAAGAGTAAAACCCCTCTCAGTAAAGAATATGATGTCGGTCGTCTCTACGGGTGAGTGGGACGAGAGGAAACTCCTTTTCGGTGGAAGACCCCGTCCCCAAACCCCTCTCAACCTCTTGGTGGTGCATTTTCGCCTCTTCTTTCGTCTTCGAATCTCTTCCCTACGTTCAGAAAGTTTCTATGTCAGTCCTTCACTCCTTCGGTTACCGGTTATGAATAGGACTGGACGGACGGACGTCGATGGGTGGGTCGAGACCAGAACTGTAATCGGGTTTGTTCATCGGGAAAGAACCAATGACGGGGCAAACCTTTTCGTCGTCTGTAGTCCTTACGGAGCTTCTTGTTTTCCGTCGTCTCCTTCCCGGGTCGTTCCTCCCGGACCGACTCTTACTTCTCGAGTCCCGTTCTGGGGTCACTAGACCTTTCAGTTTCAACGAGTCAGCACAGACTGAGAGACGCTGAGGGACCTGATATGTCAAGTCAAGTCAGCGAATCAACACAGGTTGAGAAACGTTGGGGTACCTGACGTCGTGTGGTCCGAAGGGACAGATAGTGGTTGAGGACCTCGAACGAGTCTGAGTACAGGCAACTCATCCACTGCGATAGGTTGGTAGAGTAGGAGACAGTAGGGGAAGAGGAGGATGGAAGTCAGAAAGGGTCGTAGTCCCAGGAAAGCGTACTCAGTCAAGAAGCGTAGTTTACCGGTTTCATGACCTCAAAAAGTCGAATTTGTAGTCAGGAAGGTTACTTATAAGTCCTGACTAAAGGAAATCTTACCTGACCAAACTAGAACGTCAGGTTCCCTGAGAGTTCTCAGAAGAGGTTGTGGTGTCAAGTTTTCGTAGTTAAGAAACCACGAGTCGAAAGACATCTCAGGTTGAGAGTGTAGGTATGTACTGATGACCTTTTTGGTATCGAAACTGATCTGCCTGGAAGCAGTCGTTTCATTACAGATATGTCAGGTACTCTAAGAGGTTCAGTCTTATAACCTCACCCATCGGAAAGGGAAGAGGTCCCCTAGAAGGGTTTGGTCCCTAGCTTGGGTCCAGAGGGTATGACGTCCGTAAAGTCCAGCTAAGAAATGGTCGACTCGGTGGTCCCTTCGGGTTCTTATGACCTCACCCATCGGATAGGGAAGAGGTCTCCTAGAAGGACTGGGTCCTTAACTTGGCCCCAGAGGACGTAACGTCCGCCTAAGAAATGGTTGACTCGATACTCCTTCGGGATCCACCAGTCCTCGAAATGTCATTTGTCCGTGAAGACGAATTTCTGTCGTGTTCCGGGGCACACCGGTCCCCCCACGGTTGGGTCCCCGGTCGGTGAGTCACTAGGACCAGAACCCTGCCGTTCAGACTTGGTCTCGGGTGAGGGTCCCGGAAGGGTCTCCGGTCTGTTCCCTTCGGGAGAGGTCCGTATCCCGACTCAAAATCTTAGTACATGAGAATCGGACCGTAAAGACCCCAGAGTGACACGTTGGGGTACGAGAGAGTATTGGAGAGACTCGGAGTCAAATGTGTGGACATTTTCCTACCTGGGACTTTAAGTCTCGAATCGACCAAGGGGGAGGGTGAGTCGGTCTCGGACTCGGGACGTCCGTCGTAGGAACTATCTTCCCTCCGAGTGGTCACGTGACCCGTCGTAGTTTGGTGGTCTCCGGAGAACGAAAATTAGATTATCGTATTACGGACGTTTTCTCGAATCGTTTTACTTGCGTATTGACTTCCCCCAATAATAATTGGTAGTTGTAATCTCCGTTGCGCCCTCTTCCGCTGTACCTCGACCTCGACCCGAGCGTCTCGGACGATTTCGTCGACGTCCTCTTCGGCCCCCCGCGCCCCGTCCCCCCACGCCCCCCGCGACTCCCTCGGACACTCACGGCCCGAGAGGGAACCGCCCCGATCTGTCGTCAGCCTCTCATACGAGTCCGGCTTACTCTGGTTCTCCATACGTTCTCAATGGTTTCCTCCTTTCCTTGCGGAGAACGTGGAGTCTCCTTGGGTCGAACGACCCCAGACGACAAACGTCCTCCGTGTGGAGGTTGAGCCTCCCTCTCTGGAAGACGAAGGGACTCCCCCTCGTATAAACATGACCTTCCAAGTCTCTCCGACAAGACTTGAACAAACGGGCCCCCAAGGACGAATTAGTACCGTTTCTCGAGGACACTTCGGTTCCTCCCTCTCGGCCTCAAGTCCGTCCTCAATTGTGTATCTTCCAGACTCGACTTCCCAGCATTTCCGTCGGTTCCGACCTTCTACTTCTGTTCTCCTCTCGAACTCCAGGTCCCACCGGGTTGATCAAGTCCCGAGTTCCATACTTTTCGGTTCTGGAAGATGAACGGTCCACTTTCGTTCACAGGTCGGACCGGGGACCGTCCGTCGTCCTGGAGTATTATCAATGGAAAGATCCGAGTTACGGGACATGAGTCCTTGGAGTCTGGTCTTTCGGGTTGAAACGTGAGAACAGATACTTTGACGGAGGTCTCGGGGTAGGGAACACGGGGTCTTCCGGGACACTCGGAGTTGAGTCCGTTCCCTCGAGTCCCGTCCGAGACGTCTGTCTCCTCCCCGTCCCGGTACCCGACCCAGGTGAATGGGTGTTAGAGTAAGAGAAGGTCTAACTATAAGAGGTCGCGTCCGTCCCACCACTCGACGAGCCCCTTCAGCACCTTGACCAAGGCCCTGTCCAGCTACCGGAACTCCACGACGTCCCACGACTGGAGTAACCCCTCCGCCACGTCCTTCAAGGGAAGGTCCGCCTCAAGACGGTCCACCCTTCCTTCTCATTCCTCCCCCCTTCACCTTTGTTGGGTCTCTGGTGTCACTGGCGACCGACGGACCCGGTCCTTTCGTCGCTCCTTTGGGTCTAGGTTTCCTTCAGAAGGGTTTCCCGCTTAAGGTATCAGTACGTTTTCCTCCCCATTGGGGCTGGTGACGGTGGGTAGTAAGGTCGACCCACGGGACGAAAACCGAAACCCTTCGTTCCGAGAGTGGGGACGAGTCCTACCGTGTAGACCCCAGGAAGGACTCCGACCAAATCCCCGGTGTCTTAGGAACGTAACTCCATAGGTCTTACTGGTCTGTCCGGAAGGAATGACGTCGAGTTTGTCCGAGAACTAAAACAAGGAGGGTCAGGGAGAGTGGACCTGGTGAGACCGTCGGAGGAGGGACCTGAGAACGGAGGTCGGGGAAAGGTTAGTTGCGACGTGTCACCCTGGATAAAGTGAAGTACTCGTGTCGAGACTCGAACATTAAGAAGTCACCTAGGGGTTCCGGAGGAGGGAGTCCATTAGGTCTGGGAAATACAATCCGGCTCCTAGACGTCCAGGTCGTGAGTGTGAGTCCAGGTCCGGGCCGACAGGACCCTACTAGAAGTGTGTTGTGTCCTCTTAAGTATGTTGTAGTAGAACGACCTGAGGTGACGTCATGATGTCTTCACCATTATCCTCGAGGAAAGGGGAAACAATGATACTCAGGGTCTGCGGTGGTCCTCGTCTACGAATAACAGAGTAAACTAGGAGTCTTGGGGTCTCCGGTGGTCCTCGCCTATGAATAACAGAGTAAACTAGGAGTCTTGTCGAGACGTTCTAAACAGAATGAGACAAGGTAAACTACCTTCGTCTTTACCACTGAATCTCTCCAATTCGTTAAACGGTTCTAGTGTGGAGGTCCGCCTTCTCTTCGGTCCTAACCCTACCGGACCTACAGGACCATGACCAGTGGTTTGTACCCTATTTGTACTGGTTCCCCTGTCCTCTGTCCACACTTGTAAATTACTCACTACGACACAGGGTCCGTTACATAATCAATACGTACTTTAGAGTGTTTACAGAGGGTTAAATGCCTACTCTCCTGACTCCTAGTGTCTCCAGTCTATTGGACGAGTTTCCGTGTGTGTGGACCGTCTAGGGTTGACCACCAGTCTGCAAGGGGTACAAGGGACTCTAAGTGCCTATTCTCTTCCTTCCCTCCCTAACTGTCAGGGTAAAGGAGTCCCCTCACCCCAGCCCCTCCCCAGGTAGGTCCGTGACTATAGTCCAGTCCCTACTCACCTCGGAAGTCCCTCGTCTCCGAGACCCCCTCCGACCTCTGTGGCGGCACGTCTCCTGTCAGACGCTCCGGACGACCCCTCTACACGGACCCTAGTCGGCCCCCGTAGAGGCGTCAACTCTTCGACTTTTCGAAAAGTAGACTGACTGTCGCAAAATTACTTTTGTGCCGCACGGGACGGTCGAGACAAAGAAACGACAAGTTATCGAAAAGAGGTGTAGAGACAGAACGACGTAAGTACTGAGTTTCCGGGAAATTTAAGGGACGGTAGTACACACCGATGTTACTTGTAGTAGGGGTCCGAAAACGTAGTAGTGCAGGAGAGGAGAGTCCCAACCCCTCTTCGTCCTCCCGTCCCTAGAAAAGACAAGTCCGAGTCTCGGACTGTCTGGGCACCCTCCGAACGAGAACGTTCGAAATGTTTGTTTGCAGTTGTTGGGTCCACAGTCTTCCAGTTCTGACAAGGGAGTAGTCACTCCAATTAATTTTTCGGGTTCAATCCTGAAGGGGCCACCAGGTAACTAATCCATATGTGGACGGTTCCGTCCAAGTTAAGGAAGAGACCCCTCTAAGGTGTACGGAGTCCCGTTGATTCGGGTACATGGCGTTGATGACTCGGACACGAGACCTCGGGCACTCGGTGTTGATGACTTCGAGTTCGCGGGGTCTCGGGCACGAGACGTTGTTCTCTTCGGTGGCGTTACTCTTCGGCCACAAGGTGTGGATCTCTCATCGGGGGCGAGCGGTGTCGATCTCTTTCGGGTATGTGCCTTTCCTCTCGGTCGTGTCGGTTTTTATTTGTTACTGTATTCATTTATTTTTCAAATCTGTTTTGAGGTTCAGTTTGTTCCGTAAGGACAAAGTCCTTAACAAACAAGTTCTTGGTGAGACTTGTCGTCCAAGAAGAAGGATTCGAGAAAAAGAGGAGTACTGAAAGACCGAACGAAGGCCCACTTGGGGTAAGATCTTTTCCCGTTGAAAATGAGGATAGTTTAATGTCTAATAAACGAGTAATCCACCAGGTAGGGTTTTCATGTTGTCTAGGAGGACTGTACACGATAGACCTATGGAGTCCAGGAGAACCCTCCTCGTCTGTCCTAGACTGCCGTGTCCCCTGGCTAATGTAGTACTAGTCGTCTCGTTTGACAGAACTTATGAGTGGTGTACGGCCATGGGAGAAAAGTTACAATGGTACAAAATGGAGTTGAATTAGGAATACTACTGGGTGACTTCACGACATTTTACCTAGCGTGGTATACCTAGTCCTGTAATCTTTGTCGTCTTGGTCCAAGAACTGGACTCCGGTCACACCGAGATCCAAGACGTTAATATCAGTACGGTGAATGACTGAGAGGTGTGGGAGGGCTGTGTGTGTGTCCCAACGAACCGATCCATGGTACCTGTTACAAACGTCGACCTAATAGGCCCTCTTCGAAGTCTTTCTACGCGATGAATTTTAATCTAGAAGAACGACTTTAAATGACAGTAGTTCCCTCTAATAACAACAGTGACAAAATTATGAAAGGGGTGAGACACGTGTCAGGAGGACCCGGTATAAACACGACTCAATAGAAGAGTTCTTTTAAGTCCAGATCAGGAGGTAATGGTGACTTCCGTCGTTCAGCGGATCGTGAGTCCGTACACTTGTCACGGTTTTTGGTAGTACCTGTGAGTTACGATATGGTTGACATTTGTGCTCTAAAACAACAAACTTCGGTGACTCTAAATTTTAATAAACAAGGATTACGTTTTGAGTCTTTTGAGTCGTCACCGGTGTCCTGACCTTTTCCAGTCAAAAGTAAGGTTAGGGTTTCTTTCCGTTACGTTTTCTTACGAGGCTGATGGCGTGTTAACGTGAGTAGAGGGTACGACCATTTCATTACGAGTTTTAAGAGGTTCGGTCCGAAGTCGTTATGCACTTGACACTTGAAGGTCTACAAGTTCGACCAAAATCTTTTCCGTTCCTTTGGTCTCTAGTTTAACGGTTGTTGGCGACCTAGTAATTTTTTCGTTCTCTCAAGGTCTTTTTGTAAATAAAGACGAAATAACTGATACGGTTTCGGAAACTGACACACCTAGTGTTATTTGACACCTTTTAAGACTTTCTCTACCTTTATGGTCTGGTGGACTGGACGGAGAACTCTTTAGACATACGTCCAGTTCTTCGTTGTCAATCTTGACCTGTACCTTGTTGTCTGACCAAGGTTTATCCTTTTCTCATGTAGTTCCGACATATAACAGTGGGACGAATAAATTGAAGATACGTCTCATGTAGTACTTTTTACGACCTGACCTACTTCGTATTCGACCTTAGTTCTAACGGTCCTCTTTATAGTTATTGGAGTCTATACGTCTACTGTGGTGGGAATACCGTCTTTCACTTCTCTTCGATTTTTCGGAGAACTACTTTCACTTTCTCCTCTCACTTTTTCAACCGAATTTCGAGTTGTAAGTCTTTTGCTTCTAGTACCGTAGACCAGGGTAGTGAAGTACCTTTTATCTACCCGTTTGTCACCTTTGTCACCGACTTAAATAAAAAGACCCGAGGTTTTAGTGACATCTACCACTGACGTCAGTACTTTAATTTTCTGTGAATGAGGAACCTTCCTTTCAATACTGGTTGGATCTATCGTATAACTTTTCGTCTCTGTAATGAGAAGGTTGTTTCCAGGTAGATCAGTTCCGATACCAAAAAGGACACCAGTACATGCCTATACTCTCAACCTGACACTTCTTCCGTCTCGCGGCTTCTTAACTACGAAAACATCACACCACAACCTCTTCCGAGAACTCTCAGGGAACCTGACGTTCCTCTAGGTTGGTCAGGTAAGATTTCCTCTAGTCAGGACCCTAAAGAAACCTTCCCTACTACGACTGCGACTTTGAGGTCATGAAACCGGTGGCGTACGCTTCTCAACTGAGTAACCTTTTCTGAGACTACGACCCTCCCTAACCCCCGTCCTCCTCTTCCCCTTCTGTCTCCTATTCTACCGACCTACCGTAGTGACTGAGCTACCTGCACTCAGACTCACTTGAGGTCCTCAACCACTACCTGTCCCTCCGGACCGTACGACGTTAACTACCCCAGCGTTTCTCAGCCTGTGTTGACTCGCTGACTTGACTTGACTTGACTTACGTTTTGATTCCAAAGGAACCACCGAGTCTACTATTTCTTAGGTGGACGTTACGTCCTCTGGGGCCAAACTAGGGACACAACCCTTCTACGGGACCTCTTTCCTTACCGTTGGGTGAGGTCATATGAACGGACCTCTTAAGGTGTCTGTCTCCTCGGACCGTCCGATATCAGGTACCCCAGCGTTTCTCAGTCTGTTTTGACTCGCTGAAAATGAAAGTGAAATTAAGTTTTGACCGGATAGTATTGGCTATGTCAAACAAAGTGAAATTTGTGTAGAAGATGACTATTTTTCGTTACGTACGAGTAACATTTTTATCTCCGTTTTTATACCTTGTGTCTTTTACTTTTAGGACAAAGGTGGGGATCTGATCATAAGTGATCAGATATAAAAAGATACATGTATGATTATCTATCTACCTACCTATCTATAATAAAAATTTTTTGTTTACGTCCTCCTGAAGGGACCACCAAGGTCACCGATTCTGGGGTACGAGGGTTACGTCCACCGGGTCCAGGTTAGGAACCAGTCCCTTGATCTAGGGTGTATGGTATTGATTCTCAAGGGTACGGTGTCGATTTCTAGGGTGTGCGGAGTTGCTTCTGGGCCACGTGGGTTTATTTATCTATAACAATTTTTACCTTGGTATCGGATACATGAGAAAACTAAGGACGAAAAAATGAGTTATTTCGGTTCCGTCCAAAGGTTTAGTAACGAACCATATAGGAGGAGATCTCTAGTGACGACAGTTCTGACTCTGAACCCCGATGTTTTAGTGTGGGGACGGGTCGAAGAACAAGGGGTCCCTTCCAACGAGAGACTTCAGGTCGGAAAAAAAAATCGAGGTCCGAGATTCCGCTACGAGTCGACGTTCCTCCTCGACTCAGACGGACTCTCCGTCGGAGGAGTGGTCGAGTCTTCGTAGTGACTTTTCGTTTTCCGCGTCACCCTTAACACCGACCTTTCGTCCCAAACGTGGGAACCGTAAGTCTAGGAACCAACGTAATCCCATTAGTCTCCCCGACACGACTTTGACCCTTCCTTCCCTTTCGAAAGGTAATGACTAGAAGTTTCCCGCGGGCCTAGACATGATCTTTCCGTCACACTTGGGTGCGGTCACTCAGTCCGAGGACGACCCAATTGTTTCATGACTTCACGACCCTAACCTACCCCCTCCCCCAAGGTCCGTTCTCGAGAATACTGTCTATGGGTCAGAGAGTCCTATACCCCGAACTTTGTTTTTCCTTATTACTACCGATTGTAGATTCCTCGTCGTGAGGCGAGGTCCGTGATCAAAGGACCCCAAATGTGTGTCAGTAGTAAAAGTAAAATGATAGTAGACGATGGAAGTTAAATGTTTCTCTACTTTGTTGAACAGGTTCCAGTGTGTCTTGGGGTTTGAGAGGGGATCGATTAGACTGAGAGGAGAGGGTTGGGGACTTGATCCTACGTTTGGGGTCGGTCGAAGGGGTTCTCTTCACCCGGAAGAAAAAAGGTCAAAACGCACGGATTAAGGACGACGTGGACAGGAGTCTCATCTAGGAGTCGTTCAGAGACGAATAAATCACCACTTACTTACTGTCCGACTTTTGGTTCTCCCGGACCATGACTGGATTGAGCAGTGTACAGGAATCCGGATAGGAGAGGGACTTCTCGGAGGCACCCTTCCAGGAGGGACGGGTAAGTGTCGTGCCGACACTCTTACTCAACACTCAGAACACTTTTCGTCCTACACACCGTTTTATATCTGTAAATAATCCGTGGATGACACACGAGTCAGGGCATAAACTTTTACTTTTCCTATTAGAGACTTTTCATCTTCGTGAGTTATTTACCTTGACAAAGACAATCTCCCCATACTCTAGGTGTTCCGAATTAATGACCTAATACCTCGAAAAACACCCCTTTTCTATAATTTTCGATTGTAATTTCCGTTCTTAGTTTTCTATTTTCTACCCCTTTTCTATAATTTTCGATTGTAATTTCCGTTCTTAGTTTTCTATTTTCTTCTCTTCCACCAACGAGGCCCTGTACACCGAAGGTCCTTATAGTTTGTCTGAAAGTGTTAATACGGGTCCCAGAGTTACGGGAGAACCGGGTCCCTCGATATAAGTTCGTCGAGGTGTATAAAGAAGGACGACAGAACACGGTCCCAAGTTTGTTGGATCCGAGAGTCCTGTCTGTCCCCGAGACCCTCTTCAAGGAGATAGGGTGAGGGGTCCGACAGGGGGCGGACTCTCGTCTGTCCGGACTATAAGGGAATAGATGATAGAGAAGACTTGACACCAAAGACCACAACCGATCTACCTAGAGAGGAAGGGGGTTCGAGGAAAATAATAAAGACGTAGTAGGAATAGAACCTGTTAACAGTCGACTAAGTCCCCGGAGTCTGACTGGGGTCCCCTCTCTGTCCGGGACGGCTAAGGTAATTCCCTGTCTACACCGGCCGGCCATCATTAATGAGTCGGACCATCATTTCCTTACGTGGTCGAGGTTTTTATGGGTGGGTGACTCCTAGCTAGTCGTGGAACCGACGACCCTGGGACATAGTGACTCGTTAATGACAAGACGGACGTTCCCGGGAGGACGTCCCGTCTCAGTCGCCCTACCCAACCTGTTACTAGCAGGAAGTTTACCGGGTATAAGTCGTGACTTCTACGAAGTGTGTCTCTGTCAACGACGGACACCCCCTGTCTCCCCTTTCCTCACTTCAAAGACTTTCGGTGTAGGTGAAGAACCCATCTGTCTTTCTTTCCCCTCTTTTGAGAAGACTGACTCCTTAGACCCAGTCTGATTTGACTTCACGATTAGCAGGGTGGGGGCACTTTTCCTATTACACCCAGAGTGACATGACTGTCCTTGGTCAAGGATTTTAGATAGCGGTTCATTTTCGTCGTTCAACGTTTTGACATGTCTGTGAGTGAGGGTAGTCATCAAATAATTCCTCGAGACCTAGACCTGGGTGTCAGGACTGGGGCAGGAGAATGACACACTGGAGCCCGTTCAAGGAATTCGAGAGACACGGAGTCAAAGGAGTACCTTTTGTTTCTATTATTCGCATGACTGAAGGGTCTCCGGGGTCTGAACTTCATTTGTAGGGGAGTGTAATACTTCACCGAGACACGAATGTGAGGACGGAGGAGCCTTCTGACACTCGAGGAGTTCCAGATCGAGAACCCAAAGAATAGGAAGGGTTCACAACGACGATGACAATCCCCCGTGTGTGACTGACTTCGGTGGGTGGGACCGGTCCGTGGTATCATTGGTAAACGTACTCAATAAAATGCTGTCCTCCAGGACCATTCCTTGTGCCTTGATTATTCGGTGGTGGTTGGCTTCTCAAGCCCTTTCCAGTTTTCCTCTGTGGTGCACAGGTTGGTGGAGGGTCTTAGGAAGAGAGACCATAGGTAAAACCGACTTGTTCCGTACGTGGTGGTCCTTCCTGAGAGTCAGTCTTACTAACCGATTCCTGTTGGGTCTTTGATTAGGGTAGTGGGATTTTGGACTCTGACACTCGGTACATCGTCTCGACAAAAGGACCCAAGGGAATGGGATGACGAGAGGTGGGCCCACGGGAAAGGGTTATTTTAGAGAACGAAACAGTCGTATACACAGAGGAGTCTGTTAAGTAAAGACTCCCAATCTGTTCTCGGATCAAAACCCGGGACCTTCCCCAGGGGGAAGGACGTTGTGATACTATCACTTTACTCTACTGGGGTCGAGGGTCACACCTCGACCCCCACGATTCACGGGTCACTTAAATCCAGGTCACAATAATCAGTGAACAAGTACGGGAACGGTCCGGGTCTTGTCCACGAGTCCCCTTGGGTCACTTAACTCGAGTTTTCGTTCGACACTCTGACTTATCTGTGTGTCTGTTACCGGTCTAGTTCATATTTTTATCTAGACACTGGTTGTTGGACGTCGTAGGACAGGTCCTTTAGTAGGGCAATCATTTCGTTGGTGGGTCCTTCGATCGGAAGACAATTCAGTCTGAACATCCGTCAGTCTGATGGTAGAGGTAGTTGATAGGTTCTTTGGTTTATTGTAGGAGACATTGTCAACCGAAGTTTACCGGTCTTGAACTAATGATTGACTCAAAGGGATTACAAATAGGGTTATAGGGTAAATCCTGGTTGGCCTCTGTCGGTCTTCATGTAGGATTCGTTGGTGTATCCTGAGGGACGTCGGTCGACCGGGCGGACGGAGGTCGAAGGGACCCGAGGGTCTGACGGAAGTCTATGTGGACTTCGGAAGAGGGAAAGTAGGTGATACTTCGGAAAGTTGGGGAGACAGACGAAAACTGAGGGACGATTTACGTTCACTGTCACCGACTTAAGAACCGATCTCGTTCGAGACTTACTTTACGGAGACGACCAAGAGTAAACCTACTAGAAACAGATAAAGACGTCCACACAGAATCTGTGGAGACCGGACCGTCTGAGTCCTATGTGAGTTATTTTTCTAGACTTACCAACGTCCTATATTTTAGTTGTGTGTCTTTAGGGAACGTAAGGATATGTGATTATTACTCTTTCATCTTTTTCTTTATTTCCTTTGTTAAGGTAAGTGGTAACTTCGTTTTTCTTATTTTATGAATCCTTATATAGATGGATTTCTTTGATTTCTGGATATATATCTTTTGATTTTTTGTGACTACTTTCTTTAGTTTCTCCTGTGATTATCTACCTCTTTATATGGTACAAGTACCTAACCTTTTTAGTTATATCACTTTTACTCATATGATGGGTTTCGTTAGATGTCTAAGTTACGTTAGGGATAGTTCGATGGTCGGTATAAAAAGTGTCTTGATCTTGTTTAGTAAAGTTCTAAACATACCTTTATGTTTTTTGGATCTTATCGGTTTCGTTAGAACTCTTTCTTCTTACCTTGACCTCCTTAGTTGAACGGACTGAAGTCCGAGATGATGTTTCGGTGTCAGTAGTTCTGTCATACCATGACCGTGTTTCTGTCTGTATATCTAGTTACCTTGTTTTATCTTTCGGGTCTCTATTTAGGTGTGTGTATACCTGTGGAATAGAAACTGTTTCCTCCGTTCTTATATGTTACCTCATTTCTGTTAGAGAAATTGTTCACCACGACCCATTTGACCAGTTGGTGAACATTTTCTTACTTTGATCTAGTGATAAATTGTGACGTGTGTTTTTATTTGAGTTTTACCTAATTTCTAGATTTACATTCTGGTCTTTGATATTTTGAGGATCTCCTCTTATATCCGTTTTGTCAGAGGCTGTATTTAGTGTCGTCCTAGGAGATACTAGGTGGAGGGTCTTATGACCTTTATTTTCGTTTTTATTTGTTTACCCTAGATTAATTTTAATTTTCGAAGACGTGTTGTTTCCTTTTATATTCGTTCCACTTTTCTGTCGGAAGACTTACCCTCTTTTATTATCGTTTACTTCGTTGACCGTTTGTTGATTAGAGTTTTTATATGTTCGTTGAATGCGTCGAGTTAAGGTCTTTTCATTTGTTGGGTTAGTTTTTTACCCGGTTTCTTGATTTATCTGTAAAGAGGTTTCTTCTGTATGCCTACCGATTGTTTGTGTACTTTTCTACGAGTTGTAGTGAGTAATAATCTCTTTACGTTTAGTTTTGGTGTTACTCCATGGTGAAGTGTGGTCAGTCTTACCGACGCTAGGTTTTTAGACGTTCGTTATTTACGACCTCTCCCACACCTCTTTTCCCTTGGGAGGATGTGACAACCACCCTTACGTTTGATCATGTCGGTGATACCTCTTGTCACACCTCTAAGGAATTTTTTAACGTTTATCTTGATGGAATACTGGGTCGTTAGGGTGACGACCCGTATGTGTGGCTCCTTTGGTCTTAACTTTCTCTGTGTACATGGGGTTACAAGTAGCGTCGTGACAAATATTATCGGTCCTGTACCTTTGTTGGATCTACAGGTAGTCGTCTACTTACCTATTCTTTCGACACCATGTATATGTGTTACCTCATAATGAGTCGGCAATTTTTCTTAAGTAAACTTAGTCAAGACTACTCTACCTACTTTGACCTCGGCTAATATGTCTCACTTCATTCGGTCTTTCTTTTTGTGGTTATGTCATATGATTGTGTATATATACCTTAAATCCTTCTACCGTTACTGCTGGGACATACGTTCTGTCCTTTTTTCTGTGTCTACACATATTGCCTGAAAACCTGAGTCTCCCTCTCCCTCTCCCACCCTACTAAACCCTCTTACCTTAACATTGTACATATGATAGTACATTCTTAGCTTAGCGGTCAGATACAGGCTACGTCCTATGTCGTACGAACCCCGACCACGTGCCACTACTGGGTCTCTCTACAATACCCCTCCCTCCACCCTCCCCCCAAGTACAAACCCTTGCGTACATGTGGGTACCCCTAAGTACAGTTACATACCGTTTTGGTATGTCATAACATTTCATTTTATTTCATTTTTATTTTCTGTTTTTTTTTTTCTAGATTTACTGGACGTAGCCCTCCTTCACCTCTCTACCCTTGTACCCTCCTCCTCTACCCGGTCTGCTCGGTGTTGGTCTGTATCCCTGGGTGAGAGCCGTCTCGGATGAACGGGAAACCTGTTAGACACGGTAACAGGTAGAGTCTAGAACGAAAAAGGGTGATATTCAACTCACTTTCTACAGTTCCCCTACATTGGTAATTTCTACTGGGACCACCGGGTCACCAATCCTGAATCGTGAAGGTGACGTCTCCCATCCCCCGTCCCGTGTTCAACCTAGGGACTAACCCTTTGATTCTAGGACGTACGACGTACTACATCGATTTATTACTTTTTTATTGCACTTTTTTTTTTTTCTGGTAGGTTGAAGTTTACCCGGTACTGAGGTCGTTTTCTCTCATAGGTCCTATGGGTGTCCTCTGGTGAACTGTCCGTGTCCGTCCCTCATTCGTCCGGCGAGAGAGGGGTTGTGACTCCGTCGGTTGGAACAGACAGTTCTTGGATGTTCTCCTACGATCGTCCGCAACTCCTCGGGTCGTTTCGGATAAGTTCGGAGGAGCAGTGTGAACTTTCCTTTTCGAAAATGATAAACTTTCTCTTCGGTCTTATTTTCGACCCTGGGTCTCGGTAGTGACACCTTCGGTCCACTCAGAGAGACGCGGTCGGGGAGATAAGGACCAGTGGGAGGGACCCAGGTGACGACGGAGACACTTTAGGTTAGTGACCCGTGTGGTCCCGGAAGAGAAACATTGGGTTCCACCATACCCCCTCCGTCCTCATGGTGTCGTGTCCTGCCTCCCGTTTGTCGTAGGAAGATGTCTGGAGACTACCTTCCCATAGTACTATTTATATAAAAGTGTTGACTGACTACCTTCCCATAGTACTATTCATATAAAAGTGCTGACTCCGTGTTTATATCCCTGGGATTCACATAAAGAGACCGTGAACGACGACACAGGGGACCTTTCCCGGACGAGTGAGTAAGGTGTTCCACGACGGTTTACAGTTCAGGAGAGGTCCTCCGGGAACTCGATTGATTACGTCCACCAGACCTTTCCGTTAGGGCCGACGTCTCACCCACTACACTCACAGGACGATCTTCTGGGACCTGTGTAGCGAAGAAAGGGACTGGAAGAAAAAGGTGACACTCTACTCTACCGTCTTTGTCGAGATTATAAAATACCCTCTAAGAGAGTTGGTCAATTCAGATTGAATGTTTTTCACAAAATAGCCGAAGGAACAATGTCATTTTTACCTATTTAAAGTGTATTTCTAGGTAGAAAGATCGAAGTTAACTGATTTTATTAGTCTTGTTAGGGTCCCTGAAAGGACTACCAGGTCTCCAATTCTAAGGTATGAAAGTGACGTCCTCCGTGTCCAAACTAGGGGTCAACCCCTCGATTCAAGGGTGTACGAGGTGCTACACCGGTTTTTTATCTTCTTCCTTTTTTTCTTGTTAGGGTACCGTGTAGACCGTCTTCGACTCGTCCCGTCCATGGTCGACCGGTGTCATGGTGGTGAGGAAGAATAGTAATGGTTAGACTCAGTGAGTATTGAATGTACGATCAGAGAAACCGTAAAGTCAAGTCAAGTCAAGTCAAACCGTAAACGCAACCAGATTTGATACCAGAGTTAAAACCGACGGTCGTGAAATCTTACTAACTAAATCCAAAATTATCTACGGATGTGGGTCTGGGTGTGGGTCTGTAAGACTAAGTTACCCAGAACCTCATTTCGGCTCCGTTTAGCTAAGATTAAAGTCGGTCCGACTCTCGACGGACACCAGGTTCCCGGGGTGACCGATCTTCCTGGGTAGAGTGGACACATTTCTTCGTCGGTGGTCTTTTCCTTCCCACCATTTTACCAGGACCACTTTTGGTAGGTGTCTACGAGGACCCTTTGTATAGAACGGGACCCTAAGGAACTGAGTGGGAGGTAGTATTCGTGAAATTGTAAAATCCGTGTTTACGTTTCTCGAAACACTCGAAGTCAGTCTTTGCTGGTGTGTCTAGTTAGGGAAGAGGGGCGGGACACAGACGTGGGTCAGGTCCAGGGTGGACATCGAAAGAGGCCTTGGTGACAGATTCGATGAAGGACAGGGACCGGGTCCAAACGGTTAAGTACGAAGGGAGAGGAGAGACCCGAGGCGGCCTCAGGTGTAGAGGAGACCCTTCGACGTCCTTTATCCGACAAGTCCAGGGAGTCTAAGGTAGTCGTCGTAAAATGTATGACCAAAGAGATTTGTCTGAGATTCTGGGGTAAGTACGGGGATTGTCTCTTAAGGTCTTCCGTCCTTAGTGGAGAGGACACGGGAGGGGTTAAGAGGGGGTTGGGGTGGTAAAGTATTTGTGTGTGGTTCGCGGGTCCGACGTCGACGTGGGGTGTCCAGTAACCCGACTCGTCGTCACTTGAGGGCGTCTTCCTACTCCCTAAGCGTCCTCCTACTTCACCGCTCACCTGTACGTCACCAGTGCCGTAGGACGAAGAGGTCGGCCTCCTCTTTAAAGTATACGTGGATATTGCGGGTGGGCAGTCGGAGGACGAGTGGAGAGACGGTTCGTGGGTTCAGGTGAACGAGACGCACACGTGTCGTCTCTTTTGTTGTAGGGACTGTACAGTGAGGACCTGACTTTTTCGTTGTACCCTTTCGTCGCGATCTAACCACCCCCTGTCTTCCCCCGAGTAATTGTTCAGATGACTCTTTTTTGATAAGGTCTCGACGTTCTGGGGTTTATGGGACGACCAGATAAGTTTTGTTTTCCTAGTGAGGTCCTGGGTGCCGGAATTGGTACCCAGTTAGACTAAGTGTCGGTCGATCTCCATCCCCTCTATAGGTCCGGCGTCCCTCCTGTGCCCAGGTGGGAATTTCCGGGAGGAACCCTTGACAAAGGACTCTGATCGACTGGTCCCCTGGTCGGGACTACTGTCAAGGGTCTCTCCCACCCTCGGAAGTCCCATTCTCGGTCTTACGGGAGGGCCGGATGGAGCCTCGACTGTCTTGCACCAGTACTTGAACGACCATTCCCTGAACTCGAGCAACAACCGGTCGCACTACTCCACTTAGACCAGTCACTGTAAAGCGTCCTGGAACATCTACGGCTATCCCTTCCTTTGGTCGAACGTGAGCCGGTCCAGACGTCAGTTTCCTGTTTCTGGTCTCAATCGTCTGTGTCAACTGGTGCCTGAACGGGGGTTGGGGTTTCTGGGACTGGGACAGAGAGGATGACGGAGGGAAGAGGGAGTGGGTAGAAGGGACACGGTCCGAGCTCTGGAAGAGGAGAGAGGAGGTTCTCGGAAGCAATGGTAAGTGGTGTGAACAGGGGTAGATCGAGGGACTTGAATCCCGACTAAGATCGTGTAAGAGATTATCGTGTCGGACGATCGGTCTTACGTCTTCCGTCTCGAGACGGTCGTGCGGTTACTGGTCCGGTGTACCGGCACGCGGACTCCGGGACGTCGACGTCCTGGGTGTACAGGGAGGCCCTAGTAGTCTGAGCTGTCACTTCAGTGTCAGAATTCTCACGAAATATTGTGGGATGAAGACACTTTTCTTCGTTAAGTGTGTCTGAAACACCAAACTGGAAGAAGGGACAGGACAGTGAGACTTTTGTTCAGACGGATTCTCCGTCGTCCCTTCGGAGAGACTTCTTATCAGACCATCAAGAAACTTACCAATTTGGATCAATCGTGTACTGGGTCGTTAAGGTGAGGACCCACATATAGACCCTTTCTACTTTGGTGCACAGGTGGGTTTTGTCACGTGTACAAGTGTCGTCGTAATGAGTACAACAACAGGTCAACGATTTAGTACAGACTGAGAAACGCTGGGGTCCCTGACGTAGTGTGGTCCGAGCGGACAGGAAGTGATTGTCACACGAGTTTGAGTACAGGTAACTCAGTCACTATGATAGATTGGTAGAGTAGGAGACGTAATAAGTATTATCGGTTTTTTACCTTTATTGAGTACACAGGTAGGTGTCTACCTATCTATTTTACACCATATAAGTAAAACAAACCGTCCGAAGGGACCACCGAGTCTCCCATTTCGCAGACGAACGTTTCACCCTCTGGGCCCAAGTTATGGACCCAACCCTTCTAGGGGGTCTCTTCCTTTACCGTGGGGTGAGGTCATGAGAACGGACCTTTTAGGGTACCTACCTCTTCGGACATCCGATGTCAGACACCCCAGTGTTTCTCAGTCTGTACTGACTCGCTGAAGTGAAAGTGAAAGTAAAACAAACCGTTTTCTTTCCTTATTTTATGGTTATATAGGACGATAACAAATCAACGATTCAGTATAGACTGAGAAACGCTGGGGTACCTGACATCGAGTCGTCCGAGGAGACAGGTACCCTAAAGGGTCCGTTCTTATGACCTTACCCAACGGTAAAGGAAGAGGTCCCTATAAGGACTAGGTCCCCAGCTTGGGCGTAGAGGACCAACCGTCCTCCTAAGAAATGGTAATTCGGTATCTGCCCGAAATTTTTGTGATACCATTCACTTTCTTCGGTCAGTGGTTCCTGTTGTACGACATACTCCGGTAAATGTACTTTCCAGGTCTTGTCCGTTTTCATTTCTGTCCTACATCTAAGAACCAATGGGTCCCGACCGCCATGACTCCCCAGTCCCCAAAGAAACGTCCCCATTACGTCTACAAGATGTTAACTTACACCACTATCGACGTGTGACTTATATGAGTTTGGTGATTTGACCTGTTGAATTTACCTACCTGAGATACCATACACTTAATATAGAGTTATTTCGACAAAGTATGTATGTCGTCGTCTCTCTGTAACTTTCGTACCTCCGAGTCTTTAATCGACAGGTTCGAGTAGATTCAGTGAATGGAAACAACTCGGAGTCGAAAGAGTAGAAATTTTACCCCCGTAGTAACAGATGGATCATTCCGACAGTCCTTTTCATTTATATTATTTTTCATGAGTCACCCCGAAAGGACCACCGAGTCACCATTTCTTAAGGGGACGGTTTCGTCCTCTGTGTTCAAGATAGGGACTGGACTCTTCTAGGGTGGACGGTGGCTCGTCACTTCGGGCACGTGTTGAGTTCTGACCTGAGATCTGGGACCCTCGACATTGATGACTCGGGTGTACGGGGTCGATGACTTCGACCACGTGGGACCTCGGACACGAGTCGTTGTCCTCTTCGTGGTGTTTCGCCGGACACGTGGTGTCGACCTTTCATCTGGGGTGAGTGGCGTTGATCTCCTTTCGGAGACTTCGTTACTTCTGGGTCGTGTCGGTTTTTATTTATTTTAATATAAAATTATGACATGAGTTATATGATTGGTTCACGGATCGTCCATTTATCACCCCGATGATGGTTACAACAAAGGGATGAGTGGAAGGTGAAACGGGAGGGGAAACGCAGGATGGGTGTGGAGAGGTCCGAAGTTCCGGTCCAGGGTAGGGTGGAGAAGATCTTCAGAAAGACCTCCGGACGCAATGACCACTAACAAGGGGGGTCCTCGTGAGTGACTGAGTCTGTCGTGACTGGGTAGAGAGTCGTTTGACACCAGAAAAGGGAGTTCCCGTCCGAAGGGGTCCTGAGATTTGGAAACTTCACATAACGTTTTAATTATGTGTTTTAAGGATATTGTAAGGATATACGGTTGTTATTTTATGTCGAAAATTTCTAGAATAAGACACTTCTTTCAGTCTGTCTCTTGTTTGGAAAGAGTCAATATATTCTCATACTATAGTGAATATACACCTTAAAATTTTTTACCATGTTTATTTGCATAAATGTTTTGTCTTTATCTCAGTGTCTACATCTTTTGTTAGAATACCAATACCCCACTCCCCGCACCTCTTCTCCCTATTTAACTCTAACCCTAACTGTATATGTGTGATGATATACATTTTGTCTATTAATTATTCCTGGATGACTTATCGTATCCCTTAAGATGAGTCATGAGATTCCCGAATACACCCCTTTCTTGGATTTTTTCTCACCTATATACAAGTACGTATTGACTGAGAGAAACGTCATGTCGTCTTTGATTGTGTTGTAATATTTAGTTGATATGAAAGTGAAAAGTGAAAGTAAGTAACCTCTTCCTTTACCGTTGGGTGAGGCCATAAGAAGGGACCTCTCAGGGTCCCTGACCCCTCGGACCACCCGACGGCAGATACCCCAGCGTGTCTCAACCTGTGCTGACTTCACTGAATCGTATAATCGTATATGAGGTTATTTTTTTAAAAAAATTAAGCATAAAATTTATAAAATTTCATAAGATTTCTCCTCTTCTGTCCTTCTTTCCTTCCCTCCCTCCCTCCCTTCCTCCTTTCTTCTTTCTTTTTCTAGGATAAGACTTGTCGTCGTTATTACGTTTCAAATACCTTTATTAGTTTTGACTTCGGGAAATGGGAATAGACGAAGTGTCTTACAGATGAGACTGAGATTATCGTCGAGTTTACAGTGGAGGTGCTTCGGAAGGAACTGGTGGGATTCGAGGTCAGGGACTCAGAATATATATCACACTTTCTCTGGAGAAGTGGACCATGACATAATTGGAGGAAAACGTAGATGAAAGGGTCATCTCATCCTTCTGGGGGTCTCTTGTAATGGTCGTCGTCACCTGGTCCGAGTCGCCCGTCCTGTCTCAATGACCACTGGAGTGACTCGACCAGACTCCTTTCTTTCCCCTGTTTATCCCCATTCCCGTTTTTAGGTTTTCTGACTCCTTGGTCTCTCCATCTTGTAGGGTGACAGAAATCCCTGTGGGGACCACCAGATCACCAAGCCTGAGACTTGAAGGTGACGTCCCCCGGGTCCAAACTAAAGACCAGTTCCTTGATTCTAGGGTGTTCGGGGCTCCGAGTTAGTTTTTTTTTTCACAGAAATGACAAAGGAGGCCAGGTCCCGATACGATCCACTGGGGTCGGGCCGACGACAGGTTACAGTCCTTGAACGAGAATCTAGTCGTTCTACCCCAAACGTCTTCTCTCATGTTTCAGAATGCCCCTCCTTACTTACGGGCCTCCAGTCTGAAACTCATTTTTCTCTAACTCCTGACCTAGTCGGGACGTCCGAGTTTTAAACCCCGTTCAACTCCTAAGATCTTTTTCGTTTGGAAAGGTTTGTTACTCGGGGGATCACGAAACACGGCCTGCGAGTTTCCAGATCTTTCCAAAGAACAACACCAATAGTTAGTATTGTCGGGGACACCTATTTTCGTTACCTAGAGTCTGGACGACCCTTGTTGTTCCTTTCACAGTCTTCGAAAGGGAAATTTTGTTTCTCGTTTTATTTCTACGGAAGGTAGTAGTCATAGGAATTTATACCAGTATCTGTAAGATCGGTTTCTTTGTCTTTCGTATTTGTTGTCTTTGTCTATTTTACTACTAATACATATATACTTTACTGACGGATTGGAGTTGTTTCGTCAGTAGACTGTTCCATGTGTTTAATTTTCCTAGAGTCGTTTCACCGATTAGTTTGATTTGTACGTTTCAAGTTATTATAGCGATATACGGATGTTATTTATCTCAAAATTCCTAGGATAAGGTTTTTCGTTATATTATATTTTATATCTCGAGTTTTTATGTCTTTTTATTTTTTAAAATTTATTATTTTGTTTTATATCTCGATTAGTATTACCTTTTACGTAAACTGGTTATAATTCTTTTCATCCTTTCGAGTGTTTATATAAAATTTTTTATCTAAACATGAAACTTCTATATATTGTAAGTAACTGTTGTTCAGTTTTATGACATTGACCACTAAAAAAATTCTTCAATTTAATATCTAACAAATTACGTTAAGACTGAGTTTAGGGTTTTTCAAAAAAAAAAAAATTGAACTATTTTACCAAAATTTAGAGTTCGTCCCTTATTCGTTCGTTCTGAGAGATTTTTTCTTCTTTCATCCCTCTATTGGTTAAAGTACTCCGACGTTCCTAATTTTGTCTCCCATTATCCTTTTCTCTAGTATATTTCTTTTAGATGTCAGGTCTTTTATGTCGGGGATTAAAGTCAAGTCAAATCAAGTCAGCGAGTCAATACAGGCTGAGAACGCTGGGGTACCTGACGTCGTGTGGTCCGGAGGAACAGGTAGTGGTTGAGGGTCTGAAATGGGTTTAAGTACAGGTAGCTCAACCACTACGGTAGGTCGGTAGAGTAGGAGACAACAGGGGAAGAGGAGGACAGGAGTTAGAAAGGGTCGTAGTCCCAGAAAAGGTTACTCAGTCGAGAAACGTAGTCCACCGGTTTCATAACCTCAAAGTCGAAGTTGTAGTCAGGAATGTTACTTGTGAGTCCTGACTAGAGGAACTCCTATCTGACCAACCTGGAGGAACGTCAGGTTCCCTGAGAGTTTCTCAGAAGAGGTTGTGGTGTCTAGTTTTCGTAGTTAAGAAGCCACGAGTCGAAAGAAGTGTCAGGTTGAGAGTGTAGGTATGTACTTGTGACCTTTTTGGTATCGGAACTGATCTGCCTGGAGACAACTGTTTCATTACAGAGACGAAAACTTATATGACAGATCCAACCAGTATTGAAAGGAAGGTTCCTCATTCGCAGAAAATTAAAGTACCGACGTCAGTGGTAGACGTTACTGAAACCTCGGGGGGTTTTATTTCAGACGGTGACAAAGGGGTAGATAAACGGTACTTCACTACCCTGGTCTACGGTACTGGAATAAAAAGACTTACAACTCGAAATTCGGTTGAAAAAGTGAGAGGAGAAAGTGAAAGTAGTTCTCCGAGAAGTCAAGAAACGAAAGACGGTATTCCCACCACAGTAGACGTATAGACTCCAATAACTATAAAGAGGACCGTTAGAACTAAGGTCGAACACGAAGTAAGTCGGGTCGCAAAGAGTACTACATGAGACGTATATTCAATTTATTCGTCCCACTGTTATATGTCGGAACTACATGAGGAAAGGGCTAAACCTTAGTCAGACAACAAGGTACAGGTCAAGATTGACAACGAAGGACTGGACGTATATCCAAAGAGTTCTCCGTCCAGTCCACCGGATCATAAGGGTAGAGAAAGTCTTAAAAGGTGTCAAATAACACTAGATGTGTTTCCGAAACCGTATTAGTTATTTCGTCTTTATCTACAAAAAGACCTTGAGAGAACGAAAAGGTTACTAAGTCACCTACAACCGTTAAACTAGAGACAGTATTAAATTATTCACGATTTACTCCGCAGTGTTTATTTAATCCCTTCTTTTCCCAATTATCGGCTACAGTCGTATCGGTTACTTGTTAAGACCCTTTTCTTCTCTCTTTTTCTGAGAATTGGATTCTTTTATTTTAAGATCTATCTTAATGTAAAAATTATAAAAAACTTTAGTTGGGTTTTATAGTCTTCAAGTCAAGTCAGCGAGTCAGCACAGACTGAGAAACACTGGGGTACCTGGCGTCGTACGGTCCGGAGGGACAGGTAGTGGTTGAAGGTCTCAGGTGGGTTTGGGTACAGGTAACTCAACCACTACGGTAGGTTGTTAGAGTAGGAGACAACAGGGGAAGAGGAGGACGAGAGTCAGAAAGGGTCGTAGTCCCAGAAAAGGTTACTCAGTCGAGAAACGTAGTCCACCGGTTTCATGACCTCAAAGTCGAAGTTGTAGTCAGAGACGTTACTTGTGGGTCCTGACTAGAGGAAATCCTACCTGACCAACCTAGAGGAACGTCAGGTTCCCTGAGAGTTCTCAGAAGAGGTTGTGGTGTCAAGTTTTCGTAGTTAAGAAGCCGTAAGTCGGAAGAACTATTAGTCTTCATTTGTCTGAAACTGTAAATATGTCGGGGAATTAACTCCTACTGAAAAAGTTACATCCTCGTTACGACGACGACAACGATTCAGCGAAGTCAGCACAGGCTGAGACACGCTGGGGTATCTGCCGTCGGGCGGTCCGAGGGGGCAGGGACCCTAAGAGGTCCGTTCTTATGACCTCACCCAACGGTAAATGAAGGGGTTGCGTACTTTTACTTTTCACTTTGACTTCAGCGAGTCAGCACAGGCTGAGAAGCGTTGGGGTACCCGACATCGGATGGTCCGAGGAGGCAGGTACCCTAAAAGGTCCGTTCTCATGACCTTACCTCACGGTAACGGAAGAGGCCATCCTCGTTATTTCTTGATGTTTCTTTGTCTAGTTGTTTAGATTGATATTTTTTTATATTGTGTGGACCTACGAATTTCCTTCTATTCCGTTCGTTGTCTGACACTTTTTCCTAGACATTTATCTTATTCAACAATAGAACTAATAAAAGTTATGAGTTATATTGAGTTAAAATTTTTAATTAGGTGGTCTACTATCTGTAAGTGGTCGCTCTTTTACATTAATCATTTGTTTATATATCGGGGACTATACACGACAGTTTGAAGAAACGTCTTATAAATGTAGTTAAATGTATATAGGACCGGTTGTTTATTCTCCTGGTAGTTTTGTAGAAACGATTATACTAGTCACCTTTAATATCGGAAACGACAGTATTGCTCTGACCAATGGAAAATACTAATTAATCGGTAAAAATAAGGGAACTACCTTATAGAACGAACGTAGAGACCGACAAAAAGATGAACCTCAAGACCGTAAGGTGTACGGAGTGTGGGACACTCCTCTCGAGGGATTTATTATAATAGTTAGATGTAGACACGTAACAAAAAGAACAAATTATCAAGTTCAATGTCGTAAATCCACAAAAAAGTTTTTGTCTTATATTTTTAATATACGTGGGTCATTAAAGTTAATACATGTTTTTATATGTACGGACCCTTTCTTCTGACTTTCTTTTTTATTCGTCTTACAATTTATCAATAATATTTCCTAATCTCGTTACATAATGATAAATATCAGGACGACAGATAAAACATATTTTATTCATGGTGATTAATAAACGTATTTGTATAAAAGTCATATATGTCTCTATGAGATGGAAATTTTAACTCTTTATTTACGTAGTATTTTTATTGGAAAAAACCTTTTTTATTAGACCGTATAAGTTCCTATTTGACTTCGGTCGGTCGAGAAATTGTTAGGCTCTTTGTCTCTTCCGTCTGGGTACTTGTTTTCTGTCGTCGAGAGACAGGACCTGACTTCATCTTCAATACTCTGCCTCGAAAGTCCTGAACTCATGATGAGTTTCTTTGTATGTGTCGTGGGACGAGATTCACCCCTGTCTCACAAGAGTTACTTCCGTCTTTTCGGTGTTTCGGTGAGTTGAATAAGGGTTCTTTCGAGTTTCGTCGACAGAAGGGTTCTTCTACTTTGCGGGTTGGGTATCGGAACAAGGAGGGTGGACCCGACAGGTGTGCTGCAGGGTGGCGTGTGGTGGGATGAGAGGGTGAGCGGTCGCGTTCGTCGTCAACCGGAGGCGTCGAAGTGAACAGGTGCTTATCAGTGTCTTCGTATACCGGACCGTGGACTCCCCACGACTCCCGGCCTACGTAAGTGGGGCCGACGAAAGTAAATAGGAGACGTTTATCGATGGGTCCGGGATGACACACGGTCCGCGGTAAGGCGTCACACGGGACACCGAAGGGATTAGTAAAACAAGAACCCCTGAGACAGACGAAGGGAGGTAGGAAACCACGTGTCCATCCTCCCACGTGGTGGTACGAGGACGAGTCTTGTCAGATCAACGGAAACTACCATTTCCGGGGGTTCCTATGGACGTTTCTCGAGACGACCCTATACTACGTTTGTGGGAGAGGTCCGGTGCAATGGTTGGTGATTGTGCCGGGTGTTTCAGGGGAGGGAACACCCCTCCTCTCCGGACACTAGACCCCGTGTCGAGAGGTACCAGTGACCCTGGTCTCATACCTCTAGGTCCATGGGTCGGTACACCCTCGTTCAGCGTCGGAACGGGTCAGTGAAACGGTAGACATGTCTTCCACGTTTTGCGGAGTACAGGCAAGGGACTCCCACCCCTATAATTGGTGTTTATCATCGTGAGTGATAAAGTATATTCGATCCGACCGTCTGGATAGGAGAGACACGTGTACTCCTTTGATGTTCAATGAACGAGTTCCAGTAAGTCGATTTTAGTCATATTCTAAACCTACGTCGAACTAGTCCGTCGGTCCCCAGGATTGGTAAAAACGATAGGACGGGACGACTTAGTTCTCACACGGGTCCACAGACGAAGATCCGGTCTCTTTCCTCTCAGGGACGACTCGTCGAGTCACTCTTTGGTCCCGGAACCGACGTTTGAGGACATCCGGAAAGGTCAAATCGTGGGTGTTAGGTCCCTATCCCCGGAACGTCGGAAGAAGTACTCGGAAGACAGGAGTCCTTGAAGAAGAGGTCCAGATTAAGTCTCCTACTCGTGGAAAATATGGATGATACGGACACACTCCATCTCTGTTCGGGGACTCAACTCAGTTCAAGTTATGAGTGTCCCCGTGTGTCGTACTGAAGGTCTTTTGTGTCGGTCCTATATCGACCCCCGGTTCAGGGTGATTCCCTCCTCCTGGTCCCTTTTCTTCAGGGTCCGACCTCTGTCCGCTCAGCAGGAGGTCCTCCGTGTCCTCCAGTGGTTCTCAGGGTAAGAGATACTCACGAGTCTCGACCGTCCTACCCCCGATCGAGTCGTCGGTATTCCTTTTCCGAGGTCCACTCCTTCACTCACCTTGTAGTACCCCTCTAGTCCGTCCCAACGGTGGTTCTCCTGAGGACTTGGTCTACCTCCGGTCCACTAGAGGTTCCAGAGTAAGTTGGTTTTCTTTTGCTCACCTCGATGAGCATGATTGATATACGGTCCGTGTCATCATCCGGGAAAAATGCATGATTAAGGAATGTAAGGGTACTGTTGGGATTCAATGGGAGTGTCCATCTTTTACTCCAGACACTACTATCCACTTAGCAGGTTCCAGTAAAGTCCCTCTACTACACCTCATGTTTCTTGACCTTACGTTTCTAAGGACATTCCACTAGTTGAACAGAATCAAACGGGTCCTACAACGGTTAAAATCATGGCTCTCGGACTATCGGACCACCTGGGGAGGAATTAGGGTCTACTGTTGACCAGTGGGATTTAAGTCGACGTACGACTGCCTACTCTCTAATTGTCTTAATCTCTCCTCGCCCCTTCCGTTGGGTCGCACTCGGTGTCGTACTCGTTTCTGGCAGTAAGGAGACCTCGAGCTGGAAACTGGGTCGGAGGAGGTCATTGAAGGATCTCGAGTACTCTATCCTTCCAAGGTCAGAGTTTTTGTAAAGTCCGAGGAACCACCATATATGGTAGGGTGTCTGTGGTAATCCCCGAACCCTTATGATTGTTACCCCAGGAGGTAGTTGTAGACTTACCGTCGACCTAAGTTCTCCCGGAAAAGAGCCATGGGAACAGTGACTGTACACTTGATATCATCTCTTGTCTCTGGAAATCCGTCCTCCGTGACATTATTTGTGTTCCGTATTAATAGGAGTATTAATATTGATAGCAACGTTCTTTCAGTTTGACGTACAGAGGTTTAGAGATTAATCCTATCGCAAAACACAATTATTTCTTGGAAAAATTTAAGTTTTACGCACCCAGGAAGTAATTTCCAATAGGACATTTAAGATTACTTACAGACCACTTTTCATTGATGACCACCCGTTTTGTTCGTTTTAGGATCGTCATGTGTCTTGTAACACACCCTTTAATCCTCCCGACTCAGTTCGACCATAACAAGGAATCTTTGAGTCTTGACTGGGTCGAGTCAGGGACGACTCTCCACCCGGACCACTGTCCTGGGGCACCACCCTCGTCTCTCTCATTGGTTCAGTGTCCCGGACTCCTCCTTCACAGTCCCTGAGTCCGGCCGTCCAAGTACCCGAGGAGTCGGGCTAGTTCTTTGTTCTGGAGGGTCCGACATCTTCCTTTTGACGGTGGTCACACTGGTCAGGGTGGGTCCTATAGAAAAAAGTGTTTTATGGAGAAAAGTGTTTCAGAAAAAAGTATCTTAGGAAAAAAAGTCCTAATCTTCCAACTTCCAGTAAAATTGGGTACAAAAGGTTTGAAGGGTTAACCTCTCCACTCAGGATCTTTGGATGGGAACTCTAAGACAGAGTCCCCAGGTCTTACCGTTGTTCCTTAAACAAAAAATTGTTCATAAGGATCCACTGACAATGGTTATTCGTTTGAACCCTTTATGACTCATTGCGTCGGAAGGTTGAGTCTTGACTTTAAGAGAATGACAGAGGAGTCTCAAGAAGAACTTACGGAGACTACTACCCCGTGAGTGGAGTGAAAGTGTCTTACCAAAATTGACAATCTCTGAAGAAAGTACTTGGCATACCATTGACAATGGGACGGTGATGGATCGCCAGGAAGACGGAAGAACCTAATGTATATCGATAGACGGGGGTTCACTGTTACGAAATATATGTACTCCTACTTCCTGTACTATTCGAAAAGAGGTCCGTTTTGTCGGTCTTTGGAGTTGGGGTACCAAAAGTTACGAGGGAAGTCTCAGTCCTGACCGGGTCGAGTCTGGGACGGTTTCGGTCTTGACTGAGGACACGTCCGATAGTCAGGCATTGTGCACTGGTGTCGGTAGTGAGTGACCGTGGTCGACATACAGGTTTTGAAGAGTCCCGGAGTCTGGATGTTAGAGTAGATGAGGAGTGTGCATGAGACATTCCAGTCAAGATATGAATGGGGGTAAATTGTCTCCTTCTTTGACTCAGTGCCTCTTCAATTTCTGACCTAACGAGTTTCGACGTACTAAATAAGTTCCAGTGGGTCAATTAATTTGTTATTAATTGTAAGTATTTCCCGAAGGATGTACGTTCGGTGAAACGTAACAGTATGATGGAAATTTAAAAAAATAAAAAATAACAAAATCAACTACATGTTATAAAATACAAAGTTCACATGTTGTATCACTAAGTGTTAAAATTTTCCAATATAAGACGTAAATGTTTCATAACCGATATAAAGGACACGATATGTTATATAGGAACATCGAATGAATAAAGTAGGTATCATCAAACATGGAGAATTGAGTGATGGGGATAGAAAAGGAAGGGTCGCAGGGTAAGAGATGACCATTGGTAATCAAACAAGAGACATAGACAGTCAGACCAAATAAACCACCACAATATAAGTAACTTTTTTTCTTTCACTTTCAGTGAGTCAGCACAGACTGAGACACTGGGGTCTGATATGTCAGGTACCTTAAAAGGTGTGGTCTTATGACCTCACCCATCGGAAAGGGAAGAGGTCCCCTAGAAGGGTTGGGTCCTTAGTTTGGGTCCAGAACACGTAACGTCCACCTAAGAAATGGGAGACTCGGTGTTCCCTTCGGGTTCTTATGACCTCACCCATCGGATAGGGAAGAGGTCGCCTAGAAGGGGTAGGTCCTCAACTTGACCCCAGAGGACGTGACGTCCTCCTAAGAGATGGTTGACTCGATAGTCCCTTCAGGTATATAAGTAATCAAATACAATAACTAAAAAAAGCCTAAGGTGTATATTCGTCATAGTAAAATTTCGTACAGAAAGAGACTGAATTAAAGTGTTTCGTATTATGAGAGATTCTGGTAGGTACAACGTTTACCGTTTTAAAGTAGGAGAAAATACCAATTCACCATAATATAATTGGTGAACCCCCTCCCCCAACAACAAAGATCGATGAGGAAAAAAAAGTCATAAAGTAGAGTAAAATGAAAAATAATAAAAAAAAAACCTCATATTAACGAAATATTTCAACAATCAGAGACGACATGTTACTAAACTTAGTCGACATACAGATGTACATGGGGGACGGAGAACCTGGAGGGAGGGGTCGGGGTAGGATGGGCAGATCCAGTAGTGTCTCGTGATTACTACTCGGGGACACGATGTGTCGTCGAAGGGTGATCGATAAAATGTGTACCATCCCCTATGTACCGTCAGGGTTAGAGGGTCAAACAGGGTGAGAGGGGAAGGGGACGGGGTACCGGGCATAATTGAGTTAGGAGTGTTGTCGAGGTACTCTACCCTTGATAATAGTGGTAGAGACAAAAGTCTTCTTCTTAGACTCTGTGCGCGGACGTCGGAACCAATCATTCGTCGTATCGGCCGGGACTCGATCACGCGACGATACATGTGTCGGAGGGATCCTATACATTGACAGTGAATCCTACCAGTCGACGAGACTTTGTTCTCTAAAACTCGAGGTTACTCGTCTGTCTAGAATGTTCTAAATGTTACCTAACGATACCTGTAACCGTATAATGTCAATGGTACCTCGATATAATTCCTCCGAATCTCAACTTTCTCGACCACTTTCTTAATAGGTCACGGACCTACACAGTGATTTAACCGAGACCCTGGAGTCGGTTCTGGGAAACCAAGAATACGGGAACCACACGTAGAGTCCATTTACGGCTCCAACCTCGACTACGTGAGACTCTGGGGAGTACCGACGGTAACACTTTAGATCGACCACCAACAGTCTGAACCACTGTATGACTCGGTCAGTGGACCCCTCGAAATGTCTGAGAACTATAGAATCAGAGTAAGCGTCTCTCAAATTGAATTTTTCACACTCGACCCCGAACCCCTAGTCCCCAAGAGTTCGAGGGGACCACTAGGATTGTGTGTCGGTCCCATCTCTTGAGACGTGATGTGGTAATGGAGAGTTTGAAATGACACGACTGTCTAATGCGTCCCAAAGATAATCCTATTCCGAAGACTACCACTCCAGACACAGCCCTGGACTCTAGGACATAAAGATGGTCCGTCCAGGTTCCTGGTGAGAGTCATCGTTCCTGATCAGATTACGTCACCAAGAGTTTCACCCCGGGGATCTGGTATCGTAGAGGGGTCTTAGGTAAGTAAGAGTCAGGGGTAAGGTCTGGATGTCTTAGTCTTCGAGAGCCCCGTCCCGGGTCGGTAGACACACACACACAACATTCTACAAATAAATGATAATAATAACAATAGTGACTAGTGGATGACCGCCAAAAATTTAAAATAAATAAAAACCAACACGACCCAGAAACGATATCAACGCCGTTCACCCCCGATGAGAGGGGAACGTCACGCGGTCGAAGAGTACCTCCGCCGAAGAGAACACCGTCTCGTGTCGGAAGTCATCGACGCCACGTGTCCGAGTCATCGATACCAAGGGTCCGAGATCTCGTACCCGAGTTGTCCATGTCCCGTGCTCGAATCGACGAGTCGCCGTACATCCTAGAAGGGTCTATACCCTAGTTTGGATACAGAGGACGTAACGATCCGCCTAAGAAATGGTGACTCGGTGTGTCCCTTCGGGGTAGACACAAAATTGGTCGAGAGGTTGAACTCAAACTCTTAGTGGGACCGAATCTCTCTGGTCCGACGGGGGTCGACAACAAAGGACCGGGACTACCTACCGCTACCTCCACTGTTACTTTCGTTCAGTGTAAGTGATTCACGACGGACCAGACACGGGTACGTCCCCGAAATTCAACGAGTGTCCCCACGGAGGGCGAAGAGTAGTCTAACCCCCTAAAGTTCTGTCTCGGTGACAGAGAAGTAGGAAGAGAGAACGGACAAGTATAAAGACTGAGACTGTCTCCGTGTCCACTGGAGACCACATTTTCGTCGACCCGACCCGAGTCCTCCGGGTGTAAGAGTAGGGTCCGGGGGACGATAATCGGCACCCCAGAGTCCCTTTCTGAAGAGGCCCCCGGAACAAAATAGAAGACATTTACTCTCAAATCTGGTACCCTAGACCCCTCAGAGTTGGTCCGACCTGTAAGACACTGAGAAATTCAGATGACTTGTTTCTGGAAACCGGTCACGAGGACAGTTTCTCCTCTCCGACGTTCGACGTCGATTCACAAGGTCTTAACAGGCACGGAATCTTGTACGACCTTGTACATGATATTGTCCCCATAGACTCCAAGTTCAGTGGGTCCGGGTACTCATCTCTCGACCCTAAACTTGGTTCTTTGGGTTGAGGTTTTCGGGTACCAGAAAGGTGTTATGATGCAGTGTAGTCTCATGTGGTGTGGTGGGAGAGAGGATGGTGCCAGTCTTCTATCAGGATTTTTTCCATTGTATCCCTAAAGGGACCACTAGGTCACCAATTCTGAGGCGTGAAGTAACGTCCTCCGTACCCATGTTTGGGACCAGGCCCTTGATTCTAAGGTGTACGGAGTACCATACCGGTTTTGGTTGGGTTTCCATTACATTATTATCAAATGGGAATACGCCGTGTGGATATACGAACTCTGAAATTTATCAACTGTGTTAAACAGGTGAAATTAGAAGTGTCGTTGGGGTACTTCTTCCATCATAATTCAAGTAAGAGTAAAGTAGTGACATCGAACACAACCAACGGGTCAGCACAGGCTGAGAGACATTGGGCTACCTGACATTGGACGGTCCTACGAGACGGGTACCCTAAGAGGTCCGTTCTTATGACCTCACCCAACAGTAAAGGAGGAGGTCCGTAGTAACATCTTTGTCCCCGCTTTGTCTTCTCGACGTTACACCGGGGTCCGTCAGATGGGACTCTCTCGAGTCAAATCGTCTTGTTGTGTACCCTACTACACTTCTTGAGTTTGGTCTCCGGGAGCCACCGTCCTCTGAGAGTAAGTCCTCCGACCATATCTCTTTGGGTATAATTTTTCGTCTCTGCAATGAAACGGCTGTTTCCAGACAGATCAGTTTCAATACCGAAAAGGTCACCAGTACATACCTACACTCTCAACCTGGTATTTCTGTCGACTCACGGGTTCTTAACTACGAAAACTTGACTCCACAACCTCTTATGAGAACTCTCAGGGAACCTGACGTTCCTCTAGGTTGGTCAGGTAGGATTTCCTCTAGTCAGGACCCACAAGTGACCTTCCTGACTACTTTGAGGTCATGAGGTTACCGGTGGACTACGTTTCTTGACTGAGTGACCTTTTCTGGGACTACGACCTTTTCTAACTTCCGTCCTCCTCTTCCCCTACTGTCTCCTACTCTACCAACTTACCGTAGTGACTGAGTTACCTATACTCAAACTCATCCGAGGTCCTCAACCACTACCTGTCCGTCCGGGCCGTACGACGTCAGGTTCCTCAACGTCTCAGTCTGTACTGACTCTCTGACTTGACTTCACTATTTCTTTTGTCTAAAAAGACTTTGTACTTTTACTTTTGAATCTGTACCCGGATGACCCTTCTCAGTCGTGAGGAAGGTCTTCTAGTTTGAGGTCGTGGACACGTACATAAGTCCCCGACCCCGATCTTGTACCGTAGGGCCACATTCTTCGTTTCCCGACGGTCGGAGACTTTGTGGCAAACCAGAGATTTCGACCCTCCACGCCCTACGTCTCTCGTCCGTTTTGTTCGGTAGTTCCTGACCGTAGTTACGTGGTGACGTGTGTTAATCCGACGTAGGACAATAGACGTGTGTCGTAACTGTCGATTGATCGACATCTTCCAAATTCTGTTTTTCCTCGGGACCTGTTGACGGAGGACCGTTTCGTGGAAGAGGTCTCTGTTGGTGAAGTCCGTAAAAGCCCCTAAAACGACCACAAATTAACGGTCAGGGGTCTCGTCGGAAAAGGACCGGAAAGGGGCAGACAGAGTACGGTGGACCTTTCCTTTCCAGTGTCCTCTCGAGTGTCATTAACGTCTTCAGGTCTTTTAAGGTGAAGTTATCGCCAATATTACCCGGGACCGTCCCTCAATCTGTCTCTTCCCGTCTTTCCATGAATCCTTTCCCCATTCCACGTTTCGTAGAAGACCCGTGTCCCCCTCTGGTGACATGGACTTGTACTGGTACCCGAACGACAAAGAAGATACATGAAATGTCTAGAGACATAATCCACTGTAAAAATGTAATGAAGAATGTTGATAGGAGTCAAATTTCTTTCGTTGTAGGGATTGTAGGTCGATGGGTACCCCTTGTCCGATTCCTCCGACCCAACCACCTCTAGAGAGAACTACCCTTACCCCCTTACCCCCTTTTAGGACTTCCCGGTTCGGGTCTTCCCGATGACGTCTCGATCAGCTGTCGGGTTGGTGTTTGTGCCGCGTGTACTCTAAGACCTCGAGTCTCCACGAAAGAGGAACTGGAGGACGTCCTCAGGGTCGGAGAGACGCTGTACTACCCTGACGTCTCACAGACGGAGGGTTTTGTTTCGACTCGAAACCCGGGGGTCGGTCTCCGTAGTATCGGTTGTCAGTTCTCTCCGAGGTTGGTGTGTTCTTGTCGATCTCTCCATTCCTTCCTTCTCCACGGACTCGCGAGGGAGAAGGAGGTGTAGGTTTGACTCCGAAAAGACCCCCCGACTCCGAAGGCACGATACCCCAGAGTCCCTTCAATGAATCGGGGTCGAAGTCAAAGGGGAAGGTATTTCACTCTTGTTTTTAAGTGTGTTTTAGGAGATGTACGTACAAGTGTCGTCGTAGTGAACGTTATCATCTTCCTCGAGTTTTTTCATCTTCATCGAGTTTACATATAGTGGACTCCTTACCTATTCGTTTTCCACCATCCAGGTGTGTGACCTTATAGTGAACCGGAATTTTTCCTTACTTCATGGTTATGTTGTCCTACTTAGGACCCTGAAAGGACCTCCGAGTCACCCATTCTTAGACGGACGGTTACGTCCCTTGTCCCAAGTTAGGGACCAGGCCCTTCTAAGGTGCACGGCGCCTCGTTGATCCGGACACACGGTGGTGAGGACTCTACCACGAGATCTCCGACGTTCGGTGTCGATGATTCGGGTGTACGACGTTGATGACTTCGGACCTTGGATCCCGGACACGAGGCGTTGGCCTCTTCGGTGAAGTCACTCTTCGGGTTGTGACGTTGGTTCTCGTCAGGGGCGAACAGGGTTGATCTCTTTCGGACGGGTACCGTTGCTTCTGGGTCGTGCCGGTCTTTTTTTCTTCCTACTTGGAGTTTTTTTAATACAATTACTTCCTTTGGTTAGTTTTCTCCGGTATGTGACCTACTGAGAGAAATGTATTTTGCAGATCCTATTCGTTTAGCTGTCTCTGTTTTCCTCCGACCCCCAACGGTCCCCGACTCCCTCTAAACTCTTTAGACCTCATTAACGAATCACTATGTCCCAAGGAAAGACCCACTACTTATATAAGGTTTTAACTAGCTCCGCTACCAATATGTTGGACACTTATATAATTTTCGGTGTCTTACAATGTGAAATTTTGCCACTTAAAACACTATACACTTAATAGGAAGTTAAAATTTTTTTTCACTCCTGTTCTACTAGATAGATTGGTTGTCCCAACAAGACTCGTACTTTCTTTTACAGGTGTTCCCCGGTGCGTGTCGTACCGTCCGTCACGCATGAGTCATTTGTTCTCTACGACAATGTTCCGACGTTTCTGTAACAAAACTACACTCTTAAGTAATGGTCCTTTACGAAGTCGAGACAACGAGGAACTTCATCCTTCTTCCGGGGACCGTCAGGGAATAAGGTTTTTGGAGTGTCGTTTCTCTGTTGACACACACAATAACACCTTAGACCCTGAACGGTTTTGTTAAGGACAAAGAAGGACCGTTTGGTCGATTAGCGAATTTTTTTTTTTAGGACATAAATTAATTTGGGTTTTCAATTATGGTGTGTCTTATGTTGGTTCACTACGTGTCAGTGACTGAGCTCTATAATTTAATGAAACAAGTTAGTTACTGAGTAGTGATTGTGCGTCTTGTTTTCCCCTCTCTTTGTCCTCGGTGTGACTACGGTTGTCGCACCGGTGGTTGTCGGGACTCCGCTAGTGTCGGTCCGACTCGCCTCCAGTCCACGACTCAGGCTGAAACCTCTCCGTCCGGGACTCCAGAAGATGTTTTTGTTGTCGTCCGTTGTGACTGATTCGTAGTGGAGTAAACTAGGACTGTTGTTGGAGACTCCTTCCCGTCATGACAGTCAGGGGAAAACGTCCATTCCTTTGATTCCGGGTCTCTCCAATTCTTACGTGAGTTCCAGTGTGTCATTCATTCATTACTACCCCACCTCGAACCGAAGGAGAGTTCCTGTAGCGGGCGTCTCACTCAGACCTCTTGACCTAAGACTAGACGACAACGAGAATTGAGTAGTTTACTGGAACCCGTCCGGTGAGAACCTCAAATTAGAGGAAAACACATTTTATGCCTCTTACTTGAGTCGGGTAGAGAGAGGTTCCCACCCTTACAAGTTTAGACCGTTGTTTTCTTGTCTGAAGAGTTCAACATTACACGGGTACCAGTGGACCTCTAGAACGGTCCTACGACCAAGACTCAGTCCTCCAGACCCTACTCCGGATTCCTATACGTAGAGATTGTTCGGGGGGGTCCCTACGACTACGACGACCAGGAGTCTGGTGTGAAACTCTTCCTACACCTACCACTAGTGACACGTTTATTGTTAGTCTGTGTATCGCTCTTTCAGGCTAAAGTTAAAGAGTCAGGAGGTCCGGAACGAAAACAACAAGTCAGCGATTTGACACAGACTGAGAAACGTTGGGGTACCTGACGTCGTGTGGTCCCGAGAGACAGGAAGTGGTAGAGGGTCTCAAACGAGTTTGAGTACAGGTGACTCAGTCACTACGGTAGGTTGGTAGAGTAGGAGACAGCAGGGGAAGAGGAGGACGGGAGTTAGAAAAGATCGTAGTCCCAGAAAAGTTTACTCAGTCGAGAAGTGTAGTCCACCGGTTTCATAACCTCGAAGTCGAAGTCGTAGTCAGGAAGGTTACTTATAAGTCCCAACTAAAGGAAATCCTAACTGACCAAACTAGAGGAACGTCAAGTTCCCTGAGAGTTCTCAGAAGAGGTCGTGGTGTTAAACTTTCGTAATTAAGAACCGTAAGTCGGAAGAATTACCAGGTCGAGAGTGTAGGTATGTACTAATGACCTTCAGGGACGAAATGGAGGACAAATCACTCCCCCGTCTAAGTTCGGATTGGATTCTAAAGTGTTGTCTCGACGTAAAATTATAAACAAAAATACCAATAGTTGTAATTACTTTTTAATACAACTGAAAAGTAAATATGATTACTGAGTTCAAGAAAAATTTAATTATATATTCGATTTAAATAAATTTCTTTTGACAATTAGGACCGTTTGTTATTTCGATATAGGAAAAGATGAAGCGGGAGGGGGGTTTTCTTTCTACAATTCATTATTATTAGTATCAAATATGAGAATGTCGTGACTCGTATGCGGTTGGTGGTAAGATTTGTAAGTACCCGTAATGTGTTAAAAGTAGAAGTGTTGAGATCTTTCGTTCCTGGAAAGTCTCTATTCTTTTGACTCTGAATCTAGTCTGAATTGAACTAGTCTCTCTAGTTCATTGAACAGGCTCCAGTGTGTCGATTACTCACCCGACTCGGTCAGAAGTTTGGTTCCGTCGGACTGAACTCTCAGTTAGCGCAACGAGGTGGATACTGATTCTCATGTCGACCGGGAGACTGTACCAACTTTGGTACTGGTACTGTACATGTACAGATTTCCCTGCACCTGTGAACAAGGAACGTCCGTCCCCGTCACAGGAAACGAGAGGATCGGAGGAGTTGTGGGGGTCACAGGTCGTGTAACGGATCGGGTGTCCTTCTCAGTCACGTACAAGGTCTTCTATGAGGGGACTAGACGTAATGACCGTCTCCTCTAGACTGTCATGAGAATGATATCGACTTCGACGACCGATGTCCCGTTCTCGAGTGCACACGCAAACCCGGAGAGGTACCCACTACTCTACGGCCTGCTGAGTCGAACCTCGACCGAAGACTCGTCTCGTCTCCTGTTCTCCCGGCGTCGACTGTCGCTCCCTCTGACGTGAATGGGTTGTTTTCGTCACGGGACCCGTGCCGTGTCGTCGTCAATAACTGACTGATCGGAAATTATTACGGAAAAGAGGAGGAGTTTGTTAGAGAGTCCGAACTTTATTATTCCTTAGGATGGGACCTTCCTTACGAAAGAGCCTCGTCATTCATCCGAAGGACTCCAGTGTCGATCTGTTGCTTATCTGGGTCCTTTACCGTCGTTAACAGAGGTACACGTACCGTAGACTGAGACGGTTTGTGGTCACGGCCGACGGCCAAGGTTGGGGCGGTACTGGTGGGTGGACGGTCAGGAACTGAAGTGAGTAACGGGTCTGTGCCGAGTACGGTAAGGTGTCAGATCTTACGGGAAGGGAGAGGAGAGACGGAGGTTTCTAAGAGGAGGGTTGGGTCGGGGTGGAGGAGGTCCTTCCCATGGGGTCGGAGGAGTGGAGGTCGGAGTCCTGTGACGGACTCACGAATTCGGTCTGGTAGAAGAGGGTTGACCATTTGTAGTCGTCTGAACGGAAGTCCTAGGCACTCGTCACTTGAACTGACCTCCTCGTACACAGGCGGACGACTGCTGGGGAGCCCGGGTCGTGTCTCGACCCTTTTGTGAAGACCTGGATTCGTATGGGGAGTGGTGGTCCTTCGAAACAGCACCCTAGGGGGGAAATATTTTACCCCCAAGTTTATGGGAAAGTCCCTTACTTCTTTTCTTACTCGATTATAGACAACTCCGAAACTTGAGTACCATTCTTGGTAGGACAGTCTCCGTTTCTACACTAATAAGATAATACCAAAATGTCAATCGACTTTCTTTGGTCGAGTAAATTGGGACTTTAGGTAGAACTGGTACTGGTACCGACGAAAGAGTGCCTCCTTAGATAGAGGGACGGGAGGTGTGGGACGGGGACCGGGAGGTCGGGATAGTGGACTTATGGAGAGAGGTAAGTTCTTGGACGTCCGGAGGGGTCGGTGTGTCCTACTTGGGTTAGAGACGTCGGACCGTAAGGGTGGTTCCCTAGGTCCAGGTTGGAGGGGAGAGTCCATGAGACGAACCCTGAGATGACGGTGGGAGGTGGACTGGGTCTGACAAAAACCGTTTGAGGGAAATAAAAGGGTGGAGCCGTAAAGGCGACGAAAACAAGGGTAATTTATCTTACACGAGGGGATGGGAGTTTTAGGAAGAAAGGGTAGTTGTGGTACAATGTTCCAGAACAGATTTACAGTGGAGAGGTTCTTCGGAGACGGGTGCAGGAATGTACTACCTTGGCGAGGACGGGCATTCAAGGGCAACACGCAGACGCGGAGAGAGTCCCGTGGAGCAGATAGAAAACACCCTTACTGATTGTACGTGCAGAGTGAGAAGGACCGACCCACCTCCCGAGGAACTCTCGTTCCTAATTAGTCTAGGGTGACTCCGTCCACTCCGGTTGTCTGGGTTCAAGTTTGAGGTCGTATTCTAAACGACCGACACTCTTAGGTCCATTTTGGTGACGTCGAGAGTCTCGGAGTCAAAGGGGAAAGATACTCACTACACTTTTGTGGTGGGCAGGTCTCAACAACTCTTATAGTCTACGTTAGTAAATACACTGTTTCTAGAGGACGCAATAGATCATGTACGATCCCCTTTATGTCGCCACTCGTTCTGTCTCAGGGACCGGAGTTCCTCGAATGTGTGGTCAGACCCCTCTTCTCCGCATTTATGTCACCGTTTATGACTTTCTTACAGTCCGCCACTGTGACAAGAGTTTTTTTTTTATTTGACCACATCACCCTCTCGTCCATTGACTCTGTCTCCGTTCCCGTCGTTGGAGTAACCCCACCAGTTCCTCCCGAAGAACCTCCTTCGCCGTAAATCGACTCTATTCTTAATTTTTCTTCCTCGTCCCGTACGTTTCTAGACCCGTTTCCTACTAGGTTCATCTTCTGGTCGTTCACGTATCTGATTACGATGTAGACGATATCGAGTCATTAGTCGGGGGAGGAGGAGGAGAGTCGAAAGGTAGGAGACGTCTCGCAATGTGTCTGTCTATGTGTCACTTATGTACGCCGGTTTTACTTGAACTGTCTTAATATTTTAAGACCCCTGTTTGACCTCGTACTGTTTTTATACGTAGGATTGTTTTGTGTCAGTTGGTACTACTCCGTTTGCGGTTAATCCGTCGAGTATTAATTTGTCGAGACTTATTTGATGTTAAAGGATTGTAGATTTCCGTTTGTGCCTGGTGAGTAAAGTCGGACCCAGTGGTGTGCATGTCGAACCCTGCACAGTCCCGAGGAAAGGTTGTCCTGACCGAACCGGTCCGGGGACGGAGTGGAGGGGGCTAAGGGTCGACAGAACAGTCGGTCTCGGTACGAACGTAAAGACTTTCGTAAAGTAAAATTATTGTAGGAGTTGGAACGATTTAGTGGAGGGGTTCAGATTTTTAACTCATTGAGTTCGAAAACTACGGTGTTTTAATAGATAAACTAATAGGAAGGTTCGTCTTGTAAAAGTAAAAAAATGGTTGTATGTAAAAAAATTTCGACGTATTAATAGGTACACCAAAGTTTCCTATAAGGAGAAACAGAAGTTTTTTTACGTAAAGGGTCACGGTTCCTGTGTCCCGTCGATCCGTCGGACAAATTGGTGGACGAAGACTCCTGCGGACGACCAGACAGGACCATCCTCCCTACCGTCTATGTGACCCCGACAGTCCCTGTGGCCTTCATCCCGGAGAGGTCCTGTCGTCGTAAAGACGGGAATGAAGGGACGATATACGAAGAGGTCGTCACAGAGAACCCCTGGAGCTGAGTAGTCTCAGGGGAATAGGTGGGTTTACCGGGCTCACAGGGATAAAGTTAATGTAGTACTGGTAAATACGGGAGGTGTTGGTCAGCCGATGGTCGGCGTAAGTGTCGGAGAGGAAGGAATGTGGGAGGACGGTCAAGGGCGAGAGTCCAGTTCTGGTGTGGTCCTGTCCGGGTCGGCACCATTTACGGAGAAGGAACGATAGGGAAGGTGTTAGAGTGTAGGTGGGATACGGGACGTCACGAGGTGACCTTAGGTCGGGCCTAGTGGAGTACGGTGAGGGACGAGTCTTGGACGGTCCCCGGGGGATGACGACGAGTCTGGTCGTCTACCTCGGGGGTAGATTGAATGACTCGAGTCTACGGCTCACATTGTGATCACAAAAACTTCCCTGTACAAAGGATGTTAGTCCCACACAAGAGGTGTTCGGTCGTTGTAATGGACCAGGGGTTGGTAGTTTTATCAGGTGGGGGCCGACGTTCACTTGTGTTCCCATTCTTGCACCCGAGACGTCAGAGTCGTGGACCGCGTTCAGGGGTCTGAACGTCTTCAACGAATCGAAAAGACACGGAGTCAAAGGAGGACACCTTTTACCCCTGTTATTGTCGTCAATGGAGGATTCCGACTCACTGTTAATTTAGTGTCCCGCCGACACTCCTGACTTTCTCGGCACCCATAATTTAAGAACATTCGAGTCCCCAAGAGGACCACCAGGCAATTCTGAGGTGCAAAGGCGACGTCCCTCGTACCCAAGTTAGGGACCAATCTCTTGATTTTAGACCGTACGTGGTGGTGCGTTGGTCTTTTTTTGGGGTTTTATCTGTCTTCGAACGACAATTAAACAGTACTCAGTAATACTGAGACTTCTAGTGAAAAGTCCGAGAGAAATCTTGAATTGGGGACCCATTCTATCTTTGCAGTGATCTCCTTATCAGTTCCACCGTAAGCTCCGGAAGACTCTAGCCTCCGCGGGAGAAGGAGGGAGGGGCGAGTCGAGGGAGCCGGAAGGGCACAGAGTCAGAACGATAAGAGTAGCGGTCGTGGGTGGACGTACGGCGGGGTGGACACGAGTCTGTGTGAGTGACTCTGGCGGGGAGAGGAGTGAGGGCAGGGCGTGGATGTCGGGATTTGGACGAGGTAGGCAATTCACGTCGACTTTACGACGGAAAAGACACGTTGGGGGAGTCGTGCGTACGATTTGGTAGCGGGGCACACATGTGCAGAGTTCAGGGCAGAGGCCCTGAACGCCGTAGAGGTGTGGTGGATCCAGGGTCACAGGGGTGACGCTACTCTGGAGGTGGAGGGTGGTCCGAAGGGACCTCCGGGGAGTACCGACCTGACCGAGAGTATCGACCCCACCAAAGACATCTGACTCGTTACTTACCTTTTGACTCCCCTCTTCTGACTCGCTAAACGTGGGAGCCCTACTTCCTTAAGGAGGTAGGTAAGTCACGTACAGAAAACGCGTTGTTGTGACGCAGTCCCGTCGTAGTGTCGTTTGTCCTGAGTTCCTTGTCCACCCGACACGAGCTCTTACAGGTGATGTCTGGGGGTGGGGGGCGTTAGGAATAAGAGGGAGGAAGATCTTCAGACTGCAGACGTCGTGCCGACCCTCCCTTCCCCACCCCGAGACCGGTATTCTCGACGAAGGGGACTCTACCCCTGAGGCCCTGGGGCGGGGGTTATCTCTCGGAACTCGGTGTTGATTTCCCGAAACCCTAGGACAGGGTGGTGACGATATGTGACTTTGTTGGAGTCCTGGGTCGGAGTAGAGAGCGTGAGATCTCGGTCGGTCCCATTGTAGTATTAACAGGGAGATCAAGGTGTTCTGCGACACGATCCCCGGGTCTTCTGGTCTCGTGTCCTTCCCTTCTTCGGATCGGAGAGACAAATGAGAGACCCGGAACACGAAACGTTTGATCTATGTACAGTATAACAACAAAATCCAATTTGTATATATCTAAAAATTTTAACCTCATATTAACGAAATGTTACAACGCAATCAAAGACGACATGTCACACTTAGTCGATATACATATTTATATATAGGGAGGAAGAACTCGGAAGGAGGGTGGGGAGAATTCACTTCACTTTCACAATCAGTGAGACACAGGTTGAGAAAACGTTGGGGTACTTAATAGCGGACAGCCCGAGGAGACAGGTACCCTAAGAGGTCCGTTCTTATGACCACACCCGACGGTTCGGGAGGAGGTCCCCTAAAAGGACTGGGTCCCTAACTTGAGTACAGAGGACTTAACGTCCGTCTAAGAAATGGCAGACTCGGTGGTCCCTTCGGGTGGGGAAGGGGTTCAATTTGTATATGTCAAAAAATTCATAAAGAGTCTCACGTTTGTGGGTCCCTCGGTGTCTTATGTAAAGAGAGAGGTAGAATTCTCGACGGAAGGTTCTGATTCGACAAGGGAAAGGGAGGTGTGGAGGAAAATATACGTTCCGACCTCGACGTCTTTCCGGGGGTTACTCAGGTACGGTTAAACTCGTGTCTCCGTTACGGTCTGACACCGAACCACGTTTTCCTATCGGTCTTTGGGGATGGGCTCGGGGAGGAGCGGACGAACTTGTCACCCGATTCAGGGTGGGTGGACCTGTACCGGGAGTCACAGGTAGAGAGACCCAGTCAAGTCTTCGTCGGTTTTACGGTGTCCGTACGACCCGACCCGACTGTAGTGAGTTAGTAGAGACTTTACTCTTCCCGTCGGGTCCGGGTCCGGGACGTAAAGACGTGGTGTCCGATGACGGAACACGGTTGAGTCACGGTTACTTTAGGTATTCGCGAGACTTTCGAGATAACCGAAAGGAAAGGTATGACTAATAAATGGGGACTTACTATGGGAGTGTGTTGTTGGGGGGTCGTCCCAGAGTGGAGGTGGGGAAAGAGGTGTGATCGTGTAGGACAACTGTGGTCTGGAGGACTAGGGGGTGGTGGTCGTGGGTGTAGGACGAGAGAGGTCTTGGGTTCCCGGTTTTTGACTTCTTCTCTTTCTAGTTTGATTTCTTTCCTTCCTTTTCGAATAGTGTTGTCAACCCTCTCACCAATGGAGAGTCCACCCTCCCGGAAGACCGCTAAGACCGTTATAAGGTACAGATCTGAACCCACCATCAATGTACTCAGAAGTAAATATTTACAGACGATTTGATTCGTATATACTAGAATACTTGAAACGATGAACACATATGGAAAAGTATCGAAAAAAAAAAAAAAATTCTTTTTTACTAACCCACTTCCGGTGAATCTTTTCTTTCGGTCCCACTGGAGAGATTTGTTCTTTGTAAATCAAACTTGGAATTCCATACTCTTCCCGGGTCGGTACTTCTTGTTCCTTGTCGTAGGGTTGTTTCTTTCGTCGTACACGTTTCTGGGATTCCGACCTTCCTCAAGTCGTCAAGTTCCTTGATTTCCCACCGGTTAGACCGACCTATATTACTCTCCTCAGGACTCCCCGGGTTTCACGTCACCCTCTTTGACCGTACACAGTCAGTGGGGGTCCAAACATCATGGTCGGACCCAAAATGAGAGACACGTCCACCTTCGGTTACTCCCAAATTTTCTCTCTCTTAATGTTTTCGAGTCCCGACCTCGGAGTGGAAATGTCCCTCGGAGTGGAAATGTTGATACCCTCTGACCGGGTATCAACCCCAATCCCACTCTAGGTCTTGGGGTCGAAGGACTAAAGACTAAGTCTCGGGAAGGGTGTTTTGTCTCGAGGGTAGAAGAGTCGAGTGGTTGGTGTGAGGTGAACCGCGGTTAGGACGGTGTCGTCTCGACTGACATGCCCGGTAGTCCGAGTTGTTGAATGTCCGTACTCGAGGATCTCGTCACCAAGAGTCACCTCATCTCAAGACGACGGACCCCTGTGAACCATCCCGGACCCCTGTGCCAACAGTGTTGAACCCCCCCATCGTCGTCTCCTCTGATGATCGTATGTCGCCCATCTCTGGTCCTTTCGACGTTTGTGGGACGTTACGTACCCAGTCGGGGGGTGGTTCTTAGTGGTCGGGGGTCTCAGATGTCCCGGTTCTGACTCTTTGTGAGTGGCTCCCTATATTTCGGAAGTAAAGTTTATTCACGACGCGGGATTTCCCTCTTTTCGGGAGACGAGTCCCCACATTTCCCCTCCCCTCCTAGTCCCGGTCAAGAGTCGGAGGGTCCTGGGGGATAGGTCTCTCTAGTTCAGATCTCCACCTCAAAATCCGTCTTTCGAAGCCCAGTGGGGGAGTGTAGTGTCAGATCCTTTGTCTCTCCCATCGTCCCCGATGGGGGAGGAGGGGACCGTTTGTGGGGGGGTGGGGTTGGACGAAGGGGTCGACTCTCCGTTCTTCATCTCCTACCGTCCAAACTTCGAAGGTCTGAAGTACTATTTATCTGTCCGTCAGGGCCGGTCCGACCCCAAACGGGATACTTTCGGCCGAGGGGTGAGGTACAGAAGTCTCGACTGGACGTGGGTCGACTGGGAGTCCTGAGAGGTCCGGTCTACTGTGCCGGGGTTTTGTGTTCTGTGTGGGGGGAGGGGGTGCTTGTCGTGGTCGGCGGACCCGAGATCCGACCCTCGGTCTCTGGGTCTTCGGGAGGACCCCGTTCTTTCTGACGAGGGTGGTGTTTGGGACCGACGGGGGAGGGAGCCCCCCCGACACACACACACACACACACACACACACACACCGATATACACACACACACCGATATACACACACACACCGACATACACACACACACACACCGACACACACACGCACACACACACACAGACGGAATAGGAGAACTGACCCGTGAAGACCCCGTGAACTCAGGAGGCCCCTTCCGTGTATATGATACCCGAGTAACACACAACTGTTTCCTCGGCCACCGTCACAGACCGGGTTCCATTCTACAATAAGGCTAGGTCACTCACACATGCGCCACGAAGGACTGTGAAGGGGTCGTGGGAACGAGTTCTTTCCTCGACGGTTTAGTCGACCGACGCCTCAGTCGATCCTGACCTCTGTGTCTCACACTCGACCGGCCCCGCGCCTTCGGGAACAACCCTGGTCCACGAGTGTGGGTCGCTGTCGGACCGGTTCAGGGGCCGAGTCGACGGACAGGGGTCTAGCCGACCATTGTCCCACGGTAGACGACCACTCTGTCGTCTTTTCACCGGGTTCACACTCACTCGGACCCTCCTCTCTCCCTTCCGACCTCCCCTCCCCCTCTTTCCAGAACCAGAGGAGTGAACCAATAGGGTGTCGTGGGTCGGATCGGGGAGTCAAGGGACCCCTACCTAGTTCAGGTACAAGTATAAGTAAGACACAGAGTGTGTGTGTGTGTGTGTGTGTGTGTGTGTGTGTGTGTGTGTGTCTATAGATCTCTGGAGGGGTCTATTATGGAGGTTGGGGGTCGGTCAGGGGATATTGTGCGGTCCTTTTCTTTCAAGGTCTACCATTTATCATTCGGTCACCAAGGGTTTTAAGTTCCGTCCCTTCTTAGTATGTCTCAAGTACAATTGTACATCCAGTGGTGCGGGTGGAAGACTCTAAGGTGACACTTTCGAGGTCTCACCCCAGGTGCCAAACGTGCATTCGTCTGTATCGGGAACCCCCGTCGGGGAAAGACGAATGGTGGATTCTGTAGAATTTGTCGGTGCGTCTATAATCTGAGAGTAATAAAAGGAGGAAAGTTTCCTGTTCCAGCCGACTGACACCAAGGTTTTGTCACACTCTCCTCTCCGTCGGATTCCTCCCTCCTCCCAATGAACACAGAAGTTCGAGAGGAGAAGGATCGGTGGAGGAGGGGTGTTACCCCCGTCGTCCCCGGTGCCCTTTCCGTCCCGATTCGATGAGTCTTGACACCGACTTGGACCGAGGTCGAGATTTGTCGACACAGTGATCATCCGGTGAGTGTGGGAGTCGGAGTCGAGGTCGTAGACAATCTGTCTCCTTCGAGGATGAAGTAAAGAAAAAAGGTGGAAAAACCGTACACCCTAGAATCAAGGGGTTGTTCCTTAACTTGGGTGTGGGGGAAATAACCTTCCGTCTCAGAATTTGCGACCTGGTGGTCCCTTCAGGGTTTCGAGGATGAAGTTTTCTTTCTGTCGTCTCCTCTGTTCCCTTTATGGGATTACGATCCCCTGTAAATCTTTGTGACGTATTTTTTCAAGGTGCGAGGTCAAAGAAGTGGACATTTTACCCCTATAATTATAGTGGAGACCGAATGTCAACACTCTTAATTTACTCAGTTTTGGTCATTTCACGACTGTCGCTACGGACCGTAAGTTATTGACGAGGATGGTGAAACTACTCCCTCCGTGTTAATGGTGGGGGTAAAGTATCTGTTCCTTTGGTTCCGAGGTTCTCCATTTCGTTAGACGATTCCCTCGTTCGATCACCCACCGTCTCACCCCCAAGTTTGGGTCCGGTATAGTCACCTCCTCTCGGAACTCATGAGTCCATTCACGTTGGTCTACTCACTGCTCGTGTCCTAAGGTCTCAAGGAGAAGACTCCCGGGTGTCGGGAGTCGAGGGGTACGTTTTCGAGAGGGGAAGGGGTGGGATGCGTCGGGAGACGGTCCGGAGGGAGGGTTTGGTTTACACCAGGTCCCCGATTCTGAGGTACGAGGGATACGTCCCCCGGACCCAAACTAGGGACCAGTCCCTTGATATACGGTGTACTTCTGGCTTCTAGGGTTGATTTTCGACTGTGTCGGTTTATTTGCTTATTTATTTACTTGAAATTATTATTTACTTATATAAAAAAATTTTTCGGTCACCGATAGAAGTTCAGACAAACGACCGTCTCTACAAAGCGAGTGATAACAAGCCAAGTCGGTTGTGGTGATACATGAATGTTTCACGGCCTGTGGTGAGACCGAGAACCGTCCACCCCCTGTTTTCTGTGTCCTAGAGACGGGAGGTCCCTGTGACTTACTCACGAGGTCTCCTCCTTCCCTCGTTCCCCACCTAGTCCATCCCGACTCCCGAAGGACCTTCTCCACCACTGGTTCGTGTAGAACTTCCGACTCATAGGGAGATGAAAGACCCGGTGGTGAGGGACGGGATTCTGGGAGTCTCTGTGGACTGGTTTCCGACGATCGTCTTTGTGAGGTGGAAGGGTTAGAGAGTCTGTCATTGAGAGAACCTTTACGAGGAGGTACTCTGCCTCTCTGTCTGTCTGTGTTCACGTGTGTACGGATGGACGACCACTTTAAGGAGAGACACACGGTTTCCGGGTTGAGTTTAGGGTTAGGTCGATGAACATGTTAGTAGGGGACCCGTCCAGACGTGAGTGGAGGAGACACAAGGACGGTGTGTGGACACTGAGATTCCCCCGTGAATGTAGGGTCGCCCAGTGTATGTGTCTAGTGTGTGTGCGTGCGAATATATACCACCTTTCATTTATTTATAGACTTTCACTTACACAATCAGTGAGTCAGCACAGGCTGAGAAACGTTGTGGTACCTGACATCGGGCGATCCGAGGAGACAGGTACCCTAAGAGGTCGGTTCTCATGACCTCATCTAACGGTAAGGGAAGAGGTCCCCCCCAGAAGGACTGGGTCCCTAGTTTGGATTCAGAGGACGTAATGTCCGTCTAAGAAATGGTAGACCCGGTGGTCTCTTAGGGGTTATTTACAGATGACTTAGGTTGATTTACCCTACCAAACGGATACACGAATGTCGGAGTCCCATCGATGTACCCGATTTTACGATACTGGTCAAGTTGTTATATACTGTACTAAGTTAATTTTGTCACCTCACTTTTCCACGGAGAACCGATCCACTGGACCTTTTTCGGGTGAACCGGAAGGGGGGAGGTAGAGGAGTAGGCTTTAGACACCGATCAGTACGGACCACCCATTGTAGGTAGTGCCCCTCCGACACTTCTAAGTCGTTCCAGTGTGAGTACTCCGTGGACACGTACAGGACCCCGATGGACCTCACAGTAGATGGTAGTGGACCATGTTCCCGTGTATGTATAAACGTCGACAGTTGTCAGGCTCCCGTTCGTCTGCCCGAGGGTCGTCTACTGTGGGGATGAGTCCCGTAAGGTTTGGAGAAACTAATACTGGGTATCGTTCTTTGTACAGAATAGACCCTGGGGTATATATGTTGACTCGTGTTGATGTCATTTTAGGTACCTTGTGACGGGAAATACCGCTTCCCACGTATGACTATGACACAGAAAGTGGAAGGGGAAGATAGAGTAAAGGTCGGACTAAGTTATTTGGTGCCTCTCCCCCGGGACGTCGACCTTTTCGGTACGGGAGTGAGTGGGTCCCACAGCCTCGGTGAGAGGTGCCAGAGCAACTGGAAGGAGCGTTGAGACCGGTGCCGGAGTGGGTAGAAGGAGTCGTACGTCTGCACCCATAGGATAACGGTCGGTGGTCCGACCAGACGACGAGTGCTTCCTTGGACGTGGACCCTTCTGTGTCCCGGTACTTCACGGGTGGGTGTTAGTCGGTTCCTGGGTGGGGACTGGACGGAAAGGGCCCCTGGGTCCGACGTCCTTCAGACGTCCCTCCCGGGGTCCGGTGAGTGGAGGAGGACTCCCCGGGTCTCGGGTCCACTGTAGATCGAGTCGGAAGTCTCGCCGACTAGGTGGGTAGTCGGGCCGGGATGGTCGAAGGACCCTCCCAATTGTACACACTGGAGCGGTTCTGGAGTTGGGCACATGCCCGTCCACACTCCTGAGACCACACACGACCGGACACTGAGTGACTTGACCGTCCCGTCGCCCCTCCTCCGTCCCACGTCGGTCCACGTTCCTCTCTGTGGACAGGGAGGTAGGGTGTCGGAGTTTCGGGACGGGTGACGAGGTCGAGGATCAAGAGGAGTGGGTGGAAGCGGTCCGAGGAAGGTACTCGCCCTTTGCCCCTGTGTTTTAGAGACGACCCAGTCTGGAGTGGTAAACCTCTCACCCACCAGAGATTCTTAAGGGAGGGGTACTCCGTCATTCCTCCCTTCCAATGTCAAAATCAGCGTCTGGATTAACAGTGGGACTACGACTCAAATAACCGTTCTGGGGTCCCCTTTTCTTTCATCCCCGTCCTTTTACTCTCTTCCCTCTGCCCTAGGGACCTCTCTTCTCCGAATTTCTTCCCACTCCTACCCTAAAGGGACCACTAGGCGATCAATTATGTGGCACGAAGGTGACGCCACGCACACCCAAACTAGGGACCAGACCCTTAATTCTAGGGTGTACGACACACTGTTTCGTTTGTTCTTACTCCTGTATTAGTTTTACTAGTTCACAACTTCTGTATTCCCTGAGTCCTTTACGGAGGTTGAGGAAAAATAGTGTCTCTTCTTTTGACTCCGTCTCTCTCCCTGAGTTCTTTGGACCGGTTTCAGTTTGTTTCATTCATTTACCGTTATTAGATTGACTTGAGGTAGAGGTCACGAGAGAAGAAATGTTTTCAGTGGATGTGACGGTCTCCGTCGTGGAGTACCTCTTTTACTTAAACTCCGGTTCCAGTAACGGGAAAAAACGAGGACCGAGGGTTAGGGTCTAGGTGTCTGTCGAGTTCCTCGAGACTCTCAGTTTCTGTCCTGTTGCACTTCCCGTCTCTCTTCCCCCACTCCCATGACGAGTCTCGACGGTTGTCTATGGTTCCTTTTCAGGTGTGCTCGAAGGACCTGTCCCTCCGGGTCAGTTCGGGTGAGTCGACGAGTCCCTCAGTCACTACTCAAGTCACACACGAGCGTAGAGCGGTTCCTATATGTGTCCGGATTACGGGTCGAGGCCGTAAAGAATCATCTCTTCGGAACCCTTTCTAAGAATTGATGAGGTTCGGGGTCAAAGAAGTAGACTCATTCTCGAGATCATTATGGAAGGTGGGACCCAAGTTTACTCCTAACTTGTTTTTTATGCATGGAAAGATCTAGTCCCGAGTCCTGTGCACTCAATGAAGGATTTGCGATCGACTTTCCTACTTCGTCCTGTACACGTCTGTACTGTGGTCGTGGATTAGGGTCAATTTATAGGTCTACTGAGACTTGTTTGTTCAGTCACCTTGAGTAGGAATTCCTTACTCATCTTGAAGAGTAGTGAAGTGGAGGTCCTTTAGAAGGGTCTAACGGGGGTGGGAGTCGTGAGAGAGGAGGGACTCAAAGTCCTCGTGAATTTCTGAATCGTGTTTGGACCCAATAAATACTCGAAAATTTTTATATGTATGAACAGGGGGGTTAACCGGACGTCCGCTGAATTCTGTCCCTCGTCTATATATGACACGAAAGGGGGACGTGAAATATGGTGTATGACTTCTTTACGAGTCAACCATAGGGGGTTACCACTGTAGTTAGTTGTCGGTAGTAAACCCAAAGTTTAGATTTATGTTCAGTTTGTTGAGAATGTTGTTTCTTTGACAGGTTTATCTTCCCAGTACTCAGTATTGTTCCGGTCCATCCGTTAAACGTATTCTACACGGTCCCATCCAGTCATCCCTTATCAAGTCTGATCCCGTTTGACCTGAGTTGTGGAAGGGGGACGATGGAAATTCTGGTAGGAGAATTCGGACTCAGTGTCGTTACGACGACCTTTGAACGTCTGAGTCAACTTACGGAAATACTTACTCTTAGGACTCCTGGGTTCTTCTCTCCATTTAGTCGAGCTATCTTTGTTTCTTTGGAGGATTGAGGGTTCTGATCCAAAGAAGGATGTATGGTAGGAGGGAAGAAATGAGTAGAGATCATAAGTAGTAGTTATTAGTGTTTGTACATAACTCGTTTCCAATCCCGAAGGGACCATCGAGTCTACCAATTGTCAGACGGACGTTACGCCCTCTGGACCCAAGCTAGGGACCCAGTCCTTCCAGAGGACCTCTTTCTTTACCGTTGAGTGAGGTCATAAGAACGGACCTTTTAGGGTACCTACCTCATCGGACCGGTCGATGTCAGATACCCCAGTGTTGTTTGTTGAGGTGGTGACTCGCTGATTGTATGTGTTCCATGTCCCGTTTTCGTACAGTTCCTTCCTTTATATTCTTTATCGAGACTGAAGACTAAGACTACTCCTTCCGAAAAGATTCCTTGTAGTGGTTCCGTTAGGACCGGAGTGTTTTCTTTCATTTCCCTTCCATTTAGAGGTTCGAATGGGTCCCAGACACGATTAGGACCACCCTGACCGATCCGACTGATGAAAGTTAGTCCGTGATATGGACGTTAAAGATGGTCGACGGTGGTCCACCCTCGTCATCACGGAATACAGTCTTGGGTAACTATTTTTGATCAATTTAATTTTTGGAGTGGTCCACCACCGTTCGAGTCTGTAGGATATTACACCCAGTCTCTAACCTGGAGTTTCGTCCTTGGCCTTATCGGACATTTTAGACCGACAGTTTCGTTTAATGATCTTCTCCGGGGAATATAAGGTCTCCTACGAAACGTATGTCGTGTCTATACGGGATCTGAGGGTTCTCCAAGGTTGACGGATTTTAGTGATGAGGTGATAGATTCATCCTTTGGTACGAAGGAAGTGGATTTTGGTGGGGAGATGGTTCCCTCTTAAGGAATATTTCAGGTCGACTGTCAGGGAGAACGTCCAGTCCACTGGTTCCGGATAATGAGAAACCGTATCCGTCCCGACTCTACCCTCCCACTGTTCTGGTGTACGTATATTCCGGGTTCTACCCCATTCTCCCGGCGTCTTAACTTCCTTCTTGTTTGAACTCTACTACTCTCAGATCTCACACAGGGGTTTTCGCTAGGATGTTCCGACGGGTTGAAGCGACTCTCGAGGACGAGGAAAGTCGTGGTTGGGTTGTGACCTGGAGAAACTGGTTTTTCATCGTTCTTAAATAACTCGTACATTGTCCTCGGCTGTCTTTTTCCCCAACCCGGCCCCCAACTCCCCGACACCCACCTTATTTCGTTTGACGTGAAGAAAAGAAAAACCGAAATTTAACAAAATTTCTTTTTATCTCTTAACAGACTCAGTGTGTACTCACTACCTCTCTCCATACCCGGGTGAGAAGTGATTCACACTTCGGGGGATCCGTCTCGGTGGGATCCTACACTCCCCGGGGACTGATTTGTTCGTTAAACTCAGTTGGTTTTAGACATAGTCGTGGTGGTGAGACCGACGGGCAAGAGTAAGTCAAGGTACTTTCCTTCTAGTACGATCGGTCACCCTCGTTAGTCACACGTTCCGTCGTGAGGACCTTGGTCTGGGGTTGGTGTCACAGGGTTCTGTTCAGTTAGGGTGTCCGGGTTCAAGACCCGAGGAATTCTGTAGACCAGTTGGGGTGTCCGTCCCTTTCCCCATCGACTTTTAGTTTCACAGGGTTTCCTCTATTTATCCTGGGTAGTCGGGTGTATCCAGATAAGACCCGAACCCCAGGGTTCGTGGTCTCCCGTCGGAATCTTTTAAAGTTCCTTTCACGAGATTTCGGACCTCTGGGAAGTCGTGTTCCAGGTTTGAGTATGAGTGTGATAACGACTGGGTCGTTTTGTAGGGAGAGGTTGAGGAGAAAGGAGTCTCACACGTGATAAGGATCCTTTACAAATTAGGTTGTTTGCACAGGACCCGGGAAGATATTCCGGGTGTGACCTCCTCATCTCCACGTCTCTGTCTTGTACCCGGTCCTACTCGATGGGTAGTCTATTCTCTCTGAGTCGCTGTTTCCCGCCTTACTCGGTGTACGACCTCCAGTGCCGCGGTCGGACTTCTCGTGCACACGGGAGACGGTACTCCCGTGTCCCGTACCAACCCTTCTTCCTTGTCTCCGTCCCCCACTCGTCTCCCTGGGTTTTACTGTTCTCTTTCTCCTTCTCTCCGTCGGTCAGACAGGGAGTTAAGGACCCCTTCCCCCGACCTCAGGTAAGATGTTCAGACGTCCGTTGGTGTCCTCAGAAAACTCCTCTCCGTTGATTAGGTTGGTCTCAAAACCTTTTAATAGTGACAACACTCGTCAGGGTCAACAGTCGACCTTTATAGTGGGAGGAGTGACCCAACAAAACTCTTCATTTACTATGTATTAAAAACTCTTTAGAGACGTTTTACAATTCGTGAAGGGTAGGTTCACGAAGTGATTCTGTAATGATTATACACAAATTTTGGTGAAGTCTACCATTCAATCCTATATTATTTACATTACGGTCTTTCCTTCAACAGGACGAAACTCTCACGACCGTTATCTCGGGAGAACATAGATATTGAACCAAAGTGGACCTATGTCCAAACCCCTCTCTACTAAAAACGAATTTGTGACTGATGTCGGGAGGCTGTCCCGAGGGCGGGAGTAGTTACTCTTAAGATGGAATAGACTTCGGGGTTCTAGACACGTTTCCTCGACGACGTTGTGGGGGCACGCGTGGTCGACGAGGATATAAATCAATGACCACACCAGTGAACCCTTGAAATCTCGGACCGTCGGCGGGGCTTCCCGTTGACCTCGGAGAACGCGGTACACACCTTCGAGGGGGGTGGCGACCGACGTCGCCCAGGAGACCTGGAGCGGTTCAATTCTTCGGTGACCTCTTCACTCTTCGTGGGCCGACCTAGCCTGGGTTCCTCGGGGCTTCCGGGTGAGCTCCGGCCTCAACTGGGTGAAGAGGTGGGTTCCCTTCTTCCGGCGTCCCCGCTCTTGCGCTGCCCGACGGGCGGGACCAAAACTCGGTGCCCCAAGCGTCTCGGGCCACGTGCGAAGACATACCCTTAGATTCGTAGGAGCCCGACGGTGGAGGGTCCTGACTCCCGCCACCGGTCCCGTCCCAGGGGTTCGGAGCGAGATCCCCGGGCGGAGTGGCAGAAGGGGTGGGGGGCCGCGGGCGTCGGTTACCGAGGAGCAGCGGCCGGGAGGCGAGTGAGCCGTCCGCCCCTGACCCTCCTTATTTCGGTCGTCTCCCCATCTTGCGACCACTAGCGGCTCCCGGCCCCTGAGGGCGCCATGGGGCTCCGGCTCTTCGGTCGAGACCCTGTCCGTCAAGGGGTCTCGCCTTCGTTTAGGACTTTCACACCGAAGTCCCTGCTTTAAATGTTATCGGAGAAGCTTGTCCCCGCGGAGGGTGCCTCTTGCCTCCGGGAGAACCTTGACGAAGGGGTCCGAGGGATAAAGGACCATGGCGCCGCGGGCGAGGGGGCTCGGTCGACGCCAGATCGGCGTCAGACGTTCGGTCTTGGCCGGACCGCGGCCCGGGGAACCGTGCCGTCTTCAGCGTTGACCACGTGGTTACGAGGAAGGTGGCCCACTGAACCCCCTCCCCTCCCATGAGAGGTCTTTGTCCCTGTAAAGAGAGGGAGAGAGGGGGTCGGGGAGGTCGCGAATCGGAGTCTGATGCAAATGAAATGCCCCGTGCTTTCACCACGGGCTAAGGCCCGGCTAGAGACGAGGTGAATGCCGCTGTTACGGAGGATCGCGGGACGCGTCGCGTCAGTGCGAGGGAGTCGGCGGCCGCCGCGGGGTACGTTGTCGCCGATCGACTTCGGGAGGCCCTCCCCGAGCTCCCCGACGCCCGAGACTCGCGCGCCGGCGAACCGGTTATCGACACCGTCCTCCCCGGCGCTCCGCCCTCATCCGACGGAACACGTTGGTTAGTCACACGGCAAGGGGTGCGGCGCGGGCCGTCGCCACGCGGCCCTTTCCGCCGGGCGCGCGAGCGCAGGAGTCCCACCTAGGCGAAACACAAGCTGAAGACCTCGTTTTTGCGAGACCTACCGGCCTCACATCTTGGCTTACGTGTCGTCAAAGGTCCTGGTTATACTGACTCACAGGCCTAAACAAAAAGAGTTCCCTCGTCTCAACTTGATCGGTCTAGTCCCTCTACCCCTGCTTCTTCGAAAAGAGCATTACGGAATTCCGCGGGTAAGTCCAAAAATCTCCGTTAATTAAGACCGATGACGATTCAATGAAGAGGGGAGATCTAGGGTTACAAGTATAGATATTTTATCTTTAATTTTACATATTTATGGATGAAGTGTCCAGTAACACTCCTAATTGTGTACTTTTCAAATCACCCCACGGTCCGTACTACCGAGTCCCTTCCCACCGACGAAGTATCTGGATTCAAATGTCTCCTAAAGGGTATCTAAGAAAAAAAAAAAAAAAAATTCCGTTTGGTTCTGGACCGACGTAGTCCAGAATAACCCCGACCTCCCTAGAAGGAACGGAGTACGTCCTAGAAAGTAGCACCCCGTGTCTGAGTCATCAACGGGGTGGTGTGTACCCTAGAATCAATGGTCTGGTCCGTAGTTTGGGTGGAGGGGACGTAACGTTTTGTCTAAGAATTGGTGACCGGGTGGTCCCTTCAGGGAAAGTATATAAAAAAAGATCCGTGACACCCCTCCTGGTTTCTCTACTCCCGGACTTGAGTTGGTCGTTACCACCAGTAACTCAGTTTGCAAGGTTATTTGTCTTCGCACACACATTTATACACCCTCGGGACTTCTGTATTACAAATTAAGACGGGGGACCCCTAACCCCGTCAATCTGTTCCTTATGTGTAAGTGGACCCAGAGCCACCCACAATAGTCAATTTAACGTAGAGGGGGGTCATGGACTCTTACACCGTACTAAACCTTTATTCCAGTAACGTCCATATTGTCCAATTCTACTCTAGTATGACCGTATCCCGCACTGACTACAGGAATATTCTTCTCTTCTTTGTGTTTCTGTGTATCTGTGTATTCCGGAACACTTCTACCTCCGTCCCATCTCACTACACAGATGTTCGGTTCTTTAAGGTTCCTAACACCTGTTCCTAGCCTTTGATTCTTCTTCGTTCCTTGCCCACAAGGGAGTCACGGAGGTATTTCCTTGGTTGAGACGACTGTGGAACTAAAGTCTGAAGATCGAAGGTCTTGACACTCTTATTCAAAGAGAGCATAATTTGATGGACGACGACGACGACGACGACGATTCAACGAAGTCAGCACAGGTTGAGACACACTGGGGTGTCTGTCGTCGGGTGGTCCGAGGGGACAGGGACCCTAAGAGGTCCGTTCTTGTGACCTCACCCAACGGTAAAGGAAGAGGTTACGTACTTTCTCTTTTCACTTTCACTTCAGCGAGTCAACACAGGTTGAAAATCGTTGGGGTACCTGACGTCGGATGGTCCGAGGAGGCAGGTACCCTAAAAGGTCCGTTCTCATGACCTCACCCCACGGTAACGGAAGAGGTAATAATTTGCTGGATGGAACACAGTTAAAGAATATTGTCGGTACCCTTTGATTAAGTCACCCATTCATCCTTATTTCACTTCCCTTACTCTTTGTGGACACTTTTTCAGAATGTTTTGACTCACGGATCACAAACGTTCCGGGACACAGTATCCCACCTGGTTACACTTAGTTTATGTCTGAGACGGGAGTTCTCTAACGGTGAGTACCCCACCCCAACCTCCCTCCCACCCGTCGTCGGTCCAAAAGACTGAGGAACACGGAAGGACCCTTCTAATGTTTCCGGAGAGGGGTGGGAGTAGTAGTGGGGTAGGGACGGTGTGTGTACGGTCCTTGGTCTATATTTATTGTTTGTCTAGTTCAGGGTAGACGGGTTCGGTTCTAAGAGTGTTGGGACCTGTTTCGTCTGAGACGACGAGGACAAAGCCAATTTTGGTCGGACTGTAAAGGCCGGTTGAAGATGTATGTCAACGGTTTTTGAACCGGAGACAAGTGACCACGGCTTATCTTTGTACCTCTGACTTGAAACCTCCTCGTCGTTTCTCATCGAAATAATAAAACAGTCCGTCTCCTCCGGTGCCGTCCGATTCCGGGAGTTCTAACACGGAGTGAAGGACCCTTTGTCCTTTACCAGAACATCGAAGTCTCGCTTTTTATCCGACAGCTATTCCTAGTCCTGGCTACGTCAGAACGTAAGAAGAAAGGAGGATCTCTGTGACTCTAGTAATCCCGACCGTCGTCCACCAAGGTCTTGTCCAAGACCACCAGGAACTCCAGTAGTAAGACACTGGAAGGAAGACCGTACTTCTTATGAGTGTTTCTTTTCCGCACAATCCCTCACAACAGAAATTCTTCATTTGTAGTCCATGTATCCTGTTGAAACCGATCTTTCGTTAGTAAAAGTCTCATGTTAATTCGTTCTCTCCCCCTTTGTTTTGTAGACATCCCCTGATTAACATACCCGTCTTTCTCATTCTCGACTTTTGCCCGATTGCATTACCCCCACGGAGTTGATTAAAGACGACGTCGTTATACCGACAGAAGAGAGAGGACGATCCGGTGTATGTCTGGTCCCTACCGGACACATTACGAAGGTACGTGTTCCATTCACGAGTCATCTATGGTGGCTGTCGGGGTCGGACCTTAAAAGGTGTAAGAAGGGTACAAGTGAGTAGGAGGAGAGAGTCCTTAAAGTAGGACCTGGTCGGATGAGGTGTCCCTGTACTAAGGAGGGGTAGAGTGTACGGTAGAGAAGATAAGGCCACTCAAACGAGAGGTGTCGTGAAAGACGAAGTGTGGGTTATACCGTGTAAACGTGTCCGGAAACGAGGGTTCTGAGACGGACGAAAGTTTGTCTGGTCTCGGTCTCGAACCACACACCATTCACGAACATAGTCAGTCATGTAAAAATCAAAACAAAAAAAAAAAGGACGTACTACCTTATGGGGTCTTGAATCTCCACCGAAATTTTGTATAATCAAATAAAGTACTAAAAACACCCAGTCCTAAAATCCAACCCGAGTAGACCCATCAAGAAGACCAGAGTCGAGCTGGACGAGTACGAAGACTCCATCAACGATCCGTCGGTCTCCGAGACGAAGAACGTCCACCGACAGTCGACTCCATTGTACTCCGGTGTACAAGGAGTATGTAGTCGTCCGATCAAGGTCCGACCAAGTGTGCCTCGACGTCCCAAGGTACTCGTTCTGACCTTAGTACGTCCAGAGAGTTCCGGTTTCAGTCTTAGACCTGACACAGTGAAGGTATCTACATAACTGATTTGGTTTAGTGTCGTTGTGGGACTAAGTTAGAGGACTACCCTCCTCGTCGTTTCAGTGTAACGTTCCTTGTGTCTATGTCCCTATCTATCTCTCGACCCCGATCAAAACGTCGGATGACGACACGAGTTTTTATAAGGGTACTATAGATGGTGCATCATCCATCAGTCAGTTATGAATAACTGTCACGATTTTAAAGGTTAGTGTTACAAATGTTTGAAGTAAGTTACGTTAATTAACCGTCTTAAAATCAGGAGTGAGTATTCGATAGGTAATGGTGGAAACCAAAGTCTTATCGTTTTCTCCCGTAGTCCTTCTGTTCGGACACACTCCCCTTCAGGGTGCCTTCAGAGTCCCTTCTTCAAGCCAACCGGGGTTTGTCGGAGGAGACTTCTCTAGGTCTCGTAGAAATCTCTTGACCCAGGGGTTCCCTGCACCAGGTTCGGACCAGTGGACTAACTTTCGGTAGGTAGAAATGGACACTTATCTCTCTCTGAATCTACAATCGGTCCCGCGTTTGTGTCAGGGATAATTCGGACTATCGAACCGTTCGACGGACGGTCTATCCTTTGTTAAAACACACTACTGTTTTAACAATAGACTGACAAAGGACCTCCCAGATGGGGAGGTGACTCGTCCTATTTAAGAGTCCCGTGAACACCTTCCCTGTATTGGACACTTGTCTCGGTTGTCGAGTTGAGGATACTGACTCTCGGGACTACCCCTTGTGAAGGGTAGTCTCTTAGTGATCTTAGTTAGAGGTCCGGAGGACGTCAAACTTGACGTAGGAGGGGTTTTCTATGTAACCTTAGAATTGGGGGTTACGGAGTCTACTGTAACAAAGTTCTATCTCAGAAATATCATTATTTAATTTTACTCCACTCGTCACATCTGGGACTAGACCATTCTGACTATAGGAACATTTTCCCTCTTTAAACCAGTGTCTGTCTGTTCGTATTTCCTTTCTGTCACACTTCCCCGTGTCCCTCTTCTCCCGGGAGATGTTTAGTTCGGTTCCCAACTCTGGACCCTGCCTAGGAAAGGAATACTGAGAGCAGAACTAATCAGTTGGGTCGATTGTAGACCAAAGTCTGAACATCAGAGGTCTTGACACTCTATTATTTGATGACAACGATTCGGTAGGTCAAACACCAGCAGAGAATATTTTCACTATGTTCCGGAAGTTAGAGAGGAAAAGGTAAGACAAGAGGAGTATAAACAAGAATAGTATGTGGGGAACTCCCTTTTCATGTAAACCCATCTTTGTTTTGTACTTCAGAGTCACTGTACCTACTCCGTCTGGGTACGTAGTAGGAAACGGAGGGATTCAGAAGGTAGACCCCGATATGGAGACGGATCTCGGTTCAATGGTATCGGTCTTCGAGTTCCAGTGGGGTTCAGTGACGGTAGGATTTGTCTTCTCACCAAGTGGGGTCAGGGAGAAGGTCTTTCGAATCGGATCACTTTCCATGGGTGGTACTCGGGGGGCAACTATCACGTCCGAAACGTTTCTACGAACGACAAACGATACCTCTTATTCTAATTATGTTTTTCACTGATATTGTTTCACAAAGAGTTCGAAGTCTGTAACGGTATCGTGAAAGACCTATAAACGTTATAGACTCGGTGAGTTGTTACTCGAACTCAGTGAACATACCTGGGTCTCCCACGTAGGATGTGAAGAAAAAGGTTGGGACGTAAATCACCGTAGTACATCCAATAACCTTTATTCGTACCACTGTTTTGAATGTCACACCTTTGGTCGTGTGTGATGTTTAGTCCTGAAAAACCTCCCTCCGCCATTATGTCAAATGAACGACGAAGACGACGACGACGATTCAGCGAAATCAGCACAGGCTGAGACACGGTGGGGTATCTGTCGTCGGGTGGTCCGAGGGGGCAGGGACCCTAAGAGGTCCGTTCTTGTGACTTCACCCAACGGTAAAGGAAGAGGTTGCGTCCTTTCACTTTCACTTCAGTGAGTGAGCACAGGTTGAGAAGAACTAGGGTACCTGACATCGGATGGTCCGAGGAGACAGGTACCCTAAAAGGTCCGTTCTCATGAGGAAATTTAAGTAAAAAGGAAATTGATTTTTTTTTACAAATAGAATATCGGTTCTGTACCTTCGTTGGATTTATAGGCAAATGTCTGTCTGCCTATTTCTTCTACACTATATATATATATATATATATACCTTATGATGAGTCTGTATTTTTCTTACTTTAGTAAGGTCAACGTCGTTGTACCTACCTGGATCTCTAATGGTGTGATTCACTTCAGTCTGTTTCTGTTTAAAGTATACTATAGTAAATATACACCTTAGAAATTTTTTCCTATGTTTAATTGAATACATGTTTTGTCTTTATCTGAATGTCTGAATCTTTTGTTTAATACTAATGGTTTTCCCTTCCCCCCCTATTTAATCCTCAAACCCCAATTGTCTATGTGGGATAATATATGTCTTATCCATCTCAATGGGTTGTTAGGGTGAGGACCCGTAAATAGACCTCTTTTACCATTAAACTTTCCTGCGTACGTGGGGCTACAAGTGACGTCGTGATAGGTGTTATCGGTCCTGTACCTTCGTTGGATTTATAGGTAGTGGTCTCCGTACCTATTTCTTCTACACCACGTATATACGTTGTCTTACAATGAGTCGATATTTTCTTTGTTTTATTCCGGTAGACGTCGCTNGTCCTTTCACTTTCACTTCAGTGAGTGAGCACAGGTTGAGAAGAACTAGGGTACCTGACATCGGATGGTCCGAGGAGACAGGTACCCTAAAAGGTCCGTTCTCATGAGGAAATTTAAGTAAAAAGGAAATTGATTTTTTTTTACAAATAGAATATCGGTTCTGTACCTTCGTTGGATTTATAGGCAAATGTCTGTCTGCCTATTTCTTCTACACTATATATATATATATATATATACCTTATGATGAGTCTGTATTTTTCTTACTTTAGTAAGGTCAACGTCGTTGTACCTACCTGGATCTCTAATGGTGTGATTCACTTCAGTCTGTTTCTGTTTAAAGTATACTATAGTAAATATACACCTTAGAAATTTTTTCCTATGTTTAATTGAATACATGTTTTGTCTTTATCTGAATGTCTGAATCTTTTGTTTAATACTAATGGTTTTCCCTTCCCCCCCTATTTAATCCTCAAACCCCAATTGTCTATGTGGGATAATATATGTCTTATCCATCTCAATGGGTTGTTAGGGTGAGGACCCGTAAATAGACCTCTTTTACCATTAAACTTTCCTGCGTACGTGGGGCTACAAGTGACGTCGTGATAGGTGTTATCGGTCCTGTACCTTCGTTGGATTTATAGGTAGTGGTCTCCGTACCTATTTCTTCTACACCACGTATATACGTTGTCTTACAATGAGTCGATATTTTCTTTGTTTTATTCCGGTAGACGTCGCTGTACCTACCTGGGTCTCTGACAGTGTGTCTCACTTTATTTAGTCTTTCTCTTGTTGTTTATACATTATAGTGAATGTACATCTTAAATCTTTTTACTTGAATAAACGTCTCGTCTTTGTCTCAGTCTAATCTTTTGTTTGAATGCCAATGGTTCGCCCATTTCTCCCTCACCCTACTTAATCCTCTACTCTAACTGTATATATGTGATCATATATACTTTATCTATTGATTATTCTTGGATGACATATGGTGTCTCTTGGTATAAGTTACAGGTTATTATTGGATGTTACCTTTTCTTAGACTTTTTATGTATATATACATACATGTATATATACTCTTAGTGAAACGATATGTGAACACTGATTGTGTTGTAACGTCATTATTCAGTTGATATGAAGTTTAAAATTTTTACAAATTTCCTTTGAAACATAATAATGATGTTCACCTTTGAACATAGTAAACGATATCTTTCATTGTAATTTTTATTTGTTATTCAGTTAACATAGAGTCATCTTCACCTTTTGTAAAATTTTATATTAATTTTACTTTGTTACAATAATCTAATATCTTTTAATAACAACGGATGATTTCCGGACGAAGACCCTGAATATTTCTGAACAAGAGAAATATTGACTCAGATCGTTTACAATCCCTCTACCATTTCGCATGGTCACGGAACCAATTAACTTCTACTAACTTGTTCTAAACTTTTCCCTTATCAAGAGTGTAGTCACGAGGACCTCGAGGTCCTTAATCGAGGAACCCTTTCTAAACAGTATAACGTTATTTCTCTTTAAACTCAACTCGTCATGGTTCATTTCTCAAGGTTTTTGTCCGACGAGGGTTACACGGGTGGTTGACGTCCCTCATTTTTTTTACCATGAACTTATTTAGAATCCCACTCAATTTAAAGTTATCCGTGTCTCTTCTCACTCTTCGGTCCCTCTCATCCTTTTCCTCCTCCTCTCCCTTCTGGTAAGGACCTCCTCCCGAGTCAAACTCGTTTCCGAGGCTTCAGTCGTTCAAGTAACGTAAGGACGGGCTCCGAACCCAACCCCCAACCTCCCTTCCTTTGTCACCCTAATTATCCTTTCCCACGTGACTAGACGGGTGCTCTCGGAAGTGACGGTCTTACTGCTCCCGCATGAGCTAAATGAATTGACCTACAAAGTGAACCGACAACGAAACGTTGTCTGGAGTGACTCGTACTAACCGAGTGTTGTTATTTACACATAATAAAGAGAGTCAAGACATCACTTCGACCCGTCAAGGTAGACTTGACCAAATCGACCAGAGATGTTAGTCGACCGTGGACCGACCCCGACTACTGGATCCTGTCTGAGTGTCGACGTAGACTCTCATCCCGAACGACAACCAACTGGCCGGAGACGAGGTGCACCAGAGAATGACGGGTCCCCAAGTCGGGTCCGACTTTTCGTTCGGGTCCCACGAAAAGTTTGGAGACGATCACCGTGGCAAAAGATAATGGACTAATTGGTTTAGTACCGGTTCGGACCTCAGATATGCCTTCCCGTTGTTCGCACACCTATCTCCCTCTTCATTTGTAAAACCGTGGCACTTCCGTAGTTAGAGGGTATTATCCATTGTCTAGAGACCTTCGGAACCTCGCTCCCTCACCACACTGATCCCTTCGTGAGACCCTCCTGCCTTGTCTCGTTCCCTACTAAACCTTACTATTCCTATTGTTACTACTAAATATGGTCTCACAGTGAAAAAGATGATTCGACAATGAGTCAGAAATGTATGTATGTATGTATGAATGTGTCCATGTGTGTGGACAATCATCGGGGTAAAATTTCTACTCCTTTGGTTCGGTACTTCTTTATTTTCTCGAACAGTCTCCAGTAACTCGATGATTCACCTTCGTAATCCTAAGTTAAAGTCCATCGGATAGAGGTATTGAGACGTACATTTTGATGACTTGACAACTGACTTCTTTTACGTCTTGGATTTTCGACACTCAGTACAAAATAAACAGTCTATAAGAATCCTAAAGTTCGGGTCCTCTGTTGTAGAGTTTGTCGTGACTCTTCTGACGAGGTTTCTTCTTTTCCCCTTCGGTCCCATATATCCTCCAAAACGTCGTTTTGGTCCATCAACCTTGTAGGTTTCTAATAACAATTATTTTCTTTTGGTCTATAGAGTTCAATTCCTTCAATTGTGAAGAGACACATATCGTTCTGCGTCCTCAGACCCGAGTGACTTTAGTAAGGAAACCATACGTGGAGTCGATATACCCGCGTCACAGCCCCAAAAGGGTAGGATCCAAAGGAATCCACACGGTACCCCACCACCACTACCCCCACTGACGATCTACCCGAACCGTCACCCGACGGGCAAACAGAGGTAGGACTCGAGGGAGTCCCGAGTGGTAGGTCCGCCGGCATTACACTACCGAACCACCGACACTATAGGAAACGAGTGACTATGTCGTCTGTTGTCAAATCAAGAGTTTTGATACCTTCCTGAGTACTCTTTTGGGAAAACTACCAACTACACTCTTTCTCTTCCCGGTTTAAATCCCATCCACATCTCCCCTGTTTTTTTTTTTTTTTTTTTTTTCCTATCTAACTTGTCTGTTAATACTCTATCTGGGACGTCGTGAACCTTTGACTACACTCCCCTTTACATACCTACACTCTCGACCTGTTACTTCTTTCGACTTACGGTTTCTTAACTACGAAAGCTTGACGCCACGAGCTCTTCTGAGAACTCTCAAGGAACCTGACGTTCCTCTAGTTTGGTCGGTTAGGATTCCCTTTAGTTGGGACTTATGAGTAACCTTCCTGACTGCGACTTCGAGTTTATCAAACCGATGGACTACGTTTCTCGATTGAGTAACCTTCCCTGGGACTACGACCCTTTCTAACTCCCGTTCTCTTCCCCCGTTGTCTCCTATTCTACCAACCTACCGTAGTGACTGAGTTACCTGTACTCAAACTTGTTTAAGGCCCTCTACCACTTCCTGTCCTTTCGGACCACACGACGTCAAGTACCCCATTGTTTCTTATTCTGTACTGAACCGTCGATTTGTTATTGTTGTTTTGAATACCTTCCCCACAGTCCCCACCCCCTGATCCGACACGGAACGTGTCCTAATTCCATGGACCTCCAGAACGACCACATCCCACTTATTTCTCCTCCTCCTACATCTTATACGACTCTTCCTATAATTCCTCTACAGGTAAACCTCGACGGGTTGTTTCAGAACATTCATCTCCAGTCCTCCACGTCTCTCTCTGGTCCCGACCTCCAGTTCCGACGTCAGAGTATCCAGTCTCCGGGACCGACTTTCGACGCGTTGTTCCTAGGAGTGTCTCTTCTCTCCCCTCCCGTGCCACTCTTGACCGTTCCAGACTCTTATCTGTGATCTCGTTGTAGACTTCCACCCACGACCCACACTCTCTCCTCTTCAGTCGGGCCGTCTCTCCCGTCTTTCCCGAGCACTTTCCACACCCAGACCTCTCGAAGTCGCCTTTGAACCCGTTGTCTCTTCGGTCTACGACGTCCCTCCGCTCCTCCCTTCTTGACTCTTTTCAGCGACTCAAACTAGTAAAGCTGTAACGGTTACTTATGACGATCCCCGTCCTGGTCTATTGATAATGTTTTGGTGTCCTTATTGTTGTGTATCGTGAATCATACGTAGTCCGTGGTAAGAATCGTAAAATGTGTATAAATAAACGTACGTAGAATATTGCAGAAACAGGAGGAGTGCGGAAGGGATGAGAGTCTGAGGACTCCTTAGGAGTCTGAGATTGGTGTCATCTGCATTCTGTACCAAACACCGGCGAAACTAGGAAGGGCTCATCTCAAGAAGCTCCAGTGTAGGAGGAGAGGGTTCGTAAAGACTCACACCTTCTTAGGAAGACGTAGGAGGAGACTTCCGACATAGATGGAGATATTGCTTAAGGGTTTGTTCTGTAGAGACACGAGTCGGACCCGCTTGGAGAGTGAATGAAGAAGACAGAAACTTGAAACCGGGTGTTTATATACGTAGGATAATTTAATACCTAGGAGTTTTCTGTGAATTTCGAGAAACTTCCGTTACTGACCCTGAAAAAAAAAATATATGTTTAGAAAATAACGTATATACTAAACGTTTGTTAAAGAATGACAGAGAAGTAAAAGGACAAGTAGGAGTTAGAGAAAAACTACGGGGGGTGGGGTCGTGTCCTGAACGTAGATCTTGGTCTAGTAACAAAAAAGTAAATATTCAGTTATGAGTAGTCGTTCAACTCTTCGGTCAAATCACTGACATAATCAATAGATAACGACGTATTGGTTAATGGGGTTTGAATCATCCATTTTATTGTAAATAAGACAGGACCAAAGACATCCCGTTCTTAGACCCGTACCGAATCCAGCCAGGAGACCGAGACTCAGAGAGTGACAGAGACCTCCGATTTGACTTTTCTTGGGAGAAGGACGGAGTGAGTGTCCCAACGACCGTCGTAGGTCAAGGGTACCCGATAACCTGATTCTGGAGTTTAGGAGTACTTAACAACCGTTCTTGGAGGGAGAAACAGTACACCCGGAAAGGTGTCTCGTAGGGAGTTGTACCCTTGAACGAAATAAATTCGTTCGTTCCTTCTCCCGTTTACCCTCGCAGTCGTTCTCTCTCACGACAGTCATGTGTTCAGTGTCAGAAGGCATTGGATTAGGTCCTGAAGGACAGTGAACTGTGGAGTGGTACAGACGACACAAGACAACTAATCTACGTCCAGTCATCCAGGTCGGGTGTGAGTTTGCCTTCCCTAATGTATCCCATACTGATAGTCCTCCAATCTTAGTGACCCTCGGTAAAGTCTTTGACGGTTGGCGTCACCCATTATGATTGTAAAAAACACTTACCTTGTCCTATCTTATGTTGTCCCTCCAAGTGTACACTATTCGCATAATAAATTGTTTTGAAAACAAAGTCAAACTATATTTACTTACTTACATGGCTCAGTGTTATTACTCACACCCTGAAAAATTGACATTTAGTTACAGTTTTTACGAATAGTCGGTGACAGGATCTACTACCGAGTCGAGAAAGTCGTAAAAAATTTAACTTCTTATCAACTAAATGTTACGACACAATAAAAGTCCACATGTCGTTTCACTAATGATATATGTATATTAAAAAATCTAAGAAAAGGTAATATCTAATAATACTCTATAACTTATATTAAGGGATACGGTATATCATCCAGGAACATAGATAGATAAAGTATGTCGTATCAGACATAGACAATTAGAGTTTTAGAATTAAATAGGGGAGAGGGGAGAAAGTTGTAAAAATTTTAAAGTCGAAATAATTTCGTATTGACTTTATATTTTAACACTCCATAAATTTCGCGTGTAACACCATTGAACCGTATTTATATGTGACACTTTCCTAAGGGGGATGATCGATTAATTGTATAGGTAATGGAGTGTTTAAATAGAATAAAAAAACACTCCTGTAAGAGAATTCTTTAAAATTAAAATGTTATGTCACAATAGTAGTGCAAAATATAATCTAGGAATGGAAAGTTGTAAAACTCACCGCAAGTCACTTACAACCTACTTTACTACCTACCTGTTAACCCGTTCACCCACCTACCGACTCACTTACTTACCTAAATACTCTCCTAGCGAAATGCCCCTCTGCCTATCGATCTGCCTACGATTTACCTACGAATGACGAGAAGGTTCTGCTAAAAAATTTAGATAAGTAATTAAATGAAAAATGATGCAGTCCAGAAGAAACGACACACACCCGAAGGAGATCGACACCATTCGTCCCCAACGGGAAACGACACCACGTTCCTGAGGAGTAACACGACCGAAGAGGACAACGTCTCCGAGGTCTCGCACCCGAGTCACCGACGTCTCGTGTTCGAAGTGACGGGACTCCGTGCACCTCAGAAAGGTCTGGTCCCTAACTTGGGTACAGGGGACGTAACCGTCGGTCTAAGAGTATGTGACCTGATCGTCCCTGCAGGAGAAGGTTCTACTAAATAGTCCGGTTTGATCGGCTGTTATTTAAGAGTAACTGGGTTTAAGGTTATACTAAACGAAGCTCAAATATATTGTGTATATAATTGTAAGTCTCTAAAAAAAATAAGACTATCAATTGATTAAGAAAATTGTTTATAAAATGAATTACATGTGAAACAACGTCCATGGAGTAACCTACAATACCTTTGTCATTAGTCGTTTTCTTTATACCAGGGACGAAAGGACCTCACAACCACAATCTCTGTCTATAATTCTCCTGTAAGTTGATGTAGGACTAGTCCCATCAAACACTTTTCCCGAAACTTCCTCTCATGTCCCCTTCTCTCGTTGTCCTCCCGGACGAAATCTGACCCACAACACCCCACCCCACCGAGAAACACCTTTGGAGTAAATCTGACCCCGAACTTGTTTGTCATGCCCACTCGTCCCGGTCCGGTTCTTCCCCTCTTCTCATAGACCCCGTCCATAAGACTTCGAGTTCCGAGACTTCGATGTTTCGTGACCACAAACGTCCTTTGGTTCTCTCCCAGACACTCCGACCGTACGTCACCCTCTCTCCCGTTTCCTACTCTCACCATGTCTCTCGCCTGATCCGTCTGCCCCGACCCCAACCATTGGCACATACCAGATTCACGTTGACCTTCAAAGGACACCGACGTTACACCTCTTCCTGACCTCCCCGGTCCTCACCTGGACCCTTCTTATTGACCTCCACGTAAGTCAGAAGGTCCCCTCTCTATTTCCTCTGTCTTCCTACAATTTTATCAATCTTCCGTCTTGGTAGTCCTGTACCTCCACCTAACTTGACTCTCTGACTTTCTCTCCACTCGGAAAGGACCGACGATGGTACTGGGTCCGGATCTTCCCTTGTCTAACCCCCACCCCCACTAATTCTCAAGTCGTACAGGTCATGACACAAACTCTACTCCCTCTATGTCGATGGTCCCGTAGTTATTCTTACGGTGGTGAATGGAGAACAACTCAGTGGAGCACGGTCTGACCGTAGGCGTGAGGTGTACGTAGAAGAATGACCGAGGGCTTCTAGTGACACGAGATTGAAGGTCACAATAGAGGTGGAATTGCTACACTTCTAACTCGTCTCTCTACTGTATTGAACGGGTCTCAGTGTACCGAACATGGACCGTTTCAGTCCCTAAGTTTAGGACAGGTAGCTGAGGGAGGTACTCCCACACCTAAGGGACTTGTTGGGGACCCTCTCCTCCATCTTCAACCCCTCCCGGGAAATTTAGCAGTATAGGGCAGGATGTCACGGGAGTCTCTTCTGGTGTGGGGTTGTGGGAGAGACATCTAAGTCTGTACACATACGGACAGACTCTCCAAACACCCCACTCTAAGACGCCCCGACAAACGTACTCCCTAGTCTCTCGGAGTACCCTTTCACGACGGGTCTTCCTTTCTCCCGTCATTCCACGAATCGGATTCGTGTTACCCAGTATAAATTTATATTGCAATAAAGAGGGATCGGTGTTTTTGTATGAACAGTTCACGTCTTTTATACATTTTGTGTGTGTGTTTGGGTGTCCGTGTTACCTTTTTTATTAGATATTGGAATAGAGAGTCTCTATTTGAGAATAGTAAACCCACGTACAGGAAGGACAGAACACAAATATATATACTAGTAAAACTTGTATACCAAATCTTGGGACAAATAAAGGTTTCCTTCTTAAGGATCGTTAATCCGGATTCTTGTTCGTATATAAGTTCAAAAATTTACTCTTACGATACTGAAGACCGTCCCGACTCTGATCTCACCGAATCCTTTTGATTCCAAGGATTCCTCTGAATCCTTGTGTTACTACGTTTTAAATTCCTCCCAAGTACACGAGTGTCGGTGTCTTTCGGTTTGGAACTGGCGTCTATAGACGTCGTTTCAGTCCCAAATAAACGTCCTACGCGTCGATTCTTCACCCTCTGTTAAGAGTCTAGGTGAAGTTGAGGCAGAAACTCGCTCCCTACAAAATTCCCCCTTCCTGTTTCTCCGACCCTAATTAGTAGCAGAACACTGCCAAGAATTGGTGCCAAAGTCCTCAGTCCTACAGAGATCAAATGTCAAGAGCCGGTTAGCCGGGTACCGATTCTCCAGACACTCGAGTAGAACGGGACCCCTTTGTCGGACTTAAGCATGCGATTACTAAAGATGTTGTCGTTAAAATCATGTAATTGCTATAATAGTTGTCGTCGTCAGAATCAGTAGACTGAGACCAATTACCCACAAGTCAATGGTGTTCTAACTCCAGTTTCCCCTGTCCTTTCCCTGACTCAAGTCTCCTCCGTTCGCTCTCGCATTTCAAAACCTATCTCCATAATTAGTATTTTGAGTCCTTCCCCTGAGTCAAAATCCCCCTGAACCAAAGTGTGAGTGAACGGCGACGGTTAGGATGTGTCCAGACTACCACGGAGAAATCTAAAACGGGGTGGGTTTGGGACGGGGATCGAAGACCCAGAGCCACTCTTTGGCTTTTGATCTCTGTCCTGACCAAACCTTAGTTTAGTGTACGTCCTATGCAGTCTCACCTCTCTTAGGGTAGATTGTCACGCCTTCCTGTTCATGTAGACTTTTATGTGCTCAGTGGGGATGAAATAAGAGTACCTTATGTAGTGAATCCCAAGTAGATATGGAGGTTTATGAAGTCGAATCTATTCTATCCAAGAGAGGATACTTTTTCCACCAGATCCGTTCGAGACGAGGTTTTCTAGTAGATTTTTAGTTCTGCCGGTCAATGAGACAGTGGAAGTTTTGCAAGGAAGAAAGAGACCCAGGTTCCGATGATAACGTCCATATGATAAAGATTCGACAGTCCCTCTCCTTTTGTTTCACAGACCTCGTTCGGTGAAACGGAAATTCCTCGACTGGGTGTACTCGTCAGAGGAAATGTAGGACACCGACCCAGAATCAGTACACTGGTGGGGATTGATGTTCCCTCCGACCCTTTACATCAGGTACTGACTCACAAGAACACGAGTCGATTTTGAACACTTAAAATATTGATATTTCTTCCCCTTTTACCTATGACCCCTCATTAATCACTAGAGACGGGTCTCCTCCCTAAATCCCATCCTCACGGATGTAAAATATTTGGTACAAAAAGGACCCGTGGCCGTCAAACTCGTTCTTTTTGTTCTAAATAAAGAAATCGAATCAGAGGTGGATAATTTTACATCCACACGTACACACGATTCAGCGAAAGTCCAAGTTTGACGACCCCAGGTCCTTTTATACCAAATATTTACTTCTAAAATACAAATGTCAGATTAATACTTGACTGACTCCCTTCTCAGCTCTGACTGACACGTTCATAGGAGACGTACCGCGTCCTGACTCTGGGATGTACGAATCATTGACAAATAACTAGGTAGCAAGTAAATAGTCGTCCGGTCCTTTACTCAGTAAGTAGGTGAGCAAAGTGTGGAAGAACCTCTAGCCGAAAAGAACGGAGACTAAAAGGTCCTGAAACCGACTACGGTAGCCAACGATAAGGTTGTAGGTGGAAGAAGAAAAAAAGAGTAGTCATCTTAAGTGAAAACAAACCCCGTGGTCCCATTTTTCATTTCGGTAGTGAAACGACTGTTTCCAGACATATCAGTTTCGATACCAAAAAGGTCATCAGTACATGTCTACACTCTCGACCTGGTATTTCTTGCTACTTACGGTTTCTTAACTACGAAAGTTTAACACCACGAACTCTTCTTAGAACTCAGGGAACCTGTCGTTCCACTAGTTTGGTCAGTTAAGATTCTCTTTAGTTGAGACTTATGAGCACCCTTCCTGACTATGACTTGGATTTCGAGGCTATCAAATCAGTGGACTACACTTGTTGTCTAAGTAACCTTTTCTGGGATTACAACCCTTTCTAACTTCCGTCCTCCTCTTCTCGTGCCGTCTGACACTGTACCAATCTACCGTAGTGACTAAGTTACTTGTACTTGAACGAACTTGAGACCCTCTATCACTCCCTGCCTTCTGACCACACGACGTCAGGAACCCCAACGTTTATCAGTCTTTTTTGAATTGTTGACTTGTTGTTATCTGGTTGATATTGAGTAAAAGGGACGGGAGAGAACTTTGATACCCTTTCGAGGACAACACCAGACCAGTTAACATTGTCAAAGGATCTCGACGGTATTGTTCCATGGTTTCTGACACACCGAATTTGTTACCTTTGCATGACAAAGCTCCAAGACCTTTGATGTTCAGACTTTAGTTCCACAGTCGTCCCGTTAAAGAAACCCTCCCGTTAAAATCATGTGCCCCTCACTTCCTACTCTACCGACCTACCGTAGTACCTGAGCTACCTGCACTCAGACTCACTTGAGGCCCTCTACCACTACTTGTCCCTCCGGACCACACGACGCTAAGTACCCCAACGTTTCTCAGCCTGTGCTGACTCGCTGACTTGACTTGACTTGACTTGACCCTCACTTCCCAGATGAGTCACAGAGAGGAACCGGACGTCTACTGGCAGAAGAGGGTTAGAGAGAGAGAGACAGAAAATTTTTTTATAATTAATTTAATAAATGAACCGACGTGACCCAGAATCAACACCGGACTCCTTAGATCAAGGGACTAGTCCCTAGTTTCGGCCCGGGGGAGGTAACCCTCCCGTCTCAGAATCGGTGACCCGGTGGTCCCTTCAGAGAGGGTTACAGAGAAATGTAACAGAAGGGAAACCCAGGTTCAAAGAGGAAAAATGTGTCTGTGGGATAACCTAATCTTGGGTGAGATTACTCGAGTAAAATTGAACGAATTGAGAAATTTCTATGTCAGAAGTCCCTTAAGGGACCAACCGGGACTGAGGTTGGAAAGTAACGGTTTTCGAACCAAAACTAGGGACCAGTCCACACCGTTTTATATATATATATGTGTTAGGTTTATTCCAGTAAGACCCCATGACCTTCAAACCTGAGGTTGTATGGAAAAACCCCTTCCCGTATTGACTTGGGGATCGTGATTACTTTATTTTTGCCTTCAGTCAACCCCCATAAAACGTTTACAAGTGAAAGGACTATGTTATTCTGTTTGAAAGAAGGACGGAATTTACATTTATATTCTCGATGTCGGAACTCATGGTGCAAGACTGGTACTGTCTCTCCGGGACTTAGTTGAGGTTGTTGGAGTCTCGAGACCTGAAGAAAAAGAAAAAATTTTTTTATAAATAAATTGACACAACCCAGAATCAACACCATGTGCCCGAAAGAGGTACCATACACCCTAAAATCAAGGGGTTGGACCGTAACTTGAGCGCAGGGAACATAACCTTCCACCTAAGAATTGGTGACCTGGTGGTCCCTTGAGGGACCTGAAGAATAATGTACCGAAAATTTCTCTCAAATAATAATAATAATAGATTTTTTACTAAGGTATTCTACAATGTCTTTTTTGGACTTACTTGGAAAACCGGTCGGGTTATAGACGTCCACACTTACGTCCTTACTTAAAGATTGACTTGACGGTAGAGGACCCTGAGAGAAATCGAGTGGACGTAAACAATCCCCTGGAAGTCTTAGAATATCTTGTAGGGTGAGTAGACAAAAGACCACAAAATTTCGAGTACAGTGGAGGTCCCGTTGTCGTTCCGTGTCCGTGTGTGTCAGAAATGTCTTTACGGACTTTTCCGACCCGAAACTCCTCGGGGTGATAACCTTACGACCCCCGGAATATCGATTTCCGTCTTGGTCTCCTCATAATCTTTGTGTGACTACTACCCCACCTGTCCCTTCACTCTTTTCTCCGTTTTTCGTCTATCCAAATCATTGCGAAGAATTACTCCTCTGAACCCTTCCACCTAAATGATCCTAGTCAGTCTCTCCCCTTGGATCTCCTTCAGGGTTCCCTTAAAGGAGGTGACGAATGTATGTCACTACACTTTTAGGGTCCGACCTACTTTTAAACTCTGATAGATCAAATTCATATCGTTTGAGTCTACGAAGACCCCACGTCCGTCGTCGTCCTCACTAACTTCGTCCGTCCCCTTCTGACCTTTTACCGGGTGGTGCACCCCGTCGATATTTAGTCGTAGGTCAGATCTACGAGAACGGGACCCAGTTCTTAATAATTTAGAGTAAAAAGTCCTTCTCGGTCTTTAGGTGAAAAATACAACTTTAGACGTCCAAAAACGAAAAAAAGAATCCGATCGTAGAACGTAGTGAAGAAATAACTAAGTACATGACAAAATGGCGTCAGACAGATCCCTTCTGCGACCACTTCCCCCCACCTCGTGTCCGTCTCCCGTGGGGGGATGCGGAGGAGGGGTGGGGGCTGTTGAACCGGAGTCTTCCGTCGGAGGAACGAGGAACTGCTAGACCCGTTATCTCGACCTCTCAGGACGCACTAGGACAGGGGGAGTTCCTCGGACAGACCGACGAGACGTGTCCCTAGAGGTCCAAAGATTACACACTTTGAGTAATCCACTAAAACTTACTATACACTCGATTTATTATTGTAGACACTTAATCTGCACTAGTCGGTCTCACGGTGTGGTAAAGGAGGAGGGGGACGTAACAGGAAAGAGACTGGTGCTTCCACCTTTGAGTATCCTTCCTGTGACAGTTCTTTCAACGGACCACTAGTCTTATGTTCTATAAGAAGACCTTCCTCTTTCCTCAGACCTCGAAACTTCTCTTTGTAGGAATACGGTTCGGTACCCCACCGAGTACACTGATAACATACCTGTGTATAATAAGGGTAGTTTCTACGGGGGGGTTTACGTAAAAATCGAAGTCAACAGATCGAGGCAGCGTTATTTTAGTTCTAAATTTTTTTTGTGTAAACAAATACGTAAACTGACGTGGTACAGAATCATAACCGTAAGATTTAGAAGTTAGAAACAACGTCGTACGGTCACAAAATCAACGTCGTACACCTCCAGAGAAAGGGACTTGGTTCTATCTTGGGGTCGGGAGACGAAACCCTCAAACCTCAGAATCGGTGATTTAGTGATCCCTTTAGGGGTTTCACTCAAAAATCATGATGTTTTAGGTAAAAGGTGGGTTCAGTGAAATTGGAGATCGGTGGTTTGTTAGGTCGGGGACAGATATAGGATTCGGAAAAACTGGGACTTACAAGATGTTTAGTGAACAAATAAGTTGTCCATAGATGACTCGTGGATGGACACGATCCGTGACATGATCAGAGAACCCTTTATGTCTCTGGTACTGTCCGACGAAGGGACCGTGAATGTTAGACCCCCTCCCCCCGTCGATAATTAATTTATTAGTGTGTGAATATTGACACATTCAGTACTTCACCGCTCCGTGTGTCACCGGACTCTTGGATCGTAGAACCGACTACTCTTTAGAGTCACCCCACCCTTACCACTCCCTACTCATCCGCATTTGATCCACTTATCATCTCTTATATAACCAAAAGATACGACGTATATCTTTTATCATTACGTAAATGGATCGAAAAAGAAAAATTTGTTGTTTGTATTGAATTTTCTTATGGAAACTCCCTCAAGGGAGTTTCCAGGTCGTCCTGAGTCGCGAGAGTGACGACTCCCGGGTCCAAGCTAGGGACCAATCCTTTAATTCTAGGACGTTCGACACGTCACGGCGGGGGGTTTTTTCTTATGAAAACGATAGAGTGTCAAAAAAACCCTCACTCCGTCCCGACACAAGACTGTACCTCTGGACTAATCTCTTCACAGTCTCCGAGATCGTTCTACCTTAGAATGTATTGTATTAGTGTTTTCACTGTAAGACAGTGGAAACGGTATAAGATAACCAATGTCCGTTCAGTGTTCGGGGTGGGTGTGAGTTTCCACACTTGTGGTCCTCAATCCCTAGCAACCCATCCCAACTCCCCCCAGTGGAATTTCAGACAAGTAGTGTCTCTTGCTGGGCCGTACCCCTTATCGTAAACGTTTCCGGGACACTATCCTCCTTTGTGTCAGGCAAACTCCTTGTCCTGGTGTCCTTCCCTTCTCTTTCTGTCCTCTACTACGGTCTGGTACCTCCCGGAATAAGTCCTAGGATTCTCCATACGCACAATAAAGAGGTGACTATAGGTCGTCGTATAACCCGTGGATGGTTGGACCCCTCAAGGAGAAAGTCATAGGATAGTAAAACGGAAAAGTATGACAAGTACCCCAAGAGTTCCGTTCTTATGACTTCACCAAACGGTAAGGGAAGAGGTCACCTGGTGTAAGACAGTCTGGAGAGGTGGTACTGGGCGGACAGAACCCACCGGGATGTGCCGTACCGAATCAAAGTAACTCAATCTGTTTCGACACCAGACACACTAATCTGACTGATCAAAAGACACTAATACCAAAGTCACACAGACGGGAGACTACGGGAAAGCGTTGTGGATGGTAGAATGAACCCAAAGAGAATGGAACCTGCACCCCATAGAGAAGACCCGACGAAGTCGTTTCACGTCGGCGACGAGGAATGGAACCTGTTCCCCATAGAGGAGTGACGACGGGGAGAACTGGAACTTGCACCTCATCGAGGAGAACCGGGAGGACGCGGGCACGCCGGTGACGAGGAACCTGAAACGGTTGTTTCCAGGCAGATCAGTTCCGATACCAAAAAGGTCATCAGTACATACCTACACTCTCAACCTGATACTTCTTTCGACTCGCGGTTTCTTAACTACGAAAACTTGACGCCATGACCTCTTCTGAAAACTCTCAGGGAACCTGACGTTCCTCTAGGTTGGCCAGGTAGGATTTCCTCTAGTCAGGACCCACAAGAAACCTTCCTTACTACGATTTCGACTTTGAGGTCATGAAACCGGTGGAGTACGCTTCTCCACTGAGTAACCTTTTCTGAGACTACGACCCTCCCTAACCCCCGTCCTCCTCTTCCCCTACTGTCTCCTACTCTACCGACCTACCGTAGTGACTGAGTTACCTGCACTCAGACTCACTTGAGACCCTCAACCACTACCTGTCTCTCCGGACCACACGACGTTAAGTACCCCAGCGTCTCAGTCTGTGCTGACTCGTTGACTTGGTTTGACTTCTCCATACCCTTCGTTGTCCCACCACCATGTCTAACGGCCCTCTTTATAGTTATTGGAGTCTATACGTCTACTGTGGTGAGAATACCGTCTTTCACTTCTCCTCGATTTCTCAGAGAACTACTTTCACTTTCTCCTCTCACTTTTTCAACCGAATTTTGAGTTGTAAGTTTTTTGCTTCTAGTACCGTAGACCGGGGTAGTGAAGTACCGTTTATCTACCCCTTTGTTATCTTTGTCACTGTCTGATAAAACCCCCGAGGTTTTAGTGACTTCTACCACTGACGTCGGTACTTTAATTTTCTGTGAACGAGGAATCTTCTTTTTATACTGGTTTGATCTGTCATATTATTTTTCGTCTCTGTAATGAAACGGTTGTTTCCAGACAGATGAGTTTCGATACTAAAAAGGTCATCAGTACATCTCTACACTCTCAACCTGGTATTTCTTTCGACTCACGGTTTCTTAACTACGAAAACTTGACACCACAACCTCTTCTGAGAACTCTCAGGGAACCTGACGTTCCTCTAGTTTGGTCAGTTAGGGTTTCCTTTAGTCAGAACTTATAAGTAACCTTCTTGACTACGACTTCGATTTCGAGGTTATGAAACCGGTGACTACACTTCTTGACTGAGTAAACTTTTCTGGGACTACGATCCTTTCTAACTTCCGTCCGCCTCTTCCCCTACTGTCTCCTACTCTACCAACCTACCGTAGTGGCTCAACTACGTGTATTCAAACTCGTTCGAGGTCTTCAACCACTACCTCTCCCTTCGGACCGTACGACGTCAGGTACGCCAGTGTTTCAGTCTGTACTGATTCGTTGACGTGACTTGACTTGACTGTTATACTATATGTGACGGCCAGTAACGATGAGTCCCAAAGACTGCGATTGCGTCACACCTTTCTACTTACCGGGGTAGATTTAGGTCGGTCTTCTGGACCTACGTTCCTGGACTTACTGAGGGTACCTTCGACGTACTCCAGACGGGACAAGCGGGGTTTGGGTCTCAACTACCTCTGTACCTTCGGTCAGTTGAACAGGTCTCGGGAGTACCTCTTAGTCTAGCGGATTGACTCAATTCAGTGGGTGAGACTTAGGCTGTCGTGGTGGGTTACTAACGATTTACTAAGGGTGACCTTTGGGATCGGAGGTGGGTTCTCTCCCGTCTTCACGGAGAACTGAGTTGAATCACTCATGGGTGAGAATCAAGGGTCCGAGGATTGTGACACACGGAACGGAAACCCGACACCGACCGTGTCCCGCACCGTGTGGTAAGTAAGACCTACTGTCACGTAAAGGTAAAATGTTCACGAGAGAGACCAACCTCAAGTTCAGTAGGTTAGGTCTTGTGTGGTAAGCTACACTACACCGAAATTTACTTGACAGGTGAACGTGGGACGTTCGGTCCCCACTATCGCCTTCCTAACATAAGTACTTCTTAGCAGATGATTTGAAACTCTACCTTTCTTTTACTACTTATGTCCACGACTTAACATCATTTGTCCGTCTATTCTTTGGTCGAAGTTGTCTCCTGAAATACCATGGATTATTGAAACTTGTTTGGGATGGAGTACTACAGATGTCGACGTCTGAAGACAACCGTAGTCGACTGTGTCGGAGACTTCCTGTTGTATGGATCTGACTTTGTGTCTGGGACTGTCAGTCTGTACGACGGGAGCCGGAGACCCGGGGGTAGTAGAAGAACCTGACCCTAACCACGGATTAGTAGTAAGGATAGACGGATTGGCCCGACCCGGACAGTAAATTAGGAGTCTTCTCATGAGACACTTACTCCCTGGGGAGGATAAAAAGTCTACTCCCTTGTGCAACTCTGAGTACCAGTGTACCGTTCGTCCACCCTCCGGGTCGTGACCTTGGTCACATGTACACTCCGGTGTCACCTCCCAAGGGTTGGCGTTGCTCTCCGATCTCTTAAAAGTCTCTGTGTCCACTGCAGTCCGTTCAATCGGAGAGACTTACACGGACACACCCGAGTCAGGGATTCAGCACAGACTGAGAAACACTGGGGTACCTGACATCGGGCGACCCGAGGAGACAGACAACCTAAAGGGTCCGTTTTTATGACCTCACCCAACGGTACAGGAGGATACCCCGAAGAAGGGTTGGGACCTAGGTTGGGCGTAGACAACAGAGGATGTAACCGTCCACCTAAGACTCCGAAGAAGGAATAGACATTTTGTCCGTATTATTATAGGTGGAACATGCCTTCAACCGTCATAATCTCTATTCTAGAGATCTTCCGGATCTTGTCGTCCACTGAGTCGGAGTGACAGATATTTTCAATAAATACTAATAATAGTGGTAAACTTGTGTAAGCCATAAAATACCCAGTCCTCGAGTTCTTACTGATGACGAGTAGGGGGGTACTCAAGTCGTTTATACTGTTATTTCTTGCCCATGGGTCCCCCGAAGGGACCACCGAGTCTCCAATTTCACAGACAGACGTTACGCCCTCTGGACCCAAGTTAGAGACCCAACCCTTCTAGAGGACCTCTTCCTTTACCGTTGGGTGAGGTCATAAGAACGGACCTTTTTAGTTACCTACCTCCTCGGATCATCCGATGTCAACTGCCCCAGTGTTTCTCAGCCTGTGTTGACTCGCTGAAGTGAAGTCGGTCCCCCGTGGAATGGGAGAAATACTACGCCCTCCGGACACCCGTGTCATTCTTCGTGTATCTTACCGGTTGGTCTTCGAGTCCTTCAGTATTGGAGAAAGTCAGTGTCAAAGAAATAGACACTTTACATTCTTCTTCTTATATCTATTATTATTTCTTTTCTTATTATTCATCCGACGGAGGTAGTGTCCCGACACCGAGTCGAATTCACTCTATTACCAGACTTTCACGAACAATTTCACCTTTTCACAATAGATTTCTATTCCCCGATAATGGGAATACTACTATGTCTAGCCCACACCCACCGGAGTTATGTCTCCCGCCCCCTTTCTCGGAGGGAGACGGGGCCCTTTCTACTTTGGTCTCTCTTTCCACCATCGTCCATCCATGTCCCCGCAATTTTCCTTGGTTAAACCCCTTCCGGACGATCGATTTGTGACCTTATTAACCGATGTCTTCCTCTTGGGGATTAAACCCCTGTGGGTCCAGTGAAGACAATCAACTTTGGTTCAATATAATCAATTGTAATTGTAAAGGTTCTTTCCCGAGAGGTCTACACCATATATAACCTGTAAGATAGGACCGTCATGTAGTCCATACCTAGGTCTCCAGTGTTAACGTAGTCGTCGAAAGTTTAGTGGTTGATAGATTGGAGTAAGTCTCTATTCTAAGACGGGGGTTAAGGTTTTAAAAAAGGGGGAGTGGTGGTCCGTTAAGAGGTTCTGGTTGACTCATGGGACATGTGAACCAGAACAAAGCAAAACAAACAAATCGACATGGGGTGTCGTACACCCTAGAATCAAGGGGTTGATCCCTAGTATGGGGGCGGGGATCGTAACCCTCGTACCTCAGAATTGGTGATCTGGTGGTTCGTTTAGGGATAAAAAAAAATGTGAACAAAAAACAAACCCAACCATGGGATATTAAGTTGAATTAAGATTGTGATGGACCTCTACCGTAGTCTACGGTGTTTAATTCCCGAGGGGCGGGGGGTCGAACTCTACGGTTAGATTTCAGGGTCGACAGTGGACACAAAGACTGGTCGACTGACATCTAGTCGTCAAGGTCAATGGGTGAGGAACCTAACTAATTAAACGATCTCACCGAGTGTCTTGAGTCTCTTTGAACGATAAATGAACTGGTGACCAAATGATATTTTCCTGTATCGAGTCTGTCGGTCCACATATTGATCACTCTTCGACGACACTTTGAGTCCCTTGGGTCGGACCGTGAGACACCACTTGATCTCCTCACCTCCCTCTATCCTCCCTCCGACTTGTCCCTGCCCCACATATATTAGTCATGGCTAAACGTAACTACATATCGTCTCTGGTGGTGTCGTAATATTTCGTTCATAGGAGGTTATTCTTTTTTTTTTTATGTGATAATTTTTGTCTTATCGGTCTACCTTCTCTGCATATCCCGTTTCATACTCCTTTCCTTCACCTCGAAGGTACGAAAAAGACCCGTGTAGTGAGAGGAGTTCCGAGGTATACAAGTGGTTGGACCTTCGAGAAACTCGGAGAGAGACACGTAGCAAAAATCTAGAAATACCTTCGAAGTAATGTGTCCGTATTAACTAATCGAGTAACCGGTGACCACTAACTTGAGTGAGAGGTCGGGAACGGGAGGGGTCTCCAGTCTCTCCGCTGTTACTTTCAAGATCGCGAGGTTTAGTGGACCGACCAAAGTGACCACTGGTCAAGAGGAAGAACCCACTGGATTCCCGTAAAGTTTTCAGTGTAACTGTAGTGTTTTCTGTGGATCTAGTGAGAGTAGGGAGTCCTTCAGAATTACCAGAATCCTCGAGACACGATCCTTGTCCCTGACCCTTGTTTATGTATAAAGGATTATATTTGGTGTTATAAGAATTATATTCTCTATTATGTGTCGGACATGTCAACTTCGGTGGTGGGTTCTGGGAGGATTAAGGAGTACCATCCAAGACCCTTTCCCTTGTTGTCTATAAAAGGGAAATTTAAGAATAGACTATTTGACACCATATAGGTATTTACCTTGTGATGAGTCGGTGTTCTTCCTCACCTAATGACTATAACGTTGTGTCACACGATACACTTCTTCGGTTCACATTTTGTTATGTGTGTCACACTAAAGTAAAGATATTTCAAAATCTTGTCCGTTTTGATTGGACATCGCTATCTGTCGTCTACTCACTAAGAGAGTCCGACTCCGAACCCCACACTTCACTACTGACGCTTCCCTTGAAAACTCACACTCCTTTGCAGTGTCTAAAAGTCACACCACCACAAATGTTCCTACATTTTATTTGTAAACAGTTTTAAGCACCTGTACGTGAAAACTTTCTCCATGTGTATTGGGTCGACTATTTGTGTTGAAGAGTCGACTTTTCCAGGGAGGTAGCGGCTTGACGGGTGTTGACACAGATTACAAAGAAAGAGTCAGAGGTGTTTCTGAAGAATTCCAGTTAAATTATGGCGTCTGGTGTCCGACTAAGACTCGATCCGAGGTTTGATACTCCCCTCCTACCCGGGCCAGGAACGGAAATTTCATAAGTCAGAACTTCCCTTGGTCTCCGTATTCATCTATTGTGAGTACGTGTTCCAACCATGTTCACTGTAGTCACACGTGCCCCGTGATGCCCTCGAGGATCCCGTTTCTTGGCGGAGACTGTCGTGTTCCTTTCAGTTTCGTCCGGTTGGGTGTGCGTACACACGATTCACCGAAGGCAGTACACCCTGAGAAACGTTGGGATACCTGACATCGAACGGTCCGAGGAGACAGGTACCCTAAGAGGCGCTCTTATGACCTCACCCAACGGTACGGGAGGAGGTCCCCTAGGAGGGAGGAGGTCCCCTAGAAGGGCTGAGGTCCTAGTTTGGGTGTACAGAATACAAAGACGGTAACCGTCCGTCCGAGAAATGATAGCTCGGTGGACCTTTCGGGTCACGGTGGGTGTGGTTCATAATTTATCGTCAGACCCAATCCATCACTTCCTTTCCACCCCTCCTCTCGGGGCCAACGAGGTTCGTCTTGTAAGTGAGGTGACTCGGTCCCCCGGAGACGGAACAAATGACGATATGGAAGAGGCGATCTTTCAAGGACTGTGTGTGTCATCCACGAATAATTTCTAAACAACTTAATTACATATTATATTCGTTTCTGTCCTTTTAAGGGACCACCAGGTGACCAATCCTGACCCACGAAAGTGACGGACCCAGGTTCAAGTCAGGGACCAGCCCCTCGATTCTGTAGTATTCTGCACATGGACCTGGTTTGCTTTTGTTTTTGTTTCTGTCCTAGACGTTTGGTACCGGGTGTCCTGTTTAGGTCGACCAGTGGGCAAAAGCAGTTACTTCAGAATGACCTAGGTGCGCGTAAATAAATGTACAACAGCTTCCGACGAAAGAGCGATCTCGTTGTTTGCAACTTTTGAACGGCGTCTCTGGTATTCCGGACATTTCGGATTTCATAAATGAGAGGCTGAAAAATAGCTTTTTTAAACAATGGGAAACTCGTGCCACCGTGGTATTTGGTAAGACTAGCAGAAGATTATGTACGTGTATAAGGAAATTATTACTTGTTAATTTTCGTTTTATTGTGAAACGGAGCTATATGCTTTGTCTTCAGTTGAGTTTATCACAACTAACTGTTATTATTATTATTATTATTTTTCGGGTGTGTGCAAAAGGTTCGTGTGGATGCGGGTCAAGTGTTTGTGAACCGCATCCAAGTCAGGCCAAGCGCAGGGCGGGAGCCCCGTATTCGGGGCGGGGCGGTCGGCGGAACGCCGAGTCCTGGGCGGGAGCACTGCAGTGCAGGCCGGCTGGTCGATGGGGCTGGAGGGAGACCGAGGGCGGAAGCGGGCGAAGGCCAGCAGCAGCAGCAGCGGCGACGACGGCGACGAGGACGACGACTCCGACGACCGCCTCCGGCCTCCTATCCCGCCGCCGCCGCCGCCGCCGACTCTCCCGCCGCCGCCCTCGCCTCGCCCTGCTCCCTCGGTCTCCTTCGCTCGCTCCTCGCTCGCCTCGCGCGGATCGGGGCGGGCGGGAAGTCGGGCGGACTCGTCGACCTCGTCGGGCCCGGGAGTCGGCGGCGGCGGCGGGCGGACGGGCGGGCGGCCTGTTTCGGGCTCTCGGGCGCGGGTCTCGGTACAGGAGCAGGCGGCCGTCGCCGGTGGTCGGGTCGGTCTCGGCGCGGTAGGGGTGGGCGTGGCACGGCTAGTCGCTGCGGCGCGTCGATGGAGTACTGACAACGTGGTGCGGGCCCCCCTGCGAGAAGAGGTGGTGGGGCCCTCCACTCGCAGCCGCGGGCGCGCCGGGCTCGCGCGGGCGCGATTGGAGGCGCCACAGGGGCGTGAAAGGGCGGTGCCAGGAAATTGAGTCCCGCATAGGTGAGACCCGGCGAGCCCGGTGGGGCCGAGGTGGTCTCGGGGAAAGAACCCCGAAGGGGGCTTTGGGGGAACTCTGACGAAAGCTCTTGGAATTGAAGCGCAAGAGAGGGCGTTGAGACAAATCACGCACGGGTGAGACCCTTGCACCGACCGAGAGGAGAGCACTTTTTTTTTTCGGGGACAAGGGCGAAGCACCGTCCAAATGAGTGAGCTGGGTCAAAAGAGGAAGGGGGCGGGGATGAGATCCCGTTTAAGCAGATGTGAACCGAAACGTGAGCGAGGCGTAAGGGAGACGGAGAATGCATATCACAGAAACACGTGTGACTTCGAACTAAAACCTCGACAGAGGGCCGGAAAAATCTTTCCTTCAACCCCGCTCATCAAACGAGGACCCTGGGATGCTACTGAACAAAACGACGAAGATCTTGAGGTCCTCCCCCCTCCGACCTTACGCCTCAAACCTTCGGAGCGGGTCACAATAGGACGAAACTGTCGTAACAAATGAAGCGACCTGCTCCGGGGTGCCCACCCCCCTCAGGGGTCCGACCGCCTCTTCACTATTTTAGCACGAGTTCATTATCGGGTCCCTTTCCTCGCGACCGTCGGAACTCTCATCTCAAAACCGCCGCTGCGGACACCTCCATCCACCTTCTGCCCTGGGAGGGGCCGCCCTGACGAAGTAGGCCCCCTTCCCCGGCACGTCTTGCCCCAGTGACTCGTGACGAAAAGTTTCACGCTGGTTCTGACAAATGTTCCTTCTTGTGACCCCATCTCCATTTCTCGGACCTTAATTAACCAGTGCCCTTTTCCCTCGAGTTTCCAACGGACAGGGGACTGACCCGAAAGAGGTCTCCCTCTTCTGACCTCTCGCTAGAACTCCCTGGAGTACTCCCCTTACCACGAAGCAAAAATTGAACCAATGAATCGAAAAACTACCACCGGAGACCGATCTCCCAACCCTGAAACGACCGTCGGGAACGACAGATGCCCTAACGATCGAACCAAGGACACCCGACCCGAGTGGTCAACACGAGGTTGGTTAGGGAACGACAATCCGGACCCGGTAAAAAATTAGTAACGTGTTATAGTTCTGCCATCTCATTCTTCTAGAACGTTTGTTCCTTATTCTTTAGACACCTCTCTCGAGATGTCTCCTTAGGTGGGTCCGCTGAGATCCCCACCACACCGACGGAACCTTATGAAAGTTTACTAGGTCCGACCTCTGCAAGTAACTATATACACCTCTTGACCCGAATTCCTTCAAAATTGAAACACTTTGTCACCTCAAAGATCACTCCACCGAATGGAGTAACCTCTTTGGAGGGAGGACTGGAGTAGCCCAGTTCCGGTCGGAGACTCGTACGGAAAATTAGCACTTTCTAAACCGTTTGGTCCTAGACGAGAGGTATCCAACAGAACTTGAACTTGACTGTCGCAAATTCTTTACCTATAACAAAAGGCTCCACTACCTTTCTTTAAATATTGAAGAAGGTCTTAAGGAACACTTAAGACATTACGGACACGAAGGTCGTCAAATCATGGTTACAGTATCATCGTCTATTAATAAACGCCTTCCTTGATTTGAAAATCGACATATAATTAGTAATAAGGAGACTCCCTTTTTGGAGTCCCCGTGGAAATCCGTATAAACTTTGTGGGTTCGAAGATACCAAAATTTCATTCCCGTATCAGAAATTCACACGGAATTTCTATGTTCGGATAGACTATCAGACTTAATCAAGGATGTCACAAACCCTTTCTAAGACGGCCTTTATGACTTAGTAAATAGGAAGGAGGGATGTATGTATTAGGAGTAGATGAAAGAGTTTATAGTGAATGGGACAGAGGTCTACCAAAGACGAAAAATTAACGTCTAAATTTATGAATTTAGAATCGAGGAGACAATGTGTCTCGACAATAAATAATCATCTCGTGTAACACTAGAAATTTAAAAATTGTGTTTCTGGATGGATTATACAAATATTCTATATCGTGACAACACCAACCTAAATTTGTGACAAAATATCGTCAATGGAGTCACAGTGGATCTATACGTCATGAATGACCAAATTAAGGGGGAGGGAAACCTTTTAAAGGTTAAAAGACTACTAAACAAGTAAAGAAAACAATGTAAAGGGAGAGAAGATACATTAAAAGAAAGGGACTTAGTACCAATAACCAGTGGAAATCCGTGGACTTAACTACACCAATCCATACATAGAAGTCACTCAATACACCCAGGTCCCGTCACGAAACGTGTTTTCCCCTGGTGTCTGTTTTCATCCTTTACGTCAGAAGTGAGTCACCAGAATTTTAGAACCACCATCTTTTCGAAAAATCAAGACTTTACTTTTTGAATATCTCAGTTCACGATTCAATGTATAAAGTCTGAACCTTTTGTAAATCTTTCACTATCATCCGAACATAACCTTTAGAGATCATCCTTCCTTCCCCTAATCTTAAAGGACAGAGTTCGAAGATCGCACAGTATGTGTCCAGTCTCGTAAGATCTATTGGCGACTACACGACTTACGGGACATACTAGTCTGACCCGTCTCTGCAACTGTTGTACTACTTGAACGGTAGAGGGGTGTCTCCTATGTCGAATGGGAACTTTTCTAAAGAGTTTTAACGGAAGACACCAACCTTTTACTCTCAACCCTTTACTTTTGAAAGACATTGGAGAATGTAAAGGGTACAAAAATCTTCGCATGGGAAAAGAGTAATAATTCCTTCTTGTTTTAAAAACTGGTTCAAGTTTCGTTTTGCGGGAACCCAAAAATAAAACAAAACAAAATAGACGGAAACCTCCTTATCCCTACTGTAAACCGAGTAGGAAACTCTTCGACGAAGATCGGAGTTACTTTCCATTTCAATAATGTCAGACGAAGTGAAAACATTGTCAGACCAATCGACCTTTCCTGGATTACGAAAGGAAGATATTAACTCTCTTTAACTCATTGAACAATCACAGTATGTCGATTAATTACAGTCAACCATCAGAGTTTGAATCACAGGAGTAAGGATAAGGTCCAAAAAAGAGACGACAGAATTCTACGTGTAAAAGGATCCTTTCCTTCAAACGTTTGTAAATTCTTCCGAGAAGATGGAGACCTTACGGTCTATTACACTATGAAAAACGATGGAATAATAAATAAATAAAAAATTTACTCAAAGCTTGACAGAGGAACAACTCTCCCAACACGAGACCCCTTACTTGTTTCTCTGGAGAAACTCGGAAAGAAGAACGGAATGAAAAGGACGCATTGTAGGAGGAGTCGACACCTTTTCATACGACAACGGAATTACTCGCGGTCTCCCTTGACAATCAGACTTTAGAACAAGTGTGGGAACGCGTAGGACAGACGGTCGACTTCTCAACCGAGATTAACCAACCAAGGGACTTCCGGTAACCTTCCCAGACCCCTATTTCCTCTTCTGTCCTTCTTTCCTTTCCTTAGGTGAACCACACTCGGTATTATTTCATTCTCATAAACCCCTCTCAGGACTCACAATTAGATCAAGGAACCAACCCTCTTCACTTATCTCGAGACATCTATACCCCTTCCTTCCGGTCAAAGAGTGACAATATTTCAAAGATTATGTCACTGGACTCAAATAAGATCGGTTTTTAAAGACTTGGTCGTTTACATGAACAAACCGAGACATCAAAGTCAAAAATTGACTTCACGTACTTTTTGTACAACTTTCAACAAGTCAGTCAAACGGAACACAAGTTCCTTCTACCGTAAATGAATGGAGTCTCATTGTTTTTAATTGTACACAACAGTAAGGTCTCCTCTAAACCGAATTCAGAGTATAAGCAGTCGGTGGTTTCACACATGGTCTTCTACATCGAGTCAAAACGCCACCCACGTGTAAACACGACCCAAGCACAAACGGCTACTCTCTAACGGGCCCTTCCGTCGTCGGGAGCCGACGTCCCACGCGTCGTCACATAACACACCTCGTCTCGCGGAGACGGACGAGGTCCACTCTGTGTTGGACTACTCCCTTCTGCCTCGAGTGGGTCCGACCATCACGCGTTGAGGGAAGACGAGAGGGTTCCGGATGCCCACTTTGCACGTAGACATTCAACCGTGACGATCGCAAGACGTTCCTGAAAAACTCCTGACTACAGAATTTTTACTAAAATACCCTCCCCAGAACGTACCAAACCTCTGTTGACATCCGAACTGATGTACACACACACACATTTCTCAACGTCTAGTACAGGAAAGTTAAAAAACTATAAGACAGAACTCATTTTAAGTCCGAAGTACCTAAACATACCTGTTTTTTATAAAACCATACACCTGTACAGTATTAGTTATTGATTCCTGACAGTCTAAAAGACAAAAATATACCTGAGTCGGTTTTATTAAAACCCTTGAGTTTATCGATGTCATTACTTATAGTCTCTAAGAAGTGGCGGTCAGTCGTCATTTCTGACACTACACTACTTTTTTTCATTCTAAACGACTATTCTGTCCCATTTCAATTGCACCCTTTTGATCAAGTGGACCAACCTTTCTTCTTTCGTTAACCTATTAACGAAATGTCTTAAAACAACAAAAGACAGTTTGGAGTCGTACTTAGTCGGTATCCATATGTATATAGGGAAGGGAAAACTTCGAGGGAGGGTAGAGGGCGGGGTAGGGTGGGGAGATCCAACTATCTCGGGGACAAACTCAAAGGACTCGGAATGTCGTTTAAGGACACCCGGTAGATAAAATGTATACCATTATATTCAAAAGAACAATGAGAAGGGTATATCGAGTAGGAGAGGAGGGGAGAGGTGAACTGATCTTCAGATAAGAGACAGAGACAAAGAGGTAACGACGGGACTTTTTAAGAACTCATGGTAAAAAGACCTAAGGCACATACACGTAATCTTATGCTATAAAGACAAAGACTGAGTGCAGTGAGACATATTATCCAAGATCCAAGTAGGTGTAGTCTTGACTGAGTTTGTCCAAGGTAAAATATCGACTCATCCTGCCCCCTCGGACCACCCGACGGCAGATACCCCAGCGTGTCAGCCTGTGCTGACTTCACCGAATCGTTACAAAGGTAACACACATACATGGTGTTGACGAAATAGGTAAGTAGACAGCTACCTGTAGATCCAACGAAGGTACAAGACCGACAACATTGATCACGACGTCACTTGTTACCATATGTACACAGAAAAAGTTAAAACCAAAGGAGTCCATGTACGGATCCTCACCCTAACGACCCAGTATACCACCAAAATAAGGATCAAAAAATTCCTCAGAGGTATGATAGAAGGTATCACCGACATAGTTAGATGTAAGGGTGGTTGTCACGTTCTTACAAGGGAAAAGAGGTGTGGGAGAGGTCGTAAAAAACAAACATCTGAAAAACTACTACCGGTAAGACTGGCCACACTCCACTATGGAGTAACACCAAAACTAAGCGTAAAGAGATTATTAGTCGTTACAACTCGTAGAAAAGTACAAACAATCGGTAGACATTCAGAAGAAACCTCTTTGCAGACAAATCCAGAAAAGGGGTGAAAGACTAACCAAACAAACAAAAAGACCATAACTCAAAATACTCGACGAAATATAAAACATTTAATTAGGAAACAGTCAACAAAGTAAACGACAATAAAAGAAGGCAAGACTCCCAACAGAAAAGTGGAACGAATATCAAAGGAAACGACACGTTTTCGAAAATCCAAATCAGTCCAGGGTGAACAAATGAAAACAAAAATAATAAAGACAATGGGACCTCCACCCAGTATCTCCTAGAACGAAACTAAATACACTATGTCCTGATCAAAAATTTCCAGGAAAAGTGGACCAAGAGTCCGGTGTCAAACTTCGGTTTTCGAGTCTTTAAACACTCATAAATACAGATTTATTTACCAGAAAATCTAGAACTCCTGTTTACGGGACTACTTGATTTCGACAAGTACAGTAACTCAAGAAAATTTTTCATTTTACGAATTATTTGTTCTTAGTCATTGACCTTTTACGTTTAAAATATCTAAGGAACCATAACAGACATATGTTCTGGTGTCAGTAGATACGTATTTCTATCAAAATGAAGAAGGAGTAACTAGATCCATGGAAAAAACAAACAAAAGAACGGATTAACGGGACCGATCTTGACCTTGGAAGTCATGTCACAACTTGTTTGTACCGTTCTCTTACTCTTGTCTATGGTGACTGGACACGAACCATAATCCCCTTTTGGAGGTCAGAAAATAGTAATCCATTTTACCATCGACACCAAAAAGTAGCTACGAGAAATAGTCCAAGTCCTTCAAGGGATAATAAGGATCAAACAACTAATAAAAATAATACTTTCCTTCACCTTAAAATAGTTTCCGTCAAAAAAGACAACATAGAAAACATTACTAGGATACTAAAAACAAAAAATAAGACAACGATACTACATAGTACAACTAATAAAAGTCTATAACTTGGTTGGAGAGTAAGGGTCTCATTCATGGTAATTAACACCATATATTAGGAAAAATATACAACGACTTAAGACAAACGATTATAAACCAACTCCTAAAAACGTAGATATAAAGATTCTCTATGAACAGCTAAGAAGAACACCATAGAAACCAAAATCATAGTCACATTATGGAGTAAGTTAAAATTAAAAAATTTCTTTACCGGACTACAAATATCGTCCACTCCTGACCATTTCTATCTGGTAACTAACGAGGGATCCAAGGTTCCGGTCCGAGGATAGGTACCCCAAACGGCCCGTTCTTATGACCTCACCCAACGGTAAAACATGAGGTGCCCTAGAAGGGTTGGGTCCCTGGTTTGGGTACAGAGGACGTACCGTCCGCCTACGAAAAGGTGACGTGGTGGACCCTTCAGGTAAGATTCTCCTTGGATAGTTTTCAAATGATCCGAACACTAAGTAAAAATTCTACAATATTAATTACGAAACCCGGAGTCTCTCCACGAGTAGAGTAGTGGTCGCTTACAAATACAATCTCAACCCGACGAAAATGTAACTTTACTTTGGTGAGAGACCAGACTATTCAAGGAGCTTGGTATTACTTCTCCGTCGCGCATTTATTTGACTGGATCTGGTCACTACAAGTCATCCGAAAACGGAGAATGCTTCAAATAACTACTCAAGTCTAAGGAATGACATTCATCTTCTACAACCATCTATACATAAAACGTAACAAAAATAAAAATAAAAAAATTCACGGGTTCTCCTCACTTGACCCTCCTTTTGTTCTTCACCCTTACTTCCGGTCCGAACTTAGACTCACGAGAGGGGTATGTTTCGTCACTTGGGAGTAATTAATGATCGTAATGTCTCCGACTTGGTGTTGAACACACTTTAGATTAGGTTTCTCAACTAGGTCTACCGACAGTTGTCAGACCGCGTAGGTTGGTCGTAAAAGGACCTTGGTCTTGGTCCATCAATAACACTTCTTCTAAATAAAGTTCTGTTCATAAGTTTGGGTTTGTCTACACCTGTATAAACTGTATGAAATAAAACTATCAGAATTTTAGTCAACCGTAAATAAAATCTAATTAAACACCAAAACATATGGTGAAACATGGACCATGATTGAATTTTTCAGTAAACAAAGTTTAGTAAAACACCGGTCTGAGTTCTTTCCGTCTAAACGAATCTGACGGAACGAATAAACACAACCAGAGGACTGAGGACACAGTGAGTGACACACTAGGAACTTACAACAAAAGAGGTAGACATTTTACTGTCCGAAGGTGGTCTACGACAGATTCCGGAGAAGATTGTGTCTTGGAAGACTTATCCTCGTACCAGTAATAGTTAAAGGGAAAGTCGGACCCACATACAAGATGAGAACGTCTCAGGACACACTAACCCATCCCTCGGTAGGAAACTTAATTGCAGAACCTTTAGAAACGAGGACCAATACTCTTAACGTCAATTGAGTTTCCTGTCATCTTAACTGAAAAGTGTTTGGAACCTACAGAAGGTAAACGGTATTAATAAATAGGTATGATTCAATATTATAGGAGACCGAGATTAACACGGAAAACGACTACATTTTTAACAGGGAGAGAACCAAAATAATCGTGAAATCTCTAAACTACTAACATGTGTGACTTGCACTAAACCGGTGATAGTCGGAGGGACCTCCTATGACCCAGTTCGTGGAAAATGGGAGAAGGCCCAATAGACCGTCTCTCGAAAATCCTCAGACAAGGTAGGTCTCGGAGGTACTTCTTGTCTACAAATTTTGACTTTACGTAAATTTTACAAGAGATTGTATCACTTTGTGTCTGGAACAATTAATGGAAGGATTCGACCATCTTATTTTTTGTCTCTTTTGGTGACAGAAACATTCAGGAAAGACGTAAAAAGTGAAGAATACAAAAGAAGAATGACAACCCTACCTCCACCCCTCTCCCTTTCTCCGTCTGATGGAAAGACTCACATAACCTTTGTGAACAACGAACAAGCCTCTTCCTTTACCGTTAGGTGAGGTCATAAGAACGGACCTCTTTGGGTACCTGTTCCCTCGGACCGTACGATGTCAGGTACCCCAACACCCCTCAACCTGTACCGACTCTCTACATCGTGCATACGTGAAGACGACGAACAAGTAGAACACAGACAAAGACTAGAGAACCACTCGGAAATATACTCCGCATCTACCTCCCACAATTTTTAAGGATTACCTTATGACTCCAACGAACGGTTCACGAAACAACAAAAAATTTAAAGATCTAAAGGAGTACCGAGGTCACAATCAGACAAAATATATAAATATGTGTGTGTGTGTATATATATATTTATCAATGTTTATGAAAAAACTCAGTGAGTGGTGGGGGTTAACGAATATTACCCCAAACGAAAAATAAAGATTTTGTGAAAGAGAATTATAATTTTTCTACTAACACACACCCCTCCGAAATTTGTTTAAATAAAAGAACACAAAGACTCCGGATCTTCAGACTTTCGTACATATAAAGAATATACATTCATTGTATTTTAAATGTAAAATTGGTACAAATTCATATGTCAAGGTACCGTCATCCATGTAAGTGTAACAGCACGTCGATAGTGGTGGCAGGTAGAGGTCCTGAAAAAAGTAGAAGGGTTTGACTTTGAAATATGAGTGATCTGTCATTGAGGGATAATGAACGAATGGAGGTCGGTGACCGTTGGTAGTAAGATGAAAGACACTTAAGCTGATCAGGTCCATGGAGTATGTGTGGCCTAGTTTTCTATGACTAGAAAACACTGACTGAACAAACTGAATCGTTTTACGGAAGTCATAAGTACGTCAGTGGGACAACAAAAAGATGGATACTTTCATTTCAAATTTTCAGTATATCACAACAATCAGTCAAGTCAAGTTAAACGCTGGTGTACCTGACGTCGTGTGGTCCGGAGGAACAGGTAGTGGTTGAGACTTCAAATGAGTTTGAGTACAGGTAAACCAACCACTACGGTAGGTTGGTAGAGTAGGAGACAGCAGGGGAAGAGGAGTACGGAAGTCAGAAAGGGTCGTAGTCCCAGAAAAGATCACTCAGTCAACAAGCGTAGTCTACCGGTTTCATAACCTCAAAGTCGAAGTTGTAGTCAGGAAGGTTACTTATAAGTCCTGACTCAAGGAAATCCTACCCGGCCAACTTGGAGGAACGGCAGGTTCCCTGAGAGTTCTCAGAAGAGGTCGTGGCGTCAAGTTTTCGTACTTAAGAAACCGTGAAGTATCAGGTTGAGTGTAGGGATGCACTGATGACCTTTTTGGTATCGGAATTGATCTACCTAGAAACAACTGTTTCATTACAAAGACGAAAAATTATACAACAGATCCAACCAGTATCGAAAAGAAGGTTCCGTATTCTCAGAAAATTAAAGTACCGACGTCAGTGGTAGACGTCATTAAAACCTCGGGGGTTTTTATTTCACAAAGGTGACAAAGGGATAGATAAACGGTACTTCACTAGTAGAGTGTACGATCATTTCATTACGAGTTTTAAGAGGTTCGGTCCGAAGTCGTTATGCACTTGGCACTTGAGGGACTACAAGTTCGACCAAAATCTTTTCCGTCTCCTTGGTCTCTAGTTTAACGGTTGTAGGCGAAATAGTACTTTTTTCGTTCTCTCGAGGTCTTTTTGTAGATAAAGACGAAATAACTGATACCGTTTCGGAAACACACCTAGCGTTATTTGATACCTTTTAAGACTTTCTCTACCCTTATGGTCTGGTGGACTAGACGGAGAACTCTTTAGACATACGTCCAGTTCTTCGTTGTCAATCTTGACCTGTACCTTGTTGTCTGACCAAGGTCTATCCTTTTCCTCATGCAGTTCCGACATACAACAGGGGACGAATAAATTGAAGATACGTCTCATGTAGTACTCTTTGCGACCTGACCTTCTTTGTGTTCGACCTTAGTTCTAACGGCCCTCTTTATAGTCAGTGGAGTCTATACGTCTACTGTGGTGGAAATACCGTCTTTCACTTCTCCTCGATTTTTCGGAGAACTACTTTCACTTTCTCCTCTCACTTTTTCAACTGAATTTCGAGTTGTAAGTTTTTTGCTTCTAGCACCGTAGGCCAGGGTAGTGAAGTACCCTTTATCTACCCCTTTGTCACCTTTGTCACAGTCTGAAATAAAAACCCCCGAGGTTTTAGTGACGTCTACCACTAACGTCGGTACTTTAATTTTCTGTGAATGAGGAACCTTCTTTTCAATGCTGGTTGGATCTGTCATATAATTTTTCGTCTCTGTAATGAAACGGTTGATTCCAGGCAGATCAGTTCCGATACCAAAAAGGACACCAATACATACCTACACTCTTAACCTGACACTTCTTCCGACTCGCGGCTTCTTAACTACGAAAACTTGACACCACAGCCTCTTCTGAGAACTCTCAGGGAACCTGACGTTCCTCTAGGTTGGTCAGGTAAGACTTTCTCTAGTTGGGACCCTAAAGAAACCTTCCTTACTACGATTTCGACTTTGAGGTCATGAAACCGGTGGAGTACGTTTCTCAACTGAGTAACCTTTTCTGACTACGACCCTCCCTAACACCCGTCCTCCTCTTCCCCTGCTGGCTCCTACTCTACCGACTTACCGTAGCGCCTGAGCTACCCACACTCAGACTCACTTGAGGCCCTCCACCACTACTTGTCCCTCCGGACCGCACGACGCTAAGTACCCCAGCATTTCTCAGCCTGTGCTGACTTGCTGACTTGACTTGACTACCCTGGTCTACGGTACTAGAATCAAAAGACTTACAACTCGAAATTCGGTCAAAAAAGTGAGAGGAGAAAGTGAAAGTAGTCCTCCGAGAAATCAAGAAATGAAAGACGGGTTTCCCACCACAATAGACGTATAGACTCTAATAACGATAAAGAGGGTCGTTAGAACTAAGGTCGAACACGAAGGAGGTCGGGTCGCAAAGAGTACTACATGAGACGTATATCATAATAATCCGATTATTGTTTTTTGTTGTCAGAGTGCAGGGTAGAGTAGAGATCAAGGTAAGGACCTCTTTGGTAAAATTTGAGAAAGTCGATAAAGAAGATCGTAAATGGAGACCTAAAGACTTATTGTACTAAATTACCACAAAGAGTCAAAATCTATGATTATCAAAAGATGATACCTTTTACTCCTAAATTTAAATCCATTTATAATTTATACCTACACTGACTGTCATAACTAAAGGTCGGGTTGTCGACAAGAGAGAAGAAAGTACGATGGGGCCTAAAGGAGTAATAAAATTTTCATCATCACATGGTTCGGGGTCTTTTACATGGGACTGATGCGATACCGAAGGGGTCACAAACCTTACCACCCGTAGACTGAGTCGAGACCGGATTACTAGTATCGCCCCTCAGGTGATGCCAAAATACTCTTTGTTAAAAGGAGGAACTACTCCTTTCAGGGGACTCTCTTCGGGACAAACTGAGGTGTAAAAGAGAAGAACGGACCCTACAACAACCCTTCCGCGTCCAATTAGAGTCGGAAGAACCTCCCAAAACAGTGGTGCACAAGTTCACCCGTTCAATGAATTAACAAAGAATAAGGTTCTACAAATAAACGTGCTCACCGACGAATTAAGATCAAGACTTTCGTCGGAATTTGTCAAGATACCAGACCCGAGACACTTTCATATCATTGATGATGGGAGCAGTCAATTGATATAATGTCCCTTGAAACAGATCCGTCAAAACATAGTCCAATATGTTAAAGAACTCACATATATCGAATTAATACCTAACTATTAGTAAATTTGATTCGAAGAACCAGAATTTTCTCCGGGAATCTAAACTTACTGGAAAAAAGACATGATTGGTAGAACCGTCCGTATTAAAACCTAGAGTAAATAAACGGAGAAAAAGGAACGGTAAACTTTTAGTGATTAAAAATCTAGTTTTTCATCTTCGAAAAAGAGGAATGAGAGACAAGAGGTAGTTTTCCTGAGTTAAAATGAGAGTACAAAAGGATCATTACAGTCGTAAATCTTTTACGATCCAGTCCCATGATCTAAATAGGCTTATTGACCAGTGGTTCCTTACTTCTTACACACATCTATAGATTACAATTGGATCTAGATTTCTAAGGATAAACAAAACTTTAGGTTTGTACTTCCGATTTTATACGTACAAAATTTTTGTTTTATCTTTTTTCCTTTTGACTTGTCTCCGTGGACTTTACGTTTCGTTTTACGGTCATCTGACGACGAAAATGTCAAGGACAAACATCACTAAAATGACCAATCGGTGACAACGATATTTATTATACATAATTATGGTGTTAAAGAACTAAAGAATTGTAATCTCCTATGACAACTGAGGGACAATACTTTTACTCCCTATGCCCTGTGAAAGTAATGAAAGACATGAAGAATAAAGGAGGGGGGAGAGGTAAACGGTTACAGATATTTAACAACATAACAAAAACCAAGAAGGCTCGCCAATGGAAATAACAACACATAAAAACCGACACGACCCAGAGGCAACGACACACCCGAAGGAGATCAACGTCGTTCACCCCCGACGAGAGATCAACACCACGTACCCGAAGAGGAACGTCACCACAGAGACTAGCACCTCGTACCCGAGACCCCGTGAGCCCGAAGTCATCAACTCCGTACACCCGAGTCAACACCAAGGACCCGAGATCTCGTGTCCGAGTCAAGAACACCGTGTACTCTAATGAACCAGACGTCGTACACCCCAGAAAGGTCTAGCCTCTACCTTGGGTACAAAGGACGTAACCGTCCACCTGGGAAATGCTGACTCGGTGGTCCCTTCGGGACCCATCAATGGAAATTTCGAGATATTAACCAATGTGGAGACACAGAGTCAGACAGTCAGAATCGAGAGGTGGCATACTCTAATACCCCGAAGGGACCACCGAGCTGTCATTTCTTAGACGGACGTCACGTCCTCTGACCCAAACTAGGAACCCACCCCTTCTGGGAGACCTCCTCCCGTACCGTTGGGTGGGGTCACAAGAACGGACTTCTTAGGGTTCCTACCTTCTCGGGTAGTCCGACGGCACGTCAGGTATCCTAACGTGTCTCAGCCTGAGCTGACTTCGTTGATTCGTCGTCGTCGTATACTCTAATATGACAGACGGACAGGACGGAGATGAAGGGACCATACAGATGGAAAGGTAATCTCTAAATGCCAGTCGAAGAGAGCTCAATCAATACCTACGCAACCAACTGTAACTTAATCCGATTGTATTTACACTGACCGTCAACTCTAACTTAATGGCTTTCAAGAACGAAGTATTCTACACAGACACGTACGTGTAAAAATTCTCTGGGACTTATAAAATCCAAAAATTAACAGGACCTTAAATATATTAAAGTGTGATTTGTGTCATAGTTTTTTCCCCCTTTTTTCCCAAAAAAGGATCGTAAAATAAATATCAGTTCAGAATTACAAAAAGAAAACTATCAAAACCAAAAAACTTATAATTTACGAAAACTTAATGTGGTATCTTAGGAATCAGTGACTACCCAACTAAGGAAAGAAAAACGGTATATAGACGTCGTTGAAAAAATCGATGGTCACTAGATTATAAGTTTGTGTACTTTATGACACCAAAACATAGGCATAAAAGGGACCGGTATAAACTCTTGTAATTGTCGTAGTAATTTCAGCATTAAGAAGTCTTACCGAAGAGAAGACTTAATAAATGAAAGACACAGGTAAATTTTACTTTACATTGAATTTTTAAGTGATTTTTTGACAATTTTAATTAATTATTCACTCAAATCATTTCGAAGTCTTATGTTCTAACCATATGTTTTGGGTTAACACACAGAAAGTTACTTGTTAGGTTTTTACTTTATTTTATTAAGGTGAATATTATCGTATTTTTATTATTTTGTCCATATTTAAATTGGGTTTTTTCCGTACTTTGAATATGATACCCTTGATATATTGATTGTAAGAACTTTATTTCTATCTGTAAATAGAAAATTACAGATATATTTATCTACCAGGTACAAGTACCTAACCTTCTGAGTTATAACAATTCTACCATGATGAGGGTTTCAAATAGATAAGTTTCATGTCAGGGGTAGTTTTAGGAGTGACCGAAGAAACGTCTTCAAATGTCCGACTGGGATTTTACGTATATACCTTGAAATTCTATGGATTTTATTGGAGTTCGTTAGAACTTTTTCTTTTTGTTACAATCCTCTGAGTGGACCAAAGTTTTCAACAATGTCTAGATCTCTCACATAATCACAGTATTCCTATGTGTAGCTAGTTACCTTCGGGTCTTTATTTGGGAGCGTTAATATCGGTTAACTAGAAACTGTTCCTATGATTCTGTAAATTTACCCTTGATAGGTTATTATCAGAAAAGTTGTTTAATACCACCACGTCGACCTACCGGTGTGTGTGTTTGGTCTCAACCTGGGGTACTGAGGTCCTGGATTTACACTCGTAATTACGACATTTTGAGGATCTTCTTTTGTGTCCGTGTTTAGAAACACTGGAACCAATCCGTTCAAAGACTCTCTACTGTGGTTTTAGTGTTCGTGGTTTCTTTTTCTGTATTTAACTTGAAATAATTTTAAATTTTGAAACTTTTTTTAACTTTTCCGTGGAGTGTCCTCTTTTATAAAGACTTAGTAGATACTTATACTTCGAAAATATGTACACATATACATTGACTCAGTAAAACAACATATGGGCTTTGATTACATATATGGGTCCTCAGAATATATGGGTCCTCCTCAAGTGTGTTTTAGAACATGTACTTACAAATGTCGTCGTAATAAGTTTTACCTTTTTTGGGTCTACAGGAAGTTACCTGTCTAACTATTTTACACTATATGTAATTATGTCTTGTAATAAACAGTTATTTGTATTTAATTCATGTTAGCTAGGAACTTGTTGTACCCCCAATTAGGTGCCCAATACATAGTAACCGGGAGCCGTAGGTACCTAAGTCGGTTGTGTCTGACATATCACGATATCATGAATGTTATCTTTTTCACGATTGAACGTAACAAATTCCTAGTCGACATGACTATTTACGGTTTGTGCTCACTTAGGATTTTTGGACGTTCACTTTCCTCGTCAGTGCCTTCCAGTGTATAATGTATTAACGTGGATACGGTGGAGGACGCTTCTCAACTGAGTAACTTTTTCTGAGACTACGACCCTCCCTAACCCCCGTCCTCCTCTTCCCCTGCTGGCTCCTACCCTACCGACCTACCGTAGTGACTGAGAAAAATAAAAAAGAATCATTTCAGAAGACGAACCTTAAACTTTTTGTTTAAACGTCACTTTCACGGTGATTCAAATCATCTATTGAGTACGTAAAAGATTTTATGGACAACGATTTCAGTGGGTCATCAATTGAGTAATAAAATAAAATAAAAAAAAAATTAAAAATAAAAATGAAATAAAATGAAATGTTACGACATAACCAAAACGGTATGTAACTGTACTTAGGTGGTGCCCACATGTACGCAAGGGTTTGTACTTGGGGGGGAGGGTGGAGGGAGGGGTATTGTAGAGAGACCCAGTAGTGGCACGTGGTCGGGGTTCGTACGACATAGGACGTAGTCTGTATCTGACCGCTAAGCTAAGAATGTACTATCATATGGACAATGTTACGGTAAGAGGGTTTAGTAAGGTGGGAGAGGGAGAGGGAAACTCAGGTTTTCAGGCAATATGTGTAGACACAGAAAAAACGACAGAACGTATGTCCCAGCAGTAACGGTAGAAAAATTTAAGGTATATATACACAATCATATGACATAACCACAAAAAGAAAGACCGAATGAAGTGAGACATATTAACCGAGGTCAAAGTAGGTAGAGTAGTCTTGACTAAGTTTACTTAAGAAAAATTGCCGACTCATTATGAGGTAACACATATACATGGTGTCGAAAGAATAGGTAAGTAGACGACTACCTGTAGATCCAACAAAGGTACAGGACCGATAATATTTGTCACGACGCTACTTGTAACCCCATGTACACAGAGAAAGTTAAGACCAAAGGAGCCACACATACGGGTCGTCACCCTAACGACCCAGTATTCCATCAAGATAAACGTTAAAAAATTCCTTAGAGGTGTGACAAGAGGTATCACCGACATGATCAAACGTAAGGGTGGTTGTCACATCCTCCCAAGGGAAAAGAGGTGTGGGAGAGGTCGTAAATAACGAACGTCTAAAAACCTAGCGTCGGTAAGACTGACCACACTTCACCATGGAGTAACACCAAAACTAAACGTAAAGAGATTATTACTCACTACAACTCGTAGAAAAGTACACAAACAATCGGTAGGCATACAGAAGAAACCTCTTTACAGATAAATCAAGAAACCGGGTAAAAAACTAACCCAGCAACCGTAGTGACTGAGTTACCTACACTCAGACTCACTTGAGGCCCTCAACCACTACCTGTCCCTCCGGACCGCACGACGCTAAGTACCCCAGCGTTTCTCAGCCTGTGCTGACACGATGACTTGACTTGACTTGACTTTACGGATCGTTTCCGTCGAGACATCTCTGTCTTTTGCCTAATGACCAACGGATCCGACGGCTCCCACCTCCTTTCACCCCTCCCCGACGATTTACATATACCCAATAGAAAACATCTCCTAATATCACAAGATTCCAACACCACCCTTAAGAGATCACCAGGTCATCAATCTAAACCGAAAAAGTGACGATACCGGACCCAAGTCAAGGACGAACTCCTAGATTCTAGGGTGTTCAGTTACACAACGTCAGTTTTCGTTTTTTCTTTTTCTGACACCCCTACCAACGTGGTAAGGTCCTCATATGATTTTAGACAACTTAATATGTGAAACTCAACATGTACTTAATATAGAGTTCCGTCATTTTTTATAAAAAATAACGGAGACGTGTCATTATCCTCAAACAGTCTGAAGGACAATATGGACTGTACAAATCCAACTTAGATGACGAATAAAAGACGAACCAAGTAAATGTCACGAAATTACAAATACGACAACGACTAGATATTAAATCTTTATCTTTCGAACGAAAATAAGACACGAGAAAAAAGTGGTAGAGTGGGGTTCTCAAAGACTCAAATCATATGATGTCTTCATTCTTATTAGAACAAGACTGAATTCATTCTTGTAGAGTGTCATTTTTAGAGTGAGAAGACTTTGGATCGGTACTTATTTTCCACCCGCCTCCCGCCCCCCCACAACGATCACTGTCTTGTTTTAGGTAGGTGACTTCGACGAAGGGAATCTAGTACCCTTTTGGTAGTCCGAGGAAGGGTCGGACAACCGAGAATAAAATGCATCACAACCTTAGTCTAGTGGTTAAAGGTTTGGGGTGCCTAATCTGTGTAACTCAATCTTACTCACATTTCGTACAGGACATCTAACTGAACACGAGAGGGATAAGTATATAACTGTGTGACTGGGGGTGTTACACTATAAATCTTTACCCCGAACGAACGATTCAGTAAAGTCAGCACAAGCTGAGAGACACTAGGGTACCTAACATCGGGTGGTCCGAAGAGACAGATATCCTAAGAGGTCCGTCGTTGCGGCCTCACCCCACGGTAAAGGAAGAGGTTCCTTACCCCGGAACCCTCCATTAATCCAAGTCCACTTCAGGATTCCCACCCCGAGAGTGTCACCCTAATTATGGGGTCGTCTTCTCTGTGAACGAAGGGAGAGGGAGTATCCTCCTGTGTCACCCTTCCACAGTTGCACAGACCTTCTCTCGCGAGTCGTCTCTGTGTGATTTGACCACAGAAACAGAACCTTTAGAGTTCTTGACAATCCTTTATGTAATGACACATTCTGTGGGTCAAGGTACACACCATAAACTAATACCGTCGGTTTGACTGAATTCTGTACCTTTTTCTACCAAGAATCGGTTTGTCACTCCCTCCTCTGTTCCTTTGACCACCCCTCCCGGAGTTCGTGTCGGAGCCGAAAGATTTAGGACAAACCAGATTCCTCTTATGTCTAGTAGTCGACTTATCCGGGACTCTGAAGGATCCAGTGTTGTATCATATTATTTACTTAAAGTATGAGTTGGGAGCAAGTAGCTCTTTCCCAACCTAACAAGGGACAAATTCCACCATTTTTCAACATTTTAAACCTAATCTTTTGAAACGTAGGATTTATTAAGTTTGAACTGGATTCAAAAGACGAGAGGTCTTACTAAGTAAGAAGTATTAAAGTCGACGGAAAAACTTGACAATGATCAAGAATAAAAAGTTTCGTTTCTTTCCCTACCATTGAAAAATGAAAGTAACCACATTTTAATATAAACTTTGTCCTATATTTTGAAGGCAGAAGAAATTTGGGACAAAAGATCCTTGAGCTTAGTAAATACTAGCTTTCAAAAACAACCTAGCAGCGTTGAGAGGATACCGAGTCTGGGGCGGGACGGTAGACGGGTTATAGGGTCCTCAGTGGTCGGGGCCGTGGAATTAACTTCTGAGGTTTCATCTTCAGTTGTTAAACTTGTTGAACTTGTTAGTACTGTCCTTCGTACGTCAACCATTCTCTACGAGCACAATCTCTGGTTCTCTCTCGGGACCCTAAGTTCAGTCAGACTTTTTTACCACTACGAAGTCAATATTGACTACATGTCAGTATGTAGAGACTCCAAGGGTGTGACGGGAGTGGTCCTGAATGACTCTACAAGACCTTTGGGCTCAAGATTTGGTATCGGTTTAGATTAGATCCTCTCCCCACCCCCACTCCTTCTTAGGTTTTAGTCCCCTACCATTTAGGGTTTCTACTGAAGAACTTGGACCCGAAACAACCTGATCCCTATTCTGTGTGTGTGTTTCGTCTTAAATTATTGAGGGTACAGGTAGTGGGAGTCCTTTATCTGGAACGAAGAATATTCCTCTTACAGAAAAAATACCATATCCCTTTTCGTCATAACAAAAAGTGGGGTAAAAGTCCTGTCGGAGAACGTCATTTGTGTCTGGGGAGGGGGAGGGACGTGTGAGTGTTTGTGCAAATCGTAATTATCACTCAGGACAGGTACAGACACCTTTACCGGTCGAGGACTTCGTGTGGAACCCGACGTGAGGTACCGGGAACATGCACTCGGTTGAAAGATGAAAGAGTTTAAGGTTTCCTCAAAAACTACCTGTCTCACAGTAAGGCTCGTCCCGATTTTCAAGTCTCGAAGGTCTTCTCACACGATTGAACTATTTACCGGGTCCTCAAGAGATCTTCGAGGACAAACCAGTTGGAGCCTGTTTCCTCTCACTTTGGACAATTCAAAAGGGCATTAACGAGGACGGGCACCCACTACACTGACGGTGGGAAAACAACGGGGGGTCTAACTTTTCTGGTCGGTTCCGTCTCGTCTTATCAACAAAGCTCCGATGTCTCTCACCCTGTCAAACCTAAGAAAAAACTGAGAACACGTCTCCCTTACAATCAATTTTAACAAAACGAAAAGGAAAAACACGGGTTGAAAAGGAAAAGAAGTAAGCTTGGTCCCCTACTACGAGTCAAACTCTACCTGTAGACTAACAGGAAGCTCCTAGTCTTCTTTTCGTCGTTGTGACTGTGTGCACACATGGACTAAACCGACTATCCTAGTAGCTGCGTTTCTGTCTTCTCCGTCATGGTCGTTAGGGGCAACGACAGAGGAGGGGGAGGAGGAAGGGGAACACGGTTTCCTACGTTTCTACTCGACGTAGACTGGTAAAGAAGAGGGACAAAGGACAAGGGGAAGGGTCAATCTGTCAATCTAACTTCTGAGAACTGTATAAAGACATCTTGATTCGTCGGGTGTCTCCTTTTGTCAATTTGAGACCAAGGGGAGGGGGCGGGGGGTAAAAAAAATTAGGGTTTAGGTCATAGTTGGATGATTATTGACTGACCGACCCCTCAGACCCCTTCACTATGTCTCCAAACTACCCAAGTCGTAGTAAGGACAAGAATGAGAGAGAGGAGTGCCAGGACGGGTCCAAAGTCAGAATGTTCTCGGATCCAAACCCACAGAACTTTTGGTGACCTCCCTTTACCATTTGTCCTTCTCTCGACGAAAGGGAAAATGAAACGCCACAAACAGGAACCCCTCTCATGTGTCAAACATGTTGAGATCATCGTAATGGGACCCCGTGCCAAAACTCCAGGTGAAGGGGAGGAAGACCCTCCTTACATAAGACAGAAATCATAGTATCAAGTAGAAGGGCCAGGCAGAGAAGCGTGTCGACACGTCTGTAAAAGATTAAGACGTAGTCTTCCCTCAGGACACGGTGGTCAACAAGAAACGAGGGGAAGAGGGTAGGGAGGGACGAACGTAGAACAACGGACACCAGGAAAACATGGGACTCGATAGGTCCACCAAAGAGGACGAGGACTCGTCCAGGGAAGGTGCCCTGTCTTCGTGAAACCTATTCCGGATTGTCATATGAGACGTCCTACTATGGGTTCTTACTGGAGCCTTCTGTGACTTGGTGAACGCATGGAATGGGTCCGAGTCATCAGTAACAGAGAATCAGGTTACTCGTAGCACGATAAATAACAGAGACTAAAGACTCAAATTTCAACTCAAATTTCAATTTGTGAAATTCTCACAAGAATCGTTTCTTGATGTGAAAAAGGGAAACACCTGGACGAAACAAACCGACGACTCTATCTATTCGTACCCGAATTTTTACACAAGGAAGGCAAAAGAACGGGAAGGGTACCATGAGACTTAAGGGGACAGAAAGGGATGGAGGAAGGGAAAAGAGACGGTCCGGTAAAAAGTTTACATGTAGGTTCTATGGAGTGGACAACCATAGACTATTCTAGACAGAGAGGAGAATAGACTCCTCACTGGAAAATAAAAATTCTACTCATGTCTGGATAAAAATCTATACAAAAGTCATGTCAAAACTTGTCGTTGAAAAATTGATATGTAGAAGGTCACAATCCTTCCACTCTTGACAAGGAACCACTCAGACGACAAGGTACAGTGGTCGGGAACAGAGGGGGTCAGGGAATACTCGAACAAGGAGAGCGAGATCACAACCGACACGTACAAACCTCAAGCATCACCCACCTGACAACTCTGACCTGGTAAGACGGAAGGGACCCAACAAGTACCATCGGAGTAAGAGAGGGAAATAGGAGACGACTAAGCAAGGGGTGGGGCACCAGGACTGACAACTGACCGCACCCTTAGGACCCTCTCACTGAGGGGAGTGCCTTTCTGTTCATTTTATCGGTGACCACAGACCCTTAAACACCAACCTAAACCACGAGGCTTGGTAGAAAAATTCTCTACTCTATGGTCCCACTCTCATGGTCCGGTTGACCGATTCTACCTTTCGACAAAAAGAAAACTTGAGACTTTTCTGGGACAAACGTTTATGTAAAATCTTCTCTCCCTTCCTACAGACTCCTTGAAACAAGACAAAAGACGATGTTTTACACTTAACAAATTTCTCACTTTGGAAAACACTACCAACTACAGAGTCCTTATTCGACCTAGAGGTGCCAAAACCTCTACGAAAGTCAGAGTTCTTAACTACTAGTCTTTTTATAAAGAACGAAAAAATTACATAGAGACAAGACTAAAAATAATTTGAGGTCTAAAGTGATATGAATGAGAACCTTTTTGAATTCCACACAACCATTAAACGTACCGTTCGAACGTGTCCTGAAGTAACAGGGGACCCTCGAACTAAGAAACCCTTACTTCGAAAAGGAAGAGGCGTAGGGGACCTTGCACTGAGGTGATGTGCTCATCAGTCAGACAGTCACTCGTCTCACGTACGGGACAACCCAGAAATGACGACGCACACTTTTGAGCCGAGGGAGTGACTTATCACCCTTTAATTTTGAGGTCGAACTCATCAGAGTTCTGCGATACTAGGGGAATCAACGGTAGAACTCCTCAGACGTGAACCGGAGGATTAGTCTCCGACATAAAGATCATACAGAACCTTCGTAGTCGACATATTATGTCGTCGACGGGTAGAACATCCGTAGAGACAATCCTAGAGGTATCGCGAACCACGTCAAGAAAGGACCTCCGGGGATCTAAATGGAACCGGAGGTATTTAGCCGGAAAATTTCTATTAGAGTGTTCCGCCATCTATTTGAAAGTTGTCTCCGTACACGGTACGGAGTATTTTAGTAAAAAGTCCCGTTCGGTCTTAGATCATCCACCAAATGAGGACCCACACAAACACACGAGTCATCGAGTCAATACAGACTGAGAAACACTGGGGTGGTCTGAGGCGATAGGTACCTTAAAGGGTCCGTTCTCATGACCTCTCCCAACGGTAAAGGGTGACGTCCCCTAGAAGGGCTGGGTCCCTAACTTGGGGACAGTGAACGCAGAAGACGTAATCGTCCACCTAAGAAATGGTGACTCGGTGGACCCTTCGGAGGACTCACAAACCTTCCTTAGTAGATGTCAATTTCGGGATTAGATAGACCCGGAAAAGGACCTCTCCCTTGTTGTGGGAATCCCATAGTACACTCACTCTGCCAAGAATTTTAGAATGGTTAATAAACATGAAAAGAGGAATCCCCTTTTGGTACAAAGATATGAAGACCCCTGTTAGGTAGAATTACTCTTTACTGGAGGAGGGAGGTTTAAGGTCGTCTTCTACACGTAAGAGTACCAAGATGGAGGAAGTATCACACCACTGAACTCAAGTAGTGAGAGAGCTTGGGACACATTTATCGATGACACAAGAGATTTCGTATCACATCTCTTCGGTCGAAGATCGATAATCCGAAGGTTCGGTTCCCAAAATAGGAAGTAGAAACAATCGATAACGATAAATTGTCCAATAGGGGTTTGAATTTTAGAAAAATCTCGTTAATAGACAGTCAAAGACACCAATCCTGGACCCTTAGTCGAATCGTACCACCATAACCGTGGTATCCTTCAACGTCAGTCCTGAAGTCGTCCCAGACGTCAGTGAACCCGGAACTCTTAGGTGACGACCCGAGAGAGAGACTCGTTCTACGGAGTCAGAGAGGGACACACCCAGAGAGATCCCGTCGTGCTCATAGGAGTGTCGTACCGTCAACCGCAACGGACTCGTGTGCTAGGGTCTCTCCCGTTCCTCCTTAGACGTCACGGAAAATGTAGTCAGAAACTTTCGTTTAGTAGTATGGAAGGATAGGGTAAGGAATCTTCATACGGTGATTCGGGTCGATGTGAGTTCCCTTGACCCCAATATGGGGTGGATCACTTACCTCGTCACAGTTTTTTAAACACCTATATGGAATTGTGCTGGGAAGGGGGTTGTCCCACTTTGATCTAGTCGTTCTTCCCGATCCAAATTTGATCTACGACATGACTCTCTCCACAACAACGACTCTTATCAAGAGATTCTACCTGTAGTCGTTTGTACTTTTTACGTGACAGGTATTGGCAGACGGTCAAATCTCTCTCAACCGTTCTTTACCGTTAAAGGTCCCATTAACTTGTAAAAGGACAACATATGATGGTCACCGGGTTCCTACGAATTCAGGAACTGAACTATGGAGATCTTCTGTTATGACGAACGAGCGAAAGAGGAAATCGGTCCTTAACTGTTTCCCGTAACCTAGGAAGAGCAACTCGGTAAGTTTACCTAGTCAGCCCCAACAGTTTCCCTCGTTTGTACTTAATCTACCACCCAATGACCCGACTTCTTATCGATTGGTAAGTCTAAGTCTCATTGTTTCGGCTATCATAGGTCTTCGGTCCAGGGGTGGTCAACTACGAACCGTGGACGAGAGAGTTTGGCGTGGTAGATTTCGTCTGACCCCAGTCCAGAGGGTGGGTCTTTAGGTGGAGTCATTTACCCCCCCTGTAGACCCTTATTCTCTATAGACAGACACGAACTAGAAATGTAGGTCATTTTCAATTGACGTGTGGACGGAGTGGGACCCGAAGAATTACCTTCGTCCAAGAATTTTTCTTGGTTAGGACAGAAGTGGGAACTCTCTTCGAAGCTACTTCGAAACAACCAAACCGTGTAAAAATCACTTACAGACAAGACACAGGGACCGTGGTTACGGTTCTAAAACCCCTAAAGTCTGTAGAATTCCTACGTTTAAGAACTCTAAATGTGAGACTGTGAAGTTCGTAAAAGAATAGATATCGGGACGAACGAAATCTCATATGAACTTATTTTTTGTTACGACGATTCCGTCGATAAATTTTTTTCTTCTTTTCCATGAAGATCTTCATTCCTTGAACAGAAATTTCGTGGAAGTTTGCTTTAAAAAATGAAGACTAAAATTCCACCTCAGTTTTATCTACCAGAAATAAAAACGACAGACCCAATGGTCGAGAAACGTAGAGAGTCTGGAGTTGAAGGGTCTAGTCTGAAGGGTAAAGGACGATCTACATACCCGAAATGGGGTCTCCGACAGCGAGTCGGTCACGGACGAAACGTAGTTCCGTGAACCACATTCCACGAGTAACATAACAGCCGTTATAAGGTCTTTGTCAGGAAAAGACAAGAGTAGAACCTTTGAACTCTATAGTCATAGGGTCACGAACAGAGAGACCCAGTCTTGAATTGGGCAGAATCGTACAGAGACCTGATATACGTGTACCCGTCGATAAATAATTAGACGCTTTGGGTTAGAATGGATACGTACCGTAGATCCTCCCCAATCACAGACAAAATTTCTTCGTCACAAATGAACCCTCCCGTCACAGACAGACCTGAAGTGTCCCCCGTATCACTGGTATGTCACCATGGGGATGGTGGTGGTCGAAGAAATGGAGGGTCGAAATTTATTCTCTACTGTAATTTAGAACTCCGTCGACCCAGTGTCAATAAATCTTACGGATGTGGGGTCCGTGTAAAGAACAAGATCAGCACAAAAGGGTCAACTCTCAACCCCAAAGGGACTCGGATCGAGCACTGTAAAGACTGACCTCAGATTCCTTACTATCGTCAAGTACAGTGGAACGGGTGGGACGCCTTAACTGTAAAGAAAGAGACCTACCCGGACCTTCAACTATGGAAAACCGTTTCGAATCTAAATCCTCTTCAGAAAGTTCAGGGAAAAGTCTACTAGACACCACAGAGAAACGAAGAAGTCGGACGTCGGGACCGTCTGGTATGACGGAGCTAGGACTTACCTTTTATCATGACTCTACTTTGTGTAAGAACCCCATAAATTTGAAAGTGAGACGGTGGAAGGTTACTCACCCTCCGACCGTCTCTCTACGACGTTACGAACTTTAAACCGGTGTAACTTTAAAGGTTTCCCTCGAGAACGGCCACGAATTTTGGTTTTAGAGACCTGTAGGACTCTAACGCACTTAGATCGCCCCATAGAGAAGAACGGACGTCACATGGGAAAAGAGAGGGTAGAATTAGAAATTTTTTTTTTTTTTGTTCGGGTCCGGTTCCCAGTAAAAATGAACTTTGGTCATCTCCACCCCTCCTTGTGATCTCGACTCCTCACTCGACACACCACTCCGCAGGACGAGGACCACAGACAGAGTCAGGTACTTCTGACACTCGGTCACGGAAAGGAAGTGGACCTCTACCTTGGGTAGAGAAGAGTGGACCCACTCCTCTGGGAGACGATGGGTCCCCATTTGGCTGTGGGTGTACAAGCCCACAGGTGAAATTCGTAGAAATTTTATAAAATATATAATTTTACTTTGCGGGAAGGGACAGAGACACGGTGGTCACCGGGCCAAGATAGGTAAGACTCACCTTTTCACCTCTGACGGTCGTGAGAGGAACCAGAAGGGAGGCAGAGGGAGTTACACCCACAGGGGAAAGGGGAGACAGGCAGAGTGACCGCACCTACCTCTCGTCTCCCGTGGCACGTCAGGACTCCGTCGGGACACACTGAGGTACCAGTCCAAAAGCAAAGACTAAAAGGATTGACAGGAATGTTTGGTCGTTCACAAACCTTTAATGCCCTTTTTAATTTAAAAGTGGTTGCCAACGACAATGTCAACTTAGTTATTTCTAGAACTCATAGTTGAACCACAAAATTAACAAACAAAAAAATTTAAAGTCCACTTTAGGACAACTGTGTAAAACCCGTGGAACCGACTATTCCTTCTACCCGTTTCCGTCAACCGGTGAAGTGCAGAGTCAAGGTAGTAAATGTTTCGTGAAGGAAACAGGCAGACCGGGACATACACGGTCCTCCACTACACAGGGAAGGGGTTCCTCGAACCTTCACTTGTGCATGTACGACCCCGGTCTACGTGGGCTCTTCCAGGAAGTGATCCGGACGTCCCTCAGGTCGGGTGTCGAAAGGACCACTCCCGACGGAGACGGGGAGTCCTTGTGAACAATCTTTAGGTAGTGTCGACTACAAAATTTGCTTTGATGCGACACGACGCACTTGTAGTGTAAGGAACGATAATAATTAGGTCACTCCGGGTGTATCATATCTCTCGTTCTTAGGACAGGAAAGTACAGAGTCTACTACAGTTGTCTTTTACTGTCTTGTTTTGTCGTCTCTGCAAGTCCCGAGTCCGAAACCTCATTCTCCGAACGTAGGGACGAGACGACGAATTACCGTCGGTGTAAGAGAGGTTGTCCTAAGAGTCAGAGATTCGAAACCAAAGGAAGAGATTTTATCCCAATTCTATTCATCCCTGGCTCCACCAACACCTCGAGTCCACATCAATACCTTTCGTGAATTGGGTCACCGCCCATCCAGATCTCGAGTCATTGTCGAGTCAACCACACTGTTCGTCTCCACCCAGACATAAGGGGTCCTACACGTTCAAACCCCACCTCGTATAGGCACGTTGGGGATCCTGATTCAATAGAGAAGTACCCTTCAACCCCGTTTATTAAACCTTTCAGGAAAGTATGTCGGAAATGAAACGGGGTCTCGGTTTATCCTATAGTTGAATTTTCCGTCAAATCCGATCTCGCTATTCCGAAATGACGACCATTTCCCCTCTACTGTTTTACCTCTGATCGGACTGACGACGACACCCTCAGTGTTGACGAGGGGTCAAAGACGAAAATAGAAAAGAGGTGAGTAAGAACCCGGTCCGCGGGGGTGAAGGGTCCGGTTCCTTATTACGTAGGTTAAGGGTGGTCGACCGATGACTGAACCGTGACGATGTCCTTGTCATCCTCCTCTGGACGGATCTCTCGCTCAATTTTATGTAGACTGACCGGAGACTTTCGGGGAAGGACTGGGAGTCACATCCCGTCCTGAGCCACGGGTTTCCGTCGTAAAAGAGTCTGAATTTCGGACGTGGTCGCACGTCCCAGGTCTTGTGTCGACACGACGGTCCGACCCGGGGTCTATGGAGACTGGTCCGTCCTCTAACGGGCACGACGACTGTGTGACTCGAAAGTAGTCTCCAGTCGTTTTACAGGAAAATGCGGAAACACGGACATGGAAGACGAACTATACTCCGTGACAGGACAGTAGTTACCCCAAACAAGACTCAACCTCGACGATCGACATTTGTGAGGGTATTCGACATCGGTGTTTATCGAACTGGAAAGTGAAACGACCGGGGTGTCTTCTCAATCCTTGGGTGAACCATTTCCCCTACGGGATTTCGGGACCCCACCCTAAAAGTGAGGGTTCTTAGAATTCAAACCATCACCTTGGTCCTAAAGTTTGCAGGACAAGATTTCCGATTCCGGAACTGGGTTTCGAGTCCCTCGTTTCTGGGGATCTGGGATACTTCCTACCGCGGAGCCCCCCAGGTCTCTGGTCTCGAGTCGAGAGTCGGGACGGTGAGGATCGACACCGTAGTGCGGTGATCCGGAGTGACCCGAGAGTAAATCCTTTCTCCTACCCTGTTTTCAACTGGAGCACTCCTGAGGGTGGAGATGACAAAAGGTTCATCTCAGGTTACGTCTTAGGACAACACTAAGACTTAACACCCCTCTCCCCGATAAAGGTGAGGTCCCTTACTCGTTGGTCTAGTCAGAACAACGACTTAGCTGTAACTCCAAAGAGTTAGGGTCCGGACCGAGTTTGGATCTGTCGGGACGGACCTGGTCCCACTGATGGAACTGAGTTGGTTCAGTTTAAACTCAGTGGAGACTTGGGTTGTTCATAAGGGTGTACTACCCTTAGTAAGAGGATTCCAACTTCGTAATCAGTTAATTGAAGAAACCTTTCGTCTGATCCAAATGACACCTGACTATGAAGGCTATTTTACCGGGGAAGTGGGACGGTTGTTTTCTTTTTCACTCGGGCAAAACCGTCATGAGTCACTCCGGTTGACCATTCCCTTTTCATCTTAGTGTCCCTGTGTGATCCTAGGTGGACGAAAGTACAGTGATCTGCTCCGACTCGTTACTTAATGAGTGGACTCCAGTGTCGACGAGTCGGATTCGACGCTGGTATGGGGTTCAGAGACGGTGGGTCCCGTCCCAGGAGCGGAGACACCTATCCTTTGAGTCCCGGGAGCAATTATTGTACGTAACTGGTCTGGCTCCGCTTGACAGTGGTCGAGATTATCCGAACCTAACACGGACGGTTTCGTCTGACGGAACCCTTGTGGGGTCCCGAGGTCGAAGACATCAGGTCGCACCGGTCAAGAGAACCTACTCAAGGACGGAGCGGGAAGTTTCCGTGGTCGACCGGATCCTCCTGATATGTTACCGAAATAACAAACATATTGAGTAATCGTCTCTAGGTGAGGTCTCTCGGAGACCTGTTCTAACGATGTCCGGTCGGTCTTTCGACGTCCCCAAGGGACTGGGTCGGACTCAGTTGGTCTCGGTTGCCTGAGAAAAGTTAAAATGTGTCACTATTAATTATAAGGCCCACCGCTCCCGCCCACATACAGTTTCCGATACAAACTCTTATGTGTTTTCAATGTCTGTTAAACAGGGTGGAGTTTTTATTTACGTGTATACGAAGTTGAGAACGTATGTCAAAGACTCCCAAGTCTCCAACTTTTTTTAGGCGATTTCCTGAGGACGTGATCATGGCAGCGTACAGTGACAGACAAGTTGTCTCTCTTTTGGGTCGTCCCGACGAAGTGTCCGAAGCAGGAAGGAGAGACACGAGTGGGTCTGAGGCGTCTCGGAAGTACCTGTCCCGCCGTCGGTAAGGAGTAGTCCAGACTACCTGTCTCGTTGATAAGGAGGAGTAGTCTAATCTACCAATGATCCAGAAGGTCCTCGAAGGGTTGGAAGGGCCCATGTCCGTTTGTGTTGTGGGGACGTCCTCGAGGAGTTTCCGTGGGTGTAAGGAGGTGTTAGTACAGAAATACTACCAGCTCTTCGTGAGACGGTAACAGGTGTATGTCGTATGAGTTCCCAAACCAGAAGTGGCCCCGTGTCGTCCACCGTCCCTGGGACACCCCGACCATGGCGAAGTCCTCTGAGACTTTCCCTCCTCTCCTTCCAGTTAAGTGTAGGGTTACCAGTCCAGTTGTGACAGTAAAGACCCATTTCACACTTCAATGTCTCAATTTTGGTCAAAGATACACGTTTTTATCTTTTAAGGAAAGTATTTCCTTAGTCTTACGGTTATGTAGTAGTCGAGATTATAACTTTTATTGAAAAAAAAAAGAAAAACGATTTTATTAAGAAAATTTTGTCGGAAATTTGTCTTCTGAGACTTTCGACACAGACCTACTTCGTCATCGATTGAACATACAAGATAACAAGATCAGATCTCACTTACGGTTGAAATTTTTATAAGGTTCTTTGAAGACCAAATCAAGGTCTTTATACTTCGTCTTCTTTCCGTACACCTTTAAGTGTTCCCTCAACGAAACAATGGGTCTCTTCCCGTTTGTCAGTTGTCCTCTTTTCCATGATTCAAGAACCGTAAGACCTTGACCCGGGATAGAGACCCCAGGTCGCCACCGAAAAGTCTAGTCGTAATTCTAAACCACTACACCGCCAATAGATTCAGAGATCAAAGGAGACTGGAACGACGTCCATCTGACCACCTGACGTCCCCCCGGATTCTCTCCGAACCCTCCCGGACGCGGGTCCTGTCCAGGAGATCCCGTCACCGGGGGTGGTGACGGAGGGAGCTTACTTGAGTCGAGTGTACGACGCGGAGACTTGAGACGGACTCCGAACCGTACCTCCTACATAATGTCCAGATTCTCAGAGTCAGATCCCAAGTATCCCATTTTATTGTGAAACCAGGGCATACTGGAAACTCTCACCCAGTCCTGGTGGTGTAATCCGAGATGAGACGAAAAAGGTAGAGCAAAAGGAAGGTAAGGAGGGGGAGGTGGTGGAAGATCTGGTATCTCCGACTAATCACCGTGGACCACCATCGGAGACCGAAATGATGAGGGTGTTTTACCCACCAGTCGAGGACAAAAATCCGTCGTTTCATGTCACCGACCTTGTCATAATAGAGATTGAACCGGAGTATTAGTACCGGGGTAACGTAGTTACTTAGTGTCTGAAGATTATTACTAGTATGTTGTAGTATGGACAATGGGTGATTTGAATGTGCACGCCATCTGTATAGTAGAGTACACTGGGGTGTTATCGGGATGTCTTATACCGTGACGATAGGGGTAAAATGTCCACTCTTTTGTCCGAGTCTGTCTCATTCGTTGAACTAGTTATAGTGTATCGGTTACTCATCCTAAGTTGGATAGATATGGGTTTACGGTTTAGGATTTGAAGGAAAGGACCTTACAGTCCCGTCCCCTTCCTCGATTCTGTGAGGTTAGATGTACAGGGTGGGCATTAAAATACTTTCTTCCTTTTTCGGGGTCTTTTCGATCCACAAGTTCCGGTGGGTTACCCCGTACTGAGGAGTATCCGAGAGACTCCTACAACAACGACCAGTAGAGAGACAGAAATTTTGGATCGTGTTTTGGAATATCCACGAGCTTATTAACACTCACTTTCTTGTACCCTTATGTCGGTAAACTTCGACCTCAGGACAGGGGATCTACAACTTCTTTCCTGTGAGCTGGGGGTGTCGAATGACGAAGGGGAGGGGTCCGGAGCCGACGTATGGACCTACATACGTACCAACCAGCCCACCTTGAGAAGGGGGTGCCCCAATCCTGTGAGCGGGAGTGTCGCTATACGTAACATGACGAACCCCATCTACTAGGTCCTCGGGGTAGGCTAGTCCAACTTCAGGTGGACCTTGAACTGGAAGGCTGTTTCGACCGAAGACAGGACGTGCACTATGGCTGCCACGGAGCACGGGGAGAGGGCCCTCTCGACAGGAAGGACCCGGGAGGTCCTCGAGAGGCGAAGGGTGTCGTCCCACCTCGGTGGGTCGGCGGAGACGAGGCCCCTCTCCAACCTTATCTCGTCCTCCTCGTGCAGCCACTGTCCACCCCACCCTCCGACGGCGGTCGTGAGAGGTCGGTTCGACCTGTAGACGAGGGCGTCCGGGGGGCCCACGAAGTCGGTGAACCTCTCGCCGGACCAGTGGAGATCCTGGTACGACGGGTTCCTCTTCCATTGGACCCTGTCTGACTGTCACTTGTCCAGGTAGGCTTTTGCAAGGTCCGTCAGCCCACCCAAAAATAGGTCGAAGGCGACCACCTTTTAGAGTTACCTCTCGCCCTACAACCCTCCTTCCCGGTGCCCCGACCTGTCGACGTCGGCCTCGAGCCGGGTGAGGTCTAGGAGAAGAACCGAGTCCTTCCTCTTCAGTTTTCGTTTCCAGGTCAAGACGGGTAGGTGGACGTATAGACCCACTCTTTTTCGGTCTTCCTTCGACCACTCACCCCGGGAGGACGTCGGACTCAACCACATTGTTGGTGGCGTCAAGTACTAACTCGGGAATGGAATATACATAGCAGAGAGAATTAGGAGTGGGGTTGGGATACTCGACCCTTATCATAACTTAGGTAAAAATTCTGCTCCCTTTAACTCCGAGTCTCTCTAATTTAGTGGACGGGTTCCACAGTTAACAACCTTCCAGCGTTTCGGTTCTTATTCGGGTTGACGTTTCGGATTAGAGGTTTAGTGCCAAGACGGTGAGGACGAAGTCTGTGAGGTCTCTTGTTAACCATTTTTGACCTACTCAAGCAGAGGAAGAGGAAAGAGGGGAGTGTGCATGTCAGATTCCGGTTTGGGACTCGAAAGCCTGTCTTTGGGACCCGAAGGTGGGTGGGACACAGAGACCTCGTCCAGTCGAAAAGACCGAGAGAAGAGTGACCTTTCCCACCGGATAAAGTGTCCGTGTTACTCCAACGATGCGTCTAGTACCTTTCCTGACCTTGGGGGTCCTTCCGTGCCCGTTGTCTTCGGTTTCTGACCGGTGGGAAGGGGGTGGTCAAGGATTTCTGTCTCCGTCTGTACGGTTCTCAAGAGCCGTTGGAATGTTTATGTAAAGATTCGAACTGACACGTGACTAGAACATAAAAAGGTGGGTCACCAGAGAGGATGGGTCGTCCCGCGAGTGAGGAAGGTCCAGGAGATACGTAGACCCTGTCTGTCGTCAGTGTGTGGGTCGTGTCACTTTGGGGTTTACTTACTTTTCCCTACCTTACCCCTTCGTGTAAGGTAAGTAAAATCGGGACCTAGTTAAACCAGACTACAGACCCTTATCGTGTGTACCCACGTAGAAAGTCCAGTGGACTTTCACTAGAAACTGAAAAAAGCTCGGGTCAAAGAAGAAACGTTGCCCTTGTCATTACAGGAGGGAAAGGGACGTACTGTACTCCTGGGTCCCTTTACTTCTACAAAAAGTTTCAGCTAACAATTTATTTTCCGTTTCCGATCAGTAATCTTTATCTTTGTCTTTGCGAAAGCACTTAGTTAGGACTTCCGTCACTAGAGACTAAATCCAGGTGAGACCTTTCTGGTGCATTGTCAACAACAACAACAAAAAAAAAAAAAAGTCAACAAAGTATCCTATAGAAATCAGTCATTCACCTAAAGAGACCAATCAGGTCGGACAAAATCTTTCTCCATTAAGAGTCGAAGTCGGAGGACTTCGAAGAGGGTCGGGTAGGGATCGACAAGAAAAAGTGAATTAGAGGTGAAGGGAAGAGTAATCGTGGACGTCCCTAGCTATTGGTCGGGGACTGATCGTTGAGGGGTCTCCACACCGTCCTCCGACTGTAATGGGTGACGGGTAGAGTCGTGGTGGACCGGTGGACCCCTAATCCACCCTGTACATCGTTGAGGAGATGTTGAGGTGGATGTGGTCCTGAATTTTGAATAATAGAGTTCATGGGTGTTTACCGAAAGATCTCCTTCCCTAAGGTCGAGTCACAAATTCTCGTCCCCGGACCACAGAGGGTACTACCTAATTTAAGACGGTGAACGACAAATTCTGACCCTACGTTAGAAACCCGGAGCCAAAGGGAGACCCATTTTCCCTCTACCACTGTCATAGGTGGAGTGTCCTCACAACTCTAAATGACTCTATTACACACATTTCACGAGACGGGTCACATTGGTCGTTTCACGTTATTTACCGGTAGTAGTTGATAGAGTAATGAGTCCAGGTCCAACCTTTACTTCTACAGGTCCGTCACTCCCCGGTCCCGTCCCCTTGTTTTAGTAGATAACGACCCCACTATCTCGTCTACGTCCCCACCCCTCCTCGTATAAGGAAGGACGACCTTCTCAGACGTTGGGGTGTTGAGATGGGCGTCGGTTTCCGAGGGGTCCTGTGTTTCGATCGGTCCAGAGAATCTAGACCAAAACCAAGTAGAATCTTCTTACCCCACAGATTAGAAACTCCTAGTGGTTACGGACTATTTTCTATTCTTACGACAGGGGTCTTGTTTGACATAAAGGAGGAACGTGTTATTTACACTAACCTCCCACTAATATTTCTTCCCCAACTACCTGTGGGACTTTAACTTACGTCTGAACCGGTGTACCCGAGGTTAAGGAACCTTAACCTTTAGAACTGGCTAAAGGTTAAGATTTCTTTCTTCACCAACCCAAGTATTGGAACCCACAACTCAATCTGAATTCCCGAGACATCTTTTTCTCCCACCCACACTGTGGTTCAAGGGTGGGATGTAATAATATTTAACACTCCGGTTAATGATAATTGACGAAGGGAGTACGGTTCATAAAATGATCGTAACAGAGAAATTTAGGCGGGGTGGTAATAGAGGTAAAACGTCTACTTCTTTGATTCCAGGTTCCACTTCTACCAATTTGTCACTTTCTGGATTAAATCAATCTGAGGTTGTGGGTAAAGGGGAATAGGACACGTCAAATGTTTATTTGGGTTCTACCTTTCCTCGGTCACACCCTGTAGGGAAGAGGTAGTCCGAGGGAGGTCCGTCCGAGAACGACGAAAACTTTTTGTTCGGTTAAGTGTTGTTACACATATATGAATTCCAGTGGTATGTGTAGTATTTTAAACGTTAAATTGGGAAAAATACATAAAATGTGGTGTGAGTGTGTTTACTCCATCTTTCTTTCAGTCCGGGAAATAAAAATGTTTTCCTATTTGATCTTTTCAGTTGACTATCCGGTCCCTGTGTCCCGATTCACCCCTTCGTCCCAAACACCCTGGTCTTAGATCAAAAGATCTGAGGGTCTAACAGTGTAATGACGTTTAGACCTTGAGACCTTCCTCCCTCTCTAGCCCTTTTCGCGTGGAGAGTGAGACGCCGGTGGTTGGGGTGGAGGTGGGGTGGGGGTGGAAAGACCGCCCCACCTTGTGCGGTCATTAAAAGTTTGACGGGGTGGGGCCCCACAGGGGTCAGACCGACCAGGGGTCTGCTGGGAAGATCTCTCCCAGTGACCGGCAGACTGGGGCCTGCGCCGTCCGGTCGCTTGATCCTCGGGGATAGGAGCCTAGTGTCTCCCGGCCGCCCACCGGCAGTTTAGTCTAATAGCCTACACCTAAAGCGGCCTTGAGAACCCTCCCGGCAGACCGGGGTCGTCCGACTCGCTCCACGTCCCTCCGTCNGGGGCGGGGGCGCGATCCTACACCTAACGGGTCGCATCTTCTCGGGGCGCCCTTCCTGAGGGAGAAGAGTTGTAGATGGGCGTAGGTCACCCGTCTTCCGTTCCGTGCGACGGGGTAGAGGCTCCCGGTATGAGGGTGTCAGTGGTACCCTTACTGGAGTTAGGGAGGTTTAGATCCGGGACTCGAGACACAGTGGACCCTAAGACTGTGGATGGATGGTTCGGACGGAGTTAAGCGCTAAAGCCCCGTGGAGTAGAGATTAGGGATTGAAAACTTTGGATTAGGGCTACAAGTACGAACTGTAGGACAAAGCTTTGAGCCAGAGTCGGACTCTTTGAGAGGTGCCGTCTGGGTCCCCGCGTAAGTGGAAGTGATCACTTTTCCTTTTTTTTTAAGTTGTTTTATTAACATCGTTATTATTCCTGCTAAACAATGACCCGGACCAATACACAATTCGTAGAATACACGTAACAGTCATCGGGAGCGTCAGGATATTTCCTCCGCGATAATAAGGACAAGACACAACAACGAATCAGTCAGGGAGTCACCAGGTGCGAGAGCGCTGGACAGTCCGAGGAGACAGGTACCCTAAAGGGTTCGTTCCTATGACCTCTCCCAACGGTAAAGGAGGAGGTCCCCTAGAAGGGGTAGGTCCCTACAGAGGGCGGAACTGTCCGCGTAATAAATAGAGACTCGGTGGACCCTTCGGGATAGGGACAAGATGTCTACACGTTTGGCTCCACGGGTCTCTAATGTCATCAACTTCTGGCGTGTCTATTCTTCACCGTGTTAGTCCGAGAGTGGGATATCAGGCGTGAGATGGGCGGGATTTGTTCTGTGCTTGCGACTCAAGAGCCAGGCCCTGTGTGGGGCCTACGGTGGTTGGGACGCGGAGCTCTGTTGCACCTGCGGCTCTCTGGGAGTTCGGGTCGGGGAGCTGCACGGGAAGTTCGCACGCCCATGCAGGAGTTTACTGTTCAGGGGCCGTGGCCGTGGCTCGACGTCCGGGACTACGAGTTCACGGGAGGGCCTCAGACCCCCTCCCTCACGGGCTCCGCGGGGCCCACAACTTCCCTCGTCCCGCCCCGCCCCGACGGATGGAACGCGGACGTCCGACGCCTACTACAGGCGGGCCCAGTCCCCAAGCGCTATATCCGAGTTGTATATTCGCTCCCCCCTACCGCTGCTCCCGACGGGGGTGCCAGCTTCCCCGTGGCCCCGGTGGTAGCGCCGCGGGAGGACCTCCTTTCGGGTGGTCCGCACGTTCTCCTTGTTGGTGTCCGCCACCCGCACGTACCATCCGACCGACTCGGGGTTTCCGTCGGAGGAGGAGAATATAGGACCCGGAAGCGTCGGCGGGGCGGGGACGGGAAGGAGGGACCCCCCTTCGAAACTCTAGTATATTGTGGGGATGGGGTGGGAGGGTGTGGCAGTGGGCCCCACCGGGGGATGTCCCTGGTGGACGACTCCCGCCCACTCTGGACTCGGACCATCCCTCCTCTGAGGTTTAGACATCCTCGACAATCCGAGTCCCAGACAGATCAAACGGATCGGACCCGTGCGACCGTACCCCGAGGAGGTCCGAAACAAAGGGTCTATGTCGACCGAACAGGTTTGAGGGTCCAGTCTTAATTATCGAAGGAATGAGACGGGGTGGACCCTAGGGAGGGGAAAGGAGAAGGAGGTCCAAGGTTTATCTGTAGATCGAGTCGGTCCTCGACACCTCTTTCCTTCGACACCTATGGTCGCCGAGAGTCCGTCCCACGCCGGGGTGTCACCGGGTCCTCCGAAGTCGGGTCGGACCGGGACACGTTCGAAGGTCCTATGACAGGGCTACCGGAGACCCTCGTGGGGACCGAAATAGACCGTCCCGGACAGACCTCTCAATCGGAGACTTTTTCATGACCCATGACCCTTAGCGACCTTGTTTTTTCTGCTCACGGTCACCTTCAGGTTCCCCTGGACGAAGTTTCTGACTTCGAGGGAGGACCTCTTCTGTCTCCCGTCCTCACTGGTCCTACTTCCTACCTTTTCCTTCACAGGCCTTCGGCCTCGGGTCCCGTGTCGATTGTCCCACTAGGACCGGGCGAGCTCCCCTCAGACACCACCGTAGTCCTAGAAGGAAGTGTCTACGTGAAGTGGGGTCCCTAAAGTCCTTTTTCCATAACGGACACAACAGTCGCAGGGAGTCAGAGACGGAGGGGACCCCTGAGTCAATGGGGTCTCTGGACCTAAAGTCGAGTCCCTGTGAGTGAAAAAAGAGAGACCCGGGACGAAAGGAGGGGATGTGTTGTCATCAGGAACAGACCGGAGACAAGTCGACCTTAATGGACATTTCTTTACATTTAGAGACGTGGGTCGTCAAGAGATGTGGCCTCCGGAAGGGGGTGTGAGGGGAGGGGGTGGACGGGACACGGGGACCAGAAAAGGATCCGGACTACACGCAAATAACTTTGATGTACGCCCGAAGGGACCACCGAGTCTGTCATTTCCTAGGCGGACGTTTAGCCCTCTGAACCCAAACTAGGGACCCAACCCTTCTAGGGGACCTCCTCCCGTACCACTGGGTGAGGTCACAAGAACGGATCTCTTAGGGGTACCTGTCTCCTCGGACGCCCAGAGATCAGGGACCCCAACGTTTCTCAACCTGTGCTGACTCGTTGTTTCGTGTCGTACTGTGTGTACGGTCCGTGTGTACGGTCCGTGTGGATCCGAAGAAAGTGTTCTACGGAGGTAGGTTTCTCGGTGTCCGAGACGCGACTCGTCCATAATCTGTCACCTTCCTCCGGGTCGTCCGAGTCGGTCCTCAAGATTTGGGTTCAGACCACCTTCGGCCGGATCGGTCGTCCTTTCCCAGAGTGGGTCCTCTCTACACCCGACATCTGGGAACGACTGAAGCCCTGTCTTGTCAGAGGAATTGGTCTACGGACAATCAAGGAAAGTTTCGATCTCTTACAGAACAAGTAGTACTAGAGGAATATCATGTACAGTTTAAACTCTTTTCTTAGAATCGACTCATTCAATTAGTCACTTACCGTGTCACAGGTCTGAGAGGACTTCTATTCATAGTGGACCCCACACACATTTGATGACTAAGAACTCAGGGTTGATCCGGAAGTCTTAATCTTGAACCTCTCTCTGGAACCATTGGGTGTATAAATTGTTTGTGGGGGAACTAAGAATGGTCTGTTGAAACTCTTGGACCTACTCAGATCCTAGAACAACGTCAAACCTTGACTGGAGAGACGTAAGTCAAAGGAGTAGATATTTGACACTGACCTCCATGGAGGAAGGTACGTCTAAGTTATTTCGTTTACCATTTTAGAAAACGTTCGAGAATTTTGGACCACAAAAACATTTCGGAATTCGTGTCTATAATAATACCCACGAGACGCCAACAGTAAGTTGAAGGGGTCGGACCCCCGAACGTCCTACCCCCAACAGACAGGACAGGGAGACGTAGTCTGGACAGGGGTCTCCGTTTTCTACGGGAGTGGGTTCACTACTTATGTATTTTTCGTTACTCCCTGAAAGACCACGTCTGCGGTGTCCAAGATGGGGACCAGCCCCTTGATTCTAGGGCGTACCGACCTCTTTTCTTTCTCTCTCTAACACCAATGTGTCTCCATATCGCCAGTCGGACGGAGTTTTGGGTGCACAGGATCTTAGGTCCCCCAGGGACCTAATTTGTCCCCGTAAGTCGTGGTCTTGACCCTTCCTTGTTTTGTCTACTAGAGAAATAATTCGAAATAAGTAAGGCACAGGGGAGTATGATACACCATGGATCATCCACGAGCCACTTATAAAGTCAATTTTATTTACTATTATTATTATCGATTGTGAATGACTCGTGGTTTATGTCATCCGTAGGACTATTTGTGACGTAACTAAAATAAGAGTAGGAATGAAGTCTCTACTCTTTTCCCTCCGAGTCTCCCTTGGTCCACTGAACGAGTTCCGGTGTGCTAATGTCTACTTTTGTAGGTCAGACACTTCCCGTCGAGACGACCAATGGGTTTGGGTACGAAAGTCGGGAGACCGAAGGGGTTTCTACTGTTCCACCTGTACCCGAACACACACACGGAACACACACACACGGCACACACACACACACAAGTCAGTGAAGTCAGAACAGACTGAGAAACGCTGTGATACTTGATATTGGGCGGTCCGAGGAGACAGGTAACCTAAGGGGTCCGTTCTTATGACCTTACCCAACGGTACGGGAGGAGCCCGGAACACGATTCTGAATTTTTCTTTCTTTTGGAGAGTTTCAAAACAAAAGGCTCCCAGACCCTCGACGTCTGTCTCGAGTAAAGACTACACATAACCGGGTTTCGGTACACCCCTGGACGTTCTCCCTAAGACAGTTTCGGGCAAGTAGTGACCTAAAAAGGTCGACCCCGTGAGAAGTCCTGTCTCCAATTGTCAGTAAGAGTAAACATTCTCCATAAACAAGTACCTCTTGGACAAAGGACGTTCTTCCTGGTCTTCACGGAAGAAGGGTCCTCCCCTTACTGTGGAAGAACGAAGGGGACGGGGTCTGCTTGACTGGCCGTCTAGTGGACTGGACCCTCTATTGGAAACTCCCAGTCGGGTCGATCGACCTCTCACTCCTCGGTTCTGGAGCTTCAAGAGCTTACGAAAGGTAGCCCGGAAGACCTGGGAAGGAGGGACACTCGCTGTCACACGGCCCAATTCACGACCTCGAAACTCCAGTCCGGTGGTCCTCCGTTTTAGGACCTGTATAATCTAGCAATGGTAGAACTTCTAAAACGAGTAGTCGACGTTTTACCTTTGTTTCTTAGCATAAATGAGCTGTCCTTTCGACATTCGTCATTTACACACATTTCACCGCTAACCAGTAGACAAATAAGTAAATAACTTGTTTGGACGAATAGATCCTCAGAGTCGTTCTATTGACGTTCACAATCCAAGAGTCCTTCAGTTCTGTCCTTCTGCCAAGCCAAGACGTGTATAAAAAAGGGGTAAATAAATAAACACCGACGAGACCCAGAAGTAACGACGTGCACCCGAAAGAGAACGACGACACTCATTCCTGATGAGAGAACAACGGCTCGTGTCCGAGATCCCGTGTCCGAAGTCAACAACGCCGTGTACCCGTGTATGAGACGTCGTGCACCCTAGAAGGATCTGACCTCTAACTTGGGTACAGGGGACAAAACCTTCCGTCTAAGAATAAGTGACTCGGTGGTCCCCTCAGGGAGACTTGTATAAATTACTCGTAAAGGATATACGGTCATACTGGGACCGACAGCACCGTATATACATCGGATATCTTCGGGTACATTAGGATTAGTGGGGAGGGACTTCGAGACTCCGTACATTCCATAAAGTCTCTTCCCCTTTCACTTCATGTCTCCTTAATTTATCGTAGTAGTAAGACTTCCACCTCCCACAGACGAAATAATACGCGGAGGGTACGGTCCGCGTCGGGGACGACGTGTCTTTAGTCAGTCCTAAACAGTACACTAACTTCCTCCGGGTCTAAGGGCTTTGTCCAAGGGTTTAGTGTGGAGACGGAAAGTACACGAGGAAGAGGTGCGTTGGAGGACGACAAAGGCGACAATAGAGGGACTATTTGAGGAAGAGTGGATAACTCTGTCCCGAATGTGTAACAGTGGAGGAGACGTTTGGACAGTGATCGAGGGATCCAAAACCGTCTCAGGAGAAGATTGAAGTACCTCGTCAACAGGTTCGAGAGTACTCATCGACGGCGGTCTGACTCGAAGACACTCGTCCTACTGAGGACTGAGAGACTTCGAGGCCAAGGACCAAGGATTAACTGGCAACGAACGACACTAGGAGCCGAATTTACTTACCTACCTCAGGACGTTTACCACCTCCACCCTGATTCGTGTCCCCGGACCGGAGGTGGAGATCATCAACAGAGACCATGAAAGACCTGGGGTGTGACGACCAGAACCTCCCTGACAGATCCACGGAGACACCCGTGTGAACCGACAGAGAGACACTAGACTTCTGGAGTTAAGAGACGATGTTAAGGGAACATGGGGTTCTCGTGGGACCGGGGTACCTTTACAGACGGGAAGAGGCTTCAAGTTTCGACAGGAAGGAGACGGGTCCTACGAAGGTGGAGGAGAAGGAAGTGTGTTCTGTGTGGATCAATAGGGTCTCTTAGGTCGAGTTCCCAGAGAGAAGATGTACCAGAGGAAGGGGGAAATCCGAGACCAAGGACCTCCGGGATCCTCAAAGGGTGGTCCTTGGACGACATTCGACCGAGACTTAAGACGTCACGAGTCGGTTCCCGGACCGGAGCCATCTGCCTCGAACATTTAGACGGTGGTTTGGTGGAACCGACTAGACGTCACAAAATGGCAGAGTATTCCCACAAAACTTTCCAAAAATAAACCAAAATTTAAAAATAAATGAAAAACCGACACCACCTAGAAGGGACGATGTACACCCGAAAGAGATCAACACCGTTCGTCCCCGATGAGAAGTAACGTTACACGTCCGAGGAGTAACACCACCGTAGAGAACGACGTCTCGCGTCCGACGTCCACGGTCCCGAAGTCATCAACACCGTATAACCCGAATCAACGATATCCGTACACCCTAGAAGGGCCTGGTCCCTAACTTGGATACAGGGAACGTAACGTGCCAACTAAGAATTGGTGACCTGGTGGTCCCTTCGGGACTTTTCAAAAAATAAATTTAGTGGTTACGACTTTCAAGTATTCTAAAACGTTTTTTTATAACTCAATCGGTTTTTCGAACAAGCTCAAACAGGTAATGTAGAATCCCTTTTTGGGTTTGCTCAAAAAAACTGGTTGGGTTATCAAACAAAAGTAGTAAATTTTTTACCTTACCCGATCCGGGAGTAAACTAGTTCCGTTCCTAAGGGAAGTCATCTTATCCTCGATGAAGTAAATCCGTCCCAGACAAGAGATTTCTCATGGTGTCAGGGGTGGTACGGACAAAAGAAAAGAAAAGAATATTAAAGTAAATAAATAAATCCGACACGACCCAGAAGTAACGCCACACGTCTCTCGTGTACCCGAAGTTATCACCACCGTGTGCCCGATACAACGGGGTACCGTACACCTTAGAAGGACCTGATCCCTAGTTTGGGTACAGGGGACGTAACCGTCCACCTAAGAAGTGGTGACCTGGTGGTCTCTCCACGGGGGTGGTAAGGAACTGTATGACGTGGGTACACGGGCCGGATTTCTGTTTAATGAAACTCTGGGGACCATATACAACCTACGCTCTTTCTGTCAGGTCTTAGTCAAACCTTAAAGTCTGAGTCCTCATCAGGTGGAGTAACAGGAAAAGGTGTCCCTGATTGGGTACCTAACACCAGTGGACCGGGTTCGATCTACTTTATCTTTATTAGATAATAAATTTTCATAAAGGGTATGAACAAACTTAATAGATTAAATAGGAAGGATAGTGAGGATGATTCGTCTGACCTATAAATGAGGGTAAAATGTCCACACTTTTGACTCCGAGACTCCTCAAACCGTGGAACGGGTCCTACCTCACGGAACGTTTGCCATTCCGACACCACCTTTGATTCAGTAAGACTGAAACCTTCGGTCCGACCTGCAATGGTACAGGGTTGTACAGCAAATAGTGGAGGGAGCGTGCCACTCCGGAAAGGGGACAGATTTGCCTGGAGGACGGGAGACAGTGTAGTCGGGCGAGTAAAGGAAGTGTCGTGAAGGGACCGACCTTTAATGTAACAAATGAAACCATGACAAACAACTAAAAAACAGACAAGGGAAGGGGGTCGTGACCCGAAAGTCGGTCTGAGGACATACAAGTCAAGTTGTGACTTGAGGGTTACGAATCGAGTCAAGAGTTATGTTCTTGAGCCATACATAAACAACTTACTTTTGAAAATTGGGTCAGGGACCTGACCCCTTGTACCTCCATGCTTCCTCTCAAGAAAGAGGTAGGTCACCGGTGGTTCTGTTACACTCGGGGCGCCCAATGGTCGAAAGAGACCAAAGTTCAAGAAGTGAGAGGACATGCCGACACCCATGTATCATCCACGAGTTATTCACGAGTCAGGTGGAAGAGACCGTACATCTACAGAACTGTGATCACTCTCTTGCGAAGGGATCGCGAGCCCCGAGGAATACTTGTGTTGAGTGTAATAATGTGGAAAACACACGCAACGAGTACCACGGGAAACCGGAGGTAGGAAAGGGGACTAGGAACGTCCGACCAGATTGGGAGACTCTCACTGACCGACATGTGCCACCTCGCCCATCCCCGGTCCGGACTTAGAGGACGAGGGAAGTCGATGGTACTGGTCTGAGAGCACGGACCGGGGAAGGACCTCCGGGGAAGGACCCACCTCGGGTCCGGGTTGAACACGAAGGGTGTCCCAGTCCTCCACTTCCGAGTCGGACGGGACCCTTTGTTTGTCTCTCTGGTGGTCCTCGAAGAGTCTCTAAGGGTGTCGTGTCAGACGGTGGGGACGGGGACGGAAGGGTGGCGGACTAACGGGAAGGTATCGGTGAGTTCCGATGACTGAAACGACTGGGTCGATTCGGACACGACCCTCTTCCGAGACACGGATACACGTACACACACACACACACACAAACACACACACACATCTCCCGTTCCTTTTTTTAGTGTTGATTCTTGTTTGTCCCTCACGAATGACACCCTCATTCCTCACGAACCCCTCATGAATCTCGTCCGGTTCATGACTAAGACGAGTTCGTAAATACACATGACACTCAAGTCACAGAGAGGTTTAGCGAACTGGTATTATTAGGGGACCCCGTGAATGAGTTCATTTCCCTCAGGTTTTCCGTAGTACATGATAAAAATCACGAGAAAATTCGACATTATCAGAGTTTTCAGATTTACTATCTTTGAATGTTTTTGGTAGACAACTACCATATTAAGTTTTTTAAGGAAAATGTGAATGAATCAAAACACTTAAATCACTATATAAAAATTAATTTTACTAAGGTTAGTATATTAGTAGTAGAACTAATTGTACCATCAACATATATACTGACCCATATTCCTTAGTAAATCGGTGACTGGAGTCCCAACCTCCCTAGGTTCCGACCAGGTAGGGGGTAAGTGTAGTTTCTTGGGGTCTGAAGTTTCCGTCGAACCTCCCTCTACGTGTATGGACCGACCCGTACGTCCCCTCGGGGTCTCTCGATTATACTAATTGATCTCTGGGTTACCCCGTCCCACTTAAAAGTGTTTCGTCTATTAAGTCACCTTCGTCAAACTTAGGTAAGAGTGGGAGCACGGAAAGTAAGATACCAATGACTGTCTTGGAGGTCTGTGGACCCTTAAAAGGTCATCAGTACATACCTACACTCTCAACCTGACACTTCTTCCGACTCTCGGTTTCTTAACTACGAAAACTTGACACCACAACCTCTTCTGAGAACTCTCAGGGAACCTGACGTTCCTCTAGGTTGGTTAGGTAAGACTTCCTCTAGTCGGGACCCACAAGAAACCTCCCTTACTACGATTTCGACTTTGAGGTCATGAAACCGGTGGAGTACGCTTCTCAACCGAGTAACCTTTTCTGAGACGACGACCCTCCCTAACCCCCGTCCTCCTCTTCCCCCGCTACCTCCTACTCTACCGACCTACCGTAGTGCCTGAGCTACCTGCACTCAGACTCACTTGAGGCCCTCTACCTCTACCTGTCCCTCCGGACCGCACGAAACTAAGTACCCCAGTGTTTCTCAACCTGTACTGACTCGTTGACTTGACTTGACCCCTGACACGGGAGGTAAAGTACCTCCCTTTTGGTGCAACTTTCGGTCGTCAATGGAAACAGCGACCGTATCACGATTTCGACACCTGGGTACGGAGTACGTGTCGAACTCCCTAAGGAAAGTGTGACACAAGACGTCCATACCACCACCAAATGAGAGATTCAGCATAGGCTGAGAACGTTGGGGTACCCGACATCGGACGGTCCGAGGAGACAGGTACCTTAAGAGGTCCGTTCTTATGACCTGACCCAACGGTAAAGGAAGAGGTCCCCTAGAAGGACTGGGTCGTCAACTTGAGTCCAGAGAACGTAACATCCACCTAAGATATCCATATAACAAAGGGTAAAATGACTACTCTTTTGACTCCGAACTTAACGAATTTGTAAACACACGTAAGGTTCAACGAAGTCAGCACACGATGTAAAACTGGGATTCCTGACATCGGGCGGTCGGAGGAGACAGGTACCCTTAGAGGTCCCCTAGAAGGACTGGGTCCCTAGTTTGGGGCCAGAGAATACAGAGGACGTGGCCGTCCGTCCACGGTGGACCCTTCGGGTCGAATTTGTGCACGGGTCCCAGTTCAACCACGGCTCGTCGACTCGACCTTAACCTCAGGTCTAGACAAAACTGCAATTGGAAGTAAGAGGAGGGACAGTAAGCCTCCTCTTGTTTATCGACGCCGGGGTCCACAAGAAGAGTAGAAAGGAGGTGAGATCACACTCCCGTCCTCCACATCTCCCACGAGAACCAAACGGGTGAATGGTGTGAGTGTAGAACTCTTGTCCCTGAGTGACCCGTTAGGTGACGACTCTCTCACACGGGTACTAAACTCTACAATACAGGTGTTCGAGGGACTAGGGGGGGTGCTGGGATGAAATAGGACGCCGAGAAGGGAGGTGGGAGGTGTGGGATCAGTGGGAGTTGTCTCTCGACCGTTGGGGAGGACGACAAAGTCTCGGACTCCTGGTCCCAGTACACCGAACTCCCTCCGAGACGAAGGGGTCTAGGTCAGGACCGGTGTGACTAAGGGGAGGGTCCCTCTGGGACCGGGTTACGGGGAAGGGTCGGATGAGGACCGAGGGTCGCGAAACGGGAGGGGTGAGGGTGAGGTCGGGAGTCGAGGGGAAAGGTAGGAGGGACACCTGACATGGGGAGTCTTGACACAAGGAAGGGTGACCATTCTCCCGGGACGGGTCTGACCTTCTAGTCAGTTCTTTTGAGGGTTTCTCGTCCCACCCTCCCCCTCTCCCACAACCAGATTCAGTCATGGTCAATCTGAACTGTCCTCCCACACACACACATACACCTCCCGCCCCGATCCAGGAGGAGAGTCGAGTTCGACCTGGTCGTACCGGTCCACCGGAGTGAAAGATGTAGACCCTACCGGGGACCGAGACAGGGGTTGAACCGGTAGCACCTGAACCACCTCGAGACTCGGGACACCCACTTTCACAAAGGACTGTAAGTCCAGGACGGGTCCACCCGAAACGTCGAAGAAGGAGGAGAGGAGTAGGATTGGTCAACTACTTTACAATTGTTTTTTAAAGGGGAATCAATATATAACACGAACATTATATGTAATTACATTACATATAAGTGACTTCTTTTAAATGATGTATTGTCATGTCTCTCTTTTCCTTTTTAGGAGAGAATAAGACGTTAGGTGTACATTGGGACCAATCATAAGACCCATACAGGAAGGCCAGAACGAGGTGGGGTGGGGGTGGAGTCCGCAAATGCATGTGTATGTAGAAAATGAACCTTGTTAGGGGACACACTTGACAAGACAAGACATCTGTCGAAGAAAGTACATTGGACTTCCAGAAAAGTCCGGTTATCCGTAGGAAGTGGTGATAGATCTTTATTTATAACGAGTAAAATTTCCTGACGGAGGTGGTCCTTCGGTCGACTCCAAAGAGGTCAGGCTAGTCGGGAGAAAGTCCTGGGAGTATAGTACGGGGGATAATGGGTGGAGGAGAATCTATTATTCGCAGATCTCCTGTCTTCAGAGGAGACCTGGGGACGCAAGTCACGGGCCACATGTTGTCCACGATTATCTACCCTGACTTTTTCTCGTGAAAAGAATTGTCTTGAACGAAAGGGTCTGTCCAACGAACGACAGTGCCCCTCCACCGACTCTGTTTCCTTTCCTCGGGACCTGAACCCAAGCTTCGGCACGGGAAATGGCACCCACGGACGGAGACCAAAACGAGAGAACAAGCACCTCCTGCCAGGATTTCCCTTACACACGCCCCGCCACGGGTCAGAACGGCCGCTCAGACCGGCGACGGCCGGCTCCGCCGACCCTCCTCCCGAGTCGTCGGTCACTCGTCTCGCCGTCTCCGCCGACACCGAACTCCCTTCTCTTTCCTCTGTCGCCACTCACTCGCCTCCACTCGGCTCGTCGCCCCGCGGGGGAGAGATCCAGGCCTAGACTCACGGAGCCCAGGTGGTGGACCGCGGCGAAGAGACCGTCGAGGCGCCGAGACACGTAGGACCCCAGGGCCTGTCCTCGGGGCGCTTTCTCCCTGGGAGGCCTCACTCGGGGCTGGACCCGGCTCACCAGCTCCGAGCCCCCAGTCGCCCTACACAGGAGAAGGGTAGATAGGGCAGGGGAGAGACCCGGGTTAAGAGGACGAAACGCCCACCCCTAACTCCCCACCCCCGTACACGGGTGAGAGATTCGACCCCCGGGACCTTCCTTCAATACCGAGTCTCTGCAGACGTGTCGGGGATGAACCACGGTCCGACCGAGACCCCACCCCACCAAGCGGTGGTGGAAGAACAGGAGGTGTCACACAGACTCTGACGGCTGGGGTCCCCTCGGGTCAATGGTCATCGATGGTGGTGTCAACCAGTCTCGAGTGGACCTCTGGGTGGTTGTCTTGCGAAACGTGTCAATAGCAAATCACGTCCCGTCCACGCTCATGGCTCTCCACTTCCGTCGACCTCAAGTCGATGGAACTGCGATTCCTCTCACTCAACGTGTGGGAAGGTTCCAGGGGTCCGGAGTCAACATAAACATAAAAACACAAGAAAGGAAGTTTTGGGGGAGGGGACTGGCAAATTCCAAGTCCGGGGCATTGTTCACCAGAAAGGACCATGGACCAGACAGACGAAGGAGACGGTGTAACGGGTCCCGCCACCCCCACCTCCTAACGACGTCGACCCGAGTAGAGAGCGGACCCGGGGGACCGACCAAGCGTTCCAGGTGAGGAGGGTCCTCCCGGCGCCAAGGCGTGTCCCGACATCGTGAAGGCAGTTATTTTGGGGGTCTCGAGGGCGACGGAGCCCTAGCTATGTTCGAGGACTTCGGACCCAGAGTCCGGGGGAACGGGAGTGGGACTCGACGGAAGTCGGGAGAAACTCAAGGATCTTAGACTACTCGGAAACGGGAGTGGTAGGGGAGACGGAATTACGGGAAAGAGGGTGAGACGGACCGTTTGTGGCTTATCGGAAGTTCAGAAACGAATTTATGTTGGAGGAACCTCTTTGGAAAGGGACGGTGGGATAGATTTCCACTGGAGTGTGAAGGAGTCTCGCGGGACATAAAAAGGAAGTCCCACGAATAACAGTCGAAACCAATGTGGAAATGAACCCCCGACAACCAAGTACAGACGGAGAGAGTCTTATGACTTTCGTGGTTCCCACAACCCAAATTGTAGACCCCATAAGACGTAGGGACGTGAATCGTACGACGATCTCTTTATTGACAACACTTCTTTTCTCCGGTCTGCGCCTCCGACCGGACGACGGTAAAAAGGTCGTCCACCGCGAGGTCCCGGCTTGAAGTAGTCAGGCGACCGAGGTCCTCCCGAAGGGAGGAAGGTAAGAGGTTGGAGGGGGTCGGGGACGGGGCCTCGGGAGACGTGAGACGAGTGAAGAAACTCAGAACTCCAACGTGTAGTACCAATACAAATGGCAGTAGAGGATGTCCCCCGATCACCGTTGAGAGAACGATCTCCGAAGAGGACATCTCCGGTCTAGTTTGGGGAAAGAAAAAGGAACCACGGACACGTCTTGAGCCCTTTGACTTACTGGTCGCCCTTTTCGTTTACTGAGTTAGAGTTCCTATCTCCCACGGGGACCTCCACTTGTAATTGCGAGCCTCGGATTGACGCCCGGCAAGGTTCAACGAAGTCAGCTGGGACACCCGACATCGGACGGTCCGAGGAGACAGGTACCCTAAGAGGTCCGTTCTTATTACCCCACCCACCGGTACGGAAGGAGGTCCCCTAGAAGGGCTGAATCCTTCACTTACGTGCAGAGAATACGGAGGACGTAACCGTCCGACCAAGAAATGGCAATCACGGTGGACCCTTCAATTCCAGAACCGTGGACTAAAGACCCAAGGTCACGAACGAGACGACGAATCGTCACACTCTGAAGCCCACCTAATGAATTGACGAAGCACGGAATAAAAGAAGGAGACATTTTTGCCCTTATCAAGGACAGAGTATCCCACAAAACTCTGATCTTACTCCTTTATGTACCGTTCATAAATCCTACCATGGACACACATCATTTACTAGTCACTTACTGTCAAAAATGATAACTTGTTAAGAAATGGGTGATTCCTTAGGGGTAAAGTCTACACCCTCTCTGGTGGACACGAACACGTATCGTGTGTGTGTGTGTGTGTGTGTGTGTGTGTGTACGTCCCTTTTTGTGTTGTCGTTGTGTGTGGAGAAGGTCGACACCCGAGTCCGTCCGGTGCCACGGAGGAAACGGTCCTGTCCCCTCGGGTCGTCTACGGGACAGCGGAAGGACCGTGAGACGGAGGACGTAAGTCACGGTCACCGAACCGTCCTGTCAACGGTACCGTCACCCACTGATCCGGACGTCCGTCCCTGTCACCGACCCGAAACCGACTCGACAGACCGAGAAATTTCCCCCACCGAAGGACGGTTTCGTGTCCGAGAGGACGACGAGTCTGCAAGTCGACCGTACTCGTCGGCACCGGTGTGGGTCTCGGGTGGTCAGAGGGACGGGACCCTTGACCCTCCGACTCGGTCGGCGAGCGAGGCCCAGAAGGGAGTGTGCGGGGTCTCCCAACACGGTCGCGGAGTAACTGAAGAGAGACAAACACCCCACTTACTTTTGTGTGTTTTTACTTAAGGGAGAGTGGTGGAACTTCCCATTTAAAAACTCTGTATTAGACTGGAAGAGATTTTTACCGGACAAGTAGGGTGTTTAAAATCATAGATGACACACGGTCGGTAACGAGACCTACCTTGGTTCTAAACTTGGGTCTATCTGTGCAAGAGTGACAGTCCACGACTGTAGGATCATCCCTCTCTTTCGGTTATTTGTTTGTCGGTCTTGTTCCTTTCGTAGTCACTACCCACGACACGACTCTTAAAATTGTCCCCTTACTTTATCGTTCTCTTACTCTCCAACGAGATCCACGTCCGTTGTCCCCGCCGGAAAGGTTTCTCTACCGTCCACTCGTTTCTGGATTCACCTTCCTTCCTTCTAACCCTCCTTCTTGTAGGATCCTTCTCCCTAGTCACTCACGTTTCTGGGCCTCCTCCCTGGTGTCGACCGATCAGGCTCCTTGACTTTCTTCAACCCGACCTTGAATCACCCACTTCCCCTATTACTTTGTTTTGTGTATTTCACGTGACTAAACTTCAGTATTGACCTACTTAAAAGTGTCTCCATGTGTAGACCCATTGGGGATAGGTCTAGTTCTGTACCTTGTAAGGGTCGCGGGGTCTTCCAAGGGGGTCAGTGACAACCGGAAATGGGTCTCCACCGGTGGGGAGACGGGAACTAGTAGTATCCGATCAAAACGGACAGGATCCTGAAAGGGGTTTGTTACCTTAGAATACGATGCCAAAAGTAAACTAGATCAAGAAAAGTGAGAGTTCAGACTACAAGCAGGTACGACGACGACGACACAGACATCCAGTAAGTGGGATAAACGATCCTTCAGAAGTAATACGGTAGTGTGGTGTTAAGTAGGTGAGAAGAGAACTACGGATGACCTCAACAGATGTATACTTATAGAAACCCGATAGGACTTATTACGACGATTCTTGTAGGAACATTTACCGTACGGGTTGGTCCATAATATATGTAGGAAAACCCTACAATATATGTGACCACTTCCCAGTCGCTCGAGAAAGTAAAACGTCCACCTTCTTGTCCTGGTCTCTTCCCTTACCTGAACGGTCCAATGGGTCCGTTAGTCACCGTCCCACCCACCCACCCCTTCCGACGACTGGTAAAAAAAAAAAAATTCCCATCGAAATAAATAAATATTTTATAAATAAACCGACGTGACCTAGAGTCAACCGTACATTTGAGAACCAACGTCGTACACCTTAGATCAAGAGATTGGTCCCTGACTTGGGTCCGAGGCACGTGACCGTCGTGTCTCAGAATCGGTGACCGGGTGGTCCCTCCGGGAGGACGACTGGCAAAAACATGGTGAACAAGATCCGTCTTCCAAGACCCGGGGACCACCCCTTCTCCTCTCTTTTTTATAAAAAATTCGTGGATGACACAAAATCCGGGAAGTTTACATAATATAATAGATAAGATTAAGAGTTTTCTTGGAATGTTTAATCTGTAATAACACGGGTAAAGTGTCTACTCCCCGGATCAGATCTTCGTATATATATGTCCCTCTTAGTCCTGAACCCGTCCAAACAGACTACGACTTCGGGATTAGGAGGTACCGTACGGTGGTGGGTCCCACCACTTTCGAGATACACGGCCCGTCCCGACGTTTCCGGTTCACGTCTTGGACGTCTTTACTCTTTGAACCCCTCGAGGAGTGTAGTCGTCCTACACGGTCCGTCCTACCCTTCGTCACCCCTCTTTATCGGATCCCGGAAGACAAAATTTGAGGGGGTCTGGGGTCGACCGGGCGTAAAGGGACGACTCGTGTCGAGTCCCAATCCAGTCTAGTGACCTGGAGTTCGGGGTTGAAGTACCAATGGAACGTCACACTGGAACCCGGTCCGTGACGGAGAACCACGGAGACCATTGAAGGTTGTGACGGGCCCCCAACCCTGAGTCCCAAAGGTCCGAAAGTGACCGGACTGTCCACGGGAAAAAAGGTCCCCCAGAGACAGAGGTGTGTCACCAGAAGGATGAGTCTAGTACTGGAGCTCGAAGAACCCCTCGGGAAAGTACACAACCCCCCCTCCCCACCCTACCCCGTTAATAAAAGGGGTAAGACACAAATAATAATAACACCATTTCATATGCATTGTATTTTACTACCTGCACTTAGACTCACTTGAGGCCCTCTACTACTACCTGTCCCTCCGGACCGGACGACGCTAAGTACCCCCAGTGTTTCTCAACCTGTGGTGACTCACTGACTTGACTTGACTTGACTTGACTTGGTAAAATTGGTGACAAAAAACCGGTGCGACGTACACCCTAAAATCAAGGGACTGGTCTCTACCTTGTGTAAAGAACATATGACTTTACCGTCCTCTCTACAAGTAAAGTGTCTTCGTACCTCAGACTACTCGATGTCAAGTACCTCAACGCTTCTTAGCCTGTGTTGTCTAGTTGATTATGGAGTGAAAGTTCACTTTAAGGCATGAGCAATTTGTGATTGTAAAACTTATCACCACAACCTCCCCTCAACCCTCCAATCGCAGAGACTCACTGGTCCCTCTTCGACACTCTCCTTCTTTCTCTTGCACTTTGTTTACTCACCCCTTCCGTCCCTAAACACCGTCTTTGACCCCGCGGACGGACTCGTCTGGGACGGGACAGGACTAGGACGGCAGGACAAGGGTGGTCTGAGATCGACGGACGTGGTGGGGGTAGGACCGGAGAGGGAGAGAGAGACGTCTATCGCCCGTAAAAATTGACGAAGTGACGAAGGACGGTCGTCGTCGAGTCCGACGTGGGGGAAGTCTCTAAACTTCCTCCCCGCCAGTGTCCGACCCTCCACGCCCCTTCCCCTCCGAGGTCTTCCTCTGAACACCGTCCAAAGACGGGCGTCTACAGTCGATCCACGCTTCAGTCTCGACCCTCTGGTCGAATCCCCAACCCCCCACCCTCCACGACTCACTTCTCTCTCTCTCTCTCTCTCTCTCTCTCTCTTCCCAAAGTAAGAGAAGACCTGAGGGAACCCTTTTTCGGGACCCCACCCCCTACCTCTGTCTTATTATCGGTTCCTGAAAAACCCAGAGCCTTCAAGGGTGCCTGGAAACTTTCGGGACCCCAACAAATCGACCTCTTCAGACACTAGTCCCAGCCTCTACCGTAAAGAGTTTATAAACTTTCCTTCTCGATACATGGACACATGACCACAAGGTCCCAACCCCTCTGTCCTGGTCAACCCCTAACCGACCCTCCACCTCCAGTCTAAGTACAATCCTCCTCCTCCTCCCTACGAGATTCCAGTCGTCTCGAGACGTCTCTTCAGAGGGATCTCTTACTCGAGGGTAGGGACCCTGTTAATTTCAGTCCGTCATGAGCCCTCCGACTTAAGTTCCCGAGACCTCAGTCGCTACCGACCCCCTGTGACCCGTTCAAGCAGTCGGAGAAACACGGAGTCAACGGTGTACGTTTTTTACTCCTACCATCACCTGATACGAAAAGGTTTCACTCCGTACCCTAACACCGAGACTTCAGGTTACATCATAGATCATGAGTCGTCGGTCACTTCCTGACCTATAACATCCCTCGTGAACACCCACTCCACCCCTCAACCCAATTAGGGATGCTTCTCGGGTAATCGGGACGAAAAGACACCTTCCTCCTGGTATCCCAAGGAAGACAGTCACGGACTCTCGACAGACTCAAAACAGTGAACGGCGATTTACCCGTTAAAGAGAGTGGTGTCTACCCCAGACTCTTCTCATGGACACAAATACACGTTCCTTCTTAATAAATAGAGTAAAATGTCTATTCCTCTGACTCCGGGTCTCTCCGAGGAACTGAACCATTCCGTCATAGAGTTAATCCCGAACTTAGAGGTCTTCGGACCAGTCCCCGGGACAGGTGGGGTGGACGGGCCAGTACCGGGAATGGTTCAGACCGGAGATCCGCAAGGCGAGTCAACCTCCCCAACGGACGGACAGAGTGACCTTTCTTCCACCCTACTCCCCATGGTCCGTTCCAATTCCTTGAAGGAAAGGGGTTCCGGATTCACACCTGAGGGCAAAGGGACGAGAACGGGGGTCTCCCCAGGGACGGGTCCCGAAGAACACCTGAACAATGTCCCCTACCCCGTGTCGTCCGAAACCCCAGTCCTCTCGGTGGGAGTCTTCCTCACTATAGTGGTAAGGCTCGAAGTCACGGACCCCTCTGTCCTCCCTATGAATGGAGAGACCCACCGACTTTTATCGGTCGTGGCACTAAGACTCGTACGGGAAACATTGAGTCTCGTCTGAACTCAGGTTCGTACCACACCATGTCTCCTGACCTGAAAGAACGAAGGAGACGGGTTCTGGCGGAGAGTGTCACCTTCGTCGACAGAACTTCACAAACCTCCCAACCGGCCCGGTTAATATGTTCGTGAATGATTCGAGGGTTGTATACGGCACGGGACCCGACCTTGCGTCACTACTTGCCACCCGCAAAGAAGACCTTCGAGTGACGGGTCACTACCTCCCCTGTCCGTTCGGCTACCCGGTACGTCGACACCGTCGGAGCTCTACGTGGTACGACTCGAGGAACGCCACTTGAACGACACCCTACGTCAATCGACTGACGGGAGTCGAGTGGAGGGGTGGGGGGCGAAACCCCTAGGTGACGACGTGAGTGTACCTCCGGCGGTGGAGGGACCCGAGGACCAGTCACCGACTCGGGTCACCCCAGGGCCTCGAAAACAACACCAATCCTTTCCCCTCGAAGTAAAATTTTTTAAAAATAACCCCACATACACACACAGAGTCAGTGAGTCAGTACAGGTCGAGAAACGTCGGCGTACCTGACACACTGCGATCACCATTTCTTGAACGGACGGTAACGTCCTCTGTGTCCTCTACGTCTAAGTCGGGGACCGAACCCTTCTAGAGGACCTCCCCCTTTCCTGTTGGGTGGGGTCATAAGAACGAACCTCTTAGCGTACCTGTCTCCTCGGATCGCCCGATGTCAGGTAACCTAGAGTTTCTCAGCCTGTGCTGACTTCACTGAGTCGTGCATCGACTACTTGTTACGACACAATCAAAGACGACATGTCGTTTCACCTAGTCAATCAGTATATGTGTAGAGGTGAACCTTTCCCCTCGAAACTTCAGTCCAACGGACAACACTTAGGGTCGAGCCACAGAATGGTCGGTACACGGGACCCCGTCTAGTAACGGAGAGCACCTCGGACGTAAAGGAATGGACGATCCCTCCTCCATTCCTTCCTCCTCTTCTTCTACGGAGGACGGAGTCCCCCGCCCCACTCCGACGTCACCCAAGGACGTACACTTGACACCGCGTTTCCTTTGTGAGTCACAGAGGGAAGGGGACGTCCCCTTCCTGGTACGTCCCTGCCACCGCTTGACGGTAGAGAGTTAGACACGAAGACCGAAGTCTTTTGTGCGGCCTAAACCCTCTAACGGACACGGGGAGACTCGGAACCAGTCGTGTGAGAACTCTCACCTACCGTAGTGGATCAGGGGACGGTATAAGTCCACCCTTGTGATGTGGGACCGAACCAGTCCCCCGTCCGGTCTTAGAGCCATGTTTCCGTCCGACGATTCTCAACCCAACCGGGTACCTTCACCTTCTTCCGAATTCTCAGTAAACGGGGTCACCAAGGGTTTGTGGTCTGTCAACTGACAACGGAATCTTGGTGGGTCCCCCGAAAGGGTCCGGGGTCGGGACCTGTGGGACCGAATCCTCCCGCCCTCACCACGGACCCTTAGACACCAGCTCGGGGAGGGGACCCACTAAGTTTGCGTGTGCAGCCAACCCTTGTTGACGGACCAAGACCAGGGTCAAAATGGGGACTGACGTGCCTGTCACTCACAGACAGAGTCTACCGGACCACCCCCGCCAACACCCCCCACCCCCACGGCCTCTCCGGAAGATTTGGTCGTCCAGAAGTCACCGGAGGTCAATTCCCCTGACACACATCGTACGGTAAGACGAAGACGCAAACAAAACCTTTCCTTCCCTGAGATTACTCGACCCGATAATGAGACACCGAAGCTCGACGAGGACGAGTACCGACCCACGGAGGTTCTGTTGTTTTCCTCACACCTCCCCCCTCCACAGACGGTGAAACTCTTCGGATTGAGATCCGGTAGTCCTGTTTCTTCCTTTGACCCAGTCCTCACTCGAGGAACAGAGACGCCTGTCAGTTCGTCTCTGTCCCTGGTGATCGGGAGTCTTTAGAACATACCCCCCACCCCAGGGAGATTCAGATCGGAGACGCTGAAATACAGAAATTCTACACAAATAATATAGGTAGTATAAGACTACCTCCAACCTCACTTTAACACACTATAGACCCCCAACGAAATTTTATGAGGTCTTTCTTTTGGCTTTCTCTTTTTTTTTTCGATTACCATTTACTTCGTTCACACCGTCTTAGAACTATTGAGAGTATACACTATCACCCATATATCTCAGCTAATACGACAAAAGATGAAAACACGTATATATTTCACAAGTTTTACTTTTAAAATTTACTGTAAATACTCCTTTAAGGGACCACTAGATCACCAATCTTGAGACGTGAGAGTGACGGTTCCAGGGTCCAAACTAGGGACCAGAATCTTGATTCTAGGGTGATCGACGTACCGTGTATGTTTTTTTTTAATACTTTTACTGTTAATAATCTGAAATAGTATCTACGGGTCCCAAATTTTTTTGTTTTGTTGATGTTTTCCTATCACTCACCTCCCGTCCAGACTAAGAGGAGGGGTTCGGAGGACGAAGGGAAGGGGTCCGGAGTTGATAGGATGCTCCCGACTCGGGAGAAGGGTCGTAGAAACCATCGGAAGGTCTCTAATTGGAGTACATATGTTTGGATAGTCGACTCTCAACAACAGTAATAAATTTTCATCCTATTGTGTAGGTACGCCTTGTCTTAAGTTTACGTGTTCTTCCATACGTCACTTTTCAGAGGGAGGTCGGTGGGTCAAGGGACCTTTCTTTCACTTTCAGCGAGTCAACACAGGCTGAGAAACGTTCGGTGTCTGATGTGTAGGTACTTTGAGAGGTCCGGTTTTATGACCTCACTCATCGGAAAGGGAAGAAGTCCCCTAGAAGGGTTGGGTCCCTAACTTGGGTCCAGAGGACTTAACGTCCGTCTAAAAAATGGTCGACTCGGAGTTCCCTTCGGGACGTTATGACGTCATCCATCGGATAGGGAAGAGGTCTCCTAGAAGGGCTGGGTCCTTAACTTGACCCCAGAGGACGTGACGTCCGACTAAGAAATGGTTGACTCGATAGACCCTTCGGGGTCTAGGGACCTCCACTGATTTTAGTGGTTAAAGAATAGACAGGAAGTCTCTGTAAATTACATGTCAACTGACAACTTGTAACGTCTCCAATCCTCACGGGTGGAGGAACGTCAGTTTTTAGCATCACAGTAAATTAAATATCGGCCGGGGATCGCCATAGGGGACAAGAGGTAGAGGTCTAAGTTGGTCGGTACTTAGAGCATCATACATAAGTACCTTTTTTTTAGATGTATATTTACCATGGGACGTCAAGTCTGGGGACACAGTTACCGGTTGACATCAAATACACACATGTATATTTATCCGTTGGCAGGCATAGGCGTACTCGACTATGATGACACACATGTCGACTATACCGACAATGATATATTCCCTAGACTCGTAGACGTCTAAAACTATGGGTCACCCAGGACCTTGGTTAGGGTCACCTGGAACTCCCCGTTATAGATACGTCGAGGAATCCACGATCTTATACTCTGAGACAGGAAGTTAAAAGAGAGGAGGGAGGGGGGCAGAGAGGAAGGAAGAGTGGAGTCGACGTCTCAACTCATTCATTTAAAGGAATTTTATGGTAGTAGTCATGTACGTTCCGGAAAGAGAATGTCAGGAGAAACGAAACACAGGGGAAGGAGTGTAAGGAAAAAGAGTATCCACGGACACCATCGCACAGACTATTTGCAAAAACGGATTACATGTGTAAGAGTAAGTTTTTTTTTGTTTTGATACCACTAAAAAGACACATACTGGCACCAATGAAATGTAGTTACCCATAACATACCGATTAGGTCGAGATGATAAAATAGTGTCCTATGACAAAAGTTCGAGCAACGTGTAAAAACACACACGTGGACCTAAGACAACCCACAAAGACAACTTGCCCTAAGACACCGACCTCAGGCACACTGAATAGATAAGGGAATCTCTACCTACGGTCCTGACCGAGGCCGTGGTGGCAGGTCTGGTGTCGCGGGGGTGACAGAGACAGTCACAGGTGAGGACTTGAAGTGAGGGTCGAGATCTCTAGTAAAAGACAGTCGGGCGTATGTAGAGGGAGCACAAAAGTTTATAGACATACCGTAAAGGTCAAAGGACCCACAAGGTCTCAAATAGGTCGGATAGTAGAGAGACAGGCGTCAGAGTAGTGAACAAAGGTTAGAACGTGGTAGAGTTTGCTCCTTATTGAGATACGTCAACAATTAGAACCAACACACCCGTGTAGAGATCCGATTTAAGGATCTGCACCTTAACGACCCCGCTTCTCAGACACGTACGCAGTACACCTGTCTACGATAGTTTTTCACACTCGCGCAGGGAAGGGATAGGAGAAAACCGTATTTCTAAAGAAACTCCGAGTCTCTCCCACTCACTGGACCAACCTTTTTGTGTCGGACACTTACAACCGTGGTTCTGATCTGGAGTCTTCCGACCCGGACCCGGTTAAAAGAACGGTTCCGGGAAGGGACCAAGGGTACACAGGGTTCGAAATCCCTCAGACCCTAGAAGGGACACGCAGACCCTCCAGAACCGGAGAAGACCTTACAACGACCATTCGTTCTGTGGAGGAACGGGTGACTAGACCACTCCCCAGTCGGGTCCTCGAGACAAGGACCCCTGGTCCCAGAGCAACGGTATGCTTCCGGAACCCTTCTACGACGGCCCGGCGACACCGAGGGAACTGGGGACGAGGCGGGTGGAGGGGACGTCGTAGAAGTGTTTACCGAGACTGTCTCTCTCTGTAGGAACCCTCGGACTCACCACAACGAACCTATGTTGACCCGTTGTCTAGACCCAATAAATTCCCTCTCCCTCTCACCCTCCCTTCCCCACTGTCGGACAAATAAGTCCCTACCTACCAGAAGGACGACGTTCCAAACCGTCTGGGGGAACGCCGGGGGAGGTAGGGTGGGGCGGAGTAATCAAAGTCACAGGTCCCGGACCCTAAGACGTCACTCTGGGCCGTCTTCCGGTGACCCGTGAAGAATGACTATCGTCGCCCCCTCCTCTAAGAGACGCGCAAACCCTCCGTGATACGTTCATCCCCTCCCCCTCTTCCCTCCTCCACTTCCGTCTCCCTCTGTGGAACCTCCCCTAGAAGAAAAGAGGGAGAGAAAAAATTATAAATAAAAAATAAATGAACCGATGTAATCCAAAATCAACGCCGTATACTCTAGATCAAGGGACCGGTCCCTAGTTTGGACCCGGGGGACGGAACCCTCGAGCCTCAGAATTGGTGACCTGGTAGTCCTTTCAGGAACCTCCCCTAGAAGACTACTACGATCGTCGGTATTGATGACAATACAATGACTCGAAGAAGTACCTGTCGATCATTCCCAAAACTTAAACAATCAAGTGGATTAGAAAAAAAAAAAAATCAAGTGGATTAGAATTCACTTCAACGAATCAGCACAGACTGAGAAACACTGGGGTACCTGACATTAGATGGTCTCCTTGGACCACACCCTAAAAGGTCCGCTCTCATGACCTCACCCAACGGTAAAGGAAGAGGTTGGATTAGAGTTTTAGAATAGTTTTACACATACTGATAGGAGTAAAATATTCTAAAAAAAAAAAAACCGGAGTGGTACGTTGTACGTCGTAGAATCAAGGGACAACAAATCAGCAATTCAGTGCCGACTGGGAAACGCTGGGGTACCTGTCCGCGGAGACAGGTACCCGAAAGGGTCCGATCTTATGACCTCACCCAACGGTAAAGGAAGAGATCCCCTAGAAGGATTGGCTCCCTAGATTGGGCTCAGAGGACACCACCTACACGCCTCAAAGTTGGTAACCTGACGGTCCCTTCAGGGTTAGGAGTAAAAGATCTATACCTTTGTCTCCGAGTATTTTCGAGTCTTTTGAACGGACTCAAGTATATCGAGTCTTCACCGTCTTGACCTTAAGTTTGAGTTCAGACAGACTACGGTTTCAGTTTTGTCTAGAGAAATGTAGTGACTCGACCATCCTGTAGGTGAAGGTGAGACTTGATCGAACTAGGGGTCATGAGGTCAAGGGTGAGATGGGACGTCCTTTGTAGTAAAACTTTCTAGTCAAATGACCAGACGGAGGGGATATCTGGACACTCGTGGAGACCGTTTCACCCCAGAAGAGGGACTCGGGTCCAAGTTCGTGTATCATCCATGAGTTGTAACGACGAACCTCGAGTCTAGGAACTCGTCGAGTGGACTCCGTTTAGGAGTGAGAGAAGGACTATCGGGACACCCCTGGTCTTCTGTCACAGGACGGTGACTCGACAGAGACGGGGGTGACTTGTCTGGGTCTCGGAAGTCGTACAGGACCCCGACCCGAGGTCTAGAGATGAGGACACGACAGAACGACCCTCAGTCGTGGGTACAAGGGGCCCGTCCACACCGGACTAGTCGTTCTCAGATGTCTCCACATCCCATCCCACCACCTCCGACGATCCATAGACAGGGACACACCGAACCCTTCCTTTCTTCAATTGAGAAAGTCACGGGGTCGGAAATCTCCGATGTCGAGGTTGACCCGACCCGACTTGACACGCCCCTCCACCTTCATCCCTCGACACCGAACCCTTTACCCCTCTCTGGTCGGTCGACTCGACACGTCTCCCTGTCCAGTTGTGTACGCACCCAGGACCTGAACGCGACATCGGGGGTGACAGGGGAGTAGGAGGAGACTTGGGGTCACGTTGGAACGTGAAACGCCTTGTAATAGTGTCGGACGGAAGTTGGTGCCAATAGGTAGATTATTACTACTCGTATTTTCGGCGAGCCACGGTCGTGTCACGGTTCATGAAACTTCAGTAGTAGGGTAAATCCAGGGAGTTGGTTGGTGGTCGAGTCCACTCACTCCCTACGTAGTACCCATGGACTCCAACCTCTGTACCGGGGGGGTCGTGTGAAAAGAAATGATAAGATAACACAACAAAAGAAGGATCGATTCAGTGAACCCTTACTAGAACGAAGACAACAATAATTATAAACGAAGAAATAACATAGGGGACGGGGGTGAGATGATTTTACAGTCGGAGTACTTCCGTCCTGGAACAGACGGAGTAAGTGACGAGTTCCGGTTCCAAAACCTTATCTCTTCCCCGAGACATTTACAAGCAACTAACTGTCACTTACTTACCCTATAGACAACTTACCTACTTGGTCCTAAGGAAAAGGGAAAAGAGAGAAAAAGAAGACTACCTCGTGAGAGGAACATCATGAACTCCTTACAAGACCTCTATCGTAGTGGGAGGAAGGTGGACAGGACCCGTGAGAAATCAGTCCAAGACTCACCACGACTCCATCCGGAGGTCCAAGAGAACGGGAGCCCTGGAGTAACAAAAAACTTCGTAAAAGGTTGACGTCCAGTGTCTATTTTAGTCAAAACACGTGACATTAGTCATTTTTGTTTTTCTTTGTCCTATCCTATGTAATCTTTCACAGTCGCACGTAGTGTACATCATTTCGATTCGTAAAAAATATATAAATACAGAGACACATCGACCACCAGGGTTTGATTTATATACATATATATGTATATATGTCATGTATCTATGCACATGTATATAAACATACACACATATATATACATATTAACTAAATGTTATAACACAACCAATATCCGGTACTATTAGAACATAATTATGTCGTTTCACTAAGTCGATATATATATAAAAAAGTCTAAGATAAGGTGATATCCAATATTCTACAACTTATATCATCTAGTAGATAAAACAACGAGTAGATAAAACGCATATCATCAAACTGAAACAATAAGTTTTTTTATAAGAATTAAACAGGGAGGGAGGGAGGGTGAAACCAGTGGTATTCAAACAAAAGTTACAGACACGCAGACAAAGACAGAACACATATCCAAGTGAACATAGTAGAAAGTCTAAGGTACATATTCACCATAATGTGTCATAAACACGAAAAGACTGAAGTGATTCATATTGTAAGGTAGGTGTAACGACGTTCACCGTTAACAAGTAAGACAAAATACCGACTCATTATAAGGTAACATATTCATATGTAGAAGAATTCGGTTTACAGACCCAAAAATTTTTAAAAAAACTTAAATAAAAGATTGGCACGATCCGGAAACAGCTCGAAGGGTCCACCGAGCTACCATTTCTTAGAAGGACGGGTTCGTTCTCTACGTCTTCTGACACCACGTTAGGGACCCAGTCCTTCTCCCTAAGGAGGTCTCCTCCTTTACCGTTGGGTGAGGTCCTAAGAACGGACTTTTGAAGGTACCTGTCTCCTCGGAGTACCCAATGTCAGATGCCCCGACGTTTTTCAGTCTGTGCGGACTCGCGGACCCGTGTGTGTATGCCCAGAAGTAACGACATCACTCGAAGAGTGACGACATCACTCGAAGAGTGACGACATCACTCGAAGAGTGACGACATCACTCGAAGAGTGACGACATCACTCGAAGAGTGACAACATCACTCGACCCTGTAGAGATGAGCACCACGCTCCCGAATCGACGTGGTGTTGAACACCCTAGAAGGACATGGTCTCTAACTTGGGCACAGGAGTATAACCGTCCGCCTAAGAATTAGTGACCTGGTGCTCCCTTCAGGGATTTACAAACAACTACCCGTGAACTCAACAAAGGTGCAGAACCGATAACATTAGTCACGACGACACGTGCAACCCCACATACATAGAAAAGTTTAAATCTCAAAACTAAAAAGACCTAAATATGGGATTTTACATAAAGAATGTAACTTAGAGACAGTTTTTTCAAACTTGGATCACACACTTAAACCCTCTATTCTCTATGATAGGGACCTGGATCTGGGTTTCCTTTCGGTTGGTTACTTTAGTTATTAGGACGACTATTAATAATTATATTACAGTTAATAACCGGTACATAGGACACGGTTCGTCCTCACGAGTCCAGGGTCGAAGGACGTATCTCCACTCCCCCTTCCTCAGACCTCGTTTGGCTCTAGGACCCTTGTTCCTTCCTACGGACCTCCTCCTTATTGGACTTGAGTCGGAGCTTCTTGGAGAATCGGGACCGTCCAAACCCTGACCCAGTCTCACACTCAAGTCCACCGTTATTGTTATCACTATTTTATCGAAGTCAGTCACTCGAGGCCGGCTCACGTTCGTGGTCGACTCTCGGTCCGTGAGGAAATTAAAAGGTTGGTAAAAGACCTCCGTACTTGTCGAGAAGTATGGTAAAATGTTTGTTCCTTTTCTTCTGAACCTCTTTATACCGCTGAAAATCCCATCCGCAGAGAATCACCATTTTGACGGTTCCAATCCAGGTCCCGTTCAGTCGGGAGGAGTCTCGGACCCAGAGAGTCGGGACGTGTCGTCTCCCTTCCCGGACTTGTTGCCTCCCGATGACCTACGTCCACCACCCTGTCACCCGGACCTCCCCGTCGGTCCCGTTTCCCCTTCCCAAGACACAACCCCGAGTCTCTGGTGGACCCAGAGTCCCCTCTTGCGTCCAAGGTTCTGTGGACAGGACCTCCCGGGTACACCCAGGGTCAGAACCGTTATGCCCCCTCGTCTCGGTCTTGTCGTGGGAGGGACTGAAACAGGTAAGGGACCCGGGTCACAGGGGGTCGGACACCGCCCGAACCGTGCGTCACTCCTCGTCTTTCTCGTCATCCCGGACAAAGAGTAGAAAACAGTTCAGAGTAGAGACAACTAAACTTGGGTCGAGGAGACGAAAGGTCGCTTAACAAAGACGGACAGTCCTTTATTAAGAACCGAACTCACAAGGGTGTTCCCTTGACCTACAAACGTGTCGAATACCAAGAAACGTCCCTGACTTAAACCCTGAACGAACGGACCCGTCTCCCCGACACCTACCGGTGACCACTAAGAGAACCTTCGCACTCATTACCCCACCAAATGATAGGAAACGTCATCGTCGAACGGACCAAAGCCTACCACCGCCCACTCAGATACACACACGATATGAACGGGTGTATGTTTGTGTACGAGTGAACCTGTAGGCGTGAGTACGGGTGATCTGTATGGGTGTGTTTGTACGTGTAAGAGTAAGTGTAGAGACGTTTGTATGTGCTCGTTGTCTTCATGCATACACACCTATGTACACAAATGTGCGTTCGTCTGCCAACGACGTCCCGGGGGTGAAGTCTACTATTCCCCCACAAGACCCACAAACACGTAGACCCCCACCCACCACCGTCTCGACCACCCCCACGACCCACTCCTTCCCACCCAGAACTCGGTAGACCAAAGACTCTAGGACAAGACCCTGGTAACTAGTAAATAGTCCCTTAAAACGCGAAGACGAGACTCACAGGTTTGGTGAGGTCCCCGAAGACACCGCCAGACGTGACTCACAACCAAGTCAACTAAGAAGGGAAGACGGACCCCAACCTCTCGTTTCCGTCTCACCGAAGAAGACCCATACGGATCCCGACGACACAGGAAAGGAAAAAGAGAAGAAGTTGTAAGTCAGAGGCAGGGGGAGGGTCCACGGTCCCCATCCCCCACCCCTTCCTTCTTTCGGACGTCCGAGAGAACACCAACCCCCCTTGGGGATCCTACGACGAGACTCGTCCCTGAACCGTCTTGGAATCTCCGACTCCCACCGAACCACTCCGACCTGTGACACCTGACCTGTGGTAGACATGAACATGAATATGTAGAATAGTAGACATGAACAGAGACTCTATTTGAACTTTGGGAGTAGGGAAAGGAAGACCCCAGATAGTCGACTCGGGCCTCCGACAGGTATCCTCGGTCTTCCCGACACTAAGAGACAGGACCCGAAAAACAAACTAAGTTGTTCTTGTGGATGACACACGTACCACTTGTGTTTACTTACTTACTGGTTACACGGTCCGTGACACGATCCCTGGTTTTCTGTCAAGTCTGTACCTGAAGATAGGAGGTCCTCGAGTCAGATCTCTCCGTCGGTCGGTGCCTAGGGTCGTGGACTCCCTCCTCCTCCCTACTCACACGTTCGTGGACTCCCTCCTCCTCCCTACTCACACGTTCGTGGACTCCCTCCTCCTCCCTACTCACACGTACACACATACACATATCCACACACGAATTCGTGTCGGAATCATGTGTACGTGTGGGGATGGTGCCAGGAACGGCGTTCCCGTGTAATAGGACCTTGAGTCGTGGAAGATGGACTACGTTTCAGACCTTTTCTGAACCTACGACCCTTCTGACTTCTGTCCTCTTCGCCCGTTGTCTCCTACTCTACCAACCTGCCGTAGTGGCTGAGTTACCTGTACACAAACTCGTTTGAGGCCCTCTATCACTTCCTGTCCCTTCGGACCGTACGACGTCAGGTACCCCAGTGTTTCTAAACATGTACTGAATCGTTGACTTGTTGTCGTTGTCGTGGGAGTCATACCGTCCCGTAGTCTACCCCTTAGACGTCCCCGTTCCTCACCCCCAACACTCCAAAACGTCTTCTCAATCCTTCCCTCGTCACGGATTCCTACCTCGGTGTCACACGGTGCGTGGTGTGGTCCCGTAGTGTCCGGGGTCGAGGGACTGAACAGTTGTGAAACTTCCTCCTGTCCGACAGGAGACCGACTCCCTGAGCTTCTGTCTGATACAGTGTCTGGTATGTCCGTCATTCCATACATAGTCGGACTCGGAACGAGTGACCAGAGACTTCCATCTAGACGAAGGGTTCCGGTGAGGACCCGAAGGAGACGAGGAGCGGAGAAGTGTGTGGAACCTACCCTGTCCTCCTTCGGGAGTGTAAATTTCTCCCCATTATTTTCATCAGTAAAGTATCTTGCTGGGTCACTTCATGAACTCTGGATCCACGACCTCCGGACCATTCTCGTGGTATTTATTGTCGGTAAGGAGAACAGACAGAAACAAGAATCCCGAGTGTCCCCGACGTCCCGGACGTACAGGGAGAGGATCGGGTCACGGAAGACCGGACTGAAACCTCTTTCCCGTCCGGACGTGATGGAAGTAGGGACCCGTTTGGACCTGAAGTGACTGAGGGCGAGGTAGGGACTAACACCCGCTCCGGCCCTCACTGTCCACTCCTTCTGCGTCCAGGGGTCACGTCCCGTCTCTCTTCCCCGTTCACTGAGTGATTGGTGTTGGTTAAAGCAGAGGGAGTCTTTTTGTCACCACTCTCACTTGCGTGGTCGCAAGTGAACCTCCGCGCGTGGGCGCCTCCCGACCGCCCCTGACGACCCCAAGGCCACCCGGTCCGACCTGACGGAGGGGGCCAGTCCCCTCGGCCCCTGTCTGGGGGGACCCCCAATCCTAACACGGACAGTGACGTCCCTCGGTACCCACCCCTGTTTCCCTGGAGAGGGGAAGGCTTCAAAGACGGCCCAAGAAGCGAAACACAGAGGCCCATGACTCCCACAGGTTCCAAACCCTCTTCGGGTGTCGACTCGCCTGTCAGACGAGAAATTCCCGATTGGTAACTGAGGACACCACCGCTCCAGGTCTCTCTCGTCAGCGGATCGAGTCCAACGTGTCGTGTCGCTCCTAAGAAGGCCGCGGGCGTCTCCGAACCGAACCGAAATTTTTCGTCTCTCGCCGCTCCCGGGCGGCTAGAGGGCCCCTCGACCTCAGACCTGCCCCCACACCGCGGCTCTCGAAAACGAAGAAAGAGGACGGTCCCTCCGACCTACATCCCAAACCCAAAGAAGGTCTTTCTCGGCTTGAGTACTGTTCCCTTCGCCTTGACCAAAGGGTCCGCCAGAGGGGGCGGGGTTTGAAAAGGAGGATCCGCCTCCCACCCGACCGCCTCCCTCCTTCGCCCCGGCTCTTTCCACCCCGGGCGGCAAGGGAGCGGGGGACCGTCGTCGCCGAGACCTTACGGTCAGGCCTGCGACGAACCACTCACACAGAAATTTAGGCTCTGGGGGCGGGGGAGCCGCCGACCCCGGCCCCGAGACCGACCGACCCGCTGCCGCCCGCGCCACTAACCGCCGGGGCGGCCCAGGCGGGGGCCGCACCCCCAGCGCCCCGTGGCCCTCGGCTCGCCGCGCGAGGACGACCCCACGCGCCGAGAGACGAGGCCGCTCGCGCCGGAGGACGCGAACACGGGAGCGGAGCAGCGCGGGCCGAACGGTCGGAGGCCACGGCGGAGACGGGTGCCTACCCGACCCCTTCAACCCTCCTCGCTCGGCCTCGGTCATGGGCCGCGCTGGGCGGCGACGGATTGAGCCGCGGGCGTCAAGCCCGCGGCGCGCGGACGGCGTCCTCGCGCCTACGGGGGGCCTCGGTGCCCGACCGTCCATGGCTGCGCAGTCCTTGGCCCCGCCCGCTCCCTCCCGACTACTCCCTGAGAAGAGCCATGAGGGCGCGGCCCCGACGAGGCTGGTGGGTGAGGGGTAGGGGATCCAGTGTTCGGAGGGACCCGAGACACCTCTCCTCTCTCGGACCGGGGGAGTTGCTTTGGGCGTGCCCCAGCCACGGACCCTCTCTTCGCCTTGGTGTGTAAAATTTGTCCTCAATAACTCCGCAAGATAGACAGGCCGAGACCCGATGCGTGAAAGAGGTCCTCGAAAGGAGGCTGATCCCATCTACACCCTACCGCTGCGGAGGTGGGAACTACCGACCAAGAGCCCGCTCTGGACTCTCGACCCGAAGGACACGTCGACGCCGCTCCGTTCGTCGGAGTACAAGGTGTGGACTCCAGGGACCCGAGGAGAAATCCGTGAACTCCAGGTACCTTGACCCTTCTCAGGTCTCTAGGGTCACCCACGTTCGAAACTACAACCCGGCGTAGACCAAGAACGGAAGACTTCCGGACCCAGAGGGTCCCCTCGGGAAAAAAGTAGAAGTCTCCAAAAAGAACTTCCCCGTCCGCCGGACAGTCTTTCGCCTCAAGTCACAGTCCCTCTCCGACGGGATCTGAGAATTTTTGTAGGTCCTGCTAACCTTGTACAATAATGGAGAATCCCTCAGTCTTTACCTTCTTTTCGAGGGGACTGAAGTCCTTCGAAGGTCGAAGAGCGAGAGAGGTGGTCTCAAGGTTCGTTGTTGAGGAACCGAAGGACGTCTCGTCGGACCTGGGGGCTGTCGTAGAGAATTTACGGTCCGCGACCCGAGACGGTTCCTCCTACCCTCACCACCTTCCCCAACCTCCCAAGAGGTGAATCCACCGAATCGGGGAGACACTGGGGTACCCCCCGCCACTCCCCCCACCCTACGTTCCGCATTTGTGTCTTTTTAAAGCAATGGTATCCCAAAGGTATGGTCAGGACCTGATTATCATTGTCACCTTTATGGTTCTCTTATGTGTACTAATTAACGACTTACTCACTGTGTCCGACATTGACGGTCCCTTCGACCCTACGTCAAGAGTACGTCGGTACGTTTATACAAACTTTATAAGAACAAGACGAAGGTATGGGAAGAAAAGACTAATGGGACTACGAATCCTGGAGAGTGGCGGAGGCCCCTGTCCCTCGTCGTCTTTACACGGGGTCAGGGTGAGGGTCAACAAAAAGAAAAAAAGGACGACTGACTTCGATAAGGCCTGAAGTCCTCTTAATACAAACCAAAGACCCCAGTCCGACTGGTATCCTGGAAGGATCGAAGGGACCCCGAAGACTCCGAACCCCAGATCTAGGTCGGAATGTCCTCCTTCAGGAGTGAAGGAAAGACTTCTCGGAGACAGAGACCCCCGACCCCTACTCGAACCGTCCGACCTCGGTCCGTGGTAAAGGACACTCACGTCTACCTGTCAGAAGGAGAGCAACCGGTAACCCCAACCTTAACCCCACAACCTTCACCTGTCTGGGCCGTCTTGACCGAACTCCAATCACCATGGAACCCGTAGAGACTGGAGTGGAGACTCCAAGACGACACGAAACCCGAGACGAGGGAGGGGGTAGTAGGGACAGCTCTACAGGACCTCGTGAAACACCTCCACCGTCACTCGAGCACGGACACCGGAACCTGTGACAAGACCCTCACCCTCAACGACTCGAATGGGAAATCGGGAACCGGCCGTGACACTCATGAACCCACTTGTGTATGGGTGGACGGAGGTTTGTCCACCGTGAGTACCCCAGTGGGTCCCTGTCCACCCCTTACGACCACACCCGTCTCTACACACGGTTGCACGAGTCCAAATATCGACGCACCCCACCCGGCCACTCCTTGACCTATGTCACCTGTACTCCCGTCTGTGTCCTTCTGTCACCTCCACCCGTTCGTTGAGTCCCGTGTCTGTGTACGTCCCCGTCTGTCACACTTGTCTGTTCGCCCCTGTTGATTACCCGACGTCTATGGTATATCTGTCTAGATACGGTAGTACCTCTGAACCGACCGTTTTCACCTGGCTATACAACCACCCGAGTCTCCTCGTATCTGTCCCTACACTCGACTGTAAGTGACTACCCTCTGTACCTCGGTGTACCTATACCGAACTTAGGGACCCGTCTGTACCTCAACCGACACTTGTGGACTTTGCGTCTGTGAATTTGGACGACTCAGTGGCCGTCGTCTTCCGTCTTGTGTCAGTCTCCACCCATGGCTCTCGACACCACGACCTCTTCTGAGAGTTCTCAGAGAACCTGTCGTTCCTCTAGTTTGGTCGATTAAGAGTTCCTTTAGTTGACTATGACTTCGACTTTGAGGTGATGAGACCGGTGGACTATACTTCTCGACTGAGTGACCTTTTCTGGGACTACGACCCTTTCTAACTCCTGTCCCCCTCTTCCCTCACTGTCTCCTACTCTACCAATTACCGTAGTAACTGAGTTACCTGTACTCAATCTCGCTTGAGGTCCTCTATCACTTCCTGTTCCTTCGGACCGCACGACGGCAGGTACCCCAGTGTTTCTCAGCTTGTCTTGAATCACTGGTTTGTCGTTGTTGGTTCTACATCAGGTTCCGTCCGTGACAACTCAATAAGGACACTGAGACACACCGTCACCACCGACTTTCCACTGAACAAACCCTATCACCGACACGTCCACGACTCACCATACCGAAGTAAAGATCTGAGGACGAAACCCCAAACCTCTGGGGTTTCCCGAGTCCTAGGAGACAAATTCGGACTCTTAAGCAACTGGAGGGATAAGAGATTCCCGACCCGCGTACGGAATTCGTGGCCGTCCCCGAGGAACTTGAAACTCCAAGTAGAGGAGACCCAGACGTGTTGAAGACTTCACTCTGACACGCCGGTCCTATCCCCTCCTTGGACGACCCCTGAAAGGAAGAATCGGATTTGGACTCCCAAAGAACGTCCCTTCCCTGTCAGGGTCCCCCGTCCCCTCTCTCTTTCTCATCTGAACTCAACCTAGAAACCACTCTGGAAACGAGAGATCACACCTGACGGGGAGGGGGTTTGGGACCCGAACCTGTCCCTTCCCGGGGCGGGGTGGTAAACCGAGACCGGGCTGGACCTCTACCCTCTATGTCGACTGTGACTGAGTGACACAATGGACCCGTTCAATGAGTTACAGAATTGATTGAGTAGAAATTTCACGTTGGGGAGTAGAAATTTACCCCGGTCATTGGGGAGTGGGAACCCCACACCGCTCCCAAATTACACTCACCTTTCACACACCGGGTCCTAGACCGCGTCTCGCTCGGGACAACCACCTTGAAACCACTGACCTGAACGAGACACCGGTCCTGAGGGGTCTCGACCAGTCGTCGGTCCACCGGTTCGGGACCCTTCCATCCGTCCGGTCGTGGAGACTAAACTTTCGAGCTCCCGAAACAAGAGGGGAGAGTGGGGCGTCAGTGAGGAATCGGGACACCCTGGAGAGGTGCGAACGTCCTCCGACATACTTCGAACCCGGACCGGACGACCGGAGACCCTCCCCTCGGTCACCAAACGATTCTTATCAGGGTTTAATACCGAGACGGAGGGTCGCCTGTCGACACATGGAGGGGTCAGACCCGGTTCCCCGACCGTCTACCCGGAAAACACAAAGAACATTGACCGTGAGTCGTGTCCCTACTCGAACCCTCGTCGTCCGACCTAGACCCGTCTCCGGAACGACAAGAAGGATTCAGAAGACAACCCTGGTCCCTTTCTTTTCCGGGTCCCTCTTGATCGGAAATTTTGGGGGCTCAAGGAGAAGGTGAGTCTCGAACAGGACTGTTGACTGGTAGAAGTATGGGCGTCATGTAGAATCACTAATTCTAATGACCCAGGTCTTGGTCTAGTGATCCCAGACTTAAAACCGAAGGAGGGAGTGACCGAGACACCGTAACCCGTTGACTGAATTGGAGAGACACGGCCTAAGGGACACATTGTCCTAATTATTATCATTGAGGGAATCTTCTTACAGTGTTTCTACTTTCCTCCATCGTATACCTCACGGGAGCGTCATTGCACACCGAGTATCATTCACGAGTCATTTGTAAGCCACGACGATCATAGTACTAATCTCACTAGAGTCGTCTCGCTGTCCGGACACTTTGGTGTCTTCGGTCCGACAAACGCGTCACCGAGTTCCACTCTCCCGGGGCCCTACGACAGAACCGAGGTCAAGGACCGGAAAGTACGGGGTCCAAGTCACACTCCACGTCCCCTGGTTTCCACTCACTCCGAGTCAGGGACGGTCCATCTCTCCGTGGACACATGTAAGACGGCAACCATGGACGACCCCCGGCACAGACGATACCAGTCTCGACTTCCCTCCCTTCCCGAACGGACCCGTGCTCCACTACGAAGTCCCCCCGAAACTTCCTACCGGTTCTCAAATGTTCCTACTCTTCCCGAAGGGTTTGTCTTACTCGTTGGGCACGTCTCTACACCGTAGAACCGTACAAATCCCTTGAACTCGTCTAGGTGTCTGGACCCCACCCCGGGTCCGAGTCGAAAGGGCCGGACACTAGACGACAAGGTGTGACTCGAGTCTCCGTCGGGACCGGAGGGAAAATCCTGCACTCTGCGGAGCTCCGGGGAGGAAAATGACATTCCTTAGAGAAAGCGACAACCAGAGGGGTAAGAGGTCCCCTGGAGGGACGGGAGAATGCTTCCGGACGGTCGGGAGAGACACACAATCAACAGTACGGGTCAACACAGGTCGAGAAACGCTGGAGTACCTGACATCGAACGGCCCGAGGAGACAGGTACCCTAAGAAGTCCGTTCTTATGAGCGCACCCACCGGTAAGGGAAGAAGTCCTCTAGAAGGGCTGAGTCCTTAACTTGGGCCCAGAGGACGTAACGTCCGTCTAAGAAATGGTAAATTCGGTGACCCCTTCGGGACGGTCGGGAGGGACCCTGGGGAGTAAAAACTCGACCCCCGAGGTCTGACGGGGGTAACGTCGTAGTTGTACGGATAAAAACGAGAATCGACTTTATGGATACCCAATTGTCTAGGGGAAAGAGTCCTTACTTGACTCCGGAAACTTTGAAGAGGATTCCTCTCTTACAGATTATCACCTTAAGGACCTGGAACCTTCAACAAAATAAAAGACATGGACTGTACACATGACCTAAAAGTCGGGGACGACCCCGACCTCGACTTCGTGCGACTACTTCCTCGCTGTACCCCGTAGACCCCAATGGAGGTACGGGCACCGGTCGTCATCCCTCGTAGACCCTTGACCCACACGGCGAGGACTGGGACACCCGAGGGTCCCTCGTCCCGAAAACCTTTAAGGTCCGTCTCCCTCCCACACCACGACCCTGCCGGCACCCAGGTACCGACCCGAAGGGCGGGAGCGGGTACTCTTTGTCCGGGGTGACGGTTCTCCGACCACGTCCCCGTAAATCCCCCCTCTCTTCACCCACGGGAGTCTGCTGGGACCCGAAACGGCCGGAGATGTACGACGACCCGAGATCCGAGACGTACAGACGTCCGCCACCGGAGACAGGCCCGGGAGGGGTCTCACCTCCTGTCCCGGTGACCCACAAAAACTTCTAAGACAAATCTTTCGTGTCTCCCCTTGGACAGGAGGAGAAAAGAAAAGGACGTCTCGAGTCCTTCCGCACTTGGGGAGAGGACGATCAGTGTTTCTCCGACCACCTACACAGATGAGACTGACGGCAGGACATCAACGACTCCGGAAGAGGACCCAGGGACTCCAACCACGACTGGGGAATAGAGGGATCCCGGGACTGACCGTCCCGGGTCTTCTGGAGTAGGTCGGACCTAGACTAACCCGAGTAGGGGTGGGGGTAGGACCGAAATCGGAATCAAACTGGTGAAAGAACGACTACGAGCCAGGGACGGTACCGACGTCGGGACAGACAACTACCTCAAGTGTCGGAAGTCCTCGGGGACACCCACGGCGTGACGACCGAGTGAGGCCCCAGACACCCCTTCGAGACCAAAAGTTTACGGGGTCTCTTTTTCCGGGTCTCGGGAGGGACCTCCATCTCCGGGTCGTAACGTCTCGGAGGACCCCTACAGGTCTCGTTGAGAGAGCGGAGAGGACCCGAGATTTAGTCCGTATTCCACGTCCACCTATTTGGGTCCTGATCGTCAACTGATGAAGGAGACTCGGGTCAAAAAGGTAGACGTTTTACCCGTATTATTATTACAAAGGGAACAGATGAATTTTTCAATTTTTTTTTACTCCATTTTAAGTGAACTACATTTTAATTGGTAAAACTTCATGTCGATGTCACCGTCACTCAAATAAGTGTTACAACACCCTGGTGGAGGCAGTTCAAGGTCTTGTAAAAGTAGTGAGGGTCCCTCTGGGCGAAGGGGTAATTCACGACTGAGGGAAGGAGGACGGAGAGAATTCAAAATAACTCCACACGTATGGTATTGTAAGTGGATCGGCTGTCCACGTCGACCGACTCACAATCGCTTATAGTACCCGTACTTCGGGGGTGGGGTCAGCTCACACCCGTGTGAAGGTAGTGGGTCTTCAAAGGACCCCGAGGGGACGTCAGGCATCAACGAGGGTACGGACCATAGAGGTCAGTGAGACCAAAACGAAAAAAGATCTAAAAGTGTATCCACCTGAGTAGATCAATTATCCATGAAAAATAAAGACGGATAAAATAAGTTGTACTACAAGAAAGAAAAAAAAAGAAAGTTAAACAAAACCGACGTGCCCCAGAAGAAACGACACACACCCGAAAGAGACCAACGTCATTCACGCCTGAAGAGAGATCGACACCGCGTACTCGGAGAGTAGCGCCCTGAAGAGAATGACACCTCGTTCGTGCCGCCGAAGTCATCAACACTGCGACCTCGGATCCACGGGGTTCCGTATACCCTAGAAGGGTCTGCCAACAACTTAGGAATAGGGAACCTAACCGTCCGTCTAAGAAAAAAAATTTAATTAATTAAAAAATAACTTCCTATTAACGAAATGTCTTAAAACGGCAAAAGACAGTTTGGAGTTGGACTTAGTCGGTATCCATATGTATACAGAGGAGGGAAAACTTTGAGGGAGGGTAGAAGGAGGGGTGGGTTTGGGAGATCCAACTATGTGGTTTAAGGGCGACCGATAGATAAAATGTATACCATTACATTCAAAGGAACAATGAGAGAGGTGTGTAGAGTGGGAGAGGAGGGGAGAGGGGTACAGGGACATTTAGACAAGAGATACCGTCCACCTAAGAATTAGTCACCCGACGGTCCGCTCAGGAGTTGCACCACAGTACAGTACACAAGATCCTCACATAAGGAAAAAAGGAACGACCTATACATAGGGTCACACACATCCCGGGTATCGAACGAATGGCTCAAGGGTCAACTACCTATAGATGGGACGAAAACTTTTACAAAAGTCAATTTTTTTTTAATTCACCAATAGAAATGTTTCCTAAGCCCATCATCGAAGGATCTCTTTCCCTCACTTAACCCTTTCGGGAAGGTAAGGAATGAAGGAGAGAACCGGGCTCCACAGAGACAGTCGTCAAACACCTATAGGGGGGTCAGTAGAAAAGACACGGAGACACACGTAAACACATCAAAATTAAACCCCTACGTCTTAACGTGAACCAGGTACCGAGACCCCGGGTGAAGAAGTGAATCGTGAAACACCCTCACACCGGCCGTCTCAATAGGTTCAAAATATGGAAGGGACCCTCGGTAGGGACTCGACTCCCGGGTCTCCTCCCCCAGGACCCGGTCCGTTTGGCCACAGATGAGGAGGGGGAGGAGACCGAGGTTCGACCCCGAGTCACTCGGAAACCCCCTCTGTCTTACTGCCGAAACACCTCCACCAGTTAAGGTCCGTCCAAAGATCTCCTCCTTCCGTAACCCTGTTTTCCCCAGTTGGACAATACCCATCTGCACGTGAGGGCGACCGAAGGGGTCGCGGAGGATGCGTCGTCGACGGTCGTCCCCGAAGGAGAAGGACAGAGACACTTCACAGGGACCTTCGCTATCCGGCTTCCTCTCCCTCCAAACGACCCACCTGTCTTCTACCCGACTCCGGGGGGAAGAACAACATCGTCTCAACGGGGAACGACTCCGACCGACGTCCGTCGTACGAACCTATCCCTGGGAGAGGACGCGACGTCCGATACGACTCGCACAAACCCACCTCCCGTCCCTACCGTCGACGGAGGGGTCCTTCCCCCCGACGGACACGAGTCAAGACCTCACGAGGACGGAGATGGGTTTAGGGTCGGTCAACCCAACGACTTCACGACTTAGAAATAACAGTACGTAGGAGGGAACTGCGACGGAAACTTCATATGTTCTTAGTGTAAGGGACGTATAAATGACTGTGACCAACATAAGTAACAAAAATTCAAAAAGGGTTAAATTATTAAGTTTTGTCACGGAATTATGACAAGTCCTCTATCCTTAGGACTCAACATCACAGGATCTCGTCGGTGGACGAGTGGGTCCCTCCCGAATCGAACACTGAATCCCAAGGGAGAATCGGAGAAGACCGAGGTCTCGGGAACCCCTGTCATATCCCCCTGCCTCTACACCTCACCCGGACCGTCCCTTCGGCACTTCTCCACCCACACAAGTAAAGAGACACTAAAGAGATCGAAGTCAAATCAAGTGAAGTCAGCGAGTCAACATGGGCTGAGACACTGGGGTACTTAACGTCGTGCGGTCCGGAAGGACAGCTAGTGGTTGAGGGCCTCAAGTGAGTCTGAGTACAGGTAGCTCAGTCACTACGGTAGGTCGGTAGAGTAGGAGCCAGCAGGGGAAGAAGACGGGGGTTAGGGAGGGTCGTAGTCTCAGAAGAGGTTACTCAGTCGAGAAGAGTACTCCATCGGTTTCATGACCTCAAAGTCGAAATCGTAGTAAGGAAGGTTTCTTCAGGGTCTCAACTAGAGGAAGTCTTACCTGACCAACCTAGAGGAACGTCAGGTTCCCTGAGAGTTCTCAGAAGAGGTTGTGGTGTCAAGTTTTCGTAGTTAAGAAACCGCGAGTCGGAAGAAGTGTCAGGTTGAGAGTGTAGGTGTGTGCTGATGACCTTTTTGGTATCGGAACTGATCTGCCTGGAATCAGCCGTTTCATTACAGAGACGAAAACTTATACGAGAGATCCAACCAGTATTGAAAAGAAGGTTCCTCATTCGCAAAAAATTAAAGTACCGACGTCAGTGGTAGACGTCACTAAAACCTCGGGTTTTTTTATTTCAGACTGTGACAAAGGTGACAAATGGGTAGACAAAGGGTCCTTCACTACCCCGGCCTACGGTACTAGAAACAAAAGACTTACAACTCGAACTTCGGTTGAAAAAGTGAGAGGAGAAAGTGAAAGTAGTTCTCCGAAAAATCAAGGAGAAGTGAAAGACGGTATTCCCACCACAGTAGACGTGTAGACTCCAATAACTATAAAGAGGGACGTTAGAACTAAGGTCGAACACAAAGAAGGTCAGATCGCAAAGAGTACTACATGAGACGTATATTCAATTTATTCGTCCCACTGTCATATGTCGGAACTGTGTGAGGAAAAGGATAAACCTTGGTCAGACAACAAGGTACAGGTCAAGATTGACAACGAAGGACTGGACGTATGTCTAAAGAGTTCTCCGTCCAGTCCACCAGACCATAAGGGTAGAGAGAGTCTTAAAGTGTCAAATAACACTAGGTGTGTCAGTTTCCGAAACCGTATCAGTTATTTCGTCTTTATTTACAAAAAGACCTTGAGAGAACGAAAAAGCTACTAGGTCGCCTACAACCGTTAAACTAGAGACTAAGGAGACGGAAAAGATTTTGGTCGAACTTGTAGTCCTTCAAGAACTAAGTGCATAACGACTTCGGACCGAACCTCTTAAAACTCGTAATGAAATGATCGCACACTCTACTCACACTAACACGTCATCAAACTCGTAAGAAACCGTAACCTTACTTTTGACTGGAAAAGGTCAGGACACCGGTAACGACTCAAAAGGTTTAAACGACCGTATAACTCCCGTCGTGAAAGTGTCGTAGTAGAAGGACCTAAACTTTATCGAGGTGACCTTAAGGTAGTGGATGTAGTGGATTCCGGGTGAACCGAAGTGTAAGGTCCTACAGACCGAGATCTACTCACTAGTGTGGCAGCACTAATAGGCCCAGTACTTCTAGAAAAAACATGTTAAGAAGACACATAAGAACGGTGGAGAAGAATTATCGAAGACGAAGACAATCCAGGTATGGTAAAGACAGGAAATAGCTCGGGTAGAAACGTTCTTTACAAGGGAACCATAGCGATTAAAAGAACTTCTCTAGAGATCAGAAAGGGTAAGACAACAAAAGAAGAAAAAGAAACGTGACCAGCGACTCCTTCCGAAAGAATAGAGAGGAACGATAAGAAACCTTGAGACGTAAGTCTACGAATATAGAAAGGAAAAGAGGAACCGCAAAGTGAAGAGAAGAAAAGTGTCGATAAACATTCCTGAGGGGTCTGTCGGTAAAACGAAAAAACGTAAAGAAAAGGTACCCCTACCAGAACTAGGGACAGAGGACATGTTACAGTGCTTGGAGTAAGGTATCAAGTAGTCCGTGAGATAGATAGTCTAGATCAGGGAATTTAGATAAAGAGTGAAGGTGACATATTAGTATTCCCTAAACTAAATCCAGTATGGACTTACCAGATCACCAAAAGGGATGAAAGAAGTTAAATTCAGACTTAAATCATTATTCCTCGAGTACTAGACTCGGTGTCAGTCGAGGACCAGAACAAAAACAACTGACATATCTCGAAGAGGTAGAAGCCGACGTTTCTTATATTAGTCAGACTAAAGTCACAACTGGTAGACAACTACAGGTACACATCTCAGAAGAGAACACAACACCCTTCTCCCACAAACGATACTGGTCACGTAAAAGAACCGTTTTGAGATAATCAGAAACGGGACGAAGTAAGGCGTAAGGTTCCGGTTTAAACGGACAATGAGGTCCATAAAGAACTGAAGGATGAAAACGTAAGGTCAGGGGATATTACTTTTCCTATAGAAAAAACCCACAATCAAGATTTTCCGGAACATCCAGAAGTATCTTACCAAGTTGAAGGCGAAGAGATCGAATTACGACAAGTTTCGACCCATTATCCAGCTGAGGGGAAGGGGGTGAGAATTTTTGTCGAAATATCTCCAAATTGAGTGCACGACATGTTAAGTCCGTAAATTCCAAATGTTAAGTCATCGAAAGTTGCATAAGTGTTTCAACATGCAGAAAGTGATGGCAGAGTCAAACGTTATAAAAGTAGTCGAGTCTTTCTATGGAACACGGGCAATCAGTAGTGAGGGGTGGGATGGTCAAATGAAAAACAGAGATATCTAAACGAATAAGACCTGTAAAACATATTTACCTTAGTATTCATACACAAAAAAACACCGAAAAATTTCCTTTTTTTCGGAGTGAACAAATAAACTTAAAAGAATTTGACATTGGATTTCCATGTTTATATTTTAATTAACATTCACGGAATCTGTACAAATGTACCGAAAATGTATTGATACTTCGCTCGTACTTTATTTTGGTCTCACTTTGATTATTTTGGTCTTTCGGTCGCGTAAAGTCTACTTGTTACAATTAAATTAACCTTCCTACACTTGACTTTGCTTTAACGGTAACAACCCAACTACCGGCTCTCGACCGCGGAAGACAAAGGGGACGAAGACAGAAAACACGGACGACACGTCTCCCCGGAATCTTTTCCCCGACCGACCGACCAAACCCCATTAAGACTAATGTCAACAGGGAGGCGTCGTAGAAACTACCACCCTAACCAAAGTCCTGGGGGTACCTAAGGTTTCAACCTAAGACTTCAGTTTCTGGGACTTCGGGGATACATTTTACCGTATCATAAACGTATACTGGATATGCATCGGAGGGGATCGAAAATTTAGTAGAGATCTAATGAATATTATGGATTATATTACATTTACAATACATTTATCAACATTTATGTTACATTTATGATACATTTTTCAACGGTCGTGTGTCGTTTAAGTTCAAAACAAAGAAAATTGAAAGTCCTCCAAAAAAAAAAAAAAAGGGGTTTATATAAGACTTCTACGTCTTGGGTTTCTACACCGACCGACTGACATGATTGTAAACTCGGACTTGACGGTTACTCATTAGGGGGTTGACAGACAAAATTATCTCGTAGTGAACTATTGGACCTTACGATCGAGCAAACTAGTTTTTATTCCGACTTTATTACCACAATAGTTTTAGATGTGTAACAACGAGAAGTTGGGTGAAGAACACCTTAAACCGTGTCTCCACCCGAAACGAGACAAGTGTACCTACTTGTATCAGGACTGACGACTCTCTGGTCCGAAAACGTGACCCGTACAGGTCCGACGATACGACCGAGGCAAGAGGTGGGATGTGGGGAAGAGAATAAACTTGGTGTTGGAACAGTAAACCATAAATGTTTCCACCTTGACTTAGCACTTGTGTCCTCGTCCGAGCTCGGGATCTAACGCGACATCGTGAACGAACCCTCTCTATCAGTAAACCTACGTACCTGTACGAGAGTCATGAAGAAAATACTCCACTTTAAGTATATTGTATTTCCATTGATAAAGCCTCACATGTCAAGTCACCATAAAACATATACGTGTTTTAACACGTGTACAGTGCAGATGGATTAAGGTTTTACGACTTTTTTAAAGAATAAAATAACACCATTCTTATGAATTGTACTCTTGATGGGAGAATTGTTTTAAAAGTCACATATTATAGTAAAAACTGATATTTCTGTTACAACACATCGTCTAGAGATCTCGAAGAAAAGGAACGAATTGACCTTGAAACACGGACAAGTAATCATTGAAGGGTAAAGGCGGAGGCAGGTCTCGGACCGTTGGTGGTAAGGTGAGACTCAAATACTTAAACTGATAAAATTTTGGTAAAATAAAATAAATAAAAGCCGACCCGACTCAGAAACAACGTCGCGCCCCCGAGAGAGGTCAACTCTACTCGTCCCTGATGAGAAGGAACGCCACATGTCCGAAGAGTAACACCGCCGAAGAGAACACCTCGTGTCCGAGTCATCGACACCGAACTCCCGAATTAACGGGGTGCCGTACACCTTAGAAGGGGCTGATCCCTAGCTTGGGTACAGGGGACGTAACTGTCCGTCCAAGAATAGGTGACATGGTGGGGACCTTCAGGACTTAAACTAACAAAATCTATGGAGTGTATTCACTTTAGTACATCATAAACAGAAAGATATTGATCGAATAAAATGAATCGTATTGTTGGAGTTCAAAACAGGTGCTTCGTATGACGTCTTAAAAGAAGAAAAATTTCTAACTTATTATAAGGTGACCCTTCGTGGTCGGCCGAAACCATTTCACCATTTCTTGAGCGGACGGTTACGTCCTCTACATTCTCTGCGTCCAAACTAGGGACCTAGCCCCTCTAGGGGACCTCGTCCCGCACCGTTGTGTGAGACCATAAGATCGGACCTCTTAGGGTAGCTGTCTCCTCGGAACTTCCGACGTCAGGTACCCCAGCGTTTCTCAGCCTGCACTGACTTCGCTGAACCGTGCGTGCTCGTTATAAGACAACTCAGTCACGTGGCGCAAAAGAAATAGGTAAGGAGGTAGTCACCTGTGAACCCAACGAAGGTGGAGAACCGACAACACGGATCACGACTTCACTCGTACCCACAACACGACTACGGAGAAAACTCTAAGACTGAGTCAAGAAAACCTATTTATGGGTCTTCACCCTAACGACCTAGCAGACCTTCAAGGTAATTAATTACAAAAATTAAAAATCCTTGGAGACACGATAAAAGGTAAGGGTGGCTGTCACACGTTCCCAAGGTTAAAGAGGTGTAGGAACGGTTGCAAAACAACGGAGAGAAAAACTATTATCGGTAGGACTGTCCACACTCCACTATAGAGTGACACGAAAACTAGACGTAAAGGACCTACTAATCATTACAAGTTGTAGACTCTGTATAAGTAGTGGAGTTTCCTTTGAGGCATAGAGATTTCGTCAGTGAGGACTAATGGGCGAAGGGGGTCGGGGACCGTGGTGATTAGACGTAAGAGAGAGACACCTAAATGGATAAAACCTGAAAAGTATGTTCACCTTAGTATGTCATACGCTGAGAAACACAAACCTAACATTGCATACTTATATGGTACGAAACAAATAGTCAAATAATAAACTACCTGTAAACCTAACGAGGATGGACAGTCGACAACATTGATCTTGTAAACACATGTTCGTAAACAAACCTATGGTCAAAAGTCAAGAAAACCCATACACGGATCCTTACCTTAACGGCCCAGTATACTATTAACATACAAATTGAAAAACCCAAACTATAAGGACTTAACCCCGAAGGAACGAACGAGGCTACTATTTCTTAGGCGGACGTCATACCCTCTGGACCCAAGTTAGGGACCCAGTCCTTCCCTGGGACCTCTTCCCTTACCGTTGGGTGAGGTCACAAGAACGGACCTCTTAGGACACCTGTCTTCTCGGACCGTCCAGGAAGCCCAGTGTTTCTCAGTCTGTGCTGACTCGCTGATTGAGAAAGTGAAAAGACCCTAATCCATCGGCACTACCAACGTGTTATTACACTCACACAATTTATGGTGACTCACCATATTAAATAAAGAAACAAAATTATAAAAATACATAAATAGACCGATACGGTCCCGAAGGGACTACTGAGTCACCACTTCTTAGGTGGAAGTCACGCCCTCTGGACCCAAACTAGGGACCCAACCCTTCTAGGGGACCTCCTCCCGTACAATTCGGTGAGGTCATAAGAACGGACCTCTTAGCGATACCTGTCTCCTCGGTCCACCCGACGTCAAGTCCCCAGACTTTCTCAACCTGTGCTGCTCGCTGACTCACGTACGGCTCAGAGTGGACACCGCGCACTCCAGAAACAGCAGTAACGTTGTACGCCCTAGAAAGTCAACACAGGACGCTTGAGAATCGACACCACACACCCTAGATCGAGGGACTCGTCCTTGGCTTGGGGACGTAACGCTCGTCTCAGAATCGATGATCGGGTGGCCCCGTCAAGGACTCAACATATAGGATATTCCCACTCGAAATACCCCGTACTTAATTTAAGGGTACTCCCTCACCCACTTCCTCCCTTCTCGAGGACCCAGGGTTTCGTCTACGGGAACCTTAGACCCAAACTCAGGATCAGAGTTGAGACTCTTCGGGCCTCAAGAGCAGTGGAGAACCCTAGCACGTCTGGAGGACCGACCACCCCTACGGCCCAAGTCGGGGGACCAGGGACTGACCCTACCACCCACACTCGACGGACGGTGGGGCGACATGGAGTAGGACCGGGAAGGTCGCAAATTTTCTCTCCACGAGTGACACTTTGAGTCAAGGGAGTCAAAGGGGCGGACACTTTACCAAGACACTCGTCGGTCAGTACCGGCACCGGGCCCGAGACACCCGTCGTTCCGGACATCGTCCAGTATGTACGACGGCACTAAAGGGAGACCGGAGGGAAGGAGAGAGACTGAAAGTATGGCGAAGAGTCTCCCTCGGTGTGTCCGGAGCCCTAGTCGAGAAGAAAGAAAAGTCCAGGGGTCCGGGACACCGAAGGAAGACTCTAACTTCATCTCTGACGTCGGAGGGTGGGAAGAGACAGGCGAGTGAGGAGTGGTGGGCACCGAAGGGAAACAGAGCAGAGTCCCTCACCGCCCGGACAGGAGATCAACAAGTCCGGTTTGGACTTCAACGGGTACCAAGGAGACAAAGAGAGTGTAGAGTCGTTCGGGAAAACCGAAGTGGAAGTCTTATCCAGGTCTCGGTGTGACGTCCAGGCTCGGTAGTCCTAGAGGACTCACCAACGTCACCTGAGGATTGTCCGACGACCCAAGACGGAAAGAGAAGATAGGACAGACGGCTTTTCTGAGTAGATTGTGTCGTCGTCCCACTGGAATAACCTTACAGTTTCAGTCTAGTCCTGTCAAGAGGCGGGGTTCCGGGGGTCATCAAGGAGTAAATGGACGTCACTTCCGGTCACAAGAAGGACACCGGAGGTAGATCCTGAGTGGACGAACGAGGGTGGACCGAGGTCGGCTGGCCGACGGCGCACCGAGGAAGTTGTGCTACCCTTGGGGCTGGCGTCCCGTAGACGTACGACTGGGACTCGTCGCTACGGACAGGAGGGGTCAGTGTTTCGAACGGAACAGTGAAGGAAGAGGAGGAATGAGTTTACACTTCGGACGGGACCCACGTCATTTTAAATTATCGAGTAAGTGTTTCGGAAAAAAATTTTTAGTGAGTAGCGGGGGACTATACGGTATATAAAATGATTAAATATCAAATAAAGACACACAGGTCGATCGTACATACTTCGTCTTTAAAATAAGACATAACAATTGAGGATCTTGTCACGGGAAATATAGCATCGACAACAAGTCAGCGAGTCAGGACAGACTGAGACGTTGGGGTACCTGACGTCGTGCGGTCCGAAGGGACAGGAAACGGAAGAGGACCTCTACGAGTTTGAGTGCAGGTAACGTGACCAGTATGGTAGGTCGGTAGAGTAGGAGACAGCAGGGGAAGAGGAGGACGGAAGTCAGAAAGGGTCGGAGTCCCAGAAAAGGTCACTCAGTCGAGAAACGTAGTCGACCGGTTTCATAACCTAGAAGTCGAAGTCGTAGTTAGGAAGTTACTTATAAGTCTAACTAAAAGAAATCCTAACTGACCAAACTAGAGGAACGTCAGATTCCCTGAGAGTTCTCAGAAGAGGTTATAGTGTCAAGTCTTCGTAACTAAGAAGCCGTGAGCCGGAAGAAATGCCAGGTCGATAGTGTAGGTATGTACTGATGACCTTCTTGGTATCGAAATTGATATTATACCTGGAAACAACTGTTTCATTACAGAAACGAAAACATTATATGACAGATCCAAACAGTATCTAAAAGAAAAAGTCTCGTTCGTAGAAAATTAAAGTACCGACGCTAGTGGTAGACGTCACTAAGAAGTCGGGTTCTTTTGTTTCAGAGAGTGACAAAGGTAACAAAGGGGTAGATAAAGGGTACTTCACTACCCTGGTCTCCGGTACTAGAAGTAAAAAACTTACAACTCAAAATTCGGTTGAAAAAGTGAGAGGAGAAAGTGAAAGTAGTTCTCCGACAAATCAAGGAGAAGTGAAAGACGGTATTCCCACCACAGTAGACGTATAGACTCCAATAACTATAAAGAGGGCCGTTAGAACTAAGGTCGAACACGAAGTAGGTCAGACCGTAAAGCGTACAACATGAGACGTATATTCAATTTATTCGTCCCACTGTTATATGTCGGAACTGTATGAGGAAAGGGTCAAAACTTGGATCAGGCAACAAGACACAGACAAAGATTGACAACGAAGAACTTGACGTATGTCCAAAGAGCCCTCCGTCCATTCCACCGGACCATAAGGGTAAAGAAATTCTTAAAAGGTATCGAACAACACTAGGTGTATCAGTTTCCGAAATCATATCAGTTATTTCGTCTTCATCTACAAAAAGACCTTAAGAGAACGAAAAAGCAACTAGGTCGTCTACATCCGTTAAATTAGAGACCAAGCAGACGGAAAAGACTTAGGTCGAACTCGTAGACCTTCAAGAGTCAAGTGTATGATAATTTCGGACCGAACCTCTTAAATTTCGTAATGAAACGATCACACACTCTACTCACGTTAACACACCATCAAACTTGTAAGAAACCGTAGCGGAAAGAAACCCTGCCCTCACTTTTGACTGGAAAAGGTCAGGACACCGGTGACGACTCAAAAGGTTTAATCTACCATATAACTCACGGTGTAAAGGTGTCGTAGTAGAAAATCCTAAACTTTATCAAGTCGACCTTAAGGTTGTGGAGGTGATCGAAACAAACATCACTACGAAGGATTCCGGGTGAACTGAAGTGTAAAGTCCTACAGACAGACCGAGACCCACTTACTAGTGTGGTACCACCAATAGACCCGGTACTTCTAGAAAAAACATGTCAAGAAGACACATAAGAACGGTGGAAAAGAATTGTAGACGATGACAATCTAGGTATGGTAAAGACAGGAAATAATACGGGTGGAAACGTACTTTACAAGGGAACCATAGAGATTAAAAGAACTTCTCTAGAGATCAGAAAGGGTAAGATAATAAAAAAAGAGAAAGAAACGTAACTAGTGAATCTTTCCGAAAGAATAGAGAGGAACGATAAGAAACCTTGAGACGTAAGTCTACCCATATAGAAAGGAAACGGAAAGCGAAGAGAAGAAAGGAGTCGATAAACATTCCGGAGGAGTCTGTTGGTAGAACGGAAAGAAAAAGAACCCTTACCAAAACTGGCGGTGGAGGACATGTCACAATGTTTAGAGGCAGGTATCAAGAGGTCCGTGAGACAGATAGGACAGATTAGGGAACTTAGATGAACAGCGAAGGTGACAATAAACAGGGAAGATAAACATAAACAGTGAAGGTGACATTCCTCAAACTAAATCCAGCATGGACTTACCAGATCACCAAAAGAGATGAAAGAAGTTAAATTCAGACTTAAACCGTTATTCCTAAAGTACTAGACTCGGTGTCAGTCGAGGGTCAGAACAAAAACCACTGACATCTCTCGAAGAGGTAGAAGCCGACGTTTCTTATATTAGTCAGAGTAAAACCATACCTGACAGACCACTACAGACACACGTCTCAGTAGAGAACATCTACGGGGTCGTTGCAACCATCTTACCGATGTACTTCTCCCTCACCAAACCGGGTAAAATGTCTACTCCTTCGCCTCAGAGTCTTTCCAACTGAACTTGGATCAGAGGACTGAGGGTCGGGTCACGAGAAAACGACTCGGTATTAAGGTGGAGGAAGAGGGACATCGGGACAAAGGTCCCTGTCCGTACGATTCGGAGACCCCAAACTCCGCAGGTCCGAGGGGTATCTGCGAGGGACACAATCGTACCACTGACACCTCAACCGTAAGCACATCCACTACCTTGTCGTCCGGGGTAAACAACTCACAAGTGAGACACGATCCGTGACCCGAGTCGTCCAACCCACCTAAATAAAGAGTCGACTCCTCCTCCCAAACAGTAAATGGAAGAACACTTGACCCGGACCTCTCAAAAGGATACCTTCATCTCGAAAGTACACCCGCTTTTACTTCTCCTAGACATTGAAAAACTTGGTCACTCCGACACCCCTTTGACCGGGAGAATTTACTAGGACCAACGACATACCTCAAGACGTTGGAATACCTTTTCATTATGCCGTCCTAGATGAGATCAAAAATTTTACGTGTACGGAAAAGTAGTTTCGTCAGGTTTAAAGCCATCGGATAGGATTTCTTCATCTTGCTAGTCCTACATTCTGAAACGAGGTCTCTGGTGGGACGGAGGAAAGTGAAGACATAGGAGAAGTGCCGTCCTGGGACCGTGCCGACATAGGAGACGGACCGTACGAAAAGAACACCGGGTTTGGAGGGACAAGAAACCTACGGTCACATCCGGAAGACCCTGGTAGTATAGAGTTTATATCTGCCAGGGGTTGAATGCCACCAAACTGAATCCCAAAAAACCGAAGTATTACGGCACTTTCGCCACGTAGGTACCTTTTGATATAAACCTTAAAACTCAAGCCTAACAAAGGGCCCGGTCGTTACATGTCACGTGAGAAGAACACTACAACTCATCGCCGTCCAGGTAGTTGGTGCGGGAGTCCTCCCACTTATTAGTATATATACAATGAACGTACATTGTTAGTAAGACGTAGGTGTGTTAGGACGACGAAAAGTGCAAGTCACGGGATTTCCCTCAACCCTAAGCTGTAACAATATTTTATGTATCCGAAACACAATCTACTAAAACGGGTCGACATCCGACTACATTTACAAGACTCGCATAAATTCCATCCGAGCCGATTCGATGCTACACATCACCGATCCACACAACTCACGTAAAAACTAAACACTATCAAAGTTGAAAACTACCCAAATAACCCTGTCCTCAACCACTACGTGTCCCTCCGGACCGCACGACACTAAGTACCCCAGCGTTTCTCAGTCTGTGCTGACTCGCTGACTTGACTTGACTTATGACAACATTCAACTTCGAGATATACAGAAAAGGATAGAACAAAAGATCGACTCGTAGAGTCGGAAGCCTCGGGAGTAGTATCACATGTGTCACACAGTAATAACATAAATAAACAACTAAAGGAGGGAGGGTAGGAAAAAGAGACAACACCCTTACAGACAAGAGTCTACGGATAGAACAGCTGTCCCAGTTATCATCCATAGACGACTTACTCATCACTATGTTACTTTACCGTGCAGTGATAATTTGTGTCAACCTCTAGACACATCAATTAACCTCCCCAAAAACACAACACTACAATTCCCTTTTTTTTGGAACAATATCCTCCTACGAATTCACGACCCGAATCTCCCTCTCCCTTCCCGTATCTGAAAAAAAAAAAAAAATACACAAGAACAAACTGAACACCGTAATTCATGTTTAAAGTACTACTTTTCAAACCGACTGTTGTTGTTTTAGTGTTTTCTTTTTTTAGTATAAGTCAGTCTCCCTCGTAGTCGTGAACTTGGGACCAGGAAGACTGAGGGTCGAGCACAAGAATGCGTCGCGCGTTGTGAAGATATTGGAAAGGTGTAGACCGAAGAGTCTCAGTGGAGTGACGTCAAACGTTCTGTCTCATACTCAATGATCGACAAACATAAAATAAAACATTTAACTCTATATTAAAAGTCTGTCATTTAGTCCCACATCAAACTACTTAACAATGTCCACATAGGGGACACGTTGGGTATAAGTCTCGTTCTACACCTTGTAATAGTCACCGGACCTTCCAAGGACCATAGGAAAGGGTCGGTCAATGACCTGGGAGGGTAGGAGAGTTCACCGGTGCGAAGACTCACGGAAAGTTCCTAACCAGAACAAACAAGAACTTGAAATACACTTACCCTAGTATGTCATACTCCACAAAAATAGACCGAAGAAGACTGAAGAAGGAAAGTTGCACTCGGGACACTAAGTAGTGACTACGACGTGAAACGAGGAAAAGTGACGACACATCATAAGGTGACATACCTACGTAGTGATATATATATATATATATATATATATATAAAAAAAAAAAAAAAAAAAAAAAAAAAGGGGCATCGACCTGAAAACAGAACAAAGGTCAAAGCCTCCCTAAGACTCTTTTTGATGACTTGTGAGAACGGTAGAGAACCACCTGTGTTTGTGAGCGAAGAGATCCTACATCTAAGTCCCCACGAACGACCCACTACCCCATCTTAGGACCAAAATGTTCCTTCCGTTTCTTCTAAAGTCTTCTAGGTCTTCCCCTTTACTGAACGAGTTCCAGTGTACCACTGAATACCCCCTTCAAGTCAGATAGGTGGGTGGGGCGGTTCCGGAGAGTGGACACCCGAATGGGTGAAAGACGGGAACCGGACGAAGAAGGGTCGCAACCACCCACAACCAGTCTGGGGTCGAGTGTATCCTTCCTCGGATCGATCCCGACGGAGGAGAGTGTCGGGAGGGTCCGTCGGAAAACAGAGAAACAAATCGAAGGAGGTGAGTCCAACCACGATGGTTGAAGGACCGTCCACCTCGGAAATCGAAAAGTGTATGGACAAGGTCGAGAGATAGGACTCGAGAGGTCCCTTACACTTGTAAGTGTTTTTTACAAGAATTACCCAGAATTTAAAAAATAACTCCATTTTATATGTCTGGTATTTTACATGGGAAGATTGGCAAAGTTTCACATGTTAAGTGTAACGACACATTGGGAGTAGTGGTACGTCTTGAAGAATTAAAAGGGTTTGTCTTTGACACGGACAATTTGTGATGGAGGGGTGGGGTACGTCGAGGAGCGACGAAAGACAGAGTCGCTTAAACTGAAGAGATCCACGGAGTATATTCACCCTAGTAACATTAACAGGAAAACACAGACCGAAAAATGTGTGAATCGTACAGAAGTTCCAAGTAGGTCCAACCTCGTACACAGTTTTAAAGTAAGGAAAAGTTCCGGAAGTAACAAGAAAACTCGTGTAAAATTTCCGTGGAGTCTAGAAGTCCTGACTCAGTCCCCTAGTTGAACTGTCACACTCACTCTTTATTTATTGTAAATAAGTGTAGATGATCCGTGGTCGGGAAGGGAATACAACAGAGTACATTAGGAGAGGTGTAGGAATACCTTATACATGATTATAATAGGAGTTGAATGTCTATTCCCATAATCCGAGTCTCTTCGAGTGATCGAACCGGTTCCAGTGTGTCGTCCGGTAACCAATCGACCCTAACCTACGACTCAGACGGACGGACGTGTCGGACACTAGACTCACGGGTCGTGTTCGAATCTCAACAAGGGAACTTAGGAGTAGTCGACGACCCTCGACTCATACCTCGGCTGTCCACGGTCGACCGCGACTCCTCCGTCACCGCCGCCGGAGAGGAGGGAGCGGACCCAGGGAGAAGGACCTGGGACCGAAGACAACTTTCAGGGAAACACTTCGTCGCAAGAACCCGGTCTATCCCTCGACGTCCCCACCCACACCCGGAGTCACAGGGGACGTGAATTAGGCCGTGTTCGGACCGGCCCGTCAGTGGTCGTCCTACAGAGAGAACCGTCTGGAACGAGACCTGTTTATCGATGGTCCTCGAGACCCAAACTCTCCTATCTATTTGTCCTTCTCCCTTTTCGAATCTTTATAAAAAGAAGGGCAAGACACGGGACCACAAACGAGGGGCGAGAAAGGAACCGGTGACCTTTAAACTCCACCACCTCGAGAGGTGGACAGTCTTTGGTGCGACTCCGACCCCTCGGCTCCGACCGCGAAATCCAGACTCCTAAAGTCCAAAACAAAAGGGACTACCCGACCCGATTCGCACCCAGACCGGACCCAAACTTAGAACCGAGACGATAAACAAACCGTACACTAGATTCGATTGAGTGAGGCGGAGTGACACCCAGTCTTACCTCTCTATTGTTTGACTTATACGTAACTTGTGCCCGACACCCACGAGTTCACCACACATGTTCCTAACAGTAGAGTCAATTAGGAGTGTCAGGAGGTTCACCCCGTCCCCAAACAGAAATACACTGTCGACAACCTCGTCTATCCAGTTCACAAAGACAGTTCCAGTGTGTCCACCCCCACCACCTCGAGTGTCCTTGGATTCACCGATACATGTATCCCGGGACGACAAAATAGTCAAACCGTAGACCACGTCTGGACCCACGTGACCTGATAGTCAAGTGAAGTCAAGTCAACGAGTCAGCACAGGCCGAGAAGCGCTGGGGTACTTAGCGTCGTGCGGTCCGGAGGGACAGGTAGTGGTTGAGGGTCTCAAGTGGGTTTGAGTACAGGTAGCTCAGTCACTACGGTAGGTCGGTAGAGTAGGAGCCAGTAGGGGAAGAGGAGGACGGGGGTTAGGGAGGGTCGTAGTTCCAGAAAAGGTCACTCAGTTGTGTCCATCATACTTATGGAAAGGGAAGAAAAAATGTCTCTTTAGTTCAACTCGACCCACACTACCGTACCACCTCATTTCGGACGACTCCAGATCCGGGGTCTGCAGGGGGAACGATTCAACCGAGGGGAATCCAACGGAGGAGGTACGTCGGCAAAACCCAACTGTGTCCCGTAACAGTACCGAGAGAGGATAACGGAACCGGACCTGTCGTGTAGAGTGGGGTGTCTCGTTATAAGATTGAGAGACCGTACCAGGAGTTCTGTGAACCCTGAATTTAGTTGGAATGGAATAGAACATAAGACCGGAGCGTTCCGGTCTCATTATAATGAAGGATCCTCCGTGACGTGTCACGGTCCGTAGAGAGAGAGATGCGACAAGGGAGACACGACTTACTGAAAGAATAGACCGTGTACAACGAATAGTAAGTCCCGGGTCGAGTCACCGGAGGAGAACGTCCTTCAGAAGGGCCTCAAAGGTTGAGACTTAATCGCAGAGGGAGGAGACACGTCGAGTCCCATCACCCTTTCCAGAGTCTTTGGGACGAGACAACAGTCGGAGAGACTCGGAGTGAAAAGTAGACATCCAACCCCTGGGTTCCTGTCTCCCTCTCCTCTTTCGGAAGTAAAAGTACGGGACCGGACACATTTCCACCGGCCCCGGTCACTTCGCACCGGCGGAGTCCCAATTGAGGGACGAGACGGTCCCCGCCTCCGCTCCTCCTGACTCACACTTTACTTCAGTGAAGGGGCGGACCCCCAGACGGCACACGGACCGGAAGGCGTCATTTAGGACAAAGGAGGACCCGAAGACACACGGGTGGGTGAGGACCGAGGGTACTGGAACTTCCAGTAGTCGTCCACCCCGAGGGGTACCTTACAAACCGAACAGTAAGTAGGCCGTTCCAGTGAAGGACAGACCTATTCGGTCGGTGAAAAGGACGTATCGGAAGGTACACCCCCAAAGTGTCATTAGTACCCACACCCCGGGTTCCCTCCGATGGACTCCAGTTCAAGTCACAGGTCGACTACGGAAAATAAGACCCCCGTGACTCTGGGTCCCTCCCGTCCCGTGAAGGACTCCAGTCCTGAGACCTGGTGTGACGTTAACATCCCGGAGACACCCAAAGGGGACCCCAGTGTCCGGACGTCCCATTTCCTTCCTCCAACGAGCCGGAGGGACCCGGAGGAAAAGAAGAAGACACCTTGGACCCCCTCGGACGACAGTCTAGACGAAGGTCTTGACTAGACCAGTCGGGACCTGCAGGAACTGGAGCAAATCGGGAGTGAAGCGACGTCCCTGGGACTCAGAGTACCTCCAAGTCCTTGACTGGACCCAGAGACAGCCCTTACCACGACTCCCAGATCGGTCCAGAAAGACTGAGATTTTGGGACCAAAGAAGGTAGAAGGTCCCTTCCATAAATCAAAAACGAGTTACTGTTGAGTCTTTGTCGGAGAAGCCTGGAAAAGGACACCTAGTACCAGAAGAACCCGACAACTCAACTGTGTCTTCGGACCAAGGACCGTAGTCACACCACACGTATGACACTTACAGGAAAATAGGGGGAGAAAAAAGAAAAAAGAGACATTTATCAGAGACAAGTGTATCCTTTTAGTCTCTTTATTTTCTATACGTCTTTCTAATCCTTTTAGTAGGCACCAGGGTGAAGGGTCACTATTGGTGTCAACTGGTAAGTACAGACCTCTAAACAAGAAGGTCTGTAAAAAGCAACACATCGCACTCACGCACAAGAACATGTCCTAGGGAGAGAGGAAAAATTACCCCATTTCGAGATTTAACGACAAATCACAGAAAAGAAGGGGGGGTGGTTTGATTTGCATGTCATCTATAAAAGGATAGTCATTTATTCCCCGAGGAAGAAAGAAAACTTTGAGAATTCAACCTCGAATTGTTGTGTAGTGCCTACATGTCGAACTACCAGTATACTTAACTCGTGTCGGAAGTCTCGAAATGGTCCGGTTTCTTGTATTAAGGAGGTCGTGGGACCGGGGCATGGGGTAGCGGCGGGCGAGGAAGGACGAAGGTCTACACTGAAGGTCGAGGGACGTGGTCAAACCGAACTAAAAATCAAAATCTGTTTACCTTAGTATATCACAAACGAATCAGACCGAAGAAACCGAGGTGTCAGACGATCGCTGCCAGTAGACTCCAAGGTAGACAAACTTACTACTACACTACTGCAGACACCATACAAGTCGAAGCTGGTGACAACTACACTCTCTACAAAGGTCAGAAACTGATTACATTTGTTTCGACATGGCTTGTGGAATCACCGGTATAGAAACTCATAAAGGACACTGAACTAACCTTTTAACGACTTCTCAACGTGTAAAAATTCCATGAAATCTTAATAACGGTCAAACAGGAGATCCCTCGGTACGGTCAAATTTGGAACGGGGCAGGAATCCTCCTGCGGGTAGGGACCGTGGGAACGTCTCTGGTCCACAAAAGTGGGACGACTTGGACACTCCGGTACTTTCCGTTGTGCACCGTCGGCGAGGGTCAAAATTTTAATGTCGAATCCGACTTATAGAAAAGAGTGTAAATAGTCAGTAAACATAAAGAAGAAACAACACAGAAACCCAAAAAAACAAACAAACAAACAAAACATACGAAATGAAAATTCTATATGAACAAAAGAGTAAATTTTTTTAGGGAGATATATTTTACTATTTATTATTTTTATACAACTTTCATAAAAATAGGTTAAACAGTCAACAGTATATTGAAACACCAAAAAGACACAATCTACTTTGAACTGGTAATTTTTTTTAATAAAAATTAACCTCCTATGAACGAAATGTCACAACACACCAAAGACTAGATGTCGTCACATTTAGTCGGTATTCATATGTATATATAGGGGATGGGGGTCAAGGTGGGGACAGCCAACAGTGTTTCTGGTTTGACTCGAGGGACACAGATGTCGTCCGAGGGTGGACAAGAGACAAACTGTGAACCATTTCGTAGAGAGTTAAGCAGGGTGGCAGAGGAAGGAAACGCCACGGGTATTCAGGTAGGAGATACAGAGGCAACGATAAGGAGGGGACGTCTATCCAAGTAGTCGTGGTAAAAAGATCTAAGGTATTTATACGTACTTGTATATAAACAAAAAGAGAAAGACTGAATGAAGTGAGACATATTGTCCGAGATCCGAACAGGTAGAGTCAAGTTGACTGAGTTTAAACAACTTTTCGACCGACAAAATATTACTTCAGACGAGATAGTTATAAAATGATATAAATAGGGGATCGTAATACGTATCTTTCAAGAAAAGACGGGGTCCTAATAGATGTATAAATGAATGCAAAAGAAAAAAGTGAAGAGACCAACGGAAACATCACACGGTAACACGTAGGGAGAGACGAATGGAACCCTCGCACTACAATCCACTCCCTGCCGAATCACCAATTCTCGTACGCACGTGAACCTCCGAAAACCGGTGAACACATGGGAACTCGTCTAATACGTCAGAGAGACACGGAGTCACAGACATGGACGTTTTTTACCCTACGATCCGGTGTTATTGGCAACCCAATACCACCCCCACTTTGGCACCGATAAACGTTTGAAAAATCAGAGTTATGACGAAGGGAATATGAGCAATATGGGAAGAAATTATGGGACAAATATGAGAATTTTTACTTCGGAGTTTCTCGAGAACAAATACACCCACTATATAAATATTTAACTATAACTGGTACAATTCTTACCCGAAGGGACCACCCAGTCTCCAATTTCGTAGACGGACGTTACACCCTCTGGACCCAAGCTATGGACCCAGCCCTTCTAGGTACCGTTGGGTGAGGTCATAAGAACGGACCTCTTAGGGTACCTACCTCCTCAGACCACCCGATGTCAGGTACCCCAGCGTTTTTCTCAGCCCGTGCTGACTCGCTGAAGTGAAAGTGAAAGTACAATCCTTAATTTTGTCATATGAATTTCTGTATAAATATGTAAGTAAAGTTTTATTGTTATCGTTTGGGTAATATACAATGTGCATTTATTAAAAAAAAGACTTTATATTGATATCCCCCTATTCACCGTAACAAACCGGTTAGATATTTAGAGCAATTACAGACCAACTTATCTTCTGTCGACCTAAGACTATAGACAAAGACGTAAACCAGACAGTACTATACGACTAGTCAACTTCATATCCTTCTTTTAGATCGAAGTGTGTCCCTTCAGTAACCTTTCCCGTCCTTATAAAACAATCGGACTCCTACAAAAGGAAACTACGACGTATTTTCATTATTAAAGAATTTCCCTTATATCTTAGACTTTTGTGTAACTACTTGAAAAGTATAAAACAATGTAATTTTAAGTGACCTGAGAGACCATGACACTTACCGAGACACTGGTCCACACCAAACCACTGTATATAGTCACTAACCCTTTTATGACCAAGTAACTCAAACCTAGAAGGTTTACACCCTGTCGAGTAAAGTAGTATAGGGTGTTAACGTACACAATCGTAGTAGTCCATATAGTAACGTTTTAGAAATACAAAATCCTTCGAAAGTCTAAGTGTCACTGACTAAGTCCAAAAGGTCTTAAGATTAAAAAGAAATTTACAAGTTTGAATAGTGACCGTTGTTTACGACAGTCAATAAAAGGAACTTCCCTGTCCGAGTGAAACAAGCAAGACCTCTTTTACAGATGGTCTATGGGTCAAGACTTATTGTAAAAAAACAGACAGTCGGTAAGAAAACGTATTTTCCCTACGAGGTGCCTGTTTCCCCGACGAAGTCGTGTCACGTCTGGTCAAGTGCTCCCAAATAGAACGTCTGTCGACGGTACACGACCATTGGTCGGGTGCAAGAAGAAGGGTCCAATAATGGGTGCAATAACTTTTCTGTACATGAAGTGACGAGATAGTTCCTGTAGAAATTCGCTGCGACCACATAAAACAGTAGCGTTAACTGCTGGTCGGGTCAGACCCCGGTGACGACTCGGAGGACGACTCGCAGATCGTGAAAGTGGGTGACACCGGAAACAAGGAGTACCACTCTTCCCGTTACTACAGAATCATGGACTCTAGTGAAACTGGAATACGAAGTAAGTAACCTCGTTTTCTCGAGAAGGACCAGTCCCAGAAGGGACGAGTCCTTTCACTTCGTCTACATGTCCCTCCACTCCCTCTTCCCACCCTCCGGGGGCCAGGACCGAGAAAGAAGGTGATAGAGACACTGACCCGTCCAGAGACCTGGAGTCAAACGAGAAGACATTTTACTCTCCCTGTCTGACCTCAGAGTCTCCACCCACACCGAGATTGAATTCTATGTACAACGACGAATTCCCCTTAAATCTGGGACAGGGCACAGACGTACACACAACACGACCTACAACCCCCTACTCTGGGTCCCGGCCCCCACCCGACCACACTCGGGGACGGGACCCGGGTCCGACTTTTAGACTTTGGGGAGAGAGAGGGGAGGAGGGGTCGAGAGGGGACCGGGGCGTCATCCCCTTAGGACCTCGTACCACTGAAGGAGACACAAACAAGACACCGACTCTGTCTACAAAGGACGTCGACCGGTGAGTCGGAGGACGGGATAAAAATCGAGGTAACAATGGGTGGGGTCCGTAGACCGACGGTCGCCAGACACTCTCCGACACCGGGACCTCCCCCGTGAGAAGGGACCCAGGTCGAACAAAAGACGGACGACGTCCAGGGACCCAATTCGAAGGGTCACAGAAAACCCTTTGACTCCGACCGAAGTCCTCTTTACCCTCTCACAACCCACCTACCACGTCACCTTTCCCGGGTCCGACGCCTTGGTCTCCGGACCGAGACAATACAGTACATCACTTGAGGGACTCGGAGTCAAAAAGGTAGACAATTTACCGTGTTTTCCAACACGCAGACGGAAAGAGTATCGCAACAAGACTTCGACTTTACTATCATCTACACGTCAAACAAATCGTGTCACTGAAGCCTTGGATGTTGATAACACCTAAGATGGGACCCACCCCCCAACTTGCCCCGCACCGCGTCTCCTCGTAGTCTAGGTCTCACCCTCTACTCCGAACATGAATGGTTTGCGGTCAGGCCACCCAAGTTCCAGTCCCAGCAAACCCCAGGTCGGACACACAACCTTCCAAACCCCCCCTTCCCCTGTAAAGGTGACGTGCGATTACCTACCCTACTTCCGCACTCCCATCCCTACCGTAAGGACCAACATCCTGGTCCTCCCGTCTCCGTACCTCCGTCCCTTCCCGGTCTACGTAGGACCCTCTAAGGCCGTCAGTTCCCGGAACTCGTAGGGACCAGTCGACGAGACCAGACAAGGAGGGACCCTCCCCGGGGTGTCACCCAGACCCCTGGTTTTCGAACCGTTGGCAGAAGGACCCGATCGCCAGTCGTGTCGTCGAGACGAAGATCAACAAAATATGTAACTTGAAGACACTTTCTAACTAAAACACGTCTCCCAACTCGACGATTTTAGAGCAGGATGGTTAGAACTGGTCCGGAGGATGAAGGATCCACCTGTAGTTCACACTGGGTGTCTCCCGAGCCAACTTGAACTCCGAAGAGTCTCTTGGACACGACCTCCCCTTGTAAAGGACACCGAACTGGACGAGGTAGGGTACCCCGTCGACTCTTGAACCGAAACGGACCTCACAGTCCCCACACCTCCCATTTATCCCCTACGACTCCTACCCTCGACCTCCGAACTTCCGGTCCGTGCCCTCAGATCTGACCTCCGGTGTCCCGACCCTGCCTACCCCTGGTCGACGTCTTGACCCAGTAGCAAGAAGGGTCGAGGAATTTTACTACGAAGTCCAGGGAACACCGTAACGACCTCCAGTCCCTACCCCAAGTTCACATTCAAGGGCGACCGGGAAACCTCGGGTCAGGGACCTTCGTCGGTCCTCTCACAACCGTCCCAGTCCCGGGATCTGCACCACAGTCCTCTGACATCCAAGACGACCGGAACTTTTCGGGTTTACCAGTCGAAGAACCCCGTCGCAGTGACCCGCACACTCCCACAGGTCTAAGAAGATTGAGACGAGAGAGACCCCGGGAGGGTGATGAGGATTAGTATCTACCTCTCCTCAAAGTCGGAGAAAGTCCGTGTCTTCCTTACAGGAAGGGTCTCAACTGACTGTAGAGGGGCCCCTACAGACATGAGGGGAGGACGAGATGTCTGGGACATCCGTCTCAGGGAGGGTCGGCCTATTATGGAAGAACAAAAGACGTCTCAACAGGAGGAGTCTTTCCGGAGCTCTCCCTGAACCTCTCTGAGGTCTACCCCTCTGAACACCAGAGACAGAAGGAAAAACCTCCTTATCTCGGGTTCGGAGATAGATATCCCACCTTGCTTGCAAATCGTCGAACCTTGGAAGATCTAAAGACGTCGACCGAACCTCTTCCGAAGACGTAGAGTACTAGACAGTCAGTCACCACCGCACTGTAAACACGTATAGGAGTCGATGGGGTACCCGGGACCACCGACACCTGTCGCAGAAGACATAAGGCACTCGGCGACACCGGGGTCATACCCGACCTGAGTGCCCTAGGACCACAACAACTGGACGGCCTCGTGCTGGTCTTTCTTGAACTACAAGAGGACTCTTTCCTCCTTCTTCCTTCAACACGGAACGTCGAACACCAGTAACTCCCGGTAGGGATTTTTATTGCCTCACACGTAATCAGTCCTAATCTAAACCGACACTCACCATCCTTTTCGGTTTACTGTCACCAAATGTGTTCTACCTTCAAATAAAGACACAGGACAGACTCGGGCCTCGAGACGCCAGGTCCGGTGCTACACCACAAAGACGATGTGTCTAAGGGCCCCACACCGAAGTACACGAGTGTCGAGTTCTGCCGACGTTTTACAGTCGGTAGTACAGACACAAGGTCCGTCGTCCGACCTCCTTTCCTCATTTCCCCCGAATATCCCTTTCTAGGCCTTAAACGGTTCCTGTGACGGGGATTACAAAGTAATCGATCCTAATCAGTGGACCGGGTCCATCGACGCCCCCTCTAGTCCTCGAACCGGGACCGACATCCGTCGGTGTGCGAGGCGATCGACGGGACAGGGAGCAGGCCAAACAAATTATGTCTACTTCCCTCCCTCCCCCCGACTTCCGTTACACCCGGAAGGAAAAAAAACACCCCCCCCGATACGTAGAACACCCTAGAATCAAGGGGTCGGACCTTAATTTGGAACGTAACTTGGGGAACGTCACTTTCGTGTCTTAGAATTGGTGCCTTGGTGGCCCCTTCAGGGGTGACACCCGTAAATGACCTCCAAAAAGGGTCCGACTCTTCGACCCGGTCACCAAGTTTCCACCGTCTTAGAGGTGCTCCCTCTAAAGAGACCTCCTCCGGTCAGGACGGAACCCTGGTCTTTCGGTGTACGAGGTCCTGTTCTTACCTTCATCCCCGACTCGGATTCTCTCTTTCCGAAAGGTCCCCGACCTCGGTCGGGCTACCTCACCAGTGTTACTCCCTCCACCCGGTGGGAGAAGAGTCTCCCAGCCACACACGACTCTGTCACACCGGGACAGACCCGACGACCCCGGACCCCCTTCTCCTGTGCGAACCCTTTCTACCTTCTGGGTGTCCACGTCCCTGTGTTCACCTGGCCTATGCCACGAGTACCCCGACCGGGTCCTGCTCCCGATTTGGCCTCGTACCAGGGGTGGACCGGGTGCCGGACCTCCCACCGTCCCCGGGGAGGTCCCCGTAGGGCGTCGTGGGACAACAACCCGTATAAACCCAAGAGACCTCTAGACCTCGACATAAACTTTAAGGAACTGCAAGTCCAGGATCGTCGACTACTCTTACCTTTCTTTCTTTTGGTGTCCGGAGTTCGTGAAACGGACACACCTGACTTCTGAAACAGGAAGGTCTACTCTACGGAAGAGACTCCCAAGTCACTCCCCTTACACACCCTTCCATCGAAGAATATTCCATCGATTTATAAATTTGCAAAAAATTAAAATTTTTATGAAATTTATGGTCAAAAAGTAAAACTTTTTAAAGTTTCGATGACTTTTCAACTTTTTTCTCTTGCGTTCGGGGAGGAGTGGACAACGATCATAAACAAGGGAGACGAAGGGTGAGGGATTTGGCACACTTTAAGTGTCTGCGGTCCTAGGATATGGACATTTGGGAAGTCGAACATAGAGGATTCTTACTCCCGTACGAGGAGCAAAGGTGTAAAGTAACACCGTAGGTTCCTTCAGTCGAATAAATAGGGTGTTTTATATTAGATACAAGTCTAAAAGACTGAAGAGGAGTTCTACAGATAACATCGGGGGACGGGGGCAGAGGTTAGATTCCAGGGTAGTGTATCCGTCTCGAAGGAGAGTCCTGTCGACTGGGTGGTACCCCTCGAGGACTCCATCCCCCGAGGGATTTGGACCTCCGTCTGTTGTTCCCCACGACCTTTCCCGCGAAAAGGAAGGACTCCCAGGGTCTAAGGTCCTCGCACGTCCGGGATGACCTCGGAGACCACTGTGCACCGTCCCAGAAACGACCGCCGTCCTCGGGAGAGAGACAAGAGGTGGACAGTCCACTCGACTCACTGCGAGGAAACGGGGAGTATCTCTCACCCCCGGACGACAAGGTGGCCGTCGAAGAGGGTCGGGTCCCCAGGTGGACGTCCCACTAGGGGAATGAGACTGGAACCGGGGATGAGTGACGTCAGGGAATCGACCGACGGGTCAGTGAGACGGGACGGACGGAAACAGGGTGAAGTTCAAGGCAGAGAACCCCGAGGGGTGACAAACGTCCGGCTTCAGACCTTGAGTTCCGGGCGGAGTGTCTCCGTCGGGTGACGACTTGTATACCGTAATAAAGGTTTGTAAGTAAGTGGAAGACTAAAATTAAAATTTGGAAAAAAAAAGTCAAATCTTTTTTACCTTTGTAAAGTCTTTCTATAAGTCGACCACTTCCAAAGGACGTTAGAGTCTAGGGTCTATCGAAGTAAAATAAAATAATTTTATAAATAAAGGAATAAACCGACGTGACCCAGAATCAACGTCGTCACCCTAGAAATTAACCCCGTACGTCCTTGATCAAAGGACTAATCCCTAACTTAGACCCGGGGAACGTAACCCTCACGCCTCAGAATCAGTGACTTAGTCCCTTCGGAGAAAATTAAAAAAACTTAACTGGAGTAGGATCAAAATTTCTCCGATTCCTCGTCTCTAACACACTTCCCTACCTAGACCCACTGGACGGTTTCTGTACTCCACTACCCGGTGCGTCGTCTTTGGTCTAAAGACGGAGACGATTCGGTATATCGGACCCCTTTAAGTGTATCGACCGGGACGACTCGCCAAAAGAAAACCCTTTCACCCTCGGTATTTGGGACAAGTGGACGGAACTCCCAACAACAGTCCTCGTTTCTGTCTCTTTGTTGTCTCTGTGAGGAGGTCCGACATCTTTACCTTACAAATAGTACCCTCGTACTTGCTGGTGTCCGTCTCCCGTGTGCCCACCGTTTCTGTGGCTCGACTCCCACGTGACCCCCTGATGCCCACCCACTCCACAACCGACGTGACCCACCCCTCGACACTGGAAACAGGTCGAAACTTTGACAACGTTTTTGTAAGGGTTTCATTATTACAAACAACATCCTCTAAAGCTTCACCACTTATTCGTTTCTATTTATTGGTATAAGTGAGGGGGTCGAGTCTTTATTTATGATATTACAAATCTGTAGAAAGGTGGAACACACGGACGAACAACTCCTGGTAGGAACCAGGGTAGTCGTTCCTCGACCGGTCCCACTCTCCCACTTCACTACCTCGACTAAACAAAGGAGTCGTTCACACACAGACCAAGAAGGGACCTCGGTCCGTCGCCCTGGGTCCTGTATCCTATGGGTGACGACCCTTGTCGTACGTCACCTTCTCTTACCTCTCAGGGTAAAACACTACGAGTCTTACCCGTCACCCTCGACTCTCTACCCCCACCCACACATCAGTCCCTCTCGAAGGACCTCCTCGACCGTCTATCCTACACCTTTCCACCCCTCCTCCCGTCAGGACAACTCTCTCAGGTCCCACCCTCGTAGAAAGGGGTGTGGGACAACACACCCGACTCTGACCAGGAACTACCGTCCGCGAGAAGACACCAGGACCTTCTACGGGGGTTCAGTAGTGCACAAGTAGAGTCTTTACAAAGGACTCGTAGACGACCCTGGGTACACACCAAACCACGACCCCGGTTCGGCACCCGTGAAATCCGTGGCTGGTCGAGAACCCTTCAACCCCTCCGATGACGACATCTGTATTAGGGTAACCACTCCGTTGACTTTTCATTTTCCTCCAGTACTCGTCTTCACGACTCCCCTACCTCACACCTGTCGGTCATATCGGTCCTGGAGTCTCTCCGAAGACTCCGACCTGTAAACTCGGTACTGGTCGCCATCCCCGTCGGCGCACTTGTTCGAGCTCCCACAAGGTCCGTCTCCTCACCACCCACGAGTACTCCTCCTCTCCCGGACACCACAACCTTCCTCCTCCACCTGTACTGGACACCGACCTCGTAGTCTCGTTCCCCTCCCCCACCCCCGGACAGACGGCCCCACTCCCGAAACGTACAGTGTCGCACTACCTGCCTTTACTGTACTGGAGGCGGACTCACGGGAGACGGACACCAGGAGGCACAAGGGTACCATTGATAAGGAAAGGACGTCGGATGACCCCGGAAAGACACAGAGACACCGAAAAGATAGACACTATGACTGTTGTCGGGAATTCCCTCCGCTCTGTCCCAAATACTGAGGGTGAGATGTCTTCTCCTTCGTCGATTCATCCCGCCTGCTGCACTAAATCCCGAAATTTCTAGGAAAACCGACGAAAAACCTCTTACCCACCGTCCCCCTGTCTCTCTTCCTCCTTCGGAAGAAAGGACCTCCGACGATAACCACCTGATCAGTCCCCGGTCACTGGTCACCACCGTCTCGTCAACCTGACTGATTCCTACACCGACCCAAAAGTCTCGTTTCTCTCCTGAACGAGTTCCGAGGTCTCTTCTCGATCTGAGAGAACCAAGAAAAGAGAGAGAGAAAAAAAATTTATTAAAAAAATAAATTTTTTAATTTTTTTTAAATAACCATCACGACCCAGATCGAGGGACGTGCACCCGAAAGAGATCAACGTGGCTCACTCCCGACGAGACATCGACACCACACGTCCGACGAGTAACGTCTCCGAAGGGAATGACGCCTCGTGTCCGAGATCCACACACCCGAAGTCTTCAACGTCGAGGGCCCGAGATCTTATTACCGAATCACCAACACCACGTGTCCGAATCGACGGGGTGTCGAACACCTGATAAGGACCTGGTCCCTAGTTTGGGTACAGAAGACACAACCGTCCGTCTAAGAAATGGCGATTCGGTGGTCCCTTAGGGGAGATAACCAAAAACTGATTCTGGTCTTCGTCTAACTTTGAAAGGATCCACCGAATGGGTTTGTCTCACTTTGCCCCTCTGAATGTTAACACACAAAGATGTCGTCCCGTCGACGACACCGAGTCGGGGCGAGCCGGGACAACAAACGGGTCGTACTCTCGGTCCCCTAATGGCTCGGGTGAATAAGGAGGTCTGAGAGGAAACTATCCGTCACAGATCTACACCGGGACCAGGACCGGCCCCTCCCAATCTAGACCATGGTCAGACACCAATGTCCCTCCCCTATACCTCTTCCACCCCTCTCTCATGTCCTTCGGACCCTAGACCCCACTACACTTCCCGTCGATCACTCGACACGGGGACGACACACAGCTCGACCCATCCACAGTGGAATTTGTGTAAGTGAATGAAGTAGGGGTCTACTAGGTCAATCCCTCGACTCAATATCAGCCCCAATATCTCAAATATCAACCCCTTTGACTCAGGGCCTCTTCAATTCGGTGCACGGTACACTGATCGTGCGCCATCCCTACCCTTAAAGCCGGGGTCTCAGGCGGAAAGTGTAAAAGACAGACACAGACACGAATCAGCGAGTCAACACAGGCTGAGAAACGCTGGGGTTCCTGACATCGGGCGTTCCGAGGAGACAGGTACCCTAAGAGGTCCGTTCTCATGACCTCACCCCACGGTACGGGAGGAGGTCTCCTAGAAGGATTGGGTCCCTAGTTTGGGTCCAGAGGTTGGAACGTTCGTCTAAGAAATGGTAGACTCGGTAGTGTGACTCAACTTTAGTGACAAAGAGGTTGATCCACACTTCTATAACCCCTCAAGAGTGAAAAGACAACTTCCCTAAACGATCGTGACGGAAGGACCCCAAAAGAGTACGGGGTGTGTCTTCCAATGTTCAAGTATGGACGGTGTCAGTGACCCGAGTTGAGACTCCTTAGACTCGACTGGCTCCCCCTGGAAGTCCCTGGTACCTCCTGAACTCTGAGTCGTCGTGGCAGGTTGTCCTTATACCCAAAGGGACGATAGGCTTTCATCTCACAAGATACCTTCAAAACAATCGGCTTTACCGCAATTCGTCTCTGTCTTACTGGAATCCTGTGGAGAACGACTACCTGCGTGTTTTACTTACCTACATTTCGTGTCTACGAGCGGGACACTAAACCTCGAGGTCCCGAACTACGACTCTACGTCTCTCACCGAGACCCTTCCTAAAACCGCCCCGGTGAGAAGGGTGTATCCCACGTGTCGGAGACAGCACAACGGACGTTCTGTTTACGAGTTACGATAAAAATAGAAGGTGAAAAAAAAAAAAAAACATTTTCGTTTTAGGAGAAACCGAAAGAAAACCAATCACTTTTGTCAATAATTACATCCAGAAAACCTTCTCGTTTCACCGTATTTCGCTTGAAAGTTTTTCTACCCCCTATGGACATCTTTCACTCGGTGTACAAAAAAGTTAATTACCAAATATTACAATACTATCAAAGTAGTATAAACAGTGAAAATTTTTTAACTAATTCAAAAACTGACACGGTACGTCGTATACCCCCAGAATCAAGGGACTGGTCCCTAGTTTGGGTACGGGGCAAGTCACTTTCGTGCCTCAATACTGGTAACCTGATGGTCCCTTTAGGGTGTACAGTAAAATTTATCGGTGTATTTTTTCATTTTGATTTATCTACTTGAATTAAAATCATTGTATACAAGTCAAGTCAGCGAGTCAGCACAGGCTGAGAGACACTGGGGTACCTGACGTCGTGTGGTCCGAAGGGACAGGAAATGGAAGAGGACCTCGAACGAGTTTGAGTACAGGTAACTTAACCAATATGGTAGGTTGGTAGAGTAGGAGACAGCAGGGGAAGAGGAGGACGGGGGTTAGGGAGGGTCGTAGTCCCAGAAAAGGTTACTCAGTTGAGAAACGTACTGCACCGGCTCATAACCTCAAAGTCGAAGTCATAGTCAGGAAGGTTACTTGTGGGTTCCGACTAGAGGAAATCTTACCTGACCAACCTAGAGGAACGTCAGGTTCCCTGAGAGTTCTCAGAAGAGGTTGTGGTGTGAAGTTTTCGTAGTTAAGAAGTCACGAGTCGAAAGAAGTGTCAGGTTGAGAGTGTAGGTATGTACTGGTGACCTTTTTGGTATCGGAACTGATCACCTGGAAACAACCGTTTCATTACAGAGACGAAAAATTATACGATAGATCCAACCAGTATTGAAGGAAGGTTCCTCATTCGCAGAAAATTAAAGTACCGACGTCAGTGGTAGACACCACTAAAACCTCGGGTTTTTTTATTTCAGACTGTGACAAAGGTGACAAAGGAGTAGATAAAGGGTACTTCACTACCCTGACCTACGATACTAGAAGCAAAAGACTTACAACTCGAACTTCGGTTGAAAAAGTGAGAGAAGAAAGTGAAAGTAGTTCTCCGACAAATCAAGGAGAAGTGAAAGACGGTATTCCCACCACAGTAGACGTATAGACTCCAATAACTATAAAGAGGGACGTTAGAACTAAGATCGAACACGAGGAAGGTCGGGTCGCAAAGAGTACTACATGAGACGTATATTCTATTTATTCGTCCCACTGTTATATGTCGGAACTGTATGAGAAAAAGGATAAACCTTGGTCAGACAACAAGGTACAGGTCAAGATTAACAACGAAGGACTGGACGTATGTCTAAAGAGTTCTCCGTCCAGTCCACCAGACCATAAGGGTAGAGAACTTCTTAAAAGGTGTCAAATAACACTAGGTGTGTCAGTTTCCGAAACCGTGTCAGTTATTTCGTCTTTATGTACAAAACGACCTTGAGAGAGCGAAAAGCTACAACCGTTAAACTAGAGACCAAGGAGACGAAAAAATTTTGGTCGAACTTGTAGTCCTTCAAGTGCCAAGTGCATAACGACTTCGGACCGAACCTCTTAAAACTCGTAATGAAATGATCGCACACTCTACTCACGTCAACACACCATCAAACTTGTAAGAAACCGTAACGGAAAGAAACCCTAGCCTTACTTTTGACTGGAAAAGGTCAGAACCGGTGACGACTCAAAAGGTTTAAACGACCGTATAACTCACGTCGTGAAAGTGTCGTAGTAGAAAGTCATTGTATACAATAAATTGGGGTTATTATAGTTTTCTGATATTAAAACTGTATATTAGTTGACTTGATTTGTATATTAGTTGTTATGATTCAACAATTACTCTACGAAGTGGAAAAACCATGATTCAGAAACTTGGGTCACAAATAAAATGTGAACGGCACGTAGGGTCAACCGTCAATGACATAACGTGTCGCGTCGAGGTCTCAGACTAACTACCCACAATCAGACTGTACGTACGATCGTCGACTAAAAATACCTCGTGAGTGACTGGTCCGGGACAAGACGTCCGAACAGATTAATGTACCACCTGGGAACTTGGGGTGTCCAAACTTGACGCACCCAAGTGAATAAACTCAAAAAAAGTATCTATGGACGACACGTCAGACACCAACCAACCTAGGTATATGAGCCATGTATGGAATCTAACGTGTCTCCCAGTTGCAGAGATTGGAAGCACAACAAGTCCCTAGTTGAGATAACAAATGGGAAGTACCGTTGGGGCGTCACCTCCATGATGGTGACAGGGGTAAAGTGTTTGTACCGTTGATTCCAGGTCTCTCCATCGAAACTCCAAAGTGTCACCCACTCAAGACCTCAATTCCTCCTTCTCCACTACCCTTCCTCACTCGAGGAGAACAAAAATTGTCTAAATAAATCCATTTGAAGTATGTTGTCTTAAGTGGGTACAATTTACATGTCCAGTCGTAACGGATTACATACCTCAATACATTGGTCGGGTAAGTTATTTACCTCGTTAAGGTAGAGGGTTTCCACGGGAGTTCGGGGACACACAACCTGAGGGGACAGGGACTGTTGGTAGGTAGTCGAAAGACGGGTATCCCAAAATGGAAACGAACGACAGTATGTTTACCCTGATACATCAAACTTCAGAGACTCCGAACCACAAAGAGAATCATACTACAAAAGTTCCAAGTAGGGTACAGTACACATATAGTCAATGAAAAAGGAAAAAATTTTAACGACACATCATAAGGCAACACCCGAAGGGACCACCGAGTCCCCATTTCTTAGACGGAAGGTTACGTCCTCTGCACCCAAGTCGGGTACCCAACTCTTCTAGGGGACCTCTTCCTTTACCGTGGGGTGAGGTCATAAGAACTGACCCTTTAGGACACCTGTCTCCTCGGGCCACCCGATGTCAGATACCCCAACGCTCTCACAGTGTGTGTTGAATCGCTGATTTGTCGTTAAAGTAAGATACTTTCACGTGCAAAAAAAGTAGACAAGTGGTCAACCACCTGAACACCCAACTAAAGAGAACCCCGATACTACTTATTACGACTACACCAAAGTAAAGAGAACCCATCAATCGATGGACTCTCACCTTCACGACTCAATGCACACACAAATTTAAACATTCTGTGATGTTGCGACAGAAGGTTTCACCGATACGCTGCAGTGTGCATTCGTGGCACAGAGGTCGAGAAGGGGTCGAAATGATTGTGAGCTATAACAACCAGAAAAGTTCAAACGGTAAGATCACGCAAAACGATTACTACATTCTACGGTTTGTTGAAGATATACGAGTAAACCGTAGGCATACACGGAAGTTTAGGAAACGGTAAAATTTAACCTATAAGACAATTGAATTATGACTCAACATTCTCAACCGTGGAGAAAAAACAACGACGACAACAAGTAAGCGACTCAGTACAGACTGAGAAACGCTGAGGTACCTGACGTCGGACAGTCCGAAGGGACAGGAAGTGATAGAGGACCTGAAACGAGTTTGTAGGTCAGTAGAGTAAGAGACAGTAGGGGAAGAAGAGGACGAAAATTAGAAAGGGTCGTAGCCCCAGAAGAGGTTATTCAGCCGAGAAGGATAACCCAACCCTTATTTACTCTATATAATCCACGAAACGACAGTCTCCAGGTGAGTAACCAGGAGGACCGTACGGGGACCCAGTCATGAGTCCTAGTGACCGATAGAGTCCATGGACAATTCGGGGAGGGGAAAGACAAGTTGGGTCCATCCGCACCCTTAGTGTATGAGTGGTTGTCGGGGACTGAACCGGTCGCCATATCACAGGCGGGTCATGTTAGAGGAACACGAGTGTTGTGTCCGAGGGGAAACGGAGTCCGACCTCAGTCGTGCGGGTCGGTCCCCTGAACCCTACCCCCGATCCCCGGAACCCAGGGGGAAGAAAGGCATACTGGAGAAGGACATACTGAACCTCGAGTGGCGAAAAGGAGAGACCTGGAGTCAATGGAATAGACATCTTTCCCTTCCAACCTGATCAACTGAGGTCCCTATATCGATGAGACTTAGACGAGAACCACCGAAACCACTACCGGTAAACACCTCCAAGGACACCAGTGTCGTAAGGAATTCCGTCCTGAACCCTAAAACGTTCTCCCAGACCACCCGTCCTTTCCGTTTCTTTCCTTACCCCGTCCCACTACCGACCGAGTCCTCGTCTACAGGTCGAAAGACGAAGTTAACGTTCTCGGTCTGGGACCAAACCTTATCGGTGGTAAGTAGAAAAGGTTCGAGTGTCCCAAACTGTTCGACCTCTAGTACCAAAGACACAGTACAGGTCCTGTTTCCTACCTCCCCTCCACCACCAAACTTTATCTCTACCTCTTTGACTCTGGTCTCACCAGGACCCAGACTAGTAATACACCACCATACTTCCCTCACTACTCTCGTTCGGTGTAAAGGTCTACGGACGTCTCGGTGACACACTACGCTTTTACAGAGACTCGAGTTACCACTGATACAGGACCCGAGGCTGTTCCCGTCGGAAGTGAGCACTAACTTCCTTTACGAACGAAAATCAGTCTTCAATCCTTTGATTCCGTATTTACAAACGTTTGGTAGGTCCGAGTATCCAGGAGGATAGAATGACAGATCAGAGTAGGATCAGATGGGGACTAAGAGGCAGATCGTCTCCTAACTCGTCATCCCTGGAGGGGGTGTAGACGGGAACGACCGGGGACCGGGACTGGCACCTATCGTCACCATAGTGGTGATCCTGACGGTTAGAATCCTCGGTCTGGGTACACCTTCACCGGAAATCTGATAGAGTAGGAAGTGACAGTGAAACACTACCCCTGTGACTCCGGGTCTCCCCTTTACATTCAACGACTTCCGGGGTCTCGTACCCCGGACGTCCTACTTCCCGGGACCTGACCACTCCGAGTGAGATCTGGCTCAACTTTCTCTAAAAACCCCCCCTCGACGTCTCCCTCTTTGGACCCTTCGGACCCCGAAGGGGGAGGACATCTATAAAGCCTCTGTCCAGTCGAAAGTCTCCGACGCCAGGAAGGGGGTGAAGACGTCGGATGTCGACACGTGTAGACACGACAGAGACCCGACAGGAAAGTCCCTGGCCGACCCCGGACAGTAGCGGAGACTTCGGACACTCTCTGATCTCGACCTCGACACCCCCGCCGCTCCATCTCCACAGTCCGGGTCGGCGTGGGGCACCCTCGTCCCGAGCCGAAACCGGACCGTCGACTTCGGTCGACAACGGAGGACGTCCAGAAAGGGTACCGGGCAGGCAGTGAGGGAGGAAACCCTGTCGGTGGCTCGGGTAAGAATCTCCACCGACAAGGACGGGAGTGGGGGTGGGTGGGACGGGCTACGGAGGAACCGGGTCCGACGACTCTCCCCAGACCCCTTGCAACTCCTCGGTACCTCTCTTCCAAGACCGAGACGACTGTCAGTCGTCCTCTAGGTGACACCTCAGGAAGTGGAAGAGACTCGCGGACTCAAAGACAAACCTTTATTTCCGAATCAGGAACGTGGAAGATGGTTCTTTTTCTTCTTTTCTCTCTTTTTACTCTCTCTCTCTAACCGGACCCACACCTCTCGACACTGTTCCGAGAATATTTGTGTTGCACACGCACAATCGTCTGGACAGTGTGCGGACGACCCTCAACAGTTCCTACTGTTCCGACCTGACCTCTCTCTCCCCTGGGGAAGGTCCGACCCCTTCCTCTCCGTCACCAACCCCACGACTCCCCCCTGTCTTACTTGTCAATAAGACAGACCCACTGAGACCCTTCCCCCTCGGACTCCCGTAGCGGGACCTTCCGAACCCCTCGTGACGGAACCCTGGTCCTTGAGACTGGGGACCCCTTTACTCCCACACCACTCGAGTCGGAAGTCTCACTGGACGAAGGGCCCGAGGCACGACCGAGGACTGGGGTGGTAGGTGAAGGACTTCACGACGACGACGAATACTCTCCCGTCCCGACCCTCACACACCTACCTCCCCTCGTCGAGTACGGGTCTAATCCTGTCGAACCCCTCCCCTCGTCTCCCCTCAGTAGTCCAAGATTTCTGACAACAGGGACACGAAAGTCTTACTTCCCGAAGGGATCACCGAGTCTACCATTTCTTAAACGGACAGTAACGCCTTCTGGGTCCGAGTTAGAGATCCAGCTCTTCTAGGGGATCTCTTCCCTTACCGATGGGTGAGGTCATAAGAACGGACCTCTTAGGGTACCTGTCTCCTCGGACCGTCCGATGTAAGGTACCCCAACGTTTCTCAACCTGGGTTGACTCGCTGATTGCGAGAGTCCCACGTCCACCCTCACCCTTGGTCGTCCGTCCCTTGAGGGAGGGGAAGGACTAGGACCTGGTAGTCACGACACCCCTGGTCGACGGTGACCCGAGACTCTTTCAAGACACTCGGACAGAGGGTACAGACAGCGGGAGAAGAACTCAGACACACCTTAAGGGTCGGGGAAGGGAAGGGTCGTCGGGACCAAGAGCCTGGGGACTCGGTCAGAAGGGGTGTGGGAGACGGTCGACAATCACCGAGAGGACCGGACGAAGACGTCGGTAAGAATACAAAATTCATCCAAAATGATGAATTTTACGTCTATTCCTTTTTCCTCTTTCATTTTTGACAGACATTAGAGTAGTGGTCCACTACTGAATCCAATGGCAGAACCATACGCGGGAGGGTCTGAAAAGAGGACTAAACACGAGTGCATAGTTTTACCCAATATAGGACCCGAACGAAACGTCGGACAAGGAGAAGGGAAGACCAACGGATCGAAAGAAAGGTGTAGTCAGTTATATAAAAATTCCGACAAATTGTAAGGTGGAATCTCCACGGGGTATTAAATAAGTTGTTTAGGGGACAACGTCCGGGAAAGGTCACAAAACAATGATATTTATTGTAACACTAGTCGTCTTGTGGGAACATCGGGTGAGAAACGTGTGTAGGAAGTGACGAAGGGATCCTCTCTCGGGACGTCACCCTTAACACTCTGGTGTTCCTACGGGCCGTACGGCCTACAGCCCGTTTTCGAAACCGACAACTCTACAACAACCACTATATCTGCAACAACTACATCTCAAGTCCCCGGAACTAGACGACTCTTGAGTGGGGCAGACCTGAAGGGACCGGAGAAAACACTGTAAGTGTCGATACAAGACAAGGGTAGGTTTGGGAAGTTTCGGTAGAGGTCTGAAGGGAGACGGAGACCAAGAGGGAGACCACTGTCGGAAGGGAAAGAGGGCTAGACCTTCCGGACCAGAGGTACACCGGACTGGGTCCATGAACCTCGGAACCCAGGACTGGACCACCCCTACCAATCGAGAAAAGACAGAACACAAGTGATCCCTCCCCATTTGACATTCCCCAGTCCCGACATAGACAATAGACAGGTACAGGTATTGAGAGAGGTTTCGTCATTGTCTCCCGGTCCGTGTCCCATCCGGAGTGGGTTGTACACGAAACGACTCACTGTCGACGTCCCACTCATCCGGGAGAGACCCGGAGTCTGAAACAAGTGTCCGTCTCCACTCCCCACCCGACCCAGGGAAGGACGACACCGAAAAGGGTAGGGGAGGAACTAGCGTGGAGGAGAATGGGGTGTCCAGAACCCAGGACTCCGACGGTCGTCTGATACCCATGTTGTCGGTCGTGTCGGGTCGTCTGCCAGAGCCGTTCACGGGGGAAACTCCCGGAGGTCCTGCCACCGAGCTACCTACCAGCCGTGAGTGAGTCGCAGGTGAGGAAGGTCTGGTGTCCGAACGTGTTGTCATTCCGCTTCAGGTAGTAGGGGTTGTTCCACCGGGGGCAGCACTAGTGCACTCACCGTCCTGTTCATACTGGGACAGGGGTCTTCCGTACCGACCCCCCTCGACGGACCTCCCCACCACCGTATGTCGTGAATTGCAGAGGTTAGACGAAGGTAACTCCTTCTGTGACTCCGGGTCTCTCCAATTCGTCACACAGACCTCAGTGTGTCGTTCACCCAGTGTCTCGACGACAGAAAACCCCAAGAGAATCGTTTGTGGGAGAAGGTTTTTGTGTTCTCTTCTGAGATGTGTACCTGTAGTGGTCTACCAGGTGTGGTTTTAGTCTAACTAATATAAGAAACGTCGGCTTCTACCTCTTCGAGATATGTCAGTCGTTTTTGTTCTGACCCTCGACTACACCGAGTCTAGTACTCGAGGAATAACGGTTTAAGTCTGACTTTAACTTCTTTCATCCCTTTTGGTGATCTGGTAAGTCTATACTGGATTTAGTTTAGGGAATACTAATATATCACCTTCGTTCTTCATCTAAATTCCCTGATCTAAACTATCTATCTCACGGACTACTTGATACCTTACTCCAAGCACCGTAACATGTCCTCTGTCCCTAGTTCTGGTAGGGGTACCTTTTCTTTACGTTTTTTCGTTTTACCGACAGACCCCTCAGGAATGTTTATCGACATTTTTCTTCTCTTCACTTTTCATTTCCTCTTTGCCTTTTTATATTCGTAGACTTACGTCTCAAGGTTTCTTATCGTTCCTCTCTATTCTTTCGGAAGGAGTCACTAGTTACGTTTCTTTATCTCCGTTTGTTGTCTTACCCTTTCTGATCTCTAGAGAAGTTCTTTTAATCTCTATGGTTCCCTTGTAAAGAACGTTTCTACCCGAGCTATTTCCTGTCTTTACCATACCTGGATTGTCTTCGTCTTCTATAATTCTTCTCCACCGTTCTTATGTGGCTTCTTGACATGTTTTTTCTAGAAGTGCTGGTTCTATTAGTACTACCACACTAGTGAGTAGATCTCGGTCTATAGGACCTTACACTTCAGTTCACCCGGAATCTTTCGTAGTAATGCTTGTTTCGATCACCTCCACTACCTTAAGGTCGTCTTGATAAAGTTTAGGACTTTCTACTACGACACTTTCACGACGTGAGTTATACACTCGTTTAAACCTTTTGAGTCGTCACCGGTTCTGACCTTTTCCAGTGAAAAGTAAGGTTAGGGTTTCTTTCGGTTACGGTTTCTTACGAGTTTGATACCGTGTTAACGTGAGTAGAGTGTACGATCATTTCATTACGAGTTTTAAGAGGTTCGGTCCGAAGTCGTTATGCACTTGGTTCTTGAAGGACTACAAGTTCGACCAAAATCTTTTCCATCTCCTTGGTCTCTAGTTTAACGGTTGTAGGCGACCTAGTAACTTTTTCGTTCTCTCAAGGTCCTTTTGTAGATAAAGACTAAATAACTGACACGGTTTCGGAAACTGACACACCTAGTGTTATTTGACCTTTTAAGACTTTCTCTACCCTTATGGTCTGATGGACTGGGCGGAGAACTTTTTGGATATACGTCCAGTCCTTCGTTGTCAATCTTGACCTGTACCTTGTTGTCTGACCAAGGTTTATCCTTTTCCTCATGCAGTTCCGATATATAACAGGGGGACGAATAAATGGAATATATGTCTCATGTAGTACTCTTTGCGACCCGACCTTCTTCGTGTTCGACCTTAGTTCTAACGGCCCTCTTTATAGTTATTGGAGTCTATACGTCTACTATGCTGGAAACACGTCTTTCACTTCTCCTTGATTTTTCGGAGAACTACTTTCACTTTCACCTCTCACTTTTTCAACCGAAGTTCGAGTTGTAAGTCTTTTGTTTCTAGTACCGTAGGCCAGGGTAGTGAAGTACCCTTTATCTACCCCTTTGTCCCCTTTGTCACAGTCTGAAATAAAAAACCCCGAGGTTTTAGTGACGTCTACCACTGACGTCGGTACTTTAATTTTCTGCGAATGAGGAACCTTCCTTTCAATACTGGTTGGATCTATCGTATAACTTTTCGTCTCTACAATGAAACGGTTGTTTCCAGGCTAATCAGTTCCGATACCAAAAAGTTCACCAGTACATACCTACACTCTCAACCTGACACTTCTTTCGACTCGTGACTTCTTAACTACGAAAACTTCACACCACAACCTCTTCTGAGAACTCTCAGGGAACCTGACGTTCCTCTAGGTTGGTCAGGTAAGATTTCCTCTAGTCGGAACCCACAAGAAACCTTCCTGACTACGATTTCGACTTTGAGGTCATAAAACCGGTGGAGTACGCTTCTCAACTGAGTAACCTTTTCTGGGACTACGACCCTCCCTAACCCCCGTCCTCCTCTTTCCCTACTGTCTTCTACTCTACCGATCTACCGTAGTGGTTGAGCTACCTGTACTCAAACTCACTTGAGGCCCTCAACCACTACCTGTCCCTCCGGACCGCACGACGCTAAGTACCCCAGCGTTTCTCAGCCTGTGCTGACTCGCTGACTTGACTTGACTGATCCAGCATAATGACTAACACAGCACCAACGGTTCCTCACATCCTTTCCCTCCTCACCGACCGGCCCCCCTCCAACCCTATGAGAAAACTTTCATTAAAAAACGACTTGAAAAATTTTCCTTCAAATACATGAAGTCAAGTCAAGGCAACGAAATGAATCTATGTATTTTAAATCTCAAAAAGAGGGGTGTTAGACATTAATACCAAGTTTTGACTCCAACTGTGGTCCGACAATATCCCGGAACCCGACTTTTTCGACCTTCGACAACCAGTCGAAAGGACCTCCCGGAAGTCCCTGAAAGGACCTCTGACGACGCCCAAACAAGACCGGGACAGGAAACTCTCTGGACCTATGGGACGTACACAGGGCACCCGGTCCCCTTCCTCGCCCACGGCTCTCGGACTCCGGTCCCTCGGCCCCCTGTGACCGAGACAAAGGACCACTGAACCCTTCGGAACAAAAAGGGGCGTCGGTGGGTGACCCGAGGGACGGAAACCTGGGGAGGTCCTACCTCCTTCCATCTGTCCTAATCGATTCTTGACCTACACAAGGTACCTCACTGCAAACCACCTCCGGACCGTCTACCCCGAAAGACACATTCCTTTTGACTTCCTCACTATTTAGGCCGGACGACCGGAACCCCGGACTGTCCTTTCGACATTAGTATTATGTAATGAAACGAGTACTATTCCCCTCCTTCCTCTACAATTCACTTTCCCTGGACCATACATCAGAAAACTGATCGTGTGCTGTCTTGAACCAAACCCAGAACTCGTGTCACAACCTTTAGGACCCGGGTCGAGACGGAGAGGGGACGAGACACTGGAACCCGTTTAGGAAAAGGGGAGAGTATTTCCGAATCAAAGGAATAGTCCTATACACCCCTACTGTAAGTTTTTTAAATTCGTACCGTACCGAGTCTTGTAAGAGACCGGACGACATTTTTGGGTGAAGTCACCATAACACGCACGGAGGATCTCGGTTGACACTGGATCACTAGGAACGCAACACCGAACAAACACCATCTTCCCTGGAATCTTCTAGTAGGTTTTGACCTCGACCGTTTGACATAGGAAGTCCGGCTTAGTCCAGTGACGAACAAAACCATTTATTCAGAAACAACCCTGTGTCGGTGCGGGTGAGTAAACGTATAGTAGTTTCCTACCAATTCCGACGTCACCATCTCCACTCATCAACATCGTCTGACACCCCGGGTGTTTCGGATTCACTCAATTCACTTCAACGAGTCAGCACAGACTGAGAAACGCTGGGGCACCTGACATCGGGCGGTCCGAGGAGGTAGGTACCCTAAGAGGTCCGGTCTTATGACCTCACCAACGGTAAAGGAAGAGGTCCCCTAGAAGGGCTGGGTCCCTAACTTGGGTCCAGAGGACGTAACCTCCGTCTGTGAAATTGGAGACTCGGTGGTCCCTTCGAAAATTTCACAAATGATAGACCAGGAATTATCTTTTCCAAAAGACTGAGGACTAGATTAGTTATCCAAAAATTCTAGCCTATACTTTTGACTGGATCTATATCTTTGACTCAAAACCCTTCCGTCATAAACGGGCGGTACCCAGTACACACTTTCCCTCTGTCTCGACCGACTCCCTGGGGTCCAGAGTGCTGAGGACAGATCACGAGGGGTGGGATGAGTAAGGTAGTGGAACGGATAGGAAAAGATTTCTCTACAGTCTGGGGTCTAGTACTCGGGACTCTCCGACACAGACTAAGTAACAATATTAGTCGTGTCTTCGTAAACCCCAGACATTACGTGTCGGGAGGGAGTCCAAATCGTAGAAGTCTTTAGACACAAAACAAACTTTGCCGGGACCCACCTCCATCTTGAGAACGAACATTATCATTAAGCTAATGATCTACTACTCTCAGGGACTCCGTGACACGATTTATTCGTGAATGAAGTAACTACGAAACAGAAGATTGCCGTCGGGAATCCTCCACCCTTAAGGACCTCTGATGTCTGATTCATTGAAGTTTCGCCACCTCAGCTTCAGTATGGGTCCGGGGTTCCAGACACAGGACTTCGTGACGTGACACGACACCCTAACAGTCACACCCCCGAGAAGAGTCTCTGTTAGACTACCTCCCTGGTAGACCCAGATTTCAGTCGGAACAAAGTCCTCCGAAATTTGTTCAGCCGTCGAAGAGAGATGTGTTTTCAGGTTCTCCGTAAGGTCCGACCTTACTGACGAGGTATTAGCCGGTCCTAGGAGGAAAACAACGGGACGGTAGTGGTCGTAGATGGAGGACGGAAGTGAAAACCCACGAACGGTCTCCCTTCCTTCCTTCTCATCTTTCTCATGCAGAAGAAAGGAAATTCCCTTACCGAGTCTTCAACGTAAGAAGAGGGTAGGGTGACCCGTCTTGACTTAGTGTACTAGTATGATCCACGTTCCCTCCGACCCTGAATATCAGAGGTCGACCTACCGGGTCAGTGTTTAAGTCCCTTGATAACGACTCCTTCTTCCCCTCTCACCTATGACCCCCTGTCATCCGTCGCAGACAGTATTTACGTACACACCCTACCCCACCGGGACGACACCCGGACCACTCCCACCTCACACAGGACCGGTGACACGAACGGACTGTGGTAGACGTAGGACGGGGCCGTCCATGTTGACGTTCCTCCTCAAGGTCTAGGTGCTACTCGACGAGTTTCGGGTAATGTGGGACCCGGCCGAGAGTCTACGGTGGGGGCTCGTGATGGACCACGTCCACTCCGGTCCGGACGGGGAGAGAGGGAAGGACGGAGGGTGGGGAGGTCGGGAGGAAGGAGAGTCCGAGGGAGGGGTTAGAGGGGGACGAAAGGGGTACCGGAGGAAGAGACGGAGTGGGGTAGGAGACCCTGGGACTAGGGTGAACGAGAGTCAGAGACTATGGGATCCCGGACAAGAACGACGGGACACCCCTGGGACGAGAAGACAGGGGTACACCGGGGACGGACCGGGGTCGGACCGGTGTGGGGGGAGAGACTCGTGGTTTCTTCTGTGTGTACCCTTGGACTTCCCGAACCCCGGGGTCTGACGAGAAGAGTCCGATCCTTAGCAGTAGGGTACCAGAAAACTTCAAAATCCTGAAGAAACCACGCATCTATCTCTACATCCGTATCTGCATGTAGATAGATCTAGACAGAAAAAAAAAAAAAATTAGGAATTTTATAGGGGACCTTTCATTTCAGAGGTTCCCGTCTACTCAAAAATACACAGAACAACTGACGATATCAGGGTCCAGGATCTTGTCACGAACCCATTAGTACATCCACAAGTTTTTGTCAGTCACTTACTTAATTACTATCAGTACTACTAATTTGACATAAACAACTTTCTACCAGACCCACCCTCCAGCACCACCTACCCCTCCACCCACTTGCCCACCTACTCTACTGAAGTACCAAAGAAAAACGGGCCCTTACTTAGAGGACCAAGGAGGACGAGGGTGGACTGGGGAGAAAAGAGACACCAGACGCAGGGGTCGACCCCTTCCCTCTCTGAACGGGGACACGTATTGACGTCCGGGGACCCTTCACCGAGTGTGAAAAGAGGATCGACCAACGACCACGGGGTCGACACTAAGGGATGAACTTGGGGAAGAGGTACTCGAAGCGGAGACCCACTCTCTACAAACAGAAGACGGGACCCCCGACATCCGTCGGGACGTCCGTCGAAACCAGAGTCAAGGGACAGGGACATCACGAAGACGGACGAGACGAAGGAGTTCAGGACCGAGTCTACGGCGGAGGCCGGACTTCGGGAGAAACCAAGAGGAAGTCCTTCTCAACAGAAGAGAGAAGGGTGCGATATACTGTGGGGACGACCGTAGTGAAACGGGTGCTCCGACATCTGTTGGACTCCTGGCACAAGGGGTGGGGTAGAGAGACGAGGGGTAGGAGACCCCGGACCCCATCTCGGAACAGACATCTTCTGCAGGGACGCAGTAGACTCACTGGGGACACCGAGAGGGGACGGTCCCGGCGATGAAGGACCACGCCCTACAATGACTCTTCTACCTGTACGACCCGTGGGACGTCTCGACACCCCGGGGGTTGAAGGCCGTCCACGCCCCGCCCGAGCGACACAAGCCGTACCCTGTCGGGTCGGAGAACCCCAAGTCCGTTCAGGAGGTCTTTGAGGTCTTCCTACCTGTGGCCCATTCGTACCGACAAAGGGTCCGTCCCCGGTCAGGGGTTTAGACCCCTTTACCCAAAGGGCCTCCCCGTTGACGTCTCCGAGACCTCCCCGGACCCGTATAATACCCCCTCCACCACTGACCACTGGTCCCGGTCCACGACGGTCCGGAACTTTCAGCTACCAACAACACGAGTCGTACTGCCCCTTTAAGACCCGTTCACAAATAACGCAACAGGACATACCTGTACCCTCGGGACTCCAGTCTTCGGGGAGACATGTGGGTATCCTACTACTAATGTCGATTCTGAATATAGGAGTACAACTGGGATGTACCCACCCCGTCGATAACAGGGTAAAATGTCTCCTCTTTTGACTCCGGGTCTCTCCTATTCTTTGTGTCTGGCACTCACCACAGGGTTCTGGGTTTGGGTCTGGAGACCTGAGGTACACAGACGAAACGTACTGAGGAGAGAGGCGGACGACACCGTAGAGGTCCTGTCTCCACCTCCCAGGTAACAGTAACGTCCGAGCATCACCCGTCAGACTAAATTGGACCCACTTCTACCTCTCCGAAATCACTTGGTCTCACTGCTCCCCCACAATCGACTCGGACCTAGGGTGAGGTAGCAGGGTCGTCCAAGAGCTCCCATCTCGGACGGGTGGTCGAGGGAGACAGACATACCACGAGTCACTCACTCACTAACGTACCACCACCACCCGTAAGTACAGAAGTCGACTACAAACAGTCGTGAACTAAATGAGTCCCGAGATACAATCCGAAACACCCCTGTACTTTTACTGGTCCTGTACGAAGATGGACGTTTCTGGGACATCAGGTATTTCCCTCTTTCGACATTTCTCCTCCCTCCCAGTCCTCGACCACCGTAAACCGGACTCGAAACAAAGACCCCATTCTAAGTCCAACGTCCCCGTCTCACCCCACTACCCGGAAGCTCCCCCAGGCCCCTTCCCCGCCACCTCGGACACAGGTACGGCCTATCACCACTACCGAGGAAGGAGGAACCTATGGGCCGTCCTCACACAGTAGAAGACACACGCCCTCCTTGGACACGACAAAGACGTTCGACGACTCCTGAAACATGGGATGTGCGGAGCTCTGTTCGTCTCAGAAGTACTCTTGGAGGTCCCGGAACCTGGGCCCCAGGGACGCCTCGCGAACCTCGACCGGTAGGCCTTCCTCCACTCCCGGTGGACACACCCACCCTCCGACGGGAAGACCATCGGAGCCCGTGGACTCGACTCGGGGTCGGGCGAGACGAGAGTGGGCGAGTACGAACGGGTGAATCGACAGGGTGAACCCGGTCACCGACGACGTTCCGGTCGAGTCCCCGTGGTCCCATTTCTGAAGAGAAGAGTCGAGACAAACTGAGACGAGAAAGGGGTGGGACGAAAAGAGGAGGTTTGAGTCGTAAGAATAAATCTTTTCCCAGACCACCTCCCGTCTCTCATGAACTGACTTTCAGGGTTCTGGTCCAAGTCGGAAGACACTCGGCACTCCGGACCCGACCCGGCGAAGAGAGGGACCCGGAGACAAAGACTCCAAGGAGACCGGAGGAGGAAGTGTCGTACCCCTGAACAGGTCCAGAGACCCCGACAAGTGTGTGGTGTCTCGACACAATTATCACATATCCCCAGTACCACAGGGGGGAGGAGACTCTGTAGGGGTCCGTCCTCGTCTCCAGCGCGACCGACACCAGCAAAGGGGTAGAGGAGGAGTCCGGAGCGGGGGAGGTCGAGGGTCGACTGGTCGAAGGAGGACAGGAAGTCAGACCGCCAAACCGGTTAAGGACGACGGGTGGCCCGTCTCGGGAGCCTCGGACTGGCGCCCCACCCTGCGTCGTCGACTCCGTGTCGACCGACGGGAGCCCGGTCGCCAGGGAGGCCAGGGAGGTCGCGACGGTCCCACGTCTTTCGCGGAGACCGACATCGAGAGGGACCTCCCGTCCGTCGGACAGGTGCCGGAGGCACGCCGAATCCACGGAGGTCTCGAGTCGGTCGTTCCAGGAAGTACCGGGAGGCCGGGGACCGGAGGCAGATCTAGGTGCTGAAACGGGTCGACTCGCTCTTGTTCATGATACACATGGTGTTGTGGCTCCTGGACGCCCCCCTCGGGGTGCGGCACCGGTAGGCCCCGCTCCTGCTGCACGTGCACTGGCTCCTCCACAAATTCTCCGGGGAGAAGGACGTCGGGAGGATGTCCATGACCCCCGGTCCGGACACACCTCCGGGGTCACACGACCCGTACCCACGAGCGACCCGGACGAGAGGACCACGCCGGAGTCAGAGTGGCAGACGTATAACCCGACTCAGGGGGTACGGAGACAGAGGGGACCCTTACCACCTACAGGCCCCATACGCCACACACCGAATGTACTACCCGACAAGGGACAATGGGCCGTCCATGGTGGCAGACGGGGACGGTCTCGTTCCCCGGGGGGACCTTCGGGTCAAGCTACGGAAACAGTCACAGGAGGCCCACTCACCCCTGACCTCCTCACCACCCCACGCGTCCACGGACCTCTCACTCAGATACAGTCCCGGGATTGAGGAACCTCCACGAACCCACCACACAGAGGACCTCCTTCCGGCTCCCCCAACACACACAGACACACCCACACATGAACATATGACAGATTCCTGTCTCGGGTCGTGCCTCGCAGCCGTCGTGACCCGAGAGACCGACACCGAACCGAGGAGTGAAACAACACACTAGGACCCACTTAGAGGATTGAAAAGATCCAGAGTCCAAGGAGTAAAGAAATAATCTGGATGTTAAAGAATGGGCACCCAAACGTCGACCATAAAGGACTCCTGGGTACAACGTCAGATACGTGGGGACCCTCCAACGACATGACTTAGACGTCACATTTGACGTATCGTCACATCGACACCGGGACTCAGGGGAGACTCATCAAGAGTGGAGGTCCCGGAGCGACTCGGAGGACCTCACACGTTTTCCCCGTCCCGGACACGAGGACCCCGACCACCTCGTCCGACTCGGTACCCTAACGAGGTCTCCGACGACCAGACAGGGGTAGAACGGTGTCTGGTCCCCTCCGTAGTTACTGTACTACGGGGAGGTGGGCGTAGGATTGAACCAGGAGTCGACTCCCGAAAGGCTAGTGTGACAAGGGACGAGAAGTACCAGGAAAGGGTCCTCTGGGGGTCGGACGACGACGAGGTTCTACGGGTGCCCGGAGGGGGACGAGAGGAGAAGTCGACGGTCTGCCCGCACCCGTCCCGGTCGGACCCGTACCAAGACCCGCGTGAGCAGGACAAAGTGGCACCACCCTGACGGAACGCCGGCCTCACTCATCGTACCCTCGGTCACGGGGTTTCCCGACACCCCTACCCCCCGCCTCCCCTGCCCGGAGGAGTCTTACGACCCCTGTGTAGTCTTTGGGTCTCGATGTCGACCTATAGCCCGTAGACGTCGAGGAAAGGACCAAACGTGTCTGAAGGGACCCACTGGACCTCTTTCAGTGAACTGGAAAGACCGGAGCCAAAGGGGTCGTCCCGTTTCCGGACAACAAAGGGGATGGACTAGACCTTCCCTTTGAACTCGCACATCAGGTCACGTCAGGTCCACTTACCCTCCCACACCTGCCGCCGGAAGCCCTCGCGACTAATACGACAACAGGGACGGACAGTCCCGACGGGGACACTTCTGGTTCGGAGACAGGTACCTCGTCGAGCTCCACCAGGTCTCGAAAGAGGTGTACCACGGGCTCCCCTCCTCCTACCACCTCCTCCACTCGCACCCCTGACCCGTTTCTCGACCCCCACCCTCGTCACCCCTCGTGAGCGACGGGAACGACTCCTCGAGAGGAGGGGTCGGGAGGGCAGGATTGGCCAGTAAGAGAAACGGGGAGAGACGACGGAGGACGGTAGAAAGGAACCGGGACAAGGGAGGGACGGAGACAGGAGAGAGGGGACGGGGCCAGGGACTGAGGTCCACCTGTCTCGGCAGCGGCGGACACGTCTCAACGTGCTGGACTTCCTTCATCAGGACCCTTTGGTCTCCCTCGACCTTCCGTCGGCCCGTGTCCACTCCGCACCTCTCGACGACGAAGACGACCTCGAGCCGTCGGAGCAACCCACTCCGGACAACTGACCGGGGAAAGTCGGACCGAAAAGAACTAACGACGACGACGAAGGTACTCATCTCTCGTCAAAAGTCTCCTTCCCCTCTATCCCTCGACCCGGACGTCCTTCTCTCCTTCAAATGAAAGGGACTAATCCTGGGGAGTGACGTCTTATTTGTCCTACCTCCTTCCCCGACGACCGTTCCACGACTTCCGGAGACTGACGTCTGCGAAAGGTCCGACGAGACCCGGGGGAGACGTCTACTTTGCGAACGACAAAGCAACCCTTCCGACCCCAATCCAGGTCGGGTAGAAGACCTTCTCGTTACGCGAGACCCGACAGAGTCGTCCGGGCACGGGCACGAGACCTCTCTCCTCCGACCGAACTGTCATAAACGTGTGTCGAGTACCTTTCTTAGATTTCGGGTGTCTCGGAAAAAGAAGAAATTACGAATTTCTTTATAGAATATTTTCGTTGTAATACCTTTTAACTCTTTAATCTCTTCTTCATTTTGACGGGCAGTAGGTTCGTGTCGACGTTCCTCTCAAACCCCGACCGAAGGAAGTCAAAGGTACAGAGACTACAAGAAGACACCGAACGGGTCCCGCACAAGCGTAGGACAAACAAAGTACATTGGGACAGAAAAGGTACAGTAGGGACGAACAGTAGCAACTCTAAATAACGACACCTTGGTTTCGGTAACACTCCGAGCCGAAAGGGACCCGACATCCAATCCTCGTCCCGAGACCGGACTAATAGTCCGAAGGAAAAGACCGAACCGGTGGATGTCCGTACACCCGGAAGTGACGAGACACGGAGTCAAAGGGGTGTATATTTTACCCCGGTGATTGTCATTGATGAGGCATCCCAACAACACTCAATCCCCTCGAGTCCGGTATTTCAGAGTCTTCCCTCGGGTGTCTCGTGGACAAGGGCCCGTGGGGGACGACACTACATGTCGGGGAAGGACAACGTGTCACCCCAGTGGTTACATGGATGAAACGTAACTTGACGAAGTACGTTTACTCCGAGAAAACATAAATCCTAAAAGACGGAATATTCCAGACCTAATCCTGAACTGTCTGACACCGGATGTCCGGTTTAGATCGGGTGGTGGACAAAACTATTCATTCAAAACAACTGTACTCTAGAACGGGTAGGTAAATGAACGTCCGATGCCACCAGGACACGACGCAACCGTCACAGCTCGACAGCGTTGTGCCTAGACCATCGGGCGTTCGGATCTTATAAATGACAGACCTGAAGAAATCTTTATTCAAACGACTGGAGTCCGGATCTAAAGGTCTCCACCCTAATTTGAAGTAGGTTCCCGTACCGGAGAAAAAGACCCGGATATGTTTAGAGTGAATGGGAGGTCTTCCACCACGACTGGGTCGTCCTCTTCAGACTCTAGGTGTCCACTTCTCTTCCTGGGAACCTTAAGAGACACTGTCGGGGGGACGGGTCACTTACGACCCCACCCCTCCCAACGTCGAGAATCCGCCCCGGAAACCGAGTCCCTACCCACGAGTATGTGAAATGACGAAGTCGTACCTAGCACACCCACCGTGGCCCCGGTACGTCGCTCCGGGTCGGAGAGACCCGTCAGAGTAGCTCTTGACCTTACGAACCAGGTCGTCGTCGAGACCAGGGACTTGTGCCCATTTGGTGTCGTTTACCCTATCTCAATCCACGAACGTCCTTGAAGGTCGGGCCGTTTTGTCACAATACTTCCCGTCCCATCCAACGGGAGACCCTTAAAGACTCCGAATTGAAGGTCCCTACCCCAACCCACCGGACTCGACTGGGCAGAAGTGGCGACCGGGAAGACCCAGGGAGGGAGAGTCCCTTCGTCGTCGGTCGGGCGACAGGTCGTCTCCCGCGAAGTCTCGGACCTCGCCATGAAGATGGACTAGGACAAATTGATGATAGAGGTGCTCGTCCACCCTGACCCCCTACTCGCCTGTGTGTGAGGGAAGAGGACCCCGGGGAGTTCAGAGGGGTGGACCACTGACCGTACCCCAGCCACCCCTGGAGACACCTCGACCCCTCCCCTCACCCCTGCAAGCGACGAAAGTCTCCTTCCACCCTTACCTCCTTCGTTCCTCTCTGGGTCTACCTCCCTGGTAGGGACTCGTCCCGTCGGTTCCTCTCCGGGGTAGAGAGAAAGGAGACCCAGGTAGAGATAGGAATCGGTCCCGTAGCCCCGGGCCTCCCTAGAGCGAGACCTGTAGGACAATGAGAGAGGGGTGGGGGAACGGGGACGAGACCCCGACACTACCCACAGAGGACCCAGGGGGTGGTGCCCCATCCGTCCTCCTCAAACCCGACCGGGGCACGGGGACTTTAGGGCAGAGAGAGACGGAGCCCGACGTCATGGGCGACCGAAAACGGGAGTCAAAGTCGGCGACCGACACACAGGTAGGACTTGACATGGCGGACGGACACTGTGATTCGAGTCACCCCGGACATCGGGGTTCCCTGGAGTAGAGGGACCCGAGGGACCACTCACACGGACTGACTGACCCCTTCACCCTCACCCACACCCGACCGGGACCCTAACCAATGTCGGGACTAAGGACACCCCAACCCGATTCGTAACGGGAGTAACTACTACCCACTACCCTAGACGGACACTTGTTTTACCCCGGTAAGAGTCCGGAATCCTTCACGAACATCGAGACCAATGACAAGTCATGGACGAGAAGAAAGAGTTTGGGTTCACGAGACCCGTCCCTCACTCCTCTTGACGAAGACCATCGAAACGGCGGTCGCAGCGTAGAAACTCAGAGTCGAAGGAATAGACCTCTCACCCGTGGTAGCAAGAACAGGTACGACCCCACCAATATTCCGAGGTGCGCACGTTTTCACGAAACATTTGACAATTCACGACCAGAATAGGGGGTAGGGGGTGCGGGTGGACCCCGGTCCGAGACTTGGAGTCACCGACGACACCCAGGGTCCGAACGACGACAGGACTGTCCACCGTCTACTGGAGCAGAGGGGTCTACGTGAGTCGTGGCAGTCTCTCTACCTGCACCGGTTGAAGGCGGCCCACGGGGCAAACGGGTAGATACCGTACCGGGTCGGGTCACGGTTCCACTGGTGGGACCCCTCGTGTGAACACCCCGCCCCCTCCCACTAACTCGGGAAAGTGACTACCGGAAAGACAGGGGGTCCGGGACCCCTCATAGGACCGGATGGACTGGCTGAGGTTCTCCTTTGACGTCGTTCAGCACACCCAGTTGGACTCCCTCCTCCGACACGAACTCACACTGCCCGCTTGGGTGTCAGACGCCGCCGGACCCGGGGGGTACCGGGGACTGGTCGACCTCCACCCCGAGGGGACGGAACATGGTGGGGAGGTAATCTCCGGAAGACCCCTCGACCGGACTTTCCCAGAAGTCTTCGAACATACGAGGATAACATGTCAACCTCTTTGTTCGGGGCTCTCCTCGCAGAGTCCCTCACTGACTAAGTTCTGACAGTACGATCCGGGCCAGACGAATCTTTGGATCTCCGAGCTCTTCCACGTCACTATCCGGGGTTTCGGTCCTGACAGGACCGGCGTCGGCCGAGACCAGAAAGTCCCGACCGGACCCCCAACGGAACACCGGACTCGGGAGACAGGGTGGGAGGGGATCTTGGACCTCTGGGTCGACGTCCGGGTGGACTGGTCCGGAGGGGGGCTACGACTCCCGGGCGCCTGGGTGTCCAAGGTCTGCACGGAATGGTACGTCCTCCAGAAGTCGGTCGTGGCGCCCCGGACGGGGCCGGAATGGATGGTGGCGTAGGGGCAGGGCCTGAAGACGCGGGGAGCGCTCCTCCACTCTCCCGGCTCGCCGACTCCGGAGGTCCCTCCCCTCCTGCGGGAGCGACAGAGGGAGCCCGGACCCGACAACCACCTCAGACACACACAAGTCTCATCAACCCTCACACCAACACCTCACACCAACACCTCACACCAACACCTCACACACACACACACACACCTCACACCAACACCTCACACCAACACCTCACACACACACACACACACACACACACACCTCACACCAACACCTCACACCAACACCTCACACACACACACACACACACACCTCACACCAACACCTCACACCAACACCTCACACACACACACACACACACACACACACACACACACACAGACCGCCGACACTCCACGACGAACAGAAAGGATCCCCTGCATACCTCTCGCCCAAAACCCCTCACGACACTCCACCACACACATGTCCCAAACACCTTCCCGACGACGTCTTACGAAACGCACTGCCTCCCGTAAACACACACGCACACAATAGATATCCAAACACGCACACATACAGAATACATCAGACAGAGATTCCAAACACACCTCACACACCGACCGTACATAACACACCCCCAGTGACACACGGACACACTACACAGGCAACAACGCCCCCGTACAGACAGACGTGGTCCGGACGACACACGGGCCACACTACTCACCACTACCGAACACAAAGGGGGTGCGAACCGAGACACCAGACCAACGGACACCAAACAACGGGGGATCACCAGTACACGACGTCACGAACCGACTCCAGGTTTGACGGGACTTCGACCCTGGACCGAACCCAGGTGGAGGCCACCCGTCATCCCGACCCCCAGGTGTACACCGGACCCCCGTGTCGTGTACCCTTATACATACAAGAAGGACCGTCCACCATCGTCGACCTCGGAGTCCACACACGAACACACGCGAGTGGACAGGTTACGGTCCAATATACCCCCATACCGACAAATGTGCGTGTTCCAGAACACACGTGGAGTCACTCGACTCACACACGTCATGGTCCAATACTCGGACTGTGCTGGCCCGTGACCTGTCCGTGAGGGTCCCGTCAACGGACCCGACGGAGCCCTTAGTCACGTCGTCCTCGTGGACGACTGAGGCTGGAGCCAAAGGGACACGTCCTGAAACTGGCCGACGACCCCCGGGACGTCCGACTGGAACGGTTCCTGGGCCCATGACCGAAGCACAAGTCGACGGAGTCGCCGGTCCCGGCCTGGTGCTGGCGGTACCACCACCGACACGAACGGAAGACCGTGTAGTCTCATACACTCCTGTCCCCAGACGGGTCCGTCCCCCGGTCGACCAGGGACCCCTGGGGCGATTCCGTCTTACCAGACCCCCCGACTCGACCACGGACCACACCAGGGTCTCCGGGGAGGGTAATTGGGACCCGTCTACCACACACCCGGCCGTCTGGGGACATGCCCGAGACCCGCGCCCCGAACCCCTGCCACGTCGGACCATCGACCCGAGGGTCAGGATCGTCAGTAGGAGAGAGTCCCGAAGGGGCTCCACCCGCTCCTTCTCGAGCACTCGCACGGACTACGGTTCAAGTGGTTCCCGCTCAAACTCCACTCACACGGGGGATCCCAAAGGCCCCCTGTGGACCCCCTCCTCTCTCCCACTCAGAGGGACCGTCCAGACCTCCCTACAAGTTTCGAGGAGGGTTCCGGTAGTGGAAGAAGGTGGAGGAGCATAGTCGTGAAGGGACAGAGGTAAAGTGTCTACTCGTTTGGTCCCGTGTCCCATCGAACCGAGACCCGGGACCGTCTACCGACACTCTTCACCCCCGACTTGGGGAGGGGTAAGAAGGACGGGGACGACGACCTACCGACACACGGGAGCCCTCCGGTGACCGGTGACAGAGCAGATCCGTTGTAACGACCGGTGGAGTGTCCGTGGACCCCGGGTCGACACCGACCGCCGGAACACGTCCCGGCAAAAGGTGGGTGGGAGTAAAGTCCAGTCCCAGGACCTACCTGGCGTGACTGGCACGCGTAAGTCGGTGGTCCATGGGATGGGACGGTACACAGTAGAAGGGGCTGTGGGACGTCCCTCCACCGCCACAGGGAGGGACAGACTGCCTGGCCCGTACACCTTGAGTCCTCAACCGTGCCCCGACGGGTCACAGTCGCAGCACGAGTCGAGGACGGAGGGACCGGTCGGAGCGGTCACGGGGAGACGGCGGGTCGGGGAGGGACGGCAGGACTGTGGACCCAGAGCTACGTCGCGGAGTTGGCGGGGTTCGCGAAAGCCGGAGGCCCGGAAACGGGCCAGGGGAACGGGACCTGGTGAAGAGAGAAAGAGGACCGACTAAGTGTCTAAGAAAAGGAAACTAAAAAAAAATAACACCATTTTATACGTATTGCATCTCGGACGGAAGACCGTAATTCATATAGGTGCGATAACATGCCGGAAGTGGTGGTAGAGGTCTCGCAAAAGGAGTCCGGTCTAAGTGGCATAGGGGATTGAGGGGTAGTAGGGAGGGAGGAGATCGGAGACCCTCGGTGGTAAGGTGAAAGAGAGAGGTACTTAGACTGACGAAATGCACGAAAGACACACCTCTTAGTACGTCGGAGACAGGAAAACACTGACCGAATAAAGTGGGCTGTACCATAGAAGTCCCAAGTGCGTACAGCATCGTTCACAACGCTAAAGGAAAATTTTCTGACGTATTGCAAGGTGACACTCATGACGGGCACAAAGCAAACAGGTAACATAGACAGAGACCTCTGGATCCAACAGGAGAGGAAAACCAATAACACTCATTGCGACGACACTCGTACCCACATGTGTATAGACAAACTCAGAGACGAAAGTTAAGGCCTTCTCCCTAACGACTTAGTCAACCATTGAGTGACGAATGCAAAACTCCTTGACATAATAAAAGGTGTCGTTGACGTGGTACATGGAAGGGTGGTCGTTTCATGGTCCCAAGACCAAGGAGGTGTAAGAAAGGTTGTGAACAACAAAAGACAAAAGACGTACAAAAAAAAAAAAAAAATTTATCGGAAGACTCATCCACACTTCACTATGAAGTGACGTCACAACTAAACATAAAGGGGTCACTAATCACTACAGCCTACAGCAAAGTAAACAAAATTCCGGTAACCAAATAGAAGAAGTCTCTTTACAGATAAGTTGAGTAAAACCTAATGCAACACAACAACAACTCAACATCCTTGAGAAATATATAAGACCTATAGTCAAGGAAGAATCCATACACTATCAAACCCCCTAACGGAAAAACGAGACAACTATCACAGTAAAGTACGTTTTCAAAAGTTAAAAGAAAAAAAAAAGGTGTGGTACGTCGCACTCCCTAGGATCAAGGGGTTGGTTCCCAGTTTAGACGTGGGGGGGCCGCCACCTTCATATCTCGGAATTGGGGACCTGACGGTTCCTTCAGGAGGTTTAAAAATTAAAACTACTTTAATCATCTAAAAAAAAGAACAAAAGACAGGAAAACTACAGGTTTTTCAGTAACGATTCGCGTGATAATACTTCGAAAAGAAGATTCTTAAAATACCGAAATCGAGAATTCAAATCCGGAAACTAGATAAAACTTAATTAAAAACAGATATCATATGCCAATTCCCAGGTTCAAATAAGAAAACGCACACCTATAGGTCATAAGAGTCGTGGTACACAACCTATCTTACAGGAAAGGCGTAGATTACCAAACCGTTTTTGGAAAACTGGCATACGTACTGCCAAATAAAGGATCAGACGCTCAGGAAGTCTGCACCATCAATCTTGAGAGAGGTAAGTGTGGGTCAGGGCACGGTCCTCGAGACATACACGAAGGAAGAGGTGGGAAGTGTCTAGGGTTCCCAATCCACGGGACTGATGAGGGTCAATTACGGCCCTCGGTTCGAGTAGTGGGATCTTGGTGTAGTCCCTACCCTACCCTGGGCTCGTGTCGGTCCTTCAGTCGGAGACTTAGACACAAGATTGCAATGTAGGACACTGGGTCCTTATGAGATATGGGTGTAGGAGTGGACGGAGATCGTAGGAGTACAGATCTGGTCGAAGGAGACACTAATTAACTCCAGACAGTTCGGGTGTCGGGTCACCCCTCGTAAATTATCTCATACTTCTCCCGACTTTATCTGTAACCACGACTCCCGACTCCCATATCGAACCCCCTCAGGTCCTCCCGAAGCACCTCTTCCACTGTAAACTTACGTAAAAATCTTCCTGTTTCCTCAGACGGACCCCGACACCCCTCCCCATCATACGCCTCTCCTAGTTCACACGTCTCCTCCCTCAGACCTTTCCCGTCCTCGATACCCTCCGACACCAACTCGTCTTACCTTCCACCCCCGGTGACGAACACTCTTGGAACCTCCCGGTGTGACACACAAACTAGAATTGGAACTCCGGTCATCCCTTCATCCCCTCCAACCCTAGTCTCAGAATACGACCTCCGGTCATCCCTTCATCCCCTCCAACCCTAGTCTCAGAATACGACCTCCGGTCACACACCTCCTTCCGTACCTCTCCCCTTCGACCCCGGATTCACTCCTACTCGGACGGGTCACTTGTCCTCGGGTCAGGGGTGACCAGCCAGAACCCCTGGTAATCACCACCCCGTTTCTCCCTTCTGTCGTCCTACTGGAACCCAAAGGCCGACCACGACCACTCGCTTCCTCTCCTTTCCCTCCTTACTAAATGGTCCTCTCCGATTCTCAAACCACGGAACGTAAACTTTTTCGACGTCGGGAGACGACCCCTCGACGGGACCCCAGTACGACCCCCGGACGGACACCAGATATGAGGAGAGGTCACTCCACAGGATGGGTCTCGAGCCTTAGGTCCGCACCCAATCGGGTCCCAGGAGGGTCCACTACTGGGGAGAGGAGGGTGACCCGACATCGAGGTAGGACGGCCACACGGTCGAGTCCCGGTCAAGGAGACTCTTTGTCCCCATTCCCTCTGGATAGAGGGGTCGGGTTGGTGGTCACACTAGGGCGATCCTGCGTCGACACCCCTACCCAATCTAACTCTCTTCTCGACACAATCAGCCCAAAACCAGAAAACAAGTAAATGTAGTAGGGTGCCTTGCGGAGGATCCACCGTTTAGAGAACGAGAACCCCCAGACCCCCGAGGAACAGACCACCCCTCACCTACACTTGTCCACTCGTGCACCCACGCACTCTACCTACACATCCACCGCCAGCTGGAGCCCCGACACTTTCCTGATACACCCGAAAACGCCACCCATCTGACTCTCCCGAGGTCCTTCCGCGACCCGGGTATCCTCCTCAAGACTCACTCCGACCCTCCGTCCGCCCCAGTCTGTGACCCGTTGGAACATCTACACCCCTTCGAAAGTCAAAAATACAACTCACATTCCCTCGGTCCTTCTCTAACTTCAATGGGTTTATCCTTCGCGAGTGTGAATGTGAAAACATTCCGGAGAGACCGATGGTCACTCCCCCTCCTCCGTCCCGATGACGTCACCCAACCCCCACGACCTCCGGACCTAGCGACGACCGCGTCCCACACCCCCACGTCCCATCTCACTCGGTCTCGCTCCAGGTGTCGTTCACTGACCCTCCCACCCTCCTCGGGACACGACGTCTCACCGGAATTGACCGGAGTCAGAGGGGTCCATTTCCTTGCGACAGATGTGACCCAAAGGGTCTCGACCCACAGGGGCTTCACGGACGTCCCACCTCCCTCTCGGTCACCCCGGGGTGGACTCCGGATAGTATGTGGGCGACGAGTGGGGGGGGTCGAGGTTAATGTGCTGTTGATAGGCAAAATACCTAATCTCAGGACCTATTCCAAGGTAAACTTCGTTCCAAGGACGACGAACTTTTTTATTCGGGGAGTCCTCGGGAGCGGAGGCTCGATAGGTCCTTGCGGGAACCCAGGGCAGGGACAGACTCTTCACTCCCCGGTAGTCCCGGTCCCGCCGGGAATCACACCCGCTCGGTCAACGACCGCGACCTCCGGGGGCTGAACCAAAGACAAGCCGAGTGGGGGACGGAGACCGGGGTCCACCACTACTTCCACCACGTCGACGACGGGCTACCCGTGGCCCACTTCTCCCTCCACCTGCGCCGCGACCTGTGCCAGTCGCTCTGGTACTGCGGGTACGTGATGGTGGACGCCCTCTAGTAGTAAACGTGGAAGGCGGTCCACTCGGGGCCGGGCGCACGGCAGGGGTACACGTGTCGGGTCCTCCCCGACTGGACCCACTCTCCACCGATCCCACGGGGTGTCCTGGGCGTCCCCGAGAGTCCGGGAAGAGGTGGAGGCCCTTCAATCCCACTAGGGACGGCACGTTCGTGCGGGTCGGGACTGAAAAGGGTCGACCTAAGACGCCACGAGACACCCCACACACGCCCCCACTCCAAGTCTCCTAAGCCGTCGACGACACCGGGACCCTGGACAGTTCCGACACTGACGAGTCTGCCTTGTGGGACAGGAGCTAGGGACACCACGGTCCGTAAGTGGGAGGTCAAAGACCCGGTGCCCTCCGGGCCCCCCAGGACCCGTCCTCCGTCCACCCACCTACCCAGGACCCCTCGCCGACAAATTATAGGCCGTCCTTTCGGTAGGTCACAAAAGTGTCGACTACGACGGACTCCCTGACTCGTAAGTCAATATGTTTAGTCTTCAAAAGATATTTTCAGGTCTAAAGTATATTTTTAAGTCTTAAAGTCGGCTAAATCTTTTTTGTTCGGGAAATCATTTGGTAACAGGGTCCGTGAGAGCGTGCACCGGGTCGACCACGTCAGTGTATTGGGTGCCCCCGACGAGACCGGGAGTCTGAGCCCGGAGACCAGAGACACACCTCGTATGACTGGACAGATTAAGACAAGGAGAGACTGGGTCACTTGAACTGACGGACGACCCGTCTCCTCCCACGACCGCACCCTCCCCTGTTAACACTTCCCTCTCCCTCGAAATTCTTCTGAACGGGGTTCACTCACTCGTGGGGGTACCCACGACTGGACGCCACCCCGTCGCCAGGGGTTCTTCCCCACAGGGACTCGGTCGGAGTACGAGTCGGACGGGACCCGTGCACAACACTTACCGACTAGGTCCGGTTGGAAACGAATCCCAGTGTCTAGTCTAGCGCCAACCCCCTTTCCCACAAACCGACCTCCGTCCGGTGGACCCCAGTCCAATACGGGTCCCAGTCGCCAGTCAACCTTCCCTATGGTTTAAACCCCACCTCTTTCACCAATTCCTCAAAGTCTGAAACGACCCGAAACTTTCTACCCTCTATCAAAAGGGGTGCCGGTCGTCGAGGGAAACCTCAACGGACACCCAGAGGGAGGACCGCCAGACCATAAGACGGTGGTCCACCGTCGTCACTTGGCTCTCGGACTCACGGAGGACGAGTCCTCTGCAACTCTCTCGTCTCTTGGTTCGAAGGTGAAGAGAGACATCGATCTCCGGACTCATCATCCTTTCCTTACGGATCGAGACGAAGTTTTATGACGGCCAGGGGAGGGCTGCGACTGGTGTGAGTCAGTCTCATGGGGAGAAGTGTCGGAGAAGGAAGACCGGGACGACCGAGAAGCGACGGAAGTCCGTTAGGCCCCCAGAGGGGTGGGGTGGTTTCGACTATCTGGGAGGGAGGAGACTCGAGACGTCGGTGCCTACGAGTGACACCCCGTGTGTCTCCCACGTCGTCCCCCGTAGTCCTCCCGTACTCGGAGGCCCTCTCTCCTCTCCAGGGTGTCTCGTCCGAAGTCTACCCTCCCTGACGTACCCGTTTCCGGTCCTCGACCTTTTCACGTCTTAAGTCTCCACCACTTCCACGAAGCCACGGGTGCTTGTGTCAACACAACCTTTAACAGTCTCTACTCTAGCCTGCCCATTCGACCGAGACGAGACAACCGTCGCCCTCCCCTCCCACCCCACCGACCCTGATTCACGTCTTCTAAGAGGCCGACGAAAACCTCAAACCCCACAAGATTACCTTTGTCTTGGTCGTCTCCTGAGAGCAAGGGAGGGGTATTCTAGACCGGTGAATGGGGATAAGGTTTCCGGTCCTACCACGGTTGGAGACGACACCCTTCTCCCCTTGGGGACTTGGGGTAGGGACCACAACCACTAACCCCCTATTCCCAGACCCTGTCTTCGTCCCATGTCTCAGTAAGGGGTCACACCGGTGGTCCTCCGGGGTCACTCGACGCGAACCCGATTTGAGACTTTTCTCGAGTTCTCGACTCCCCGGACTCTGTGGGAGGTTAAGTTAAGAAGAGTGGGACCGACATGTTATCTAAGTGGACCCTCGAAATTTTATCCGGGTACGGACTCGAGGTAGGGGTCTCTCAGACTAAGTCAACCAGATGATCCCTACCCCCACCGGTCCCGTACCTAGAAAAGGACTTCATTGAATCCATTAATACTTCTCGTCAACTCGCGACGTATGAGATTCGGTCCCGGGACTTAAAATCCTCCAAGGCCTCATGGACCTCCTACAATCTACGTACAAAGACCCGGGTCGGACTGGAAACGAGGACATCCAGACCCACAGATCGTTCGAGGATCTACGACGACGATGAGGACCCGCCCCCGGTGTCCCCCCCAGATTGTACAGCACAGAACGGGAGAACGAGAGAGGAAACGAAAAAAAAAAAATTATATATATAAAATAACTTCATATCAAGTGAATTTTGTAAAGTCCCCGTATCGTTCCACTAAGTCAATATATACATTGATATACAAAAGTTTAATAAAGGGTAATGTCCAATAATATTCTATAACCGATATCAAAGGAACGAGAGAGGAAAAGTATTGTCAACAAAACTCCACACTGAGTATGTGGTGTGTTTAGTGAATAAATTTCACACGTTCAGTTACCAAAAAGCACATAAGTGTCCCAAATATTAGTAGTGGTGTTAGTTCAAATCTCATAAAAGTAGCGGGATTTTTCTTCGAAGGGCATGGGTAATCAATAGTAAGGGGGTAAAGGAGGGAAGGAGGTCGGGATCCGTTGGTGGTCAGACGAAAGATGGAGACCCCTAAGCGGAAAAGACCTGTAAAGTATATGAGCCTCAATATGTCACAAATCAGGAAACACTGACCGAAGAAAGTGACTCACATCATGAAAACTCCAGATAAGCTGACATTGTACATACTCATAACGTGAGGAAAAACACTGATTTGGGAGAAGAACAACATACCTGTCTAGGGTAAAACAGAGAGAGAAGTAGTCAACTACCCGTACCCGACAAAGACGAAAGACCTATAGTACTTATATTTCGACGATACTGTACGTGAACACGCCTGCAGAAAACATCCTCACCTTAACGACTCAGTATTGAAATCCAAGGTAGAAAACCCCTTTGACGGTCCGACGAAAGGTCTCACCGACACGGTAAAATACGCGGGTAGTCGCCACACACACTCCAAGGTCACATGACATAGGAGTGACAATGACCACTAACCGGAAAAAAAAAAAAATTTAATTTTTTTTAATAAATAAATAAACCGGTATGACGTACCGAACACCCTAGAATCCAGGGGCTAGTCCCTGACTTGGGTGTACAGGACGGCATTTTTGTACTTCAGGATTGGTGACCTGATGGTCCTTTAAGGGACCTTTAATAGGAAAAACCAGGTAGATCAGTTCCGACACCAAAAAGGTCACCAGTATATACCTACACTCTCAACCTGACACTTCTTTCGACTCGTGGCTTCTTAACTACGAAAATTGACACCACAATCTCTTCTGAGAACTCTCAGGGAACCTGACGTTCCTTTAGGTTGGTCAGGTAAGACTTCCTCTAGTCAGGACCCGCAAGTAACCTTCCTGACTACAACTTCGACTTCGAGGTCATGAAACCGGTGGAGTACGCTTCTCAACTGAGTAACCTTTCCTGGGACTACGACCCTCCCTAACCCCTGTCCTCCTCTTCCCCTACTGTTTCCTACTCTACCGACCTACCGTAGTGGTTGAGTTACCTGTACTCAAACTCACTTGAGGCCCTCAACCACTACCTGTCCCTCCGGACCACACGACACTAAGTACCCCAGCGTTTCTTAGCCTGGGATGACTCGCTGACTTGACTTGACTTGACTTGACTTGGGTACTATCGACACCAGGTCTACTAATCCACCGAAGAATGGACCAGTGACTCCTGAAAACACCCATTTTATCCTGGACTTCAGGAACGGAGGACATACCCTCTGACACATAGAGAGACGGGGAGATCCTCCGTCACTGACCCACGAGACCGTCTCACACCTCACTACCCAAAGGGATTCCAGGGACTCACCCCCAGGTCGTCTAGGTTCTCCTTCCCCTCCACCCCACGAGAACGACTGTCTCAGTCAACCCTTCTCCGTCCCTTAGTCAAACCCCTCATAACGGTAGAATTGTTATCAGTGAGAAGATTGGGTACTTTTACTCCATAAAAAGGTAAATGAATCCAGAGATTAAAGAATGTACTGCATCAAAGGTCTCACACTCAAAACATGAAGGAAACGATTAAAATAAGGATTCACACAACAATAAAAATACGATAATATTTACCTTAACTAAAGAATTAAAATAAAAAATCAAACAAATTACGATGACATATCTTTATGTTGACCATAAATATATACCTAGAAGATAAAACGTTAGAACATCTTGTATAAAAAATCAAAATTATGAAAAATAATCACTTAAAGGAATTTAAAATACATATGTTCTAGTACAGTAGTCGTTTATCTATGAAAACAGAAAGGTTAGATGTACGAAAAATAATTTAAAAGGGACCGTTCCAGAAGTACATGTCACAACTGATCTTCACCGTTCTTGTCTATAGAAAGAGAATAAAGACTAGAATTCTCCTTTCGAAAGACAGAAAGTGGTAATTCATACTACAGTCGACACCCAAAAAGTGTCTATAGGAAACAGTCTGACTTCTTCAAGGAGACGTAAGAATCAAATAACTCACACAAAAAATTACTTCTCTACAATTGAAAATAGTTTACGGAAAAGAGAAAGGTAACTCTACTAAGAAACCGAAAACGGGAATAAGACAACCACCTCACATAATAACCTTAACTAAAAGTCCACAATTTGGCTCGAACGTAGACACCCTATTTAGGAAGAACCAGTAGAACGTAGACACCCTATTTAGGAAGAACCAGTAGAACGTAGACACCCTATTTAGGAAGAACCAGTACCACATACTAGAAGAAATACAGAACGACGTAAACCAAACAACTCCTAAAAACGTAGTTTAAGTATTTTCGATGACTAGATATCAAAAGAAAAAGATACTACACAAACACACCAAACCGTAGTCCCACTACGACCGGAGTATGTTACAACACACACACACACACACACACACACACACACACACACACACACACACACACACACACAACGAATCAGTACAGGCTGAGACGCTGAGATACCTGACATCGGACGGTCAGAGGAGTCAGACACCCTAAGAGGTCTGTTCTTATGACCTCACCCAACGGTAAAGGAAGAGGTCCCCTAGAAGGACTGGCTTGGGTCCAGAGGGAGTAACGTCCGTCTAAGAAATGGTAGACTCGGTGGTCCCTTCGATGGGTATGTCACAATGGAAGATTGAAAATGTCTGCCCCTGTGTCTTCGGATCTCTCCCTCTCTCCCGTAGGGTTCACACAATCAGTCGAACCCGACCGTATGGTCTTAGGGTGTCTGCCGTACCGCATTGGTTTTCTTTAAAGGACAGAGTGCCAAGACCGCCGACCGTTCAAGGTCTGGTCCTAAGACCGACTAGTCCAAAGACCACTCCGAGAGTAGGACCAAAGGTATGTCGACTTAAGAGTGACACGGGAGTGTACCGGACACACACGGACACACACACACACACACACACGTCTCTACCCCCTTCCGTCCTCCGAGAGACCAGAGGAAAGAATACTCCTGTGATTAGAGTCTCCGGTAGATTAGTATCTGAGGGTCTTCACGACAACATCTTGTTTCTGTCCTGGACTTCTGGAATAAGGCATAAAGTGTGTGGTCTCATTTGTTTCCCTTCCTGGAAAGTTCCCAACGGTTATACACTACAACAATTTACACAAGTAAAATTTCCTTCTTTCCTCGTTTTTACTTTTGTGGGTTGATGATAGATTGTACCAACCACAAAATATTTTCTTTCCGATAAAATTATGGTCTTTTCATCTCACTCACAAGAGACTTATCTCCGGTCCGGAACTTCTCTAAACATACAGACTTACGGACACCTGAACCCCTTGACCAGCACTTGGATCTACACCCTGAACGTCGAAAACCGTTGCTCCGACGACAAATGAAGCTTTCCGTCGTACGGAGGGGTCCCAGTAGGACGTGGACGGGACCGGACTGACCTGGGTCTCACGGACAGGACGGACCCTCGTCCCACTGGACTCGACAGGGTCGCCGAAGGTCTGAACTTCCTCGTAGACCGGAGGACGCACACACACACACACACACACACGCGCGCGCACACGTACACATACGTGGGGCCTTACCTGAAGGGATACTAGCAGCTAGGGACACACCTACCCTTCCTTCGTTCAATCCAACAGGACCCACCTGACCGCGTTCCTTACTCCTACACCCTCGACCTCCCTCGACCTTAGACTGGCCCGGTGGAAGTAGGAGAGACCGGCGGACACAGGGGGTGGACGGTCTGACCTACACCGACGAAGGACCATCCCGACACACACCCTTACCGTTCCCGTGACCTTCGTGTCCCGAACCCCCCACGTTTCACTTACGAGGTCTTTCCCTCGGGGTTCCTAGAAACACCCCGTCGCATAGGACACTATAGAAGGATCGAAATTGGGGGACTTGTCTGAGAGTCTAAAATCACGGTGTCCCTGACTCTCTCGTAGACTGGTGAAACAAATGTCTATTTATCTCCTTACGCTACGGGTCCGAGGGTGTACTCAATAGTATCCGTTTCGTCTCCACTCTCCGTTTCTGGGAGTGAGGGTCGGGACTCGGGGAGGGGACTACGGAATTGGGGGCCAGAACCAGGAACAACGGGATCACCCGACACGCCCCGAACGACTCCGAGGTCTTCTGTCGAGAAGGGAGAGGGGAAAGGGGGCTACCTGACTGAGGAGACCTTAAACCGTCGACACAGAGTGAAGACCATGCACCGACACATAAATCTAGGGACGGGAGGCCAAAGTTCGACCTTCGGGACTCCACGAGAGGTCACCTCTGACGTGTCCGGTCTCACGACATACATATGCGAACAAACGGGTCAATCTCGGGGTCTTGGAGACGGACCGTTACCCACATGGTGGATGTAGTCGACAGGTACACGGACCGTTGTAAGGTCCAGGTCAGGTGTGAGGCGAGTGGAGTTCCAAAGGAGGGTCCTCGGGTGGCGGAACCCTCAGACTTTGGGAGACGTCGTGTACCGAAGGACGGGACGTGGGGTCTTGGGAGTTTGTCACGTAAAGGGAAGGGACGGTCCAGGTTGTCAGTCGAATGTGGGATTAGTGTTCGTTCATTCTTTTGTTGAGGACCTTGAACCGTTCACGTGAAGTCATTTTGGTAAAGTCCCGGGAGCCACCTCTGCTCGCCCTCCTACACCTCCAGCGACGAGACAACTCCCAGTCCTCCCTCCCGAGTCTCGCACACACTCAGAGGCAGACGTGCCACTCCAGTGTGTTGTCCCTACTCCTGACAAACAACGAAAAAACACACCAATACCCTTGCTATAGTCTGGTAATGGGTCAGAGGGTCCTTACCAAAGTCAAACGGAAGAGAAAGATCAGGAAACACGGACACGTGTATGGAGGAGATTGTCCTCCTGGCACTACACACGGGGCCGACAGGACACACAAGTGGACCCACTACAAGAACCTAGTTTTGCACATGAGTAACAATCGTGTAACGACTGACTCACGGACAGGACACAGACCTCACTCACTACGAAGTGACTCTAATGAAAGATCATCTTGCTCCTCTCCGAGTAATTATTCATCAACCCCGAGCACCTGAAAAATCGGACAGACAACTTATGGGAAATATAGGGGTATACCTTACAGCCGCACTATTGCACCACCTCACCCGTACAGCGTCGTAGGGGACGAGAAGGACACCTCCACCGGGCACTCCAACGAGGGACAACAAGAGACTCGTCCACTACCATGGTACCTAGAGTGTCGCACACGGCGAGAAAGTAGGTGCACCGAACCAAGACATCCGACTAAGAATCTTCATCCTAATAACTGACTTAACTTTTCATCCTTGAATGAAAAACATTAATAAAACCTTTTAAAGTTTCGTCCCTCTTATTAAGGTACTTGCGAACACAAGGGTCGAAGTCCTTAGTTCTGGTCAGAGTAGAGTAGACTTCGGGACGGTCACGACGGGTGGTGGGAGAGACCTAAGAAAACTTCGTTCAGGATCTGACTTACAATGAAAGAGACTTTATAAAGTCGTATATGTAATCTCTTCCCTAGAAAATTTTTTCCGACAGTATACGGTAATAGTGTGGAGTTTGTTATCGCTAAAGAGTAGGACGTTATGGATCAACCACCATCTAAAAGAATGACCAGAGGGTTCCAGAAAGACGTCAACATAGTCCTGGGTTTTCTAGGTGTGTACCGGAAATAGACTACTCTGGAATTCAGAGTCACTTGTGTCTTGTAAAGGGGAGGAAAGGAGGGGACTTCACTTCCACTACTCCATTGGCCAATAGAAGGACCCGCCGGGTATCAGATCTATAACAACTAACGTGGCGTCCCAAACCAACTCGGACACAACGTCAGGGACACGAAGGACATTTGGATCTCGAAACCGAGTTAGACTAAACCGAACCACAAACCGACCGTGTCAACACCCACTACGACCACGACGGCGTCCCGGGACCTTCCAGGACACCAGAGAGAACACTCGACCGTCGGAGATCGCGAGTAGAAGACCTAAGGAATAAAATAAGTCCCAAATGTTTCGCCACTATAGAACCGAGAGAGTAAGGGAGACGTAACTAACTAACGTCACGAAGGTCTTTCCCTGAGGGGGGTTTACGACACTCCTGTGCTTCCGTCCCGGTCACGAACGAAAGGGGATCTAAACGGTAAGGGTCTCCTCGAAACCCTCCACGAAGAGACTTCGGCTTCCCTCCCTGAACCACTCGGGATTACAAGGACGTCTGAGCCTACCGTGACCTCAGACACAACTCCCAGACTCCGACTGATCCACCCCCACCAGACTCTCTCCCCTCCACCTACCCTCCGACCCTCAACGACCTCCACCCTTCTGGGTCCGGAGTACACAGGAACCGGTAGACCCTCCATAGGAACGGTTCGACTGACATGTAAAAGTGTAGGTACCAGACCGAGTTAGAAGTGACACACCGACACGGACTGGTTCCGTCGGACATTGTAATGGAGGTAAACTCCTCCCCTCCGTGACCCGAACGGGTTCTTGTGTGTCGACCATCTACTGTCGCCCTCCTCCCGCTCTGGAGTCGGGGACTGAGGGTCCAGTCCGGGACCGACGACACGACGTGACGACGGGCTCCTCCTCTTCCGTGGTAAAGGGGAGGGAACGGGTGGAGGTCGGGGTGACCCTCTTATCATGGTGGACCTTTGGTACCGGGTCGGACTCATCCCCTTCCTCCGGTCTTCTGTTCTTGAGTAGAGTCTGAGTCCAGTGCCGATGTCTTCCCGCACCCTGGTTTGGACGTGTGTGCAAAAGGCATCTCTGTCTGGAAGGGACTACGTCGTCGGACCCGTGGAGACAGGTGACTCCGGACGGCGTCCGACGGCCCGGAGACCCGACGTCGAGTACTACGGAGGAGGTAAGGTCTCACAGTCACTCTAACCCAGACCCGGGCTAGTGGGGTGAATGCGCTTCCCCGGTCTTACGAGTCCCACAAATTTTCTTTTATGGAGTTTGCCTTTTTACTTGCTCTTTTAGGAAACTTGATTCCGTGAGGTACTTCAACCCCATCTCCACTCTTCCGACCCGGGGACTGACTCCTCTTAGGTTCTACCGGTGGTCGGGTGTCACCACTGTGGTAGACCACTTACTCAACAAAGGACGACCCAGACCTTTCCCTTTTATAAACACTGTCTTTGGTTCCAGTCCCGAGGACGTCCTTCAGGACAATCTTAGTAGTCACGGTCCCCATGAAAAGGAATCGGAACCGATCCCTACGATTAAGACATAACCAAGACACAAACTTCGTCATACCACACAGAGAGAAAGGAAGTCTTTCTCCGACTCCTTTTAGACTCCACTTCCATCGGTGTCTCCCTCTGCATTTGTAGGGAACCAGAGTTTAACTCCAAACAAAATATCTGACTACGAAATTGAGACTCGACAAGGAAAACTCAAAAGCCTCTTGAAGGGAGAGAAAGAAACCCAGGTGTCTTGTCGACCACTCCTCCGCGCCCACCCAAAATAATCTGGGTAAAAGGACTCCCTCTGTGACTTCGGATTACTTCAAAACACTGGTCGACTTCCGTCCTAGTCTTGGACAGAGGGTTGAGGAGCCGGGTATAAGGAAAGGGAGTGACGGTGTTGGGTCCCTTGCCAAGAGAACACCGTCGTAATTTCCTAACCGTTCCTTCGGTGGTCGGAAAGGACCTACGTGGTGGGACCCAACGATTCTCCAGTCTCTCCAGGTCGAGTCACGGGGTCCCTGATTCTAATAAAAAATTCTTTTTACATCGCTCTGTCGAGACCGGGACTGGGGGTGTACCCCAGAGAGAGTCAGAGAGGTTCTGAGACCGAACCGGTCTCAACAAGGAACCTCTGGAGCAAGACCACCCATTTTACAGAGTCCAGCACGTCAATCTCGTCAGGACCTCACGACACTCGACAGTGCATTTCGTACAGTCTTCCTAGGAAGGACTCCGAGAAATTGTAGCCGGGTTTTATCTCGGTCACCTAACCACTCGTCGAAAGTCTACCCCACCCACAAACATCCAGACACACAATTGCACTTACATACTTACTCACACTCATCCGAGTACAAGAGTCAGACTCCGGAGGAATCGAAAAGGAAGAAAGGACAGTATACCGACTCGACCTTGACGAAGGTAGGAGGCCCGCATGAACGGACCAAAGAAGTTGTCGCAGCAGGTAGGTCACTCGTGCCTACCACACGGTCCGGACCAAAAGCTCGTCCGTGGTAGTCTGAACCCCAAAAGTCACCAAATCTTCCCCAAGTGGAGAGTTGGGGTCGTATAAGGGGTGAGCGGACTATGGGTCGGACACACGAGTGTCGACAACAACAGTTCAAACACTAACAGTGACTTCATCTGAGAAAGACGACTAGTAGAGACAAGGTACGTGTTCCCGAGTAGGACTGGGACTGAGTCTGGGACGGACCGAGCTCGTCCCGAGGTACTTACAGACGGGCATTCACCTACCTTCCCCCTGCTCCCTGATCAGTGACACACTAATTTGTCCTTTGACCGGGGGTGGTAGAGACATGGAAAACCAAGAAACAAGAGTAACAACCAGAGGTCCTCTCCCGCGAGAAGAGGTCACTGACTGTCTCGGGATCACCCCCAACCATTCGACCCACAATCGGGTCCGAGACGACCATTGAAGGCCACGTTGGTACCCGGGTAGTGAAACTGGACGGACCTAGACACAAAAAGGTAGATAGTGAACCCAAGTGACGACGGCGGGTCGGACGAAACTCCCCACCACCACTCGTGGTCGGACCCATGCCTACTACACCCACATCCGACATCCCATCGACCCTGTGGTCCGTCTGAGGGACCCAGCACACGTCCCTGTCACCCGAGGACTCCGACCGTGGCATAGACCAGCCGGGACTTAGGGTCTCGGACCGGAGGCCCACTGTCGCAAACAACCTATTTGTCGTGTGTCTCTTCGGGTACCACGGTTCAAATCGAGGAAGTACGAAACTTTCACGACTAGGTTTATACTGTAGAAGTCTTTCGGTCAATGGGTGCAGACCCGACTCCCGGATTAGGGAGAACCCCTAATCCACACCTTTCGAAGGAACCCGAACTCCGGGGAGAAAGGGTGTCCGGACTCCTACCTCAGACATCCCTGAGTACACCTCGGGGGTTCCTCTCCCATCGTAACTTGAAACTCTTCTTCCCACCCCAGACTTAAGCCCTTGGGACGGGGAATCCTTGACGGTAGAAAAAAAAAACCTCCCCCCCCTATAAAACCGACGCATAAAGCCGTACACCCTAGAATCAAGGGACTGGTCCCTAACTTGGGTACAGGGGACGTAACCTTCGAACCTCAGAATTGGTGACCGGATGGTCCCTTCAGGTCTTTGACTGGTAGAAACTCACGACAGTCAGAGGACTGGTCAGACTTGGGACGAAGTTGACCTCTCGTCACCATTGGTCTCCTCCCGAACAAGAACCCCTCGTCCGTCCCTCTCCCGTCGTCCCCCGAGGTCATTACCAAAGTACTAGAAAGTCCGAGAGAGACCACGACACCCCTCTTCTCTATCGTCCCTGCCCCCACTCCCGTCGCCGTCCCCCCGGTCCGTCCTCGACAGGGACTCTACACTACCGAAATGGCCTCGTACTCTCCACCCATCGAAGACCCCCACACAACTACATCTCAATCACCCTAAGAGACTAACCAACCTACACCCCGACCCTAGGTGACTGAGTAATCTTTTCTGGGGCTACGACCCTTTCTAACTCCCGTCTCCCTCTTCTCCCACTGTCTCCTACTCCACCAACCTACCGTAGTGGTTGAGTTACCTACACTTGAACCCGTTTGAGACCCTCTACCACTCCCTGGTCCTTCGGACCGCACGACGTCAGGTACCCCAGAACTTCTCAGTCTGTACTGAACCACTGACTTGACTTGCTTTGCCCGACTCTTTCCCTCTCCAGCTCCTCCTTACAGTTCAAGCCCGGACTCGTCGTCCTTCCTACCTCAAAGGAGATTCTCCCGTTCAATACCCGCCCAGTCCAAACCCCTCCCGAGGGTTCCAGGCAAACCCCACGCCCACCTTAAACACCTCAGACTTGACATAGGTACACCTCGAGTACTCGTCGCCAACGTGCAGACTCAGGGCTACGTCCACACACACACCCTCAGGCGCCCCAGGACGGACGTGAGAGCCAGGAGCCACTGTGACTTTCCCACTGTACTGGACCCTTCACTCACAGGTAACTGATCAGTCCGTGGGAGACGTGTGGCCCAGGACAAGTCTGTGAACCCCGACACCACCCCTCCGTCTCTACCTTTGGACGAATATTAGACTGTAGAAGGGGTTGAATAGTAACAGAACTCCTCTGGTCAGTACGGAACCTCTTCGTCAGTCTTTGGAAGTACTACCCTGAAGCGACCACCGGGTCACCAATTCTGAGACTCGAGGGTTTACTTCCCCCGTACCTAAGTTAGTTGGGGACCAGACTCTTGATTCTAGGGCGTACAGCATACTGTACCGGATTCCTTTTTTTTTTCTTTGGGAGTACTACCTTACATAACATCATCAATTACTTAACCACGTCTCTTACCCTCGGTTCTTCCCGTCCAACACCCTGACCTACCAAGTCTCGGAACCCTCTTGTCCCCGAACAGGTCCCGGACCTCCCTGTTCCACTTGTAGTGGACTGGCCCGCTTCCCTCTCTCGTAAGGTCTGTCCTCCTTCTTTCTCCCATTTTCATGTCGAGGTTCTCACTCCGTCCCTCACCAACTTGAGCTTACACCACTTCCCCCGATCCCACGACCATCCTTTCGACCTCAAAACCTTAAGTACAGGGTCGAATCTTGAGACGCTGGAACGTCTCGGGGTAGACGTTGTACTCTACTGGGAGGAGGGAGTACCCCAGTGACCTCCCGTATAGTCTTAGAGTAGTAGTCTAGACGTACTTGTACGAGTTGGACCATGGACGCGAGTCCCCGGGACATCGGGACACCCCGAGAGGGTCCACCAGGTCGTTCGTCGTCTCGAAGTCCCCTCGGTGACGTCCGCGGCGACCCGGGCACGACTACGACCCATCTCACCTCCGCCCTCTTAGGACTGGAGGGGTCGCGGACCCGGAGGAAAGGGCCCGGGACCGATAAAATCACAACTCAGGGGTTACCCTGCTCCTTTGGAAACGAGACGGTGTCGATTACTGTCGGACCGGACGGCCCGGTGAATTTTTGTCGGTGATAAAAATAGATGACCTCCGCCGACCGGACAGAAGGAGAGGTCTGTCACGACTGTGCCCCACTAAAACTCCTTTGGTCCCGAAACGATCCTTCCACCCAGTAACAGAGTTTAGTATCTGACGCCAGACCGTCCTACGTGGATTCCTTGGAAGGCCGCCCACAGTCCGCAGTGGAACTGGGCCACCAGACTTAAATCTCTATTAAGATAGGATGGAACGGTCATCCTGAGCCTTCCTTAGTGAACTGGAGAGGTGGGGCCTACCAGGAGTCTTAGGAACGACCTCAAAGTCCCGTGTCGTCCTAATACAGGGGGGGAGGGGGTCGACGTCCCCCACGGTTCTCCTATTCCCGACCATACCGACACGGGGACCCGACTCGGGTCTCGACCCCGGAGAAGTGTGGGGTCCTGGAATGAAGACTCACGAACTTTCATCAAAAGTCACCGAGAGTGGACTACCCTGTCACCCACTTGAGGAAAGGAAGAGAGATTCTTTGACATAACTTGGTCCGAAGACCGGAAACCTACCTGTAACCCCTCGTCCCATTCCCTACCCCACCACCTACGGGTCACGAAGAGTCGTACTGTATAAGTAGGAATCTCTGTCCGTCTTAACACGACACAACCGGTATCAACCATAAATCCCTTTTGAAAAAAAAATTTTAAAAACCAAGTGACGGATTAAAGATTTGTTTTCCCAAAAAAAAAAAAAAAAAAAAACTCGTGAACCAACGGACTAAGGATCTTGTTGTCCGTAGGACCGGGTTGGGACGGGTCAGTAGAAGGGTTCCGTCGTCGGTACCCCGGTAAGGGTGGGAGTGTAGGCGGTCTTTGGAAGTGACCGAGGAGACAGACATCCCAGACCCGGAGGGGACCGAGATCCAGGGGACGACGATGTTTGGGGAGGGGTGAGGGAGGCAACTTGGGTGGAGTGAGAAACTGGGAACGGAGAGGAGAGTCCTGTGGAAGGACGGGGGAAGAAGGATTGCGTAGAGTTTAGAAGGAAGAGAGTCTCGGGGGAGGAGAAGGTCGGTGGACAGAACGGAGCTGGGGCGGTAGGCCGACGAGACCCACAAACGACTAACAGGAAGCGGAGGGGGTCTGGTGTCCGTAGAGGAGCCCGTCCCGGACAAACACGGAGTGGAAACACGACCCGGGGGTGGGGGACAAGGTACTTACCAACCTGGGCACACCGAGGGGTCCCGAATATCCACAAAGGAGCATGGTATGAAATGACTCGATAGACTGGGGACCGCTACACTCCGACTCTCAAATTTACCGTCTTGACCCTGGTCTTGGGTCAGGGCAGAGGGTCCCTCAGTTCCGTAACCGGCACCAGGGGAGCGGGGTCACCCCGGGTAAGTGACAGACGGAAGGTGGGGACGAGGCAAGCGTTCGGAGGTCTCCACGAAGACCTTCCATTACCCTCCCCGGTCGACATGTTCACTCGCAGGTGAGGGCTGGGACCTCGTTACTACTGTCTCCGGGGTCTCCGGCTTAGTGGACTCCGTCTTCACCCTCCCCGGTGTCCGGGGCGCTCGGACAGACGACGTCGAGTGACAAGTCCCACAACACCCAACACAGTGCAGACCCCATTCCCGGGCGGACCCTCGGAAGGGCTTCCTCTACGTACTCTGACTGTAACACACGGACGCACCCTTCCGAAGGTCGACACCGGGTCGACAATCCTCTGGCGGGAAGGACCAAGGACCCCCGACCCTCAGTAGATACGGGAGGGGACCCACGAGGACCACGGACTTCCATGTCGGCGATACGGCGTGGGAGAAGGACCTCATCTCTCCCGACGACACCCGGGACCTACCACCGGTCCGGACCTTACCCACGTTCCACTCCACACCGCAAGTCAGGAACCCCGAGGGGGACCCACCGCTAGGTAGACACCACCCGACTTCCCCGTACGAGTCCACAACCCCACCTGTGGGATGTCACCCCCTCGACCGGGACAAACAGGACTCGGACACGGGGGCCGACGGGCGACTGGGGGTACGACTCCTCTTGGACCTCTCCGGGGGCTCATTCGGAGGAAGGAGGACGTGTAGTCAGAGGACACTCAGGAGGTAATTGTCCAGTGGGGATCAGAGTCTGGAAGTCACCGAGGGGTCACGACTTCGGAGTCGGGATCGAGGCATCTACGGGTCCCTTGAAAAGTGTTAGGTTTCGGGTCCGGGGCGGACACCTCTACGAGCAGACCAGACCCCACCCCGGGTCCGTAGACGTTCGTCCCGTCGACTAATCTCCCTCCGGCAGAGGCGGGTGCCGACGACGGTCACCCACGGTTGGGTGGGGAAGCGTGGGAGGAAGGTCGGTGCGACCGGGGAAGGACTACGGGTGGACGGAGCGTGGTGGGAGTGGAGACAGAAGGGGAAGACGACGAATGACAGGTAGCCTCAGGTGCCTTCGGGAGTGTCAGGTCGACATAGGTGCGAGAGACCCTTCGAGAAATTAGGGAACCGACAGAGAAAAGGGGAATCGTCCCTGGAGCACGAGAAGAGGATCTTACACGAGCCCCCAGTGAGAAATTTTCCCAGACACAGGGTAAGGTCGGAGAAGGAAGGGACTTCGCGACGTGGAGAACGATTAAGACAAAGACACCAGAACTGGACAGGGGTCGGAACCTCTCTCACACACACACTCTCTTAAAACAAACACACACACATACATACGTCACACACACACTGAGACCAACACACCCCACACACTTACTCCCATACACCATACACTCACTCCATAAACACTCACATATGTATATACACATACTCATACCCACACCACACATGTTAACACTCTCAGAGACACACACCCTACACACAACTCACACACTAATACTCTCAGACTCACAGACACCTCATACACTCACCGCACAAACATATAGACATCTCACACATATCACATATATACTAACACTCTCAGGCACTCACACACACCATACACACTGACCCACGTACACCACACACTCTCCCCACACATACATACTCACATACACACAACACACACTAACACTCCTAGACACACACCACACATATACTCTTACACCACACACTTACCCCACACACATACTCACATACACACCACACACACTAATACTCTCAGACATCCACACCTCATACACTCACCACACAAACATATACACATTTCACACACACCTCACATACCACATATACTGACACTCTCAGACACTCACACACACCACACACACATACACACCACACACTAACACTCCGAGACACTCACACACCACACACATACACTCTAATTCTACACACATGTACACATCTCACACACACCATACACACATACTCACATACACCACACACACTAACACTCCGAGACTCACACACACCCCACACACTGACTCATGGAGACCCCATACACACTCACACACCACATACACTAACACACACCACAAACACTCCTACCCCGTACACATGTACACATCTCACACACCACACACTCCTGTCCCACACACATGTACACATACCACACACACCACCCCTATACATGTACACATCTCGTACACACACTCACACCCTACACACATGTACATGTACACCACACTCATGCCCCGTACACATGTACACATCTCGTACACACCCCACACACACTCCTACCCCACACACATGTACACATCTCATACACACCACACACACACACTCACACCCCGCACACACGGACACATCTCACGCACCACACACACACCCCCGCACACATGGCCACACCTCGCACACACCACACACACTCACACCCCGTACACACGGACACACCTCGCACACACCACACACACACACCCCGCACACACGGACACACCACACACACCACACACACACCCCGCACACACGGACACACCACACACACCACACACACACTCACCTCCCGCACACACGGACACACCACACACACCACACACACACACCCCCCGCACACACGGACACACCACACACACCACACACACACACACCCCGCACACACGGACACACCACACACACCACACACACACCCCCCCCGCACACACGGACACACCACACACACCACACACACACACCGCACACACGGACACACCTCGCACACACCACACACACACTCACCTCCCGCACACACGGACACACCACACACACCACACACACACCCCGCACACACGGACACACCTCGCACACACCACACACACACTCACCTCCCGCACACACGGACACACCACACACACCACACACACACCCCCCGCACACACGGACACACCACACACACCACACACACACACACCCCGCACACACGGACACACCACACACACCCGGCACACACCCCGCACACACGGACACACCTCGCACACACCACACACACACTCACACCCCGCACACACGGACACACCTCGCACACACCACACACACACACCCACACGTCACACGACCCCACCCCTACTCCAGGTAAGACTGGGGGCAGGGCACGGCAGGCAGGACGTCCGCTTTCGCCGGTTCAGCCTCGTCCTCCGGGCCTCCGACGCCGACGCCTCGGACGTCATGGACCTCGCGATGCAGACGGACCACGAGAAGTCGCGGATGGACGTGGACCTCTTCCGGCCGAGGACCGTCTCCGGGAAGTCGCGGACCTACGCCCTCCACTCCCGCCCAGGAGGGACGCGGGCTCCAACACAGACGAGTGAGCCCAGGTCGGCCGCAGACGCGACCGTCCGCCCCCTACGCACTCGCCCCCTACGCACTCGCCCCCTACGCACTCGCCCCCTACGCACTCGCCCCCTACGCACTCGCCCCCTACGCACTCGCCCCCTACGCCTCCTCGTCTGTCTCGACCCGCCCCCGACCCGACCCGGGGACGCGGGACGCAGGGGCCCCGTTGTAGCGGACCCACGAAGTGCGGGTGGCGCCACAAGTAGGGAGTGGACGCGGGAGACCGAAGGGCGAGGGGACGGCGGAAGGTCGGTACTGGCACCCGTTCCGCGCATCGGCGAGGCCGAAGGCAGGAGTCAGTGGTGCCTTCATGACAGCCGTGTCACCCGCGGGGGAGTCCTCCGGCGCCGCCCCTAAGACACTCTCAGCGCGTGCCGGCAGACGGGGTCGAGCGCAGTCGTCCGGACGGAGGGCACCGGCGACCGGCGAGGACGAGATCTCCTCCTCAGACCCGCGTCTCCCCAAGTCACGGCACAGGTATCAGTCGCGATCTCGTCAACCAAACGAGGTCTCAGGTGGTAAAGGCCGGACCCTGTCTGTACAGAGGCCGGTGGAGGAGGGAGGGGAGACGAACCGAGAAGGGCGGAACCGATCAAAATCTCCGTCTCGCCGGCGGAGCCGAGGAGACCCCATCCTCTTTCCAGAGGGAAGGACGAACCGTCTCACCGGACATTAATGGGGAGGTGACCCCACGACCGGGGACGACTGGAGTGGCCGGACAGGACCACCAACGGTAGACCCGAGGTCCGACCTTAATCGAGGGCACCCGTCCCACCTGCCCTTCCGCCCTCACTGTCCACATCCTTCCCACACCCCGAGGTCCTCCACACGTCCACCCCCGTCTCGACGCTCCCCTGTCTCCGACCCTCCGGGGACGTCCCGGGCCACGGTCCTACCCACCGACGACCCCCAAACACGGCTTCTGTCCGGAAGTCCATCAGGACTACACCCCCACCCAGTGTGGTTCCAGTGTCACCCCGGTGGGAGAACTCCTCCGGACCCGAGTCGAAGGAGAACCGTCATCATCCCCTGTATCCTGTGAAGACGACCCTCTCGACTTTATCCCCCTTCCTCGAACTAGGGGAAGGGTCGACTTCGACCCACCACCCAACACCCTCTACAGTTCCAAGATCGGAGTCCCCTACTCGTCTCCCCGTCCCCCACTTCCAACGGACCCCTACAATCAAATCTCACTTCGGATGTAGGAGGGGTAGGGGTCCTGCCACCCCTCTCTTCTTCCGACCAGCAACTCACCAAACTCAGATTCCGGTCCCGGACCCGGGATACCGACATACCTCTCACAGATCCCTCCGGAGTCAGTTGGACGGACTCGACTCCGGGAACCACCCAGACGGCCCAGGTGTCAGCCTTGAGTACCGTTTTCCCGAGAACGGCCGACGACGAAGGTGCGACCGAAGGGGTCGCGAGGGGCGTCCGGGTCGACATTGTGGTCCTCGTCGACCCGAACACGAGGACTCACACGGGCACCCTCGTAGCCCCGACTTCCGTACCCCGCACGAACCGGAGGGGGAGACGAGAGGCGAAGGATGGACGGGAATGACGGACGGCTCGCGAAAGACACGTCGTGTCGGGAGGTGCGACACGAGACGGTAGTGTTCCTTTACCTTCGAGCCTCATCAATTATCCTTAGCTCTGGGTTTGAACACGTCCAACGACTCGACCACCCTCCGTCACGACCCAGGGTCTGAGTGTGTACACATTCGCCTCGGGCCACTCCCCACACTGTCTCCTCCCGTGCCCTGGGCTTACTGTGGGAGGGAGGGGAGCTCGTTTGAGAGGACAAGAGGGGTCCACCGTCGTTTCCGGCCACAGATGCTCTAGGAGTTGGTCGACCCGAAGGGGCTCGAGCTCTCGTGCCTCCTGGTCGGGAAGAGCTCCGACGCGACGGCCACCGTCCTCGTCTTGGCACCGGGGCTCGAGAGGCGTCGTCCCCTGAAGGACATCCTTCCCCCGAAGGACACCCTGCACGAGGGGGACGGGGACAATAGTGGCGGAGGGCGTCCGGTGGAGGGAGGGGTACACCAGACCCCCATGGGCTACGAGAAGCCACCGTCACCGGGACTCTTTGCTGAGGAGGCGAAGGGTCTCTGGTCCCACCCACCCCTAGGGGAAAAACTTTCTCAACAATGTCCTATCAACCGGTGTCACTACGGAACACTTACCGGTGAGGACCTCCCGGACGTCCTTCCAGGCCCCACCGTAGTCGAGAGGTTCCGCGAGTGAGGGGTTCAACGGTTCAGTTTGGAGAGCGGTAAAGACAGGAGGGGAGACGGGGCTCGTCAAGACTACCGGGGATCGGATCTCGTCAGGACCGGTCACAACCAAGGAAGGGACGTCGAGAGGGTGCACCGAAGAGGGGAAAACGACGGACTCACAACGGGACCACCGGGACCCGAGGGACCCTCTACCCTCTACCCGGGACCCTCCACCTGAAGCGAGACCGATCTAAACAATGGAATTTCCGTCAAAAGACGTCACAAGAACGGAGAGTAAGGAACAGAGTTGGAGTTCTGTACTCTTTTCTCTTGGTGTAAGGGACGCCCAAGTCACCTCCGGAGACGGGGAGGACGGAAACGGGCGAGGGGAGGGGACCCGACCGTCCTGACATCTCCAAAGGTACCTCGACTTTTGTTTTCCCTTAGGGAGAACCTCAACCTCCCCCGTTCTTTCTCGAGGGTCTCCACGTACGGCGGGACACCCTCTCCGGACGAGGAAAAGGGACCTTCGTACCCCCCCTCCAAACCCCTTCGTGGAGGAAGGACGAGACGGACCGGGGGGTTGTCACCAGACTCGGGGGTGGACCACACCGTCCTCGGTACCCCTGAGGACCCACTGGGACTCACTCGTCACCCCACACACTCTCACCCGGTCCCTACCGTGTTCCCCCGTGCACCTAACGTCCGGTAGGAGTGACTCGTGGGAGTTCAACGAAACACTACCCTTGTCTTCTCCGGTTCCGGACGGCTCAACCGTCGACGACCCTGGTTGAGACACACCTACCACCCTTCCAACGAGTCTCTCCGTCCGCCGACAACTCGCCTCGGACACCGAGAGGGAGGCCCCTGACCAGAGGGGGATTTTACGTCCTCGACTTACCACACTTGAGACAGGGGGACCGGACCGAGTCACCCCGGTCCGTCCGGAGAAAACCAACCTGTCGTCGTGAACCCGTCTTTTTGTCTACTACATAGTGACCAGCACCATAAAACTTTTCCACCTACTCCGGTTTCAACAAGTATAGATGGATCATAACCTTTTAAATACTGGTAAAACCGACTTAAGAAAACGTTTAGATGACATACAGAAAAGTGATGGAAAAATCTAAACAACAAAAACCAAAAATAAAAACGTACATCATTTTTCACAATTAAAGAGACGTCTGTTCCAGATCTACTCCCCAGTCTCTAGTCCCGACTTGACCCTCCCTAGGAAACGCAAGAGTATCAACCGGGACTGAAAGTCGACACGACCCTAATGAGCGGCCAGTGTAGTGGAGAGACGGAGTCAAAGGGGTAGACATTTTACCCTCTTATTATGAACGGATGGATGGAGTGTCCCCACAACACTCCTAAGTAAACACTAAAAAAAAAATTGTCTAGAAAACTCGTAATTTTTACCGATTTACACTTCACACGAACCGACGGTTACAGAAATCACACCCCGTCCATAATGTCGACTCCAGGGACAAGGGAGTCTCATTCTCACCCTCCCGTCCCACTCGGTTCTCGTGGACGGGAAACACGTGGACTAAGAGTCTCTTCCACCCAAAAGGACCTGTAGTAAGAGAAAGGAAGTGTAGGGGTTAGTACATACTGGTAGAGTAAGACCTACGGGTCCCGACTGCACGACTCCTCGGGGAGGAACTTCTTTCATTACATTGTCCGATTAAGTGTGATTTCACACTTCTTGACAATATAAATCCCTCTACCTCGTTTTAACTTAAAGTACCCGATACTTCGTCTCACTTTCGGCCCACCAGGAGTCGAAGATGAAGGAAAAGAGTAGGGACGTCTGAAAAGAGCCAGGGAAATCCGGGGAGTTTCCGAGCTTGTGTCAACACAACTCTTTACCTACACATTTCTCCGTCCTCCCTCTCACTCAGTCCGTCTCACGTCTGGGTCCGAAGAGGGATCCGAGAAGGTCCTAATCCCCCTTAGTCTTGAGACCCGACACCAAGGCTCCAGTCGACCTTACCTTAAAAGTTCCAGTCTTACCTTAGGTCTCGGGGCTGACGTGATTCCAACCCAAAGAGGGGTTGGACCCACTTCCCTCCGGAGGACCCCAATGAAGGGTCACGGGACTCAGGTTCCTACGAGACACACCGAAGACTTACTCACGTCACCACACATATAGGTACACACACACACATTCACACTCCCCCACCAGGACGTGAAGAGACGGACCCTACTTCCCTAATATTTTTATACTAGTCATGTTTTTAGACCCTAGGAACTATCTCTACGCCGTCCGAGAACCCTACTGGACCTAACCGTTGACCTTTTGACGGGTCCCTGGGGGTCTTCGGGAGACGTCGTAGGTGGCCCATGTGACGAGACCAAGGGGGAGTCCTCCTGGTTGACACTCTCGTCAGCCGTGTTGGAGGTCGGTGACGTCGAAGCTAGGTCGAGCACGGTTCCGACGTGAGGGACATGTCGTTGGAGGGATGAGCCCGAGAGGGCCCTGCTACTGGCTCGGGCCGTCCTGAGACTCGGTGATCGACGTGACAACGACGGACACCGTCGGAACGGACCTCGGAGGGGTGACCAGACCGACCCACAAGGAGTCTGGGCGGGACGATACACCCCGAGAAGGAACGGGGAGAGATAAGCACCCACAGTCTGGACGTGACACCAAGAGAACCGAGAAGGACGGAAGAAGGAGGTAGGAGGTGTCCCCAAAGGTGTTTATTTAGAGAACGTTCAGCTTAGGGTCACAGACGGCGAGACCCTAGACTCCCTGTGTGGGAGTGGGAGTAGAAACAGAGAGACCCGTCGACGAAACCGGAAGAAAGACCACTTCCGTCGGAAGAGACCGTGACGGATCCCTTCGGTGGTCGGGCCAAAGGTTGAAGTATACAATATCAAGGTCGGTCTTAGTCAACGGAAAGAGAGAGAAACGTAGCGGGACGGGAAGGTAGAACTCACATTCCGGTGACCCGGACACCTGACACCGACCTTCCCGTCCTTTACTAACGAGTAGAAGGCATATCTCCTCCCACCCCACCCCTTCCGTCCGGACTCCACGAGTCACACTAGACCCACCTAATGGGGGTTTAGACGTACACCGCCACGGTTGGAGACTAATAAAAGATTTATTTCCCTTACGGGTAATATTTCCAAAAAGTTCTACATGAAGTAAACAGGAGGTCTTCACAGGATAGACTACCAGAGTTTATCGTCAATTACTCGAATCACAAAGAGGTCGGACCGGTCGTGACGATAATGTAAAAAAAAAAATTGAAATAAAATAAAACCTCATATCGGCCAATTGTCACAACACTATCAAAGTCCACCTGTAGTTTCCCCGAGTCGGTATGTACTTATACGCACAAAAGGAAGAGGGGGTTCGAGGGGAGGGTAGGTCCAGATAATGTAAAAAAAAATTTCAAGAACTATCAAAACACCGAGTTTTATCTTAAAGTATGCACAAATTAAAATATCAAATAAATGAATAAAAGTTTTGACTTTATATCAACGAGATGCCATAATATGTGAATTCTGCATATCACTAAATATTAAAAATTTTAATTAAAAACGACTTCATATCAACGACATTTCGTTGATACAATATAATCAAAAGTATTAAAAATTTCGAATATGAAGTGAATCTCAAGAACATTTTACAACCGATATAAACATGGACAATGAGAAGTTGGGAACATAATGGGGAGGAGTGAAGGGACAGGGGTGACCATTGTGAACAAACAAGAGATACAGGTACTCAGTCGAAAACAAAAAAAAAACAATATAAGTGACCAAACAACATTAAAAAATCTCAGATGCATATTTACCGTAGTATGAGATAAAAAGAAAGAAATAGACTAAATAAAGTGTTTCGTATTATAAGAGATCCAGGTAGATACAAAGACGTTTACCGTCTTAAAGTAAGAAAAATACCACCTCATGATAAGGTAACACACACACAATCAAATATGTGTGTGTGTCTGGCGTAGAAGAGATAGGTCAACAGACAACTACTCGTGAACCTAACGGAGGTGCATAACCGATAACATTTATCACGACGTTACTTGTAACCCCATGTAAACAAACTTAATCACAGAAACAAGAAAAAGACCTGTATATAAGTCCCCACTTTAATGACCTAGTATACCATCGAGATAAAAATCAAAAAACTCCTGGGAGGTATCACAATAACTTCTCGGACAGAAAAGAGGTAACCTATCAAAACGGAGGAACAACTTCTGATTAACTAGTATTCACGTACTCAAATAAAGATCCAAGGGACAAGACAGGGCGAGTAGACACACGGGTCTCTCATAGACTGAGGTTCGGACGCGAGTAAAATCTCTACTTACAACCACGGTCGAGACCCATGACCTTAGGGAAGAGTGTAAAAGTCACTATCCTCTCTTTACAGTCAGGAAGACCTTCGCACGGAAACGACCCCGCCCAACCCTCCCCCTACTTCCCTTTCTTACTAACGAAACTTTTGGGAGGGTACTCCAGAACACCAAGAGTCTGAGCTACGAAAAGTTTGGGAACACAGGAAAGTTCTCCAAGGGGAGTTGTGGGTGTTCTTCCCGAACAAAGGATACTCAGTGAGACTATCTAATAGTCACTGTCCCCGAAAACTCAAAGTAAACCACGGAGGGGAATCGCATAAAAAAGGGAATGGTAAACGGGTGGAGTGGGCAACTGGACGGCATGTACTGTCTCACGGGTACGATAGGTTTTCATTAAAAGCAAGAAAGAAACTTGATTTACTCTGGTAGAAGACCCGACTTAATCTGTGATTATTAAATACTTTTGTGGGTAGAGAGGAAAGGGTGGGATCGTAAACTCCAGTGGTCAGAAGAATTAAAAACGGGTAGACTATTCCCTCTTTCGACAAAATAAAAATAGAATTATACTAAAAGGGTCAATGCTTACTCTACCTTGTAGAAAAATAAGGAAACAACCGGTAAACCTAAACGAGAGAATACACAGACGAATAAAAAAGATGAAAAAAAATTTTTTTAATTATCCGCATTCTATAATTGTATTAGACGAAGTAAACATCCATCCCTCTAGACGTCGGTCAAGAAGGAGGATCAAATAGACCAGAGCATTAAGAAAACCTCACAGAAAACGGTTTACAAACATAAAACACAGAAGACAGTCGTCTGGAAGAGATGGATCCTAATAACTAGATTAAAGACCAAAAGAAACTAGTGACATGTCATGACAGGAAATACAAAGTAAGAAAGTAACTGGACCTTATTTTCAAACACTCACTGTACTCCCTGTCTTATATTAAATAAAAAAAATTACCCATAGGTCAACCGAGTGCAATTAAATAACTCATCGGTTCTAAGAGATGAGGAACTTGACGTCAGGAACAGTAAACTACCCAGGTATGCTGTCTGTACACCAACGGTAACGGATATCGTAAGTGAGTAAGACTGAAAGGTAGGATTAGATTTTTTTAGAACTGACCTAAAAATTGAAAAATTTAGAAAGAATGAGAAAAGACCGGAAAATGAAAAAGAACCCAGTTAAAACTATTTTATAGTTGTAAAGGGGTCTTATTGTATACCTGTAGACAGTTCTTAAAGTTTAAAGAATTACATTTTAGTATACATTATAAGAGAATTTATAAATTTTCGGAGGAGACGTAGACACCCCGAAGAGGTCCCCGAAGCTACCATTTCTTAGACGGACGTCACGTCCCCTGACCCCCAAGTCAGGGACTCGACCCTTCTAGGGGACCTCTTCCTTCACGGTTGGGTGCGGTCGTAAGAACGGACCTCTTAAGGTACCTACCTACTCGGACCACCCGACGTCAGGTACCCCAGTGTTTCTCAGAGTACACACTGATAGAAGAAAGAGTTAAAATTATAAATACTTATAGAATGTATAGAAAGAACCAATGTAAACGTCCAAAGAGATAAGTTAACAACGAAAGTTTATTCGATAAAAATAAGAATATTTACACTTGTGACTCTCAAACACTAGTGTATTTCATTATCTCCACTTAAAAACGATATCAGTACGACGAACTAAGACACTTGGAGAAGACTCATTATACGGTTTTTAGTGTAGTACTATAGAGACATTTTGTAATTTTTAAAAAAGGTAATCGACAGTTAGTTCCCTCATGTGGATATTAGAAAAATTTATTCAAATAAGCGAATAAAAACCGAGACGACCCAGAAGTGACAATGTTCCCGAAAAGAGATCGACGCCGCTCGCCCCCGATGAGATCAACGTGACACGCCCGAAGAGTAACGTCACCGAAGAGCAACGTTTCGTCTCCGGCATCTCGAGAACCGAACTCATCAACTCCGCACCCCCGAGTCTTGAACGTCGAGGACCCGAGATCTCGTACCCGAGTCATCAACACCCCGTGTCCGAAACAACACGGTACCGTCCACCCTAGAAGAACCTAGTCCCTAGCTTGGGGACGGAGGACGTAAATGGTGACTCGGTGGTCCCTTCGGAAGGACAATATAAAAAAATATTCGTCTCTTAACCTGTTGTGGACTTAACGTTTTCCTAGATAATGGACCTATAACCTCAGTAATTGAGAGAGAAAAGACCTTTTATACGAAACTTTTCAAATAATACTAAACAGTTCACTGATGATTAATATAGAGAGTGAGACTCCATGGGACGACGATTCAGTGAAGTCAACACAAGCTGAGACACGCTGGGGTATCTGCCGTCGGGTGGTCCGAGGGGATAGGGACCCTAAGAGGTCCGTTCTTGTGACCTCACCCAACGGTAAAGGAAGAGGTATCGTACTTTCACTTTTCACTTTCACTTCAACGAGTCAGGACAGGCTGAGAATCGCTGGGGTACCTGACGTCGGATGGTCCGAGGAGGCAGGTACCCTAAAAGGTCCGTTCTCATGACCTCACCCGACGGTAACGGAAGAGGGACTCCATGGGATGGGGGATATATTTAATCGTATGTGTTTTATCTACTCTTCTTATAACAAGTAAATTTTTGAGAAAATGTTTATAAGGTCAGAAAGAAAAAAGTGTGAAGGTATTTCAAAAAATTTTTGTTGAAACACTCCATATTAACTGTATGTGATTTGGTGTTTCATATATTAAAAAATTCACAACTGTACATATGTGTGGACACTTTACTAGGAGTTCAATTACTTGTTATAGGTAGTAGAGGTTTTCAAACGAGTCCTGGTAAACAATAAGGAGGAAAGGGGAAAGGGGTAGGGAGAGTGGTCCGTGTGAAACTAGACGAAAAATTTTAGTATCTAAACAAACGAAAAAGGTCCCAAAATATATTTACCTTAGTAGTTGAACATGAGAAACAATAGACCGAAGCAAGTGAGTCGTACTAATAAAACTTTAGTAGATACAAATTATATACAGTCAATCAGCAAGAAAAATGTCGACGTACCATAAGGTGGTATACCGATATGGAAGTCAACCAATTAGGTTTAACAACGGCCCATAAACCCAGTAAAGGTTCAAAATCGATCATGTTCATTTCGATAATACTTGTACACCTCCAGAAACATATCTGTATACAGAAGCAAAGAGAATCTATTTATGAATCCCTCTCTTACTTACTACACCATATACGTACAAATGGAAAAACTCTTTGACGGTTTGATAAAAGGTCTACCAAAGTAGGGGTGGTCGTCGTACACCCTCAAGGTCACGGAGGTGCGGGAATGGTTGGGACCTTAACAGTTAGAAAAATTGAAGTCAGTAAGATTATCCACACATTACCCATACAAAGGATGGTAGAACACCGAGTCGTCCATTTCTTAGACGGACGTTACGCCCTCTGGACCCAAACTAGGGACCCAACCCTTCTAGGGGACCTCTTCCCTTTCCGATGGGGGAGGTCATAAGACCGGACCTCTTAAGGTACCTGACGTATCAGGTACCCCAGCGTTTCTCAACCTGTGCTGACTTGCTGAAAGTGAAGTGAAGTGAAGTGAAGGATGACGGTGGGAGGGTCCAGTGTAAAAATGAAAAATTCTAAAAGTCAAGTAAAGAATCCCCTTCGGATTTTCGTACTCTTCGGAGCAGAGAAGCTTCTGTAATCGTACCACACCTACGAGTCAACACAGACTGACCCACTGTGGTACCTGACATCGGGCAGTCCGAGGAGACCCGTACCTTAAGTCCTCCTTCGGACTTGTGGGTAATCCTGTATCCAATCTCGTAAGGTCGTCTCACCGACCTCTTAAACCGAGAGGGACACGGGGGACTCCTCGGGTCCAGTCCAGTCCCATCACACAACCGTCCATCATCGTCACTCTCCCCGTGAGCCCCGTCGTCGGGTCCCGACTACGGGTGGGAACAGGTCTTCCTGTCGGTGGTCATGTGTGACAGTGGCTGTGTTGAGCAGGGACGGGTCGTCAGTCAGCAGACCCTATACGATTTCTCCGTTCTTATGATCTCGCCCAACGGTGAAAAATGAGGTCCCCTAGAAGGGTTGTGTTCCTACCTTGGGTGTAGAGGACGTAAACGTCCGTCTGAGAACTAGTGACGTGGTGGACCCTAGGGGACTTCTGTAATCAATAGGAATATACTTCCAAATAAGACAATCGAGACAAAATAACCTACACTCAAGAAGAGAAACAACTCAAACCCCAACCAAAAAGTACAACGACCAAAAGGCGTCACCAACGACTCAAACCAACTCGTGAGTAGAAACAGGACTCTAAACTCCAATAGGACAAACACTCTGGACACTGAGAAATCGTATAGGGTCTGCTGACTGACGACCCGTCCCTACTCAACACAACCACTGTCGCACATGACCACCGACAGGAAGACCTGTTCCCACCCATAGTCGGGACCCGACGACGGGGCTCACGGGGAGAGTGACGATGATGGACGGCTGTGTGATGGGACTGGACTGGACCCGAGGAGTCCCCCGTGTTCCTCTCGGTTTAAGAGGTCGGTGACGCGACCTTACGAGGTCGGATACAGGACTACCCACAAGTCCGAAGGAGTTTCGACCAAGGAGGAGAGAGTCTCCGAAAGTGGACGTACTGAACACCCGACAGTGGAGGGGACGGGTAGGTCAAGACAGTTGGAGACAGAAAGTCCCTAAAGAGTGGTAAAGACTGGGGAAGATTGAGCTCGTGACCGTATCTTAAATTGTTTATTTATGAAGTTTACTATAAAACTCCTGACACCCAACCCTCCCCCTTTAGTCTTGTATACGAGTTAGCATTAAATACATATTTTTAGTGAGTGTGATACATCGATAACGGGACATTACCAATCCTAAGACCGTTGTTTGAACTCTAGGCTGCCACTTCTCTCAAATTACTTTCCTGGTAAACGTCTCCACACCCGTCCCAATTCCCTTGGTACCACTCCACGACTCCTTGATCAATGTCCCCCTTCGACATTGACAGGGATCTGGATTCCCTCGTTTCCCTGTCGTGACACAAAGGACGGGGACGACGTCCCCTGAGCCCTGGTAGGTCGTCTTTGACTCAACTCCCCCATTGGTGTCGGTCTCGTCGTAGCAACTTGTACCCTGACTACCTTCTCCCCGTTTATGAAACGGAACGACAGGAGAGGACAGGAGACTCGAGGGTAGTCAGGGAAGGAAACTAACGTCCCCCGCGGTCACCGTACCAGACGTCCCACCCAGTCGGAGACCTCTTTCCCTCGCCCCTCTCAGTTGTCCTCTCGGTCACGTCGGAGAAGGTTCATACAGTAGTGGAGGACATCAAGATGCTGTCGGGTTCCTCCAGCCGGACAAGGAATAAAGTGTTTTCTCCGAGTCCGTGGATCTAGGTCACTATGGAGGTCTAAAAGGAAGACGAGAAGGGAAACAAAAAGGAGGAAAGAGATCGGGTGACGAGGACTACCAAGTTCAAGTCAAACTAAGTCCAGACGAGTGGGGACGGTAGATTCATGGGCATTCTATACATCTCTTTCCTAAGACTGAAGAGTTCTACAACACGGGTGTAATGGAGGTCGCAAAGTAATGCTTTTAAAGTTTTCATGTCCGTCCAACCTTCATAATATACCTCTTGTCAGACATGGAGACACGGGTAAAGAGTTTTTGTGAAAGTGTGATAACAGGTTTTCGAACAGATTTGGAGGAGATTGAACAGTCTAGGAATTTCGACGTTAGGGGTTGGAAAACCCGTGGTCCCTGACCAAAGTGTCTTCTGTCAAAAAAGTACCTGCTCCACACCCCCCTTACCAAAGTCCTACGGAGTTCGTGGAACGTGAGTGACACGTGAAATAAAGATAATAATAATTTAGTCGAGGTGGAGTCGAGTAGTCCGTAATCTAGGGCCTCCAACCCCTGAGACATAGAGTCCCAGACACTACCGGACCATGTGCCTTACACCAGTCATTTATAAACTACTCAACTATTAAGTGTTCCGTAAACCACAAAGAGTCCTTTTCCCCTCAAAGTAAATGACTTACGGACACCCACCAAAAGTATGTAGAACAACCCCGTGACTTAAGTAATAAAGTGGTCTCGGAGGGTTTTGTCTACTCCGACCCTAATGCTAGAGACAAAATACTCTGGTTCTCTCCAAGACATTAAATGAGTTCCGAGTGCAGTATAGGGATTCCCTAGACCCTAAGTCCTGTGGTTCTAAGGGAGTTTGGGTACGACCACTGAGACACGGGACAGACACCGGATCTCCGATGAACCCCGACCCCTGACACGAACACGAAAAGACTTACAGGGTCCTGGACCGTTGATCGTCCATGTGAGTTACAAAAACCTTTCTTACTCACTTACTTGGAAACGACTCATAAAAGTATGATGACCTTATACAGTGAGCGACGACCTTTAAGTAAGTGGTACCCTTATACTGTGGATTTCCCGCGAGCCCGTGGAGAAGTGAATCGTCTCCTCCCCAGACGCCGACCTTCCCGCTACTGTCGGGTTCAGTACGTCCCTGGTCACACGACTGAGGGACGTCTCGCGAAAGAAAGGGGAAGGAGAGGTCTAGATAGACTCGTAGACGTGACCATGGTGAGTGATTGGGTCCCGGACCTCTGGGTGTCTTCGGTGGAAAGGATTCCGACACACCCACAGAAGGGTCCGGGATCGAGTACCACGGACAGAAAGAAGAAGAAGTGACTTCTAGGGGTACCCGAAGTCTACGAACTTCGACACACACCTTACCACAAATATATGAATCGAGTCCTCTCCTAGGTCACAAACGCAGGCCGAAAGTTTTGTTTATGTTTTTGACCCTGAGGGGTCTTCACCCACCCCCGAGGAAATACACAAAGAAGACACCAAGGGGTTGAAGAACTAACGTCTCTGTTTATCTTAAAAAGTTTCTTATAATCCAACATTTAAAAACGTTTCAACGGGGTGATTTTTCCTTACTTGGGGACAATATTGTGATAGTATAGTATTTTCCCATAAAAATTGGAAAGGTTTGTTCCTGTCTAAGAGACCCCATATTTTTAGTACCCGGAGGGTTAATCTACGTTATCGACATTGTGGGATGTACCAGGAATAAAACGAGTACAATGAGAACTGACTTCTTCAGTCACATCCGGTCAGAAACCCTTAGAACGGGAGGTGACTCTTCGTCGACGAATCTCGAACACATGACCACCGACACATCTTAAGAGGACTTTCCGTGGGGGATGTCCACCACCGACCCGCACCCAAGAGAACCTAGGGACCCACCGTAAAGGTGATCAAACTGACGGTTAACCGTACTTGAGACCAGTGTACCCCTCCAATATAGTAACAGAGAACCGAATTCAAAAGAGTGTTCTCAAAACCCACTTTAAGACCTCTAACGTACGAGATTCACTGTTTTCGTTAGAGGACAGGGGTTAAGGGACCCTTTCCTTCATGACCCGCCCCCGCCTCCGACACCGGTACACTCTGCTGGGGCGAGGGAATCCCAATGGACCCAGGGAGACAGGTAGAAGACGACTACGTCCTCGGTCCGGAAACAGGGAGGACGGAGTCTAAGGGGATAGTCCCGTAACTCACCGCAAGAGAGACCGTTCCACGTGAGAGAGGAACCGGCCTGCCCGTCCGAACGTCGAAGTACTTCTCCAAAAGGTCCCTTCCGTATGACTACTCCCTGAACCAGTGCTCGTCGTCACAGAGCCCCGTCTCCATTCTCGTCTCGTCGTGTCCGACGACGTCAGCCACCACAGAAACACCAAGGACACCATGGTGAGTGCCATCGTAGACACACTCACAAAGAACTCACTGTCCACGATAACTCGTAGAGTACACAAGGACTGTTTAGTGGCGTCGGGGCGAAGACACAGAGATTTTCCTCGACTGTCACGAGAGGACGAGGTGTGGGACTGAACGACGCGTCGTCCTAAGGGATCGACGGACACCCTAGACCCCGTCCTGTCCGTAGGTGGACCTTCAACCCGGGGAAAGGCTACGACGACGACGTGGACTGCACAACCATTCCACGAAGATGTAGGCCAGGAGAGGGGTTGTCCTCGGGTACACACTAGAATGTGGGACGGACTCGACAGTCACACAGGCCTGTTGCACTCCTTGTCGTCTGGGTCTCCCCTTGGACGAACGAGTTCCAGTGAATCGTTCGTTCTCGTATCGGACGGTGTGTGTAGATCAGACCCTCCCGACACTTTTACGAGAAGTGAGGTCCACCATGGTTATTTCCGGGAAGACGGGTCAAACAACTACGTTGCTTTGTCATTTGTTTACGAAAAACCTTCGTCAACCCCCTGTATTAATCCCTTCTTACCTGGTCTTGTAGATTTAGTAACTTGAAAAAGTTCCTTTCGGGATCACAATAAAAGTTTATGTAATGTCTACTCTTGGTTCTTATTTGATGGCAGACCTGGGTCGATCCCGGGACGTCGTGGACGAATTTGTGGTCTATTCTTAGTACGCCCTAATGAGAACCAAACATTCGACTAAACGTACCAAACGAATTATTCGTGCGAATGTACCAAAATTTACCAAAGGTTTTCTGAATTTTCGTCAAACGCAAGGATTGCTTCCATTTCTTAGGGGGCGGTACAGTAAACGGGACGTTTGACTAAGTCGTTTGACACAAAAACAAAACAAAGACTTTAGTATTTGTCTGCGAATACAAATCTGACGACCGAGGTCGAATTTGTGTCCGAAAGACAAAGAAGAGAGGGGTCGAACGAAAATTCCCCGTCCCTCCCCCGAAGATCGACCCAGCCTCAGGACAGGGACCCGGGGAGGACATTCGACGGAAGTCGTTGACCGACGAGGGAATCGTCAACCGGAGGACCCTCTCCTCTCCCAACACCCTTAATTTCTCTCACCGACTACTCCTCACTCTGGAAGACCCAGTCACAGACACCGGACCTCGTTCAGGGTGAGGACGGGACGGACACCCCAGAGACGGACCGTCGGTTCCCCCAATCTCACTGTGTCTTCGTGCCACGGACTGTGTCCCTACGGGTCCTTTAAGCACAGGGGACGAAAGGGAGGTCCGAGGGACCTTAGGGGTCGGTCGGGAGGGGTGGGAGAAGACTAGGTCTCCCACCCGTACCCTCAACCCCCAGACCAAGTAACTCACGGGGCCCCTCCCCCTGGTTCACGTGGGGAGTAAGATCGGGGACCTCTTCGTTACATGTTTGGACGTCCACGGTAAAAGTTCACGGTTCCTTCTGTTACCCCCGTGGTCCCACCCGATCCTCGGAGGTCAAATTACACCTGGTCTCACCTCCCCAGGACCCCTCTCGGGATACGGGACCGGTCCTGTCCTCCTCACCGGCTCCCGTGGGCCCGTAACGATGTCCGGGCGTCCTCGCTCCCCACCTACGGGCCCCTCCTGTCTACCCCTCCACCCCTTCACCCTCGTCTTCGTCCTGTATGGGTCGCGGTAGTCGTCGTCTTGGGGCCCAAGCTTAGAGAGGTAAGGGTCGTATTCGTCGACCCTCTGAAACCTGTTCAAGAGTTTAGAACCAATCGGAGTCAAAGGAGTGAATGTTTCATCCGAGAATCTTTTTTATTTACTTTAGCACGCACAAATGTGTCGTGTACAGAGTGTCATCCGTGAAATTCTTCACCAGTTATTTCCATTTCGGTTTGCTCTTTGGGACTTCAGAGTAGGAGTGGAACCATAACAGTACTCGAACACGTACTCTCACCCCAACCGAGACCAGCCTTCAGGGAAGGAGGGTTTATGACCGAGGGGTGTCACCCCTAGAGTTTAACAAAGTTCCATTTTCCTCCTTCTCATCTCCACCTCGACCGGAAAACCCCCCGAGCCCCGGTACCCCCCGTCACCCTTCCCTCCTCGTCTTCGAAAGAGAGGTCGGGTGGGAGCTGAGAAGAAAAGGTCCTCGTTCCGAGGTCACGAACGAGGGGTGAGAGGGACCGGAGACAGAGGGGGAGTGGGGTGTTCGAGTGTCAATGCACTTCGTCCCCCATTATATACGGTTGTAAGTAAGTAAGTCGTCACAGATAACTCATGAACGATTCACGGTCCAGGATAATCCCTGTATCTCCGTCACTACTAGTTCTGTCATGGTACGTTTTCTCAGAGTTCCGGATCACTGTCGGGGTGGGTAAACCGAAAGAAGTGTCGGGGGGGGTGGGGGGTGGGGTTCCGCCTCGTAACGAGATTGTCCCTCAAGACCCTCCCCACCGCCTCGTCACTCACCCCGATCCAGGAACCACGAACCTTCCGAACCTCAGAGTACTGGGATGGTACTCGTACTCCAACCAGAGGGATTACCACCTCTCGACTCACCCTAGAACAAAATCCAGGACCGGACTGTCCACCCTTCTATCTGTGTCCTTGTAGTTCCGTCTCCGGTGGACTCTCCGGTCACCGTCCGACGACCTATATCTCGCCACCAAAGAGTTCTCCAATTTGTGTCTTTATGGTAGACTGGACCGTTAAGGTGAGGAACAACAACTAGATTTTCACGTTCGCCCCTGAGTTTGTCTTTGAACATGGGATCACAAGTAGTATCGTAATAAGTGTTATCGGTTTTCCTTCTTTGTTGGGTTTACAGGTAGGTTCCTTCTTACCCATTTGTTTCACTTTATAGGTATGTCACCTGATAATGAGTCGGTATTTTCTTATCTCCGGACTGTGTCGACTGTTATACTTACCTGGAACTTTTGTAATACACCTTACTTTCTTCGGTCTTTACTATCTGTTTATGACATACTAAGGCTAGTATACTCCATGGACGACGACGACGACGACGACGATTCAGCGAAGTTACCACAGACTGAGACGCTGGGGTATCTGTCGTCGGGTGATCCGAGGAGGTAGGGACCCTAAGAGGTCCGTTCTTGTGACCTCACCCAACGGTAAAGGAAGAGGTTACGTACTTTCACCTTTCACTTTCACTTCAACGAGTCAGCACAGGCTGAGAAGCACTGGGGTACATGACGTCGGGTGGTCCGAGGAGACAGGTACCCTAAAAGGTCCGTTCTCATGACCCCACCCTACGGTGACGGAAGAGGTACTCCATGGATCTCATCCGTTTGAGTATCTCTGTCTTTTATCTTATCTCCAATGATCTCCGACTCCTCCCCCTCAATAACAATGACCCTTGTCGCAAAAACAACCTCTATTACTTGTTCAAAGTCCATAACTACTCGAAGGGACCACTGAGTCTCCCATTTCGCAGACGGACATCACGACCTCTGGGTCCAAGTTAGGGACCCAGTCCTTCTAGGGGACCTCTTCCTTTACCGTTTGGTGAAGTCATGAGAACGGACCTCTTAGGGTACCTACCTCCTCGGACCATCCGATATCAGGTACCCCAGTGTTTCTCAGCCTGTGCTGACTCACTGAAGTAAAAGTGAAAAGAAAGAAAGTTCGTATCTATCTGAGTAACCCTTCCTGGGACTACGACCCTTTCTAGCTTCCGTTTTCCTCTTCCCCCGTCGTCTCCTACTCCACCACTCTATCGTAGTGACTGAGTTACCTGTACTTAAACTCGTTCGGGACCCTCCATCACTTCTTGTCCCTTTGGACCGTACGACGTCAGGTACCCCAACGTTTCTCAACCCTGAACTGAATCGTTGACTTGTTATTTTTTATCTCCACTACGAATGTGCTGTAATACTTACATTAATTACGATGACTTGACATACGAAAGTTTACCAATTTTACTATTTATAATACGAGACATGCACGCACGAATCAACGAGTCAACACAGGCTGAGAAACCCTGGGGCACCCGATATCGGGTGGTCCGAAGAGACAGGTACCTTAAGATGTCCGTTCTTATGACGTCACCCAACGGTGAAGGAAGAGGTCCTCTAGAAGGGTTGGGTCCCTATCTTAGACCCAGAGGATATAACGTCCACCGAAGAAATGGTAGACTCGATGGTCCCTTCGGGATGATACGAGACATACAACAGAATAGTATAATTCAATTTTTTTTTTTTTTTTGTTTGCTCACCGACCACCGTAGTCCCTCAACGAGAAGGACTCTCGTAGGGGGATTTCACTCAGAAGAAGTGTACTACCGAAACACACCACTACCAACCCTTCTGATACTCCTGTTCTGCAATCCCCTGCACCACGTCTTATGTAAGACCTGTAGAGTCCTCAGTGTATCACCCTGTCGGTCTCTGCGTACGAGGAGTCGAAAGACCCTCTGGAGTAAAGATTTTGTCCCTACTTATGTAGGTAAAGCATCCCGACGACCCTTCTAATTTACACGATTACGTGCATCTCGGTAGTTTTAAGATGGTATTCGTGAGTTCGTGAATAATCATAAAATGAACATCACAATCATTCTCTTTTTATTCCCATCACACGACGACGATGACGATTCAGCGAAGTCAGCACAGACTGAGACACGCTGGGGTATCTGCCGTCGGGTGGTCCGAGGGGGTAGGGGCCCTAAGAGATCCGTTCTTATGACCTCACCCAATGGTAAAGGAAGAGGTTACGTACTTTCACTTTTCAGTTTCACTTCAACCAGTCAGCACAGGCTGAGAATCGCTGGGGTACCTGACGTCGGATGGTCCGAGGAGACAGGTACCCTAAAAGGTCCGTTCTCATGACCTCACCCCACGGTAACGGAAGAGTCTCCGTCATCCCCCAGAGAGTTAATGACGTTGAACCTTTTTACGGAGTGTTTTACTTCAGAGTGCTTCGGGGTGTAAGGGCACCCTCTTCCTAGACGTCTCCACCCTCACTGTAGGAATCACTGCCGGAGGTGCCTCCGCCCTGGAACCCCCTTCCAGGGGGTAGGTGGTCCACTACTCAGGACACTTATCTCTTCTCTCCCTCTGTTTATACAAAAGGACCCCCCGGTCGGCAGAAAGTACCACCACCTAGAGTACCCCTCAAACCCAGAGGGTCCCCTCTTCAGTCACAGGACGGTCATTCGACTGCAGTACCCGGAGAATTCTTCTTTGTCCCTTGGCCGACAACACCTCTAATTGACTCTCGAGGTCTACACGTCAGTTCGGGCCGTCATTTGTCTAACGGTAATATCAGACGTTTTGTTATCGTCGACAAGACCAAACCGACCGGTCCCAACGTTTAGACCGAAACACTTCTCTTCGCGGACACCTCGTCATGAAGACTCTTACCCCCCACCCCCGTCACTAACACCCCAAACGGGTGGGTCATCTAAACCCCATTGTCCCGACAGCCCAAGAAGTCGGTTGTGGGTGAATCACAGTCCCTGGTCGGCTGAACTCCTGGATCCCAGTTCAGGGAGGATCGACCTTTTGGTGCGTCTTTAGTAACAAGATCGAGGTACAAGATGTCGACCCTGGACCCCGGACTTTCCTCAAAATACACTGATACTCCACGTCTTCTCGTGACCAACCCCAACCCCGAGTCACAACCTAGTTTCAGTTCCAAGTATACCAACTCAAAGACACCGGTCAAACCCCACTTGGACACCGACCTCAGTAAAGTGACGACGGACCTAACCGGTAGTCAGGAACCGGCGAGAACTCCTAGGACAGAGACTACCTCCAACCAGAGAAAGACACGTTGTGATTGGGAGTAGTGGGGAACTCTTATAGTGGACACTGGGACCAGAGTAGACATATGTGGGTGGGCGGTGGGATAGTGGGAGAGGGATTACTACTCTTCGGTCCGTCTACGGGTCAGACGGGGACAGACACGCACACCGACGGACCCGAGACCTTCAGAATCGACCTTTTCTGGAGAAACCCGTCTCCGCCTACCCCCTTCCTCTTGAGATACTCGTCCAATTCCACCACCCGGACCGGGAAGACCCCAGTGTCGAACGGATCTGGTTCACCCATGGTCGATACGGGGTTAACCCTGAAAGAGTCAACCACTGACTCGGGTAACTCTTTATTTTCCAGACCCATCTATTATTGGTTCTCGGTAGGGAGTGGAAGGTACTTTCGAAGAACAAAAGTGACACTCTCCTCCTACCGACTGACTGGGTCAGGGGACAGGTGGAACTGGACCTGTCACCCACCGGGAAGACACCGAGGAAGTTTGTTTCTCCCCACTCCCTGTCGGTAACGGACCTGACCTCAGTCGAATCACCAGGAAGACGGGTTGGTTCACTCTCTACCCTGACATATAAATCTGTGTCATAGGGACTAGACACTAGTGCCGACCTGAAATATTTCCCCGTCCAAAGATACAGTGCATTACCAAGTACCAATCTTGAAAGGTATACATCTTGTTGAAGACCTCCATTACTCAAGATAGAGACCCTCTTAAGTCCACTCCGATCTTCTAAGAAACCATCTTAAGTAAGTAAGTAGACTAGTAGGTTACAAAAAGTTCGTAGTTTGACTACAGTCCTCGACCTGATTAACTAAGTTGACACTTATTCTATCTTTACCGGGAACCGGAGTGTCACGACACTACCCCTCTACTACTCCAGATACCCTCGTCCCATACCCCCCGGTACTGGGTCTGGACGTTCGGTCCGAAGGACGTTCTTCCGAAGGACCTCCTTCGGTGGAAACTTTCGACCTCGGGTTCCGACTCCTCCTGAATTAAACCCACATCCTATTTTTAAGGTCTTTCTCCTCCGTCGTGTGCACTTCCCGATCTCTGTCACATCGGTAGTCTTCTTAGTTGAACAAGTCGCTCCTTCCCGAACCACCCCCTACCCGACCCCGTCTCAACTAGTCCCGTCTTACACCCAGTGTGATCCCCGAAACTTGAAATAGGGTTCTCGGTGTTCCTTGGTTACTTCTCAAAATTCACTCCGTCACCACACCAAACGAATCGACCCAAAGGGGTCTCTGTTTGGAACTCTGTCCCTAAACGGTTACTCTCAACAAACACATCCTTCATTAGGGTCTTTTATGGGGTATCCCCTCACCTCTTAACTCGGTCCCTTCCCTCTGTCGGTTCTCTCGTACCCACCAGTTCGTCCAGTGGTAACACCTATGACCTCGAATTGGGACAACCCTTTGAGACCCTCAGTGACTTAAACTCATACAGGGAACCTCAATAGGGGTGGAGGTGAGGTCGGGACTCTACCTCCCTCGACCCCATAAATATATGGTGGAGGGTAGTTCGTAACCAACTCCCGACAAGACCCGACTCACCCCGTACCGTACCAAAGGGTCGTGAAGACCGGAGGCGGACCTCGGGAGTCCGTCTCTCCGTCCCGGTCGGACGTCATCCCGGGTCCCCTAGGCCGTCCCACACTCGTGGTGATACCGATACCCCACCTCCCTGTCACTCCCCACCTGTCCTCGGGTTTCTAGTCACTCTTCCGGTGTCCTTCTGAACAGGTTCGTTTTCTACACCTACCGGACGTGACCTCTCCGACACTAACACTCGTCTTCCCCCGCGTACAGTCCTCCGACTCAACCGACTGAGACCACTGTCTATACCCCCTTACTAGTGACATCTCTCCTAAGTGTCGGAGAGTTTCGACGTTCCCCGGGGACACGGAGGGGAGCCCGAGAGAGGTGGGGGTGTATCGACGAGAGGTCGTCTAGGAGGGGACGAGTGTGTACAGTCTCTGTGACTGTACCGGCGGCGTGGTCGACCCCGGTGTGGAGTCTCTGGTGTTTCACACAGACGTCCCTCTACTCCCATGACACCATTGATGAATCTTTTGTTTTGGAGCCGACAACAGTTGGGTTCGGGGCTCAGCACCTTCTCAGCACCTTCCCGGGTCCACTGCCCCAGTCACGAGGTACTTAAAGAAGGTGCGAGTGTAGTAGAGGGGTAGTCTGTGTCCCGTGCTCTTCCGTCTACGAGGTGTACCGAACAAGTGACCGGGGTCCTGGGTCAACTGTCTTTCACGAGCCATTGGCACCCACTTACGACCTTAGACACTTATCAGGGACGAGGTACAGGACCCCTCCCCTCACGACCCTCGTTAACTCACACCGAGATTCTGTTCCCGGATGGTCCCACCTCACCCTCCTCCCAACCCTTTCCCCCACCACACAACTTCGTCGTTCCCTCTTCTACCTTACCACAGTAGTGGTCCCAAAAATCAACGGTCTTTATCTTCGGTTCAGACCTACTTTATTCATCCCTTTATTAAGTTCGGATTGGTTACTACCCACCCTCCACTACATACCTTCGGGTCGAGGGAGGGAGGGTCGACCCTATTGAGAAGCAACCGGGACCAACGGGTGTACCATTGAACAACCTAGTACGGAGAAAATACTGATGGGAGAGAGGGGACCGGATGATGGGGAGAGGGGACGACCCGAGGGACCCCAGTGGCGGGTGTAGTAGCGGACCAGAGTCGTAGTCGAAGACATCCTTAGAGTATGGTCTCGGCCAACGTAGGTTGACCATTTGGTCAGTGTGCAGAAGAGGATCAACGTCCCCTCCAACCTCTTCCTTCTTAGCCCGTAAAAGTCGAAGGCCCCGTCTCACCAGGAAGAAGGACGGTCTGAGGGACCATACAGGAGTCGCGGGGATATCCTTCGACAGGATCAGACAAGACCGACGATACTGTTTTACGGTGTTCGTCCGCCGAATATTTGTTGTCTTTAAATGAACAGTGTCAAGACCTTCAGGTTCTAGTTCCACGATCGTCTAAGTCACCCGAACGAAAGACCAAGTCTCTTCCAAAAAGAGTGACACAGGAGTGTATCCCCTTCCCCGGTCCCTATAAAGACCCCGGAGAAACTATTCCCGTGATTGGATGTAATTCTCCCGAGGTGGAAGTACTGATTAACGGAGGTTTCCGGGGTGGAAGATTATGGTAGCGGGACTCCTAACGACAAAGTTATGGACTGAGCACCCCTCTGTATTCGTAAATCTGGTATCGGACCCGTATAAGTTTAATATTGAACTCCTCCCAAATATTTCCCCCGAAGAGTCCATAGGGATCACCATTTTCTCAGGCGGACGGTTACGTCCTCGTACACTCTGTTCCCAAGCTAGGACCCAGCCCTTCCAGGGGACCTCCTCCCGTACCGTTGGGTGAGGTCATAAGAACGGACCTCTTAGGGCACCTGTCTCCTCGGACCGCCCGATGTCAGGTACCCCAGTGTCTCACCCTGTGCTGACTCGCTGAGTCGTACACATACACATAGATATTTCCCGGAGAACTGTTTCCACCCCCCGACAGCTCTTCACCTTCCCTGTCACACTATTGAGTCCTAACCATTACCACCCCGTCAGTGCAGGGATCCAGACTTCCCTACTCCCCTCCCTCGTTACAGACCTTGTGTCCTTCTCTGTACGTCCCTGTGGGGCCTCTCCTCACCGTTGTGTCCCTGTCGCTCGGGTTCCGGTGGAGTAAACAGAGGATCTGGAGGGAGGGAGGGAGGGTAGAGGACGGGCGACTGTCCGAGTCTAGCCGGTCGGAGGCCCGGTCTCGTCCTACCTCGTCCCACTCCTACTCTACACCTCCCGCCTACCTTCTGTAGTCCGTGTCGTTCCTTAAAGGACTTGTTCACTCCCCGGGGTTCACACTGTTTCACAGTCACCTTACAGTCACTTTCACAACGTAACCTCGACTCCCGAGGAACCGACGGGGAGTTGTCGTAGTCGGTAAGGAAAAAGAACCATTGTGGTGGGGAAAGGGACACCCGGGAGGACAGACTCAGGGCGACCAGAGAGGTCTCGACAAGAGGCTCACCTCGCGGGTGCTGAGTGTCTCCGGAGCGAGTCGGTGACTGGAGACGTCGGGACCGGGTCAGCGAAGAAGACTCGGAGACAAACGAGTTTACATTTTGGTCCTCCCAATTAGTCTACTGGAGGGTCCTAGAGAAGATATCGTGACTGGAAGACCCTTCCGAGTACTGAGGGAAGGTTTGTCAGGACCCTTCCCTGATTTTGCGTCTAACAGGAAAACCCCTTTGGTTCCGAGTCCCCCTAAAAGACCTCCAGTGACTGGTGCACCCCGGATCTGGTTCTGACGGTTAGAGACCAGTCTCGACAAAGACCTCGGTCCAGACGGGACCGGGGTGAGAAGAGTTCCCATGCCGGGTATCGGTACAAATAAAAGTTGTTGATGTCGTCGGTCTCCCTTCGACGTACTAAAGAGAACACGAGAACACACACACACAAACACACACACACACACACACACACACACCAACACTTCCCTTTCAACATTCTTGTCGTCAAAGTTGGTCCGAAGATCTCGAACGGTTAGGGGGACGGGATGAACCCCTAAGTCCCACTCATATTACAGTGACGACCCGAAAACTCGGTCACCCAGGTGTCTGGAGTTTCCCGAATTAAATATCCCTCAAAGTTTCTCTAGGTCCTCCGGACACGGTCGTTGAGACTCGGGGTGACGGTCGCCGGGACGTGTCGGTTTAGGGTGGTCCAGCTCCTCCGGCGGGTGGTGTACCCGGACACAAGGTCCGTGTACTTTGATTCTGGTCCAGTACAATGTAGTATCGGACTCCGAGACGTCCAAGGAAGTACGGTTCCGGTCCTCGGGAACTTTGGTGACGGAAGAGGGGACCTTAACATCCTGCGTCTCTCGACAATTCAGTCGGTCCAAGACTTTAATCTTAAAAGTTTACTAACGAGACCTTGTTAGTACTGGACGCATGTACAGGAGACCGAACATGACGCGAACGGATACAACCAAATAAAAATGTTTCACTTCCCTTAACGGTTGTGAATCCTCAGTTTGACCCTAAAGACCAATGAAATTCCTCAATCCTTTTCGAGACCCGAGTGCAAGGACGGACCCTTGGAAACCAACAACGTCTTTACGGGGAGGAGACGGGGCTGGGACCTATTCTGTACGGGAAGTCGAGTAGGGTCTGAAGTGGTAAGGGAGACTAGAGGGGCGAGTCTCGACTCGTAGGTGAGCACAAATAAGCAAATGCGACGAGAAAGAGCTTAGTCTCTCAATACTCCTCTGACTCTATAAAACCCAGGAGTGGTAAAGGTTGTTTTAACCCTTTTGAAATAAATGTAAGGAACGGACGGGGACCCCAGTTGGTGGACAAGACACCCCAGCCCAACGATTCCAGCCTCAAGTAGAGGCTCCGATACCGACCAGAGACAGCAGAGGGGACGATGGTGGTGGTGGTAGTGCCAGTAGTAGTGTAGTGTAAATAACCAGTCTGACACATGTGTTACTCTGCTCAGCTCTGCCAGGACCTAACACCGACTCTCCGCTTCGAACCACCCGGTTCTTTTGTCTCATTTACCTCGTCGGCCCCGGTTTCTCCAATCCAGATTATACTACTTCTTACGTAGTGCGATCCTCTCCCCGACGTTCCCTTAGCACATTTACTGTGGTCCGTCGGACCGCCCTCGTCGGAGGACCGAAAGGCGGGACAAAACTGGACATCCCGTCACATCGTGATCGACATCCCGGATTGGGTCGAGGTGGAGGCAAGGACCCGAGCTCTTATAACTTCTCGATTCCGTCAAACCTGTCCCGACTCCCGACCGGACATTTAAGTCGATGGAGTGACCTTTTTTTTTTTTTTTTCAGAGTCAAAAGGTAGACAGACTACCTCTGTACCTCTACATCTGGGAGACCCAAGGGCGTACCCTGGAAAGATCAAACCGTGTGACCAGGAGAGTCCTGGGTGAAGAGAGTGGTATGACCGGGTGAGGCCAAAGGACCTCCCAGGGGGTCTTCGGGAACCCCCCGTATGAGGTCCGTGGAGAGGGGTCAGTCCACTCCGTTCGTAAACTGGACCATCCTCTTAAAGTCCTCTGGCACCAAGTACCCCGTACTATGGAGTACACTCGGTCTGAAACCCCACGCTAGTGTACACGGCTCTTCCAGTAGCAGGGTCGGTTTCAGACGTAGGGTCTGGACGTGGGAGTCCCCCGGGGGCCACCGGTCCTCGTGTAGGGGCTTCAGGTCGGCGCAGTAGGTGGACCCCAACAATAACAAGGTATGACACCGCCAGGAGACGAGGACCGGCGGCTTCTTCTGAAAGTCTATCCGCAGACACCGACACTAGGTCAGAGGGGTGTCTGGGCTACGGAACTTCAAGTACTGGAGGTCCACCCGGTCCGGGGAGACGGCCCCTGTCGTCAGGACCCACCACCGACGACTCGGTCCTGTGTACGTAACCGTACCCAAGAAACCCAAGAACACAACGGGGCCCCCCGTGCCCGCCAACGTCAGGGAGGTCGCACGGGACAGTCAGTGTATGAACGAGTGCCGGACGGACTCCCGGAGGGCGGCGCCCAGGACCGAGAGGTGTTCGTACACGTCTCCGAGGTCGCACATCAGGTGGTCCGGTCCTGACAGGACGTCACTCCGGTGGGTCCGACTCTTGACGAGCCCGGGTCGGACCAAGGGCTTCTCGTCCAGTACGTACCAACTCACCACCGGTGGTAGCTGTAACCTTACCGCGAGGGCCATCCAGACCACCTTCCTCCAGGGGTAGAACACCAAGAAGAAGAAGAGGAGTGTACGGAACTTGCTACCACTCCGTGACCGCGCCAGCGAATACGACTGGAGTCGGAGCTGTCGGTCCGTCAGGAGCTGGAGCAACCAGCACTCGGGGAGGTCCCGGTCGAGCGTCCACGCGTCCCGTCACTCCCGGCTCTACGCCGGCGGGTCGAGGTACCTGGCCTACTTCACCCAAGGCATCGACCTCTACTCGGACACCATCAGCCCGAGCCACCTCCACAACTTCACCCCCCCCTCACAGAACTCCCGGGAGAACTTGAGCCCCACATGACCCCCTCACACGTGGTCCACTTTTGACTCTCCACTCTTTTTGTCGTCCACTCGGGTCACCACCCGGGGAAAGTCATTGGGGGAACTCTAACGGGTTCCAGTCTAATTCACAGTCTCGATCCTGAACTTGGGTCCACCGGACCGAGGTCTCGGGTTCGAGACTTAGTGGTCAGGTCGTCCCTCTGGGTGAGACGGGTAACGTGGAACCATTGGATCTATCAAACATATCCATAAAGACAAAAAGAATGAGTTTTTTCAAAAAAAAAAAAAAAGAGAGATAAAAGATTAAAATTTTCGTTACGATGGAATGACAACCATTGGAAGACCGAAACCTTGGATCAGGACACCTGAAACAGACAAACAGAGAACCTGACCCAGGACACACGGGTCCGAGGACTGTCGAGACCGGTACGTCAGTCCTCCACGGGACAGAGTGACACACCCTTTGTACCGGAAGGCACTCTTTTTAGTCCCAGCCACTGAGATCCAGGGTACCTCTGTACGTAAAGAGTCCCACTGCTCCAGGGACTCCTGAACCCCGCACAGCTGAAACCAAGTTGGACATCAGTATTGAGGGTCGTGTCTCGGACTCTTCCGTCTTTACTTCTCACGAACTCACCTACTTTGTCCGGGTCCCTTCTCCCTGACTCGACCCAGAGGACGGGTGACCTTCGACCGTTACGGGTTCTTTCTCCCCCAACCCATAGAGGAGGACCACCTTCATCGGAGGTCAGGGGTGGAATGGGACAGTCCTGAGGGTCTAGTGGGACTCAAAGGGTACGGAAAAGAGTTCAGGAGAGGTGGGGGTCACGAGTGGATATTTTCGCTGTGAGGTGATTCAGGTCCGACTTCGCCATCAACAGGACCACTCAGAAGACCCGCCGCTTCAACCGTAGGACCCTCACCCTCGGACGGTGACAGTGCGCGTGTAATCGTGAACCGGCCCCTCTGTGCAGGTCGGGGTGGACGGTCAACAAAACCTAGGACAACCGGCGGAGGGGTCGGTGCAGGAGACACCTCGCCGGGAGATTGAACTGGTGGGACGCGAACGTCGGGCGAGGCACCCGTGCGGTCAGACACTAACGGTCCCCGTCCGCAACCTCCTGTAGGAAGACGTCCCGTAACGCCGTCTCCCACGTTCACGGTAGCCCGGCGTCCTTTGCGACACACAGGTGACCCTTACTCGGACTCGCGACCTCCGACCAGTGTAGGTACGGGAGGGGACGGTCGGTCCTCGGACCGTGTTTGAACTCCCACGCGACCGTGAGTCTCGCGCGCCGACACATCGTCCCCCGTCCCCGTCCATACCCGTCTTCGTCCTCCTACGGCTCCTTCTCGTGAGCCCGTCGGTACCTCGACACCTCTGTCCCCCGTAAACCAGAGGGTCTTCGACACCCGTCCCCGCACTTCCCACCGGTTGGGAAGGAGGTTGACATCCAATAGTCCTGTATACACCACCTCTCCCTACCTCTATGTAGAGAGTTCAGTGACCCACAGTCTCGACCATACCGGAAATGTTTAGACCAGGTGGCGGACGCAACATGTCGACCTGGGTCTCTCCCCTTCCCTGAACGGGTTCCAGTGTGTCGGTCCACCTCTGGAAGGATCCTAAAGCTTATCCTTAGGTCTACCTACCAAAACGGGGGTCCTGGCGTCGATGACAACCACCTCTCCCCAAGACGTACGTCTCCTCCCCCGTCTCTCATCGACCTCGTCTAAACTCCTCCTTCAACCCTTGAGATCCTATCGGACCTAAGACCTCTCCCTAGTAAAACCTAAGTTCTTGTTCGGTACGAAAAAAATGGGTGGGGTGGAGAGAGTGAGGCGGGGGAGGGGGTAATTCGAGAATCGTCATGACCCCTTCTTTACTCCAACGCGTAGTGGTAGAAGGAGGGTAACGCGGAACCCCCGGAGAGAGACTCGAGTACCTTCTTATGGTCGGACTTAAGATCCTATTTTCGACGGACTCGTGGACACAGGGATCTGGGTCACACCCCTCCTCGGTAAGCCAAACGAGAAGAGGACTACGAGTAGAGGAGAAAACGGAAGGGACGGACCGAGACGACTTAAGACGAGTATAGACACTCGGATAGTGATTTACGAATCGATTTTCCAAGAAGGAGTTTTTTTACTTTTTTATTTATTTTCCAAGAAGGAGTCAACCTCCATCGAGTCCTCGGAGTGACCCCGACGAATACTTGACCTTAGAGGTCAGATAGGGACAGGTTTGACTCGAGGAGTCTCTGACGAGGGGAGAGCGTGGATGGTCCCTGTCGTCGAACAACCTCCGGGTCCCCTAGTGCCTCCCGTCCTTGGACGGGACGTAAGATCGAACCTCGGAGGGTACGGAAGGGGTTTCCTCACCGTTTTAAGGCCCGTTGTGTCGTCCGGGGTCCCTCCATTTGTCCTCTTCTCCTCAGAAACCTTACGGGAGTCTATTAGAGTGAATCCCTCGGTTGCACCAAGTATTGAAATTTTTTGACTCAGAGCCCTGGAAGGACCACCAAACCGTCTATTTCGAGACACAAAGGTGACGTCCCCCACGTTCAAGCTAGGGATCAACCCCTCGATTTTAGGGTGCACAAAGCACTACACCGGTTTTTTAATAATGAGTAAAGGCGGGACTGGGAGTAGTATAATAGAGGGTCTCTCGGACAAAGACCTGAAAAACTTCAAAATTAAACTTCCCCGGAATTTCTGCTACATGAGATTGGAGAAGTAAAACATATTGTCTTTTGACTTCGGGACCCACCCGTACTCAGACGGGTCGCTCAGTCATCATCTCACGTCAGATCTGCGACCGGAGAACAGAATACCCCGTGTCGTGAAGGACGAGGTTGTCCGAGAAGGGGTCTGTCCGAGAACACGGGGAGACAGGGGTGGATCCCCGAGGGTCGGAGGGACCGGGGGACGAAGGAGGGATGGACCTCAGGCACGACTCTACGAGGATACGTCTGTGGAAGAGAGGGGTGCCTGTCGAGGACTTTACCGCGTCGGGGGGTCCGTCCGAGTGGTGTTCGAGTAGTGGGTCCGGTGTCGAGTGTAGTGCAGACGAAGGACGGGGCGGGGGTGGTCGAGATCAGTGCCCAGGGAACACGAGAGGGGCGACCGGTGGCGGGTGGCCGTGGGTGGGACAGGAGTGGAGGGGTAGGCCGAACGACTGTCGGGAGTCCTTTGTTCACCACTCCCGGTCTCCGAGTAGACGGTTCGTCGCGACGGACCGCGTGCCCTTGGACCCCGTTTGTCCACTCCAAAGCACCCACCTCGTTCTTGTGTCCCCAGACTCTCGAAACTCTAAGTTGAGACCTCAACTACTGCCCGGTCGTCCCTGTCAAAGGGACGAAGAGGGGCGTCTTAGCGCACACACTCGACATTCTCCGTCACATCTCATCCTCGAACCCTCGGTCCGACGGGCGCGAACCCGGTCGAGCCGACGGGTCATCGACACACCGGACCAGTCGCCGAAATCGGAGAGACACGGAGTCAGGAGTAGAGTTTTACCCCGATGGGAATCACACCTGGGGTACCCAATACTTCTAAACTTCCGAATGATACACACTTCACGAGTCTGGTCACGGACCGGGAGACACTCATAATTTCGTACACTGGTAAGGAAGGAGGGTCCCGTCACCCCTCTTTTATTTAAGAACAAGTCTGGAGAAACGGGTGAAGGACGGGTGTGGACGTCGGGTCGGGGTCCCGGTCCAAGACCTGGGGTTTGTGTACAAGGTCCTGTCGCAGAGGACGAGGAGTCAGACACTCCTCTTGGTCACCGGAGCGACCAGAGGTCGGAGGCGCGATCGGGACCAGACCTACCCACCTGTCGACACACTGGGACGACCCTTCTCTCTACACCCACCCTGGTCCCCGGGCCCCAGAAGAGGTTGAAGACAGAAATGGACTCCAAAGGTGCCCAACTCACTGAGTGTCTCGTTGAAGACCCTCCCCCCCGTTGCAGTATCACCAGACTCCACCTCTCTCGAGCCGTTCACCCCGTGGCAAGAATACTCAAGTGGGGGGTTGGCGTAGTCATTGTCCTTTTTTATCGGTGTCCGGGGTCTGGTGCACACTGTGGTGCCCTACCGAGTCAGGAGACTCAAATACGGGGGCCGACACAGGGGACGAGAATGCCCTTGACCCCGAATTCGACAGAAGAGCTTTGGGTCGGGATAGAGGAGAGGTGTTACAGGGGGAAAGACAGTCTTAAGCGTCGGAGGACTGGGGGAAGATCAAGGACGGACGTCGGTTCCAGTCTATAGGTCCGACACCTCAAATCAAAACGGACACAAGTCTTCTGGTCGAATTTCTCGCACCTTGGGACATCTTTTAGAAATCCTTCTGTCGCCCCTCTATCCCTCTGGCCAAGGTTAGGGGTGAAGTCACATCCGAACGACACACTAAGAACCGTCATCTCAAATGTGTGGAAAGATCCAATCAAAGGAATAGATATTTTAGTTTCCCTCCTGAAACTTTAAAGATCCCTAGGAATCCGAGGATTACTACTTTACATGTAAATCGTCAAAAGTAGACCACATATTTCATCGATTACAGGTTGTGTACGACCAATCCCCGTCAGGTACTTTCTCGTACTACTGTAACTGCAAGCGTTGAACACTACTGTCGACAGGAGAGGTTGACTTTGAAGAGTGAACTTTACACAAAATTAGTGTCAAAAAGGACTCTCTACATTCAACGTTAAAAGTCTTTGGTAGACATACCAAATAACAATTGTTGAAACAACTTTATATTAAGTGTATGGTATGTTACGTGAGTAAATTTCATATACTAAGTCACCCAAAATCACATAAGTGTCTCAACACGTCGGTAGTGGTGGTAGTTAAAATCTTGTAAAAGTAGTGAGGGAGTCTTTTTGGTACATGGGTAATCGTCAGTGACGAGTAAAGGGACCTATGGTTAGATGAAGGACCGAGACACCTAAAAGGAAAATTGACTTAGTATGTTCCATACTGAAAAACATAGATATCATAATAAGGTGTAGTATTATAAAGGTTCCAAGTAGGTTCGACATCATACATAGTTTTGACGGACGGAAGATACTGACTTATTATAAGCCAACATACCTGTATGGCGTAAACAAATAGGTAAATAGTAAACTACCTACAAAACCAACAAAAGTGAAAGACCGATAACACTTATTACGACGATACTTGTAAACGTATGTGTAAAAACCCACTCGTATACAAAAGCACACAGAACCTAGATGTACAGCCTCACCTTAACTGCCCAGATATCATTGAGAAATCCTTGTCAAAAGGATACACGTGGTAAAATGTAGGGTGATCGTCACGTACTCGAAGGTTAAAGAGGTGTAAGAACAATAATAGACTGAAAGACTGACATCGGTAAGAACACACATACTTCACAACAGAGTAACACCAAAGTTAAACGTAAAGAGGTTGCCGATTATTGCAACTCGTAGAAAAGTAAACAAATAACCAGTGAACACACAGAAGAAACCTCTTTACAGATAAACTCAGGAAATGGGTAAAAACTTAACCCAATAAACAGAAAAATACTAACTAAATATTATCAAGAAATAAATGAAGTCTCACATCTGGGAAAAGTCCTTACACTAAACGTTTATACAAGAGGATAAGATACTCAACAAAAAAGTGAGTGAACTACCATAGAAAGTTTCGTACTTACAAAAATTAAAACTACTTCAGGCTGAAGGGATAAAAAAGAAAACAACAAATATGAAAATTACAACATAGATTTATAGACACGAATTGGTTCCAGTACTTCTAAATTAGTACAAAAGACGATTCTCAGAATATCAATTGAGATTGCAAATCCGGGTACTAGAGGAACCGCATAACAGGTTGAAGTAAGAAAACGTACATCTATACCTAAATATACCCGAAGAGAGCGCCGAGTCAACCACTTCTTAGACGGACGTCACGTCCTCTGGGTACAAACTAAGGACCCGACCCTTCTAGGGGAACTCTTCCTTTACCGTTGGGTAAGGACCCGACCCTTCTAGGGGAACTCTTCCTTTACCGTTGGGTGAGGTCATAAGAACGGACCTCTTAGGGTACCTGACTTCTCGGACCGTCCGATGTCAAGTACCCCCACGTTCTCAGCCTGTGCTGACTCACTGATAGTAGAGTAGAGAACGTACCTCAATATAAATAAATATATACAAATATAAATAAATATAAATAGATAGTTAGATATATCTATATATTTCCAATGTTTTACAAATGAGAACTGTCTTTTTGAAGCACCTATGAGATCATCTTACGTACTCTTTCTATGACTAGGACTACCATAGATGGACGTATTTGACATGGATGTCATCTGTACTCGGTATTAGTTTCTGTCTCTAGGAAATTGTTTAGGTCACTAATCTGACATGAATGACACGAATAAACTCTTCAGGTTTTACATCAGGGTCTGTAACAAGGGAAGTAGGACAGCAGTAAGAAACAAGGGGAAAGAAATGTCTGAACACTTTGAAACCCTAAGAAGGAGTTTACTCAATAGGTATCAATACGAGCTCAGTAGTGGAAATCAAAGAAATTTATTTAACCTTAAAAAAGTGAAAGAGGTACGACACCGTCTCAGACACCTTCCGAGTCAGAAACATTCCGAGTCAGAAACATCGACCTACCTAAACATCTACAGATTGACCTCCCAGGTACAGAAGTTATCGAGATAGACTCAAAGGCCGAAAAAAAAAAAAAAAAAATTAGACTATAACCAAAACCGTTCAATGTAAAAAAATCCTTTGGAACAGACATTTTAAAGTGTGAACATCTGTACTTCAACAAATGTTAACAAAGAAAGAGAATTTTGCAAAAAAACTTAGTCATCGTTATGGGGAAATTTTCTAACATTAAAAATAATACCAAAAAGAGAAAAAAAATGTAGTCAAAACAATTTCTAAAAGTAATGAAAAGAGTTTCTTAGACGAGAACCGAAATAAGTAGAAAAATAACATAGTAATAAAAGGGAAAACAAGTAAAATAAGAATAGAAAAATAAATGATGGAAGAAGGACATAAGAAACCTGAAAACAACAGGAAAAAGATTGAAGAACTCAACTTAGGAATCAAGTCATTAAAAGTCAGAAAAAAATTTGACTACATATGAACTGTACATTTGTAATCAAAGTCCACATGTTGTATTGTTAAAATACACACATATAACATTTTAGTAATGATGTAATTCAGATCAATTGTAGGCAGTGGGACGAATCAATGTTTTAGAAAAAAGTGAACACTACTCTTGAAATTTCTAAATAAAAAAAAATTGAAAATTTATTGTGTCATATCATGTTAATCGATATCGGTGGTACGACATCTAATATAGGGGTACTGAATGAATAAAATATTGACCTTCAAACACAGAAAACTGGAGGAAGTGAGTAGAGTAACTGGGAGGTTGGGGATGGTTAAATAAGAGACTTATATACTTAAACCGAAAAAAAAATTTTTTTCCTTAGGTATATATTTATGCTAGTATACCATAAACAGAAAGAGACTGAATAAAGTGAATTGTATTACAGGAATTCTAGGTAGGTACGACAACGTTTACCGTTTTAAAGGAAGAAGAAATACCGATTTATTATTAATATACACATATATTTTAATATTCTACGACCCTCCCTAAACCCCGTCCTTCTCTTCCGCTACTGTCTTCTACTCTACCGACCTACCGTGGTGACTGAGCTACCTGTACTCAAACTCATTCGAGGCCCTCAACCACTACCTGTCCCTCCGGACCGTACGACACTAAGTACCCCAGCGTTTCTCAACCTGTGCTGACTCGCTGACTTGACTTAACTATTTTAATATATATATATAAATACTAAAAGAAATAGGTGAGTAGGTAATCACCTGTGATTGCAGCAAAGGCATAGAACCGATAGCATTTCTTACGACGTCACTCGTACCCGCACGTCTACTGAAGAGTTCAACCATAAAAACAAAAGAAACTTGTCTATGGGTCTTCACCTTAATGACCTAATCTGAAAGAAGAAAAAATTACATTCGTGAATTCGAAGATACTTAGAAAGATTGACGTAGAGATTTCAAAACTTTATAAAAGTAATAACGGATCAAAAAAGTATAAAAGATTTAAAGGAATACTAAAAAGAAACTGGATACCCAAAAAAAAAAAAATTCACACGAAAAACGTAAACGTCCTTTTACCTCAAAATTTACGAAAGAAAACCAATAGCCAAAGAATGTATCAACGTAACATCAGTCTTTGTACAACAAACATACTGTTGGTAAGAACCCACCAACAACTTTAGAAGAGACACCAGATGATTTACACGTCAGAAACATTTACAAGGACACATGAACTCTTCTTATAGATAAACGATTAAAAACCTGCATCCCAAGATGTAAGTTTAGACCAAAACAACTATGGGATTAATGACTCTCTTAGTACAATTTTAGAGGGTAACACTTCTGTCACAAGTTCTAGACACTGAAAGAGAGTCGTAGATCTCAAGACAGTTAAAATCGAAATACAAAACTCCGACAAAACACTTTGTTCCCATCACAGCAAAGTAGAGTCACTTAAATTAATAAACAAATTAACGGGAAAATTAGGGTTTATTACAAAAACGGTGTCATAGGTAAAACAGAGTATAATTAGTTTGATAGGATTGAAAATTTTTTGATATAAAAATTTGACACGATCTACTGTACATTGTATTTTAAATGGGAGAATTAGTAAAAATTGACATAGTTGAAAGAAAACTAATCATAAGTGATACCTCTAACCCAAAGGGACCAACGAGTCACTATTTCTGAGGTGGACGTTACGTCCTCTATATCTTCTGCACCCAGGCGAGGGACCCAACCCTTCTAGAGGACCTCCTCCCTTGCAGTTGGGTGAGGTCATAAGAGCGGACCACTTAGGACACCTGTCTCTTTGGACCGCCCGATGTCAAGTACCCCAGTGTTTCTCACCCTGTGTTGACTTTGCTGGTGCGTGAGTGTGTGACTCTAGAAGATAGAATTGAAAGTTTGAGGGACACAAGAATACAAAATTCACCCAGAAACGATTTGTATTAATCTAAAACAAAACAGTAGGTTAAACTCATTGATGTATTGACGTAATTCAGGTAAATGTAAATAACACTAATAACAAGACAATTCTCAACTAAAGATGGTAACACCCAATATAAAAAAAAGGAACATGACGAAAAAGACACGAAGGGAAAGGGGTGAGGAAAGGACGGTTAGTTAAGAAAATCTAACTGATTTAAAATTTTCTTTTTCATGTAAGAAAAAAAAGAGATTACCAAATCGAGAATTTTAGAAAGACTAAAAAACACCAATGGGTATTTTTACGATTATTGTAGGTAAGAAACATTCATAGAAAGATCCCTATGAATCATATGATAATGGATTTTAGTGGGAAAGAGTAAGACTCCCGATAAAAAAAAAAGGTCATAAAATCAAGATCGAATGAAAAAGAGATGATTTAATTAGTGATAATCATGTGAGTTTCAAACAAATATAAAGGAATACGTAAATGACTAAAGAAACGAGTAATAAGAGACCCGAAGGAAACTCCTGTTAAGACGAAAAAGAATTTCACACGGGCAATCTTCCCAAAAGTTACCCACAGAGACCACCACGTGTGAGTGAAAGACAAAGGGGTTTGCAGAAACAAAGTGGGAACAAAAACGTAGCACTAAAGTCGACTGACTACGAAACTTCAATAACGGCCAACCGTAGAGAGTCGAGAAACTTCAACAAAAAAAAAAAGGAGTGACAAAGACCGAAGGTAACAACGACATCAAATTCATAGTAAGGAAAATATCTCTTAAAAGAACAAAAACACGTCTCTTCCCTGACAAAAATTCTCGAAAAGTAAGAAATAAAAGATTTTGACATGTCGTTTCATACACAGGTCTATACTTAACGAGACTTAACTAGAACAAGCCCCAAATAAGGAGGGCGTGGACTCCTAAGGGTAGAAAGTAGTGAGATTCTTAGTAGAACCGACGATAGGGTATATAGGGTAGAAGGAGTAACAGAGGTAAAAACTGAAAACCTTACGGTTAATCGTTGTCTTGTCCGGAAAAGTGGGAGAGAAGGACTAGATAATATAACAACGAACAACCGACGAGAAACAGAGAGACATGACACAAGAGTAATAAAAAGAGGTCAAGAAACAAAGCGAAGTGACTAAGAATGAAATCGAAACAGATTAAACGATAAGTTAAGTAGGTAGCTCCAAAACAAAACTCCATACCGATTTAAATAAATAAAAATGACCCAAAAAGAGAAAAGTAAAAAGTCTTCCGTTAAACCTGTTCAGAGTGTAAAAGAATTTTCTGGTGTCCATATGACTTGACTATTTTACATACCCCAAATCTCAACCAAACCTCGAGTCTAGGGTCGAGACACTAAGTAGAAATCGTTCACTTAACTAAAGAAGTTTGAAAAATCAAAGGAGTAAAAAAATTTCTATTTTAACTACATAATTACTATAAAGTAGTAATTTATGGTTGTAGAATCCCACATTAGATATGAAAACTCATTTTCCTGATGACCCAATACTCTATATAAATTCCTAATCTTCGGACAATGTCAGTGTAGTTGTTTTGACGATCTCTGACACCGTCCACTCCTTCTTAAGATCAAACCTCTCTACACCTCTAGACTTTTTTTTTTTTTTCTTTTCCTTTTTTGGATGTTCTCGTTTTCAATCTATACTTATATGTAAAAAAGAAGTCATTTGCAAAACGAAAAAGGACAATAATACTAAACGAATTCAATTGCAAAATTTTCACTTTAAATAAATAAAGTTTTTAATTTTTTTATAATAACGTCATTTCAGTCAAAATCAAAGGAGTAGAATTTTTCCCCAATTCTCATCGTGTATCGAGTGGCTCAATAAAATCCCTGGTTTATTGTGTACTTTTTGTGTATTGTAGTATGGTCCATATTGTATGTTTTATAGTCGATGATAGACTTTAGGGACTTTTCAGGGGTGACGGACACCCCTTTAGATCTTGACTCTAAAATCGGATCTACCCTTATGGTCTGGTGGACTGGACGGAGAACTCTTTAGACATACGTCCAGTCCTTCGTTGTCAATCTTGACCTGTACCTTGTTGTCTGACCAAGGTTTATCCTTTTCCTCATGCAGTTCCGACATATAACAGTGGGACGAATAAATTGAATATACGTCTCATGTAGTACTCTTTGCGACCTGACCTCCTTTGTGTCCGACCTTAGTTCTAACGACCCTCTTTATAGTTATTGGAGGCTATACGTCTACTGTGGTGGGAATACCGTCTTTCACTTCTCCTTGATTTTTCGGAGAACTACTTTCACTTTCTCCTCTCACTTTTTCAATCGAATTTCGAGTTGTAAGTTTTTTGCTTCTAGTACCGTAGGCCAGGGTAGTGAAGTACCCTTTATCTACCCCTTTGTCCCCTTTGTCACAGTCTAAAATAAAAAAACCCGAGGTTTTAATGACGTCTCCCACTCACTTCGGTACTTTAATTTTCTGCGAATGAGGAACTTTCTTTTCAATACTGGTTGGATCTCTCGTATAAGTTTTCGTCTCTGTAATGAAACGGCTGATTCCAGGCAGATCAGTTCCGATACCAAAAAGGTCATCAGTATGTACCTATACTCTCAACCTGACACTTCTTCCGACTCGCGACTTCTTAACTACGAAAACTTCACACTACAACCTCTTCTGAGAACTCTCAGGGAACCTGACGTTCCTCTAGGTTGGTCAGGTAAGACTTCCTCTAGTCGGGACCCTAAAGAAACCTTCCTTACTACGACTTCGACTTCGAGGTCATGAAACCGGTGGAGTACACTTCTCAACTGAGTAACCTTTTCTGAGACTACGGCCCTCCCTAACCCCCGTCCTCCTCTTCCCCTGCTGTCTCCTACTCTACCGACCTACCGTAGTACCTGAGCTACCTGCACTCAGACCCACTTGAGGCCCTCTACCACTACCTGTCCCTCCGGACCGTACGACGTTAAGTACCCCAGCGTTTCTCAGCCTGTGCTGACTCGCTGACTTGACTTGACTTGACTTGACTTATGTAAGTAGTACTACGTTTTTAGTTTTGATATTTTTCTATATGTCACTGATTTGAAGGACTAGGAAAGGGGTGGACGGATTGGGAGACTAAATATAAGTGTCCATGGTGAAAAAAGAAAAAACTCAAAAAAACTATAGTAGAGTCTAAAAAAAGGGTGTGATTATATTCTTTTAAGAACATTTTAAAAAATAAAAGAGAGAAAGAGTGTGTTTTCTTTTGTACAATATGCAGAACGAAACGTCAAACTAAAACAATAATTTATTATAAGAAACTTCTATAAATGTATAGTCGTATATCTCTCAAAGGAGTAGGAAAATCAAAAATTTGTGAACGTATCATAAAATGATACATCTACTTGGTATTAAACCGGTCGGAGGACAACTACCTGTAAACTCAACGAATATCAGAAATGTACGTGTGTACACATATGTATACGTATATATATAATTCGTATATATATATGTGTGTGTGTGTGTGTGTGTGTGTGTGCCGACGTCAGGTACCCCAGAGTTTCTGACTTACTGACCTATTGTTGTTATATATGTGTATGTGTACATATATATAAATATATATGGGAGGTATCCAAACTGTAGTTAAAAACAAGAATGTCGTTACGCACACATCCGGACAAAAGGAATCAGAATAGACATCTTATACACCAGTTTGAAGGGCTAAAAACAAGTCAAGTAAAAATGAAAGAAAAAAGAAAAAGCCGGTACGGTGTACCGTACACCCTAGAATCAAGGTACTGGTCCCTAACTTGGACAAAGGGGACGTTATCTTCATACCTCAGAATTGTTGACCGGACGGTCCAGGGAGTAAAAAGTGAAAGTCACTAAATAAAAAATGAATATTTGTGAGCCAAAATAAGACAAGGTCGAAAACACTATTACAAAAGGTAAGGAAATTTTTTAAAATTTTTGTCAGTGTGTATGAGTAAATTTTAAAATACAGTTCAGTACGGTTATGGACAGTGGGAACCACGTAGTCGGAGAGAGACAACAATACAGTCGACTTAGAGGGGAGAATCACCGAACATAGAAACTCAGAAAACAAACATTTAACTCTAACACACTACGAACTGACAGAAGTGGACCCAACTTTTTAAGGAGGTTAAGCTAAACGTAAACCAAAACACTCCGTGAAGGGTCAAACTGGTTGGGTTGATAGACATAAATAAAAAACCGAACCGTATAAGACCAGGTATGTACACCGTATTTACACTTGGAGTTTACTGCCCTCTCATCTAGACACCAATACTACAAAATCCTCTCTAACACAAAAAGGTGAGTCTAAACTCTCACTTTGTTTGTTCACAGAAAGAACCGAGGGAAAGGGTCATTTATTTAAAGAAAAAGCTCAGATGGGAAACTAAATGTAATAATCGAGAAACTCGTATATAAATCCAGAATACACTCTACTAAAGTCGAAGAGACGGAGGTGTGGGGAGGGGTTCTGTACCGACGGAAAAAGTCCAGACCAGTAACATTGAATTCGAGACCAAAAGGACCTATCTGTGTATGGGAGTCCCGTAGGTGACGACCAGACGGACGGCGACGAGGACGATTCAGCGAAGTCAGCACAGGCTGAGACACGCTGGGGTACCTGCCGTCGGGTGGTCCGAGGTGGCAGGGACCCTAAGAGGTCCGTTCTCGTGACCTCCAAAAAGGGATTAGTAATGAAGAAACCAAAAACCGTAGAACCCTAAAGAGAATGAATAAAAGTTAAAGTAGACACAAAAGACTATGTACAATGATATAAATGAGACCGGAAAGACCACAAAACGTCGTTCCCTTTAAAATTCCTATTAATAAGATATCATAAACTAGAGTGTTTATGAGTAAATTATTCATAAATAAGTTTACAAGCATAATAAATTTATTTTATCGTGGATGGTACACGCTCCGATAAGATAAAAAAGATAAAATAAGGTTTTCTAATTTTTCTAATACGAATAACCATATCGTTGGTGGTCGATTAAGTGTGTGATAATTTAATTACCCTTTAAGAAAGGATAAAATTGTTTCTCTAGATTCATACCACCTACGACTGTAAAAGTACACTTCAGTTGGGTTGAACCTATCGTGATTCTCCCGTAAATATTGTGAGAACAAACTCCAAGTAGGGTGGTGTGATTAGAGATGACTATTTAGACATAATTATTTTGTTACAATTATTTTGTAAGATCCTTAGACCTTACGATTGCACATATAGTGTGTTTACTCATCATTTTTCATTTTAGAGGAAATTTTTAAGAAAACATTAAATAAAAAATTAAAAAACCGAGATGGTACACCGTACACCCCAGAATCAAGGGATTGGTCTCTAACTCGAGGGGTGGGGGACGTAACCTTCACGTCAGAATTTGTGACCTGACGATCCCTTCAGGGAATTTTTTTTTAGTGACCTCTATTACTTCCAACGAGATTCCTATACAAAGACGCCGTCAGAGAGTCTTACAACTTTGATACTTCTGCAGTCCGAGAAGGAGAGAGGACAGGAAAGACATAAAGAGAAAGTCTGAGACATGGAGAAAGTACGGGAGAACAAAGAGACGTGGTGAGACGTACAAGTAATCCGCGGAGAAACCGAGTGAGTCGACGAAGCCACCAAGGTAGCACCGACAAATTTGTACCGCCGGCACCCTCCGGACCACCCAGTCGGTCGTTTGTACCGTCGGGTCGGAAGGGTCAACCGAGGGTCCCGAGTGGGAAAACTAGCATATCGTACCCAAAATGCAAATGTTTCTGACAGTGTACGTAATAACTTAGTTATAGATTGTCACAACACTGTTTTCGTCTTAGAACAAGAAGGATTAATAAAATAATTTACTTTTAAACTTTGGGTTGCTCATCATGACCGGGGGGTAATGTGTCGGTTGTTAACCGTCTCGGCCCTGGTTTGGGTCCAAAAGACCGAGTTCTGGCTCAGAAAGAGTCCTCGGGTCGAGTGTATGTCGACGGACCATTCAGGTGTAGGTTTACTTTAAGGTTACAGACCTTTTTAACTTAAAGATTGAGTAGTCACGCGAGGGTCAAAAGACTCTAAAGATAATTTCTTGTCTTCCAGACTCTAAAGAAACACTCTTACCACCGGAGTCTAATATCTCAAATCTTTTGGTAACACCCAAAGAACTTACAGAACTCCCGATACGAACTGGTATAGCCCTCAAAACGTCACCCAATGATCACCGGTTCCCGAACACTTTGATATGTGCAGAGTGACTCGAATTTGGACTTACCTTTTTTTTTTTTTTCTTAAAGACTCATTCTCAGACTGATTACCGAGATACCTTCTTTAACTCGTCACAGACTCTGAAAAGGTACACGGAAAGTCGATCTTTTAAAAGTAGAATTTTGAGACAGGACACGTGTCAGTAGATAACATTGAGTTGCCACTTCAGAAATGACTTGTGGATGATATTTAATCCACGACCGTCATTATCTTGGTATTCTATTCTGAGATAGAAATTACCTCTGATATCAGGTCTCTTCAAAATCGTGGGATCAACTGAAATATCAGAACACTTGACGGACCAGTTTTGGTGACGAGCTAGGGTTAACTGTTAGTCGGAACCTATTCATTAGAGAAAGTCGGAGTCACAGGAGTATACATTTTATTCCGGTCACTAATAAGGATGAGTCGACACGGATATTGAGTCTCCTAACGACACCTCTAATTTTCCATTACATACATTTCCCGAACCGTGTCTCACTTTCTAGATTTGTTTTCCATCCAACAACCGTATTTTAGAATTTCTCCCAAAACCTACATACCGAATCTTTCCTCCTCGATCTCATCAGGTCTCACCACCGAAATCTAAGTCAACAGGGTGACTACAGTGGTCTGATTCTACGAGAACTTCCTAACCGTCCACCGTTACCACGTCTCCAAAAGTCCCTCACCTTATCGTCCTCGTTACCGTCTTTTCTCTGAGTGTAGTCCCTTTATCGAACACAAATACTCATCCGGATCATACATCCCCTTTCTATCCATCCATAATCACTAATATTTATAATATTTATAGTGTGTAAATTATGAGTGACAGACGGTCCGTGGAACTCTTCACGAGATTTCAATACTACATTTAATTAGAAGGGTTATGGTGTACTTGATAGGGGTACTTTACGACTTTGAACGGTCGGTTTATGGAGAAAATCCTCTTTCGGAATGTGACTTCTCTTTACCAATCCTCACCTTAGACTTGGTTTACCCTGTCACTTCTCAGTTCACGAAACCGGTGGACTACGCTTCTCGGTCGGGACCTTTTCTGGGACTACGACCCTTTCGAACTTCCGTCTTCCTCTTCGCCCACAGTCTCCTACTCTACCGACCTACCGTAGTGCCTGAGCTACCTGCACTCAGACTCACTTGAGGCCCTCAACCACTACCTGTCCCTCCGGACCGCACGACGCTAAGTACCCCAGCGTTTCTCAGCCTGTGCTGACTTCCTGACTTGTTGTCCTTCGTTAAGAATTTAAGGACAGTACAAAATTTCTGTACACATATGGTCTGAAAACCTGAGTCTCCCTCTCCCTCTCCCACCCTACTAAACCCTCTTACCCTTAAGATTGTACATATGACAGTACATTCTTAACTTAGCGGTCAGGTACAGACTGCATCCCACGTCGAACGAACCCCGACCACGTACCCCTACTGGGTCTCTCTACAACACCCCTCCCTCCACCCTCCCCCCAAGTACAAACCCTTGCGTACATTCTTAATTTCTAAAATTTTAAATTTTTTTTATTTTTTAATTTTACTCAATTAGACTTTTTTTTTTATAATTACTTAATATGTGTTTTTCTGGACTTATTTATCTTAATTTAACAAGGTCCTTTTTTTTTTTTTCTGTAAAAGGTCATGTTGTCTTCCCCCTCGGGATCTCAGTGCTTAGAACCGGTTCTTTAGACGGGCAAGAAGGGTAAGTCCTCTTGTCCCTTTAGATGGGGTGAGTTTGCACCCGTTGTCCTTTCTCGACTTCCCTCTTTGAGTCCCAAGAATATTCTTTCCCTTGACTACTCGTATTATTGTCCGGTCGTCTGTTAATCGAAGAGATCTTTTCGTACGGATATTTTGTTTACTTTTAAAATTAAATTATAAAGTTTTATTCAATTTTTAAAAAAAATTTTTCTGATTTCCATACTTTACTTTCGTATTGTGTCCTATTATTTTTAAGTATTTACTCTACTACCTTGTTTTTTTCTGAATTTTTCTCAAGCACATCTTAAGTCATTCCTTTTTCACAAAAAGAGGAAATTTTTCTTTTTGGTAGAGTCTTTACTTTCGTACACTTATGTCCTCCGTCATTTATCGTGTTTATTATAGTATTCTCTTTGTCTTCTATTTTTCCTCCTTTTAATTTTTCTTTACTTTTATTTGACCTCTTACCCCCTTTTTTCCTATACTCTCTTTTACTAACTATACCTTCTCTTCTAGGTTGGACACATATTTTCTTGGACTCCTTTTAAGTTCGTTTCTTTATCTTTTTCCTTGTCTCATTTATGTGTTAGAGTCACTTTCCGAAATTAAATGAAGAGAGACATTGATTAATTTGTTTATCTGTTGTTATTTTAGTCATTTCTATATTTTCTAAACTTTTCGTGTTGACCGTTCGAACGAGGTTAATTATATGTATCTTATGACGTGAGTATATGGCTTCTTTATGTAGAAATTCACATTTGACTTGTAACGAGATTTAGTAGAGAGACAACCCGGTATTTTATTCAGAGTCTTTACCTTAGTTAAAGTTACCTAACTTTAAATGTCTATAATAACAATAGATTACTAAAATCGATCCTTAGTTATTATTCTTGTTGTTGTTTTTTCTTTTAGGGTTCTACAAACCTTTAGTCGTTTATCTGGGATTCTGTTTCTTATTTAATCTGTTATGAAATTTGACTTACTATTATTTTTATATTGTACGATTTTATACACCCTATACTACTTTTAGTACGAATCTCCCTTTAAACGCCAGTATTTACGTACATAGTCTATTCCTCTTTCTAAATAATAGTCATTAATTCCATAGATAAAGTTCTATATATTTTCCCATCTTCTAATTTAGGTCACATCTTTCCTTTATTATTTCTCTCCTTTAATTACTTGATCTTTCGTTTATATGATATTTCTTTTTCGTTATTGATATCAACAAAAAAAAATTACCGTTTTTAGTAATTGGAAATCGTTCTATATATCTTTTTCTCTCTTTCTCTTCCGTGTTTAACTGTTCTAGTCCTAACTTTTGCTACTATAGTAATGTCCCGGACACTTGTATTTTTCTAGTATTCCACTATAATCCTTGTTAAAGTACGGGCATTTAAACTGTTAAATCTATTAATTATGAAAAGAATTTTGACATCGAATGATTTCGATTGTACCTTTCTTTATTTTTTGACCTTATTCGAGTATGCATCTTTTATTTACAAAAAGGAAAAATACTAATTCTACACACAAGGCGTTTTAGTGGGTAAATTTCATATTTTAAATCACCGTAATTCATGTACACGTCACACCATATTGGTAATGACACCAGTCAAGGTCTTGTGAAGGTAATGGGAACTTTTCTTTGCGTATAGGTAATCGTCAGTGAGAGGTTAAAGAGGAGGGGAGGGTCACGGTCAGGGACCGTTGTTGACTAGATGAAAGAGAGAGATACCTAAACGGATAAGATCCTTAAGGAATATTTATATTAGTATACTACGTATATACACCAGAACACACAGACCTACGAAAGTGAATCGTACTCGGAAGTTTAAAATAGGTACAACATTGTAAATGGTCACAAGATGTAAAAAGTACAGACTTATAATAAGGTAACATATCAATATCCATGGTGTAAAACCAATAGATTGATAGTGCACTATCTAACAAAGGTGAAAAAGTGACAATACTTGTTACCCCGATACTCGTAAGTGTATGTTTAAAAACACACCTGCATGAAAAAGTAAAGAAACCCTGTATATGGATCCTCACCTTGACGACCCAGCATAACATTGAGATCCAAATTGAAAAGCTCTTTAGTGGTTTGATAAAAAGGTTTCGTCGACGTGGTAAAATGTAGGGGTGGTTGTCACATACTCCCAAGGTCAAAGAGATGTCGATGAGTTGTGAACAACAATAGACAACAAAACTAATATCGGTAGGATCACGTACACTTCACCGCAACTCAACAAACAGAATGGTAAATCAACATTTAAAGAAACCACATAAGACCTATGATCTGAGAGAAGTCTACATACTAAACGTTTTGAGGTGAGAGTGAGACACCCAACAGGAAAAGTGAAAGAACTATCATAAGAAACTTCGTGTTTACAAAAATTGAAACTATTTAAAGTTAAATAAAAAAAGAAAACAACGAATACAAAAACCACAGTTCAAATTCTTTGTCAACGGGTTATGTTCCGTCCTAACGGATTAGGTACTCCTGAATGTCAACATAAAATAAGATGTTTAAAACACTATAGTCTAAAACGGAAATCCAGAAACTAGGTGAAAAAAAGTCCACTATTTAATTAAAACGATTTATAGGATTCTTTTAGAGGTGATAATCTTTTTGTACTAATGATAGTTACTATTTGTAATGGTACTTTTTCTGTCATACCTATACTTTTTAGATTAGGACTTCATATGTCAGACCTACTACATTACCACCTTATTTCTCTTAAGGACGAATGATAATAAAAAGGGAAAGTTAAAACAACTCTAGGACACATTCAAATTCCACATGCATGTCGTATTACTGAACTGAACGGATACAACACTTTACTAATGTAAAGTTTGTTTGCTACTTCAATTGTAGGAAACTAGGTAAAACTCAATCGAAATATTTACTACACTCCATTTCCAAGTCGAAGTAAAAGGGGCGTATACATATCGATCAACTCCGAAGGAACAACCGAGTTACCATTTCTTAGGTGGACGTTCCATCCTCGACGTCCTCTGCACGTAAGCTAGGGACCCACCCCTTCTAGGGGACCTCCTGTTTACCGTTGGACTAAGGTCATAAGAGTGGACCTCTCAAGGGTACCTGTCACCTCGGACCATCCCTTGTCAGGCGTCCCAGCGTTTCTCAGTCTACACCGTTGTGTTTGTGTGTGTGTGTATCGACCAACAAGGTCTGGCAAACAACTTTTCTGATTAAAAGGGGGTAACTAACTAGACCCGTGTGAACAACTTTTAGTCAACTGATATTTTCGTACATAAATCTCTAAAAGGACCACCAGATGACCAATTCTGAGACGTGAAAGTGACGGTTCCCACGTCCAAACTAGGGACCAACCCCTTGATTCTAGGGTGTTCAGCGTGTCATACGGGGGGGGGGGGGTTTTTTTTCTTACGTATGTAGTTTGTCGTTCTGGAGGTCAATGATCCTCACAAAATTAAGGTAGTAGTTCGAAGAGAAGACTGACGCACGTGACCGTCACCTCAGTCGAATGGGAGAGGACACCGAAGACAACGATAGTCTCCGACTACTCGGAGCGTAAAGAGGTGTCGGGTCCTTCGACCCTACCCAAGGGAACTGACTCAAGGTCTTCGGAGTTTGGAAACAGGGTCGGCTGAGAAGGGAAAGTGAAGACTTGAAGAGAAGGAGTAAAGTCCCCTACTGAGGGTGGCCGAAGGTTAGGGGTTCCGTTCTTGGTTACCCTAGTAGAAGTAAGCGAGGAGGAAAGCGGGGAGGTTAGGTAGCTGTTGTTACATATCAGTGAATGAAGAAGACTCCAAACGCAGGGAAAACGATCTGGATTTCTGTTATTCTAGTCCGGAGGTTTAGAACGGACGCCGAATAACGTGTCGGGGAGTACACGAGTCTAGATGAGGACCACTTATCTAACGAGGGGATAGGTTGGTGGAAGGTACGGGGGATGGCGGATTCCCTATTTGTAGGTTGAACCCTCCCCGTGGATTATCCTCGATCCGTAGACCTCCGTTTAGTCTACCTTAGTACCTCCATCTCCTCGACCGTCACTCCCTCCCACGTATGACACCTATCACCTCCTAATTTCTAGCTCAATTTTTTATAACAAAACTCGTAGATAACCCCGTCTGAGACACAATTCGGGAATTACGCGTAATAGAGTAAATTAGACATGTATTCCAGTGTATCCTTCGTCGTCTCGACCCAGACTTGGGTCTGACCCACCCGAGTCAGGGCTTGACGTGAACTGGTGGTCTACCGAAGACACGTCCCAACACCCGTCGGTCGGGACGTGGTGTCGTCAACCCCACTTTATGGTCCCTCCTCTCACTAGGAACGGACGTGTCAGCGAGTAGGAGAATGGGGTGCAAAAGAACAGGACGAAAAGCAAAACGTCTACTCCTTTTATTCTGAGTCTCCAGGGAGTCGGTCGTCTTTCACCTCGACCTGACTGTGACTGTAGGCTGGAGTCTCGAAGGACCCTCCCCTAGGTTGCACTCCTGCCTTCGGGACTAACTCCTCGTCCCTCCGGGTCGAAGGTCCGACCACGTGACAGCATACGTATTGGACCTCCACTACCCTTTCACAGTGGAGAAGTAGACAAGAGTACGGTCGGGACAGATGACGGTCCCGATAGCACTCCGGGTTCCTCGATCTCGACCAGATCACGAGGTCCCTCGTCTTTGTGTGACACACACTTGTGGCCGGCCACTCGTTTGTAGTCTCCAGAAATGACGACAGGTCACTACGACTCCCTTCCCCCACAGACCCACGGACCTCTTTTCTACTCTGGTAATCCCTCGTCCCGTCAGAACTCCAATTCCACTCTTTGCTGACAGAATTGTTCAGTCTTAGTAGGACAATACTTTACTCGTAGGAAGTCTCCATCACTCAAGGGTTGAGACCCCTCTCCGTTCGTCGACTACCTCTCACACGGGACCCCCTCTGTTCTGTACTCAGTAGAGTCAAGGTTCTGGTCAAGTATAACTCTAAGATCGAAAGACTCTCCGACACGAAGAGTTGCGTTTTTCTCAAGATCCCCATCTGGGACGATGCAAACTTTCGAATAACAGTTCCTCACTCCTTTTACGATAAAATCCAAATGGTCGTCTAAGAAAATTGACTCCTTATCAACTAAATGTTACAAAGTCCATGTGTCGTTTCACTAAATAAATATGTATGAAGTCAAGTCAAGTCAAGTCAGCGAGTCAGCATAGGCTAAGAAACGCTGGGGTACTTAGCGTCGTACGGTCCGGAGGGACAGGTAGTGGTTGAGGGCCTCAAGTGGGTCTGAGTGCAGGTAGCTCAGTCACTACGGTAGGTCGGTAGAGTAGGAGACAGCAGGGGAAGAGGAGGACGGGGGTTAGGGAGGGTCGTAGTCTCAGAAAAGGTTACTGAGTTGAGAAACGTACTCCACCGGTTTCATGACCTCAAAGTCGAAATTGTAGTAAGGAAGGTTTCTTTAGGGTACCGACTAGAGGAAGTCTTACCTGACCAACCTAGAGGAACGTCAGGTTCCCTGAGAGTTCGTAGAAGAGGTTGTGGTGTCAAGTTTTCGTAGTTAAGACACGAGTCGAAAGAAGTGTCAGGTTGAGAGTGTAGGTATGTACTGGTGTCCTTTTTGTATGAATGTACATATATATAAAGTCTAAGGAAATGTAATACTCTATAACTTGAATCAAGGGACATGTTATCTCCTCCAGGAACAAGAAATAGATAAAATATTTATCGTCACACATATACAATTAGGGTCTGAGGATTAAATAGAGGGGTGACGGGGAGAGGGGAAACCATTGGTATTCAAACAAAAGACACAGACACTCAAAAGACAAAACATTTATTCAAGTGAACATAGTAAAAAAAATCTCAGGTGTATATTCACCATAGTACAAAAAGAAAGAGAATCAACCTAGTAGGTATCCACATAGGTACAACGACATTTACCGTAATAATCTAAGAAAAAATGTTCACTCATTATAAGGTAACAGATAAATTATAAATGGTGTAAAGAAATAAGTGAGGAGACGACTGCCTGTAAATCCAACGAAGGTATAGAACCGATAATATTTTATCACGACGTTACTCTATATACGGGTCCTCACCCTGACGTCCTAGTATACGATTGAGATCAAAATCAAAAATTCCCTTGGAGGTACGACAAAAGGTATCACTGACACGGTTAAATACAAGGGTGGTTGTCGCATCCTCCCAAGGGAAAAGAGGTGTGGGAGAGGTCATGAATGATAAAGATCTGAAAAACTACTACCGGTAAGACTGACCGTCTAGAAAATGACAAAAACAAGAAGTAAACCAAACCCTTTCTTGATTTTCTGACTTAAATAGAAACCGAATTTCTACCTCGAAACCAATTTTTCTCTTAGGTGAAATTTTACTCGGAAACCTTTTCTCCTTCTCTTACCTAGTCTAAGACTCCCCGGAACCCTAGTCCGGAGGTCCAGACTCCACACGTCACTCCCTACCTCAACAGAAGGGAGACGGACTCTGGGCGTCCTCCGAAGTCTCGGACCGGGGACCCCCACCCCACCCTTCACACTAACAGAGGTCAGGGTGGGTCCCACCCGTTGTGTACCGTACCGTCGTTCGTCTCCTGTAGACTCCCTGTCCTTCAGACCTCGGAGGTGTCTCCACAGGTCGTCTTAAGTGTCCGAAGTCTGGGTCCCAACCAAACTTTCACCAGAAACGACGTCGTATTCCGGGAGACTTCTCAATATTTTACGAAAACAACTCGTAGTCGTCGGGTCACTGACCATGTAGAGAAAGAAGAGGAACTTTTCTTAAAGGTAGTTTTCTTTATGTGAGTACTGTCCGTACAAACAACAAGGAACCTTAGAGTCTCGTTGAAGATGACTAAAGTCTCCATAGACTTTGAAAGGGTACTTAACTGGTGGACCCCGTCCACTAATCGAGACTCATCCCACTCCTCCTCCGATCCTGTCGGGACAAACCAAGGGTAAGGTCCTACTCCTCCTACCTTTGTTCCGGGGATTCACCAGACTCCTCTAAACCCTGATCTCGTTTCAGTTCAAGTAACATCGGGGAAGTGAGGGACACGTCGTTCCCCGAGACTCGTCCTGTCCATCCCGGGCTCTCGGTGGGTCTCGGGTGTAATGTCCCAGGTACATGAATTGTCGTCCAACAGGAGTAAGAGTCTCGGGTCGTCGTACCTAGAGTCACGGACCATCTCGTAACCTCCCCGGTCGATTCCCAACATATTACTATGTACTTAAGTAACGTGTCGGTCCCGTGGAAGTGTCTCGTAGACCATTTTATTTTTCGTTCCCTCCAGTATTGGGGAAGGGTGGGGGAGGGCCATCGAGAACTAGACGGGGCAGTCGGTGGAGAATCGGAAGAGAAAGGACCTGTCTCCTGGAGTCACCTCGAAGGACCCTTGGTCCGTAGCGACCAACAAGGACCCCCTCCGTAGTCCGGGTCGGAAACCCAACGTACCCTACTTGGGAGGGGTATTTGGGGTGGTGCCAAGGACCTTCGAGGGGGATCTGAAGGACTCCCGACCTCACGTCCGTGGGTGATGAGAGTCCCCACCCCGTGGTCCTTGGAGTACATGATTGAGGTCTCTGGGAAGTGACTCCCTTGTCCTCAGAAACTGGAGACTGAAGACCCGTCATTCAAACTCCAGTGTTCTCGGTTCCGTCCGTAACAGGGCCGGTCTCAGGACGTGGGAGCCAAGGGAGGTGGGGCACCGGTCCTCGTGCAGGAGTTTCAGATCGGCACAACAGGTGGACCCCAACAATAGCAAAGTGTGACACTACCAAGAGACGAGGACCGGCGACTTCTTCTGGAAGTCTACCCGTAGGCACCGTGACTTGGTCAGAGGGACGTCTGGACAGCAGTCCTTCAAGTACTGGAGGTTGGTGAGGTCGGGGAGACGACCCCTGTCGTCAGGACCAACCACCAGTGGTTCGGTACCGTGTGTGTGACCGTCTCCAGTGACCCCAAGAAGGTGACAGAGAGGTCCTCGGTCTTTTTTGAAACACGTTCTCCGTGACCCATACCTACTCGAGTATCGAAACTAAAACAAATTACAAAGGGAGACTGATATTTTCGTTATGAATGAGTACAATTTTCAAATCTTTCGTATCTTTTTAATAAGTTTGGTGGTATCAGTTACGAGAGAGTCGTCTTAAGAGGCGGAGATAGAGGTTGGTGTAGTGACTGACGGGAGAATCATTCGATCGTGACGCCCCAGTTAGGATAGGGTCCTTCCGAGGAAACTTTGGAGGGTTCACCGGAGACGAGTAGGGGGAGAGACAGAGATACGAAGATCAACGTCTGCCTTGTACCGAGATGAGGAAGGAAGGGTCGTAATGTAAGAGGAACGGGCAAGGGGCCGGGTCGTCCGGAGTGGAGACGTTCTTCGCCGTGAGGTGGCTCACACACGTCTGCGACATGACCAGGACCTTGTAGTCTGTTTGGGGCCCAGTGAAAGAACCCTCTCACCCTCTCGACCAAAACCGGGACCGGTCCATTACGACCCTCGACCTCGGGCTCCACCTGGTCACCCACTCCCGGACTGTGTCCACAACGTCCCATCGGACGACGTCCTGTAGTCTGGTCTCCCACGTTCACAGTGACCCGGTGTTCTTCACGATGTACAGGAGGTCCTTCCTCGGGTGCACAGTCTCCGACCAGTGTAGGTACACGAGGGGGTGGTCGGTGTTCGACCCGGGTTCCCAGTGTCGCCCTCCACCCACGGACTTTCTCGACACCTCAGTCCCCGTGACCGAGTGTCCCTCGACTCGGGCTCTTCCTTTATATTCTCGTCCAGAGACGTGGAAGAGTGGAGGGAGGGAGGAGTCGGAGAGGTGCGTGGTGACTGAGTCAGTGTGGATGGGAGAAAGATCGTGGAGGTGGAGGTCGTGCCCATCCAGAGGAACCGTTGTCGTCTCGTCTCACAGTCCACACTTCGTCCTCGACTCTCACCGAGACGACTCACAAGAGTCCCCGGGAGACCTTCCTTTGTCCGGGGTAAGACTTCGGTCACTCAGAACTAGTGACAACGACTTGACTTGAACTCAGACGAGCAGGCTGTTCGTCACTTCGGTCAGCGACTGTAATCCAACGGCACTTCCTTTTATGTCGGACTCAACGTCCCACGGTTCGTTCCTCTTCCCTCTTCCCCGTCGAGTGCGTGTTTTGTCGGTTTGACGGACTACCGAAAGTCCGGTCCCAAAGGTGTCCGTGTGATTCCCACTCCCAGCGCCCGATACAACTAGTCGAGTACCTGCAAGAAGACTAACTAACCACCTCTCGACTGTACCACAACAAAGCCCTTAGAGTTAGTACCTAAAAGATCAAGGTTGGTCAGAACCCAGACGCAAGACTAACAGTAGCACGTCAATTGAAGGAGACGGACCGTTCTCCCACCCCCTATACACAATCCTATACACAATCCTACTATAGATATCGGGAAATCCTCCTTGCTTCACAGGAACTGAAACAAAATACCGATTCGATAATAATAGAACGAAACAAACTGACGAAAGGAAACACGCGGAGATTAATAATTGAGTAATGTAAACAAGAGACCTTGAACCCCTTACGGAAAGATATTCGTTCTACGTCCCCTGTCCCCTCCAAACAGGACCCTTCCGTGGTGACCAGAACGAGTTAAAGTACTGGTTGGTAGGGTCAAACGGGTTGTCCTAGAAACTAAGACACAGACCCTTTCAGGACCCGTTTGGTCCTCCTCAACAAATGGGAACAGTGGGTGACTCGGTTGTGAACTAGACACTCTTTATCCCGTTTCCGGGAGATCTGGGTACACCGAGACCGGGGTGACACCAGTGATGTAGAAACTCTGGAACCTACGACACGACTTACCCAAGGTCAAGACCGAGACACTGACACCCGGTCTCGGAGACACTAAACGGGTCGTTTAGTGTGACCTAGTAACACCTACACCTTCCTGGAGCACCCCTGGAGACTACTCACCGACGACCGTAAGACCAATAGAAGTGGGGACAAGAGTAAAGTCACCCCTCTCGAATCTTTTGAGTCGGGTCGGACGTCAGTGGTACAGGCATGGGACGACGTCGAGACAAGTGAACGAGACGAAGGTCCGGAAAGAATACCTTCGTGCAAACACCCGGTAAATTAGTAACGGAGAGAGTGGACATGTCGAATCATGTTAAATTTCCCCGAAAGTGTAGGTACGAGTTAAAATAAACCATTAAAGAGTTAAAAAGTAAATATCTCGTGTCTGATATGGTTTCGGGGGTCTGGGTGTATAGAACTCATAAAACAGTAGGAGTAAATCTCGTTCTTATGATTTACGTCAGTCTTATTGACGTCTGTGAATAGTTCAGGAATACTACACGGTCCCTGAGACGATTCATGAAACGTATGTCACTGCCAGGTTGTTTAGTCGAGACACTAAAAGGGTGAAATCTACTTTTTCGACTTTGTACGATCCCACTAACAAGTCCTTTATAGGGGGTTCAGTGTCTCGACCATTCACCGTTCGGTCGTAACAAATAAAAGGAATTCGGGAAGACCTAGGACGTAGACTGTCCCTGTTTGGTCATTATCAGGTATCTTAGGGGGGACGGCGTCGTAGATGAGGGACTCAACCCTCATGGTCCGACGACTCCAACCTCTCTTCTACCTTTCTTCCTCCACCTCCACCAACTATTCCACGGAGGTCAATCACGTCCACGGGACCCGTCCTATACCCCCCTTGGGTCCAACCTTATAATCTGAGTACAAGAGGACTCCATACTGAAACCAGTCAAGTGGAGGTGCAAGACGGAAGTCCAAAGGGTGGTGTCTTTGACAACCGTATGATCATCAAACGTCGTGACAATGAAACACTGTCGAATCGTAAAGGACACCCAATAGCCTAATTAGAAATATGCTAGGGAGTACTCATTCATGGAAAAATGAAAAGTAAAATGTCTATCCCCTTCACTCTGTGAAGTCTCCACTTCACTGGACACGATCCAGTGAACCCACCAACCAATCACCACAGGACTCGAATTTGGACCCGGACAAACTAAGGTCTCGGGTTTCGAAATTGGAGACCCGAGTTACACACCTCCGGAGTCCAAGGAGGGTCAACCTACTCTAGACCCAAGGAAACCCCGAAAGAGAGAACGATCCCAGTCCCTTCGTTACACTTGGTTCGTCCTTTCTTCAGGGTCACATCCTCAGGAGACAACCGTCAGTATAGATTCAGTCCCCGACGTGAGGTCCCCCTCAATCGTCGAACTACACCAGGTTCTTCACGGGTGAGGCAGGGATCCGAGGAAGGGAGAGGATCTGACGTCAGTGGACCGAGATGGTGGTCGACAGTGGACCTCACAGAACCTAAGACGAAGGTCTACGAGAGCAAGTTCCGTCTCGAGTCGGTTCCCTTCTTCTCCTACACCGAGTACCGAACGGGAACATGAATACTCCGTCCATCCGCGAGAGCAAATCGAATATCAGAATATATCGGGGGTGTCATAGAAATCCCTCTACGGACACCCAGAGACATACACACACACACACACGTTTCAGTGAAGCTAACACAGGCTGAGAAACACTGCGATACCTGACATCGGGCGGTCCGAGGAGACAGGTACCCTAAGAGGTCCGTTCCTATGACCTCACCCAAGGTACAGGAGAAGGTCCCCTAGAAGGGCTGAGTCCCTAGTTTGGGTACAGAGAGTTCAAGGGACGTAACTGTCCACCTAAGAAATGGTGAACGTGGTGGACCCTTCGGGACTCATAGACATATGATGATAGAAACTCCTAAAAACATATTGTTCCGCTTCTATAATAGAGAAGGGTCCCGTCTCCCGTACAAACAGGCGACACGACGAGACGGGGGTCTCGTTACTACTCCGTTTGAAAAATCGTCGGGGAATAACATTCTAACCTTAAAGGATTTGAGTCCCAAGGAGTAAACACTTGTTAGGAGACACCCGGGTCACAGGTGGATCCGGACGGAGGTCGGACCACCCCGAACCCCTGCTCCGCTGTACTTCGGGTACGACGATTCTTACGGTACTCGTTAGTCCAAGCACCAGAAGTTAGGTCCTCAAATCCCCGAAGGGTCCACCACGATCACCATTTCTTCGGTGGACGGTTACGTCCTCCGTATTCTTTACACCCAAACTTGGGAACCAGACCTTCTAGGGGACCTCCTCCCACACCTTGGGTCCGGTCATAAGAACGGACCTCTTAGGTACCTGTCTCCTCGGACCGCCCGATACCAGGTACCCCAGTGTTTCTCAACCTGTACTGACTTCACTGAATCGTACGGTGCTTTGACCCCTGATCGGAGGTTCTTCCCACTGTAGAGTCTGGGAAGTATCGAGAAGTGTCCAAACCACTACTCCTACCTCTGCACAGAAAGAGTTTCTCCTTTGCGATTCGTGGACTACCTCCGTCTCTACCCCTACATGGGGTACCTACACCATCGTCTCCGAGAGGTTCACAACCGTCGACCAACCCCTCACTTCCAGGAAGTGACAGGAGGGACAACTACTCCGGTATCCCGAACTCCCTCCTCCCTTCACACGAGAGACGGACAGTGAAACCGACAACAAGTGTGAGGACGTCGGTCCTCCTTTACTTCGGTCTTCAGGGTCTCCGACCGTCTGTCACGACCGACCTAGGATAGACTCGAGTCCGACGACGTCGCGACGACGTTTGGGTCTCACACCCTACCTGGCGTTGACACCCGTAGAGAAGGCCACTACCGAGTTAGGTGGACGAAGGGCCCGGTAAACGGCATACTGACGTCACGTGGAAGGTTTTCGGTGAGGGAACCCTGTCTCCCTCCCGAGAGGGGAGACACTCCGTCAATCCCACACCGACGGAGGTCTCTCCCGAGTAAAGAGTCGACAAGAGACCTGGTACCCCGATGTTCCTACACACCTACATAAGACTGGTGAGCCACCTCCAGTCAGTGAAGGCTCACCCTCTTCGGAGGAGACCCGGTCGACCTCGTCTGAGTTCCTTCGTGTACCGAGCCCTCGGGCCGAAAACGTCAAACCGGACATGTTAGATCCCAGGTGAAAGTCGGATAAGACCTAGACCCAAAAGGGAGGCATGGAGTCAAGAAGGACACGAAACGAGAGAGGTGCTGGAACAGAGACACAGAGATGGGGAGGCGGGGTCCGTGTCGAGGTGACTGGGATTCATTGGTACACCACTGACTCAGTCCCCGGGACCCTCCCTAAAGACTGGGCCAAGGGTGGGGATGATCGGAGGGTGAAAGGGTCCGACTGAACCGATTAACTAGACCTCCGGAACGGTTTTTTGTATAGGACCTCCGAACGTCTCACCTTTACACGTGCGGACCGACGCCCCGAGTGACCGGAGTCGACGATCCTCAATATTTTTCTTGTCTTCACGGCCACCGCAACCCCACTGATTACCACTGGTGACCCCGACACCGGCAGTCGACACTCTACTACACATAAGGCGGAGTGAGTCAAGGGTTCCGGAGTCACAGGGACCTCCGACTATCGGAAAGAGTTGAAGATCTACCCCAACGAATTCGGTGACTCGCGAATTAGTTGTGTGTCTTGAGTTGGTCCGTATCTTGAATTAGTCACTGGACGTCTCGGTGCCGGTGACTCTCGACCGCACCCAGGTCGGGACGAGATCCACGGCATCCTTCCGTACGTGCTCCTGCTCGGCGACACTGGGAGTGCTAGACCGCTCTTTACCACCCGGACGTCTGGGGGGTCCTCGAACCTCTCCCACCTGACACCTCAGACTTCTCGACTGAGGTCCAGGGTTCTGACAACGAATGAAGCCGACCAATAATTGAAGAGACCTGGAGTTGAATTCAGAGTAGACCTTCACCCTGTCAGGGACGGGTTGCCCCTAATGTACTTAGTCCTATCATTTTATTTAAAATTGGACTGTAACCCAGGATACCCTTCCTCTACAATAGGGGCCGACCCAGTGTGAATCTTATACGTCGGTGGTGGGGTGGGGGTTGGTGTTGCAGGGGGACGGACTTCCGGCTCAACTGGATCGGGACGGGAATTGTCGTCGGACGCCATGGGCGTTAAACCCGGTGGTTACATAGTAATAGTAATAACAAATCATTGGCCTCTATCCTCTCCGAGAGAGTGACCCCTGAAAAATGAATTCGGGTCCAGGTATTTGGCACCACCAGTACCAGGAAAACCCGTGCGACATCTTCGACCAAGTAAAAGGAGACGTCAATAGGTGGGACGGTTGCCCTCGCACCGGACGTCGACGGGTGTGACCACGGTCACACCTAGAAAAGATAGGATCAGATTATGCTTAGGTGTACGGGAAGTACCGTTACTCAAGTATGCGAATCTCTTTAGTGACTCGGGACACCTCTCACCTCGAGTGGGTCACACCGCCCGGCTCCCCTCCCCTGGAACTACGACCGGGTACTTTGTGTGTAGGTAACTCGTAGATGACCCACGGTTCGGGACGACTCTGTTGTGGACTCGGTTCTTACCGAGGTAGGAATTCTTGAACTATTCTTTACTAAGTTATTCTTTATACGCAGAGAAAGGTCTGGTGCTGTCCTTAGAGGATTGTGGTGTGGTCTGAAGTCTTTCGTGATTACTGATTAACTACGTAAGTAAGTAACTAAGCAGTCTGTAAACGTTTCATAAATGGCACAAAGTCTGATACACGATCCATCATTCATTTCCACCCTACTCTGGAAATCAAGTATCAATAATTTGACTATTCACGAAAGTCGTATCCCTGAAAGGTTCTATTTTACACCTCGTCTTCTCCCTCACTAACCTACAAAACGATCGACCCTCTCACCCTCATCAAAACACAGACCCTCGTAAAGTACCTCCTCCACTGACGACTATGTCCTAAACTTCCTTCTCAGAACCGGACGCCCTACCTTCGTACCCGGTCTTCAGGGCGGGGGCCGACTCCTTTACCGGGTACGTTTCCGGATCCCCGACTTAGTGCCTGTCAGCCCCGAGTCTCCGTGGTGTTTCTGCTGGAGTAGGGGGGTGAGGACCACGTCTTCGAAGTGCCTGACGAGTCTCGGTGGGTCGGTTAGTCGTCGACACAAGACTTAGACCCGAGGATTGAAAGAACGGTTCATAAAGGAGAACGACTCGTTTGTGATCCGAAACATGTTTTGTAGTAGAAGGACTGAACTTAGTACTCGCCCATATGTGAGTCCAGTAGACTTAAATCAAGTTTCAAACATCTCGTCTTGATCTCCCCGACTGTAAATGACCCCAGACCCGTCACGAAAGGTGCCATGGAACATGTCTCCACAACAAGTCAGTGAGTCAGTGCAGACTGAAAAACACTGGGGTATTTGACGCCATGTGATCCGAAGGGACAGGTGGTAGAGGACCTCAAACAAGTTTGAGAGCAAGTAACTCAGCTACTACGATAGGTTGGAAGAGTAGGAGACAACGGGGGAAGAGGCGAACGGGAGTTAAAAAACCAAGTCTCAACCGCGAGTCATTTACAGACGTCCGAAGAGGTACCGATCTACCACCCACTGTCGGAGAGGGAGAAAACCTCCCGTGTGCTATGGTCAAAAGTTGAGTACTACCGAACTTCGATCCCGAACCCTTTCGAGACACACGAGCTTCCGTTCTTAAAGTGTCCGATTCGCACTCGTGGACTCGACCAGAGTCAAACTTTCCCCCGTCCAGTAGGACCTTTACTTTCTTGTATCTACGTGGAGGTCGACGAGACGGGAAACTCACGACGTCCCTCACTCCGGAAGAGTCAGTGAGTCCCGAAAGTCAAAATCCCGGATCCTTCCTTCGTCTTCACAGTTATTATAATACGAAAGCGACAGGAACAAGAGTTTCTCGCAAGTCCGTACTGACCACACCACACACAGGCAAGAATACCGTCTATCTGTAAACATCAGAGTAACAAGTCCAAATCTTTTGACTTTGAGTCTTCGCGACGTTGGGACCCATTCGACAGCTTCGGTTCAACCGGAACCCATTTCTCTCCCCCTAGTGGTAACGGATTTAACACAAAGTCTGTTAAAATGGTAGTCTGACGATAAGGTGACAAAATTTCACTTTCACTTCAGCGAGTTAACACAGACTGAGAAACGCTGGGGTATCTGACATCGGATGGTCCGAGGAGACAGGTACCCTAAAAGGTCCGTTCTCATGACCTCACCCCACGGTGCAGGAAGAGGTCCCCTAGAAGGGTTGAGTCCCGAGCTTGGGCCCAGAGGGCGTAACATCTGTCTGCGAAATGGTAGACTCGGTGGTCCCTTCAGGATAAGGTGACAAAACTATTGTATATTTTTGACTGAGTATAAGACAAAGACTTTACATAGTTTATATGCTTGGTTTCACATATAGAAATACAATATCAAATATAACTATATATTAATATGTTGTGTATCAATAATTTAATATGTCATTTATATTCGATACGTAAATTATAGTATCGAATACTATATTATAATATTTAAATATAAATATATTCCACTTCCACTTCCACTTCAGCGAGTCAACACAGGCTGAGAAACACTGAGGCACCTGACATCGGATGGTCCGAAGAGGTAGGTACCCTAAGAGGTCCGTTCTTATGACCTCACCCAATGGTAAAGGAAGAGGTCCCCTAGAAGGGTTGGGTCCCTAACTTGGGTCCAGATGAGCGTAACCTCCGTCTGCGAAATTGGAGACTCGGTGGTCCCTTCACGGTATAAATATATTCTATATATTATAAATAACAACAACAAGTCAGTGAGTCAACACAGGTCAAGAAACGCTAGGGTACCTGACGTCGTGTGATCCGAAGGGTCAGGAAGTGGTAGAGGGTAAAATATCATATATAATATATTTAATATATAATTTTATATTTGATATTGTATTTCTAGATATGGAATTATATATATATATATATAGACGATATAAAGTCTTTCTCTATTCGTGGGGGAAGGTGACATAGAATTGCAAAATTAGGGAAACCCGAGATTTGGGAGTTCATGAGTCACGGTGGTACACTTGCTCCTTAAACTCTCGTCAAAAATTCAGAGTGATCGAAAGATTTAGGATTGTGACGGGGGACAGGTGAGTATTTTCGAAAGATCACCGGTGACTCTCGGGAGGCCTACCCGGTCTAGGGACTTGTGCTGGAAAGTCCGGGGAGCTCCAGTCTAGGTGAGTGGAGAGAGGGGGTCGGTGTCCGTGAAGGAGGACCTTCGCAGAAGATTTCCGAGTGGACATCCAAACCTCAGGGGCGACACACGGGAGTTCGTAAGCACAGGTGCGGGGAGATTCATCCAGTGGGCGGGGGCTGGACCTGACGGGTCCAGTGGAACCCCAGTGGGGAACAGACAGACTGGGAGTGAGTTGCCACTCGTGTTTTGTGGGTCTGACCAAACGGTGCCAGCGAAGACCTGGGGGCCACGGGTCGTGTCTCGACCCTACACCCGTACGGTCCCCCTCCAATCTACGACCGGTGCTCAACCTTCGACGTCGTCGCTCTTAGGTGCAGGACCCTCACTCCCTCCAACGGGACTCGGTGTCTCCCTCTACCCTGGTCGACACCATGAAACGAGTCGACCGGGTAAAACCTTCCAACCTTAGTAGGACTCAGGAGGGGGAATCATTGGTAAGCGAGGGGAGGGAGGAAGAGTATCTTTGGACTAAACAGGTAGAAGTAGTCTCGTCGACACAGAAGGTTCCTCCCGGAACCGGGAACAACCCCTGACCGACTTCTTGTCCGAATCCCTTTAAGACCTGGGACTCCCGGTTCCCCCGGAGACCTTCGGTAATGGAACAAGAAGTTTTCCCTGTGTTCTTTTACGTCTTAAGACGTCCTGTTTACACGACCAAAGAAGTTAACTTTTTTACCTCTCCTTTTTTCCTCTTCCTTTAACAAATCTATTCCCTATACGTTTTGAAGAGACCTTTCTGGTTCATTATTTATAAAATCAGAAACACCCAGTACGGCCGAGACCTCTTTGGTCAGGGGAGGTGAAAACATCGAACTTTACTAGGGTTCTTGTACATTTGTTCCCCTCCACCGACCCTCACAAATGTTTTGTCCGCCACCACCCCTAAACCGGTGTCCACATCAAACGGACGGGGACCAACTCTACTTTTCTGAGAAGACACTAAGTAGTCGGTTTACGGAACACACCTGAAACAGACCTGGGACTAAACTTGTTTGGTTCAGAATTTTCATTTTGATTTGTTTTGTTCTTAAGACACTGTCAACCCCTTTAAACGTGTTACTAACCTATATCCTACTAAAATTCCTTAACACCAACTAAAACAATCCACACTGTCTCTGTACTACCAAAAACAACAACTGCAACAAAACAAAAACAAAAATTTCTTCTCTCAACAAAGCAGTGATTCAGCTCAGGTTGAGAAACCCTGGGGTACTTGACGTCTTCCGGTCCGAAGGGACAGGAAATGACAGAGGACCCCGAACGAGTCTGAAGACAGGTAACTCAGTCACTACGGTAGGTCGGTAGAGTAGGAGACAGCGGCGAAAGAGAAGAACGGGAGTTGGAAAGGGTCGTGGTCCCAGAAAAGGTCGCTCGGCCGCCGAGAAACATATTCCACCGGTTTCTTAACCTCGAAGTCGTAGTCAGGAAGGTTACTTATAACTCCTGACTAAAGGAAATCCTAACTGACCAAACTATAGGAATGACAGGTTCCCTGAGGGTTCTCAGAAGAGGTCTTGGTGCTAAACTTTCGTAGCCAAGAAGCCGTAAGTCGGAAGAAATACCAGGTTGAGAGTGTAGGTATGTACTGATGACCCTTCTAGTATCGAAACTGATATACCTGGAAACAACCGTTTCACTACAGAGACGAAAAATTATACGACAGATCCAAACAGTATCGAAAAGAAGGTTCTACCCCTTTTTCACCTTTGTCACAGTCTGAAATAAAAGAACCCGAGGTTTTAGTGACGTCTACCACTGACGTGGGTACTTTAATTTCCTACGAACGAGGAACCTTCTTTTCTTCTCTCTCACAAATAGTGTAATTGATGACTATGATTTACCCTCTAATACGGACTCAAGGTTGGTGGAAGATCCCACACCTTCCCTCCCTCATTTCTTTTGTTCTGGTAGATACACGACTATTACTAACTTCGACCCAATATCCATTATCCCACCCCTAGACGTGTGATAAAATAGAAGAAACCGGACACAAACTTTTAAACTCATCATTTTACAAAATTTTCAACCCTGTTCTTTCTTGAGCGAGAAGGTAACGGAGGCCACTAGTAGCGTAGACCACTCGTATACAATGGCCGCGATTACGTCGAGAGAACACTGATTCTCCCTTGTTCGGCCTCCTGTTCTAATTACGGTCCGAACCGTTTCAGTTTTTTCCTTCCTTGACCCACGACCTACCAAGAGAACCCAAAGGTCTAATTGGTCGGGTCTTACACGGACGAAGTCATAAGGTATAATACACCCTATTATGTAATTTGATATAAATTAAAACAACAACAAAAATGTACATTGAGGTGACTAGATCTTTCCCCTTGTCTTACCTCCGGACCGGGGAGAGACGACGTCCTACGGTGGTACCGTAGATTCCCCTGTGGTCCCTACATTCTTTCCAAACACTCTTCACCCAGGAACGGTTTTGAGACTCAGGAAGATCGTCTATGTTCACCGAGGTCCTTCACCTTCGTCACGGACGAACACTGGACGGAGAGAACTTGGGGTTTCCCGGTTACAGTCCGACGTGACCCGAAACCGGACTTCCTACCCTACGATTATAACGTTAGTATCTGACGGTCACAAACCTCTCCTTTACCGTCTTCGTCTCAATGGCTTCCTGTCGACCGGAAAGACCGTGGGAAGGGATGTTCCTGTCTCGTGAGAAGAGGCACTTGGGAGTTGTGTGTCATTGGTGTTGGTATGTTGCAGGTGTGTGTCCCGTGTTTGTCGCAACAAAGAGTGACTAGAGTACCAAGTCGACCAGAGTTCCCACAGTCGACGAGGCATTACATACTGTTTAGTGACACCAATTGAATTGGGTAGGCCCAGAGGATCTATACCAGTAATCTGTAAACGGTTTTTTACACGTCTCCCTTACGACCCCCTGCTTTCCTCTTCCACTACACCCCTTCCCGGCGTCCGGTACCACAGACCAAGGAGACCTACGGGGCCTCGAGACGGGTCCTGAGTCTCCAGTGTATTTGAGTTCGGGTCCGAAACCTCTACCCTACCCTCCATTCCCCCCGTCGGAAGATATTCCTTGTCCAGGGTTTAGGAGTCACTCAGACAAAAGTCAGGTTTAAACCGGGACTAAAAGTTCCGAAACGAATGTTGTCACTGATATCCGAAGGAACCATCGAGTCGACCATTTCTTAGACGGACGTTACGTCCTCTGTGGCCAAACTAGGGACCCAATCCTTCTAGGGGACCTCTTCCCTATCCAATGAGTGAGGTCATAAGAACGGACCTCTTAGGGGTACCTGTCTCCTTGGACCGCCCGATGTCAGATACCCCAACGTTTCTCAGTCTGTACTGACTCGCTGATTCGTGTGTGTGTGTGTGTGTGTGTGTGTGTAGAACAACAAGTCAGTGAGTCAACACAGGTGGAGAAACACTCAGGTACTTGACCTCGTTGGGAAACTCTATGGTACCTGACGTCGTGCGGTCTGAAGGGACAGGGAGTGGTAGAGGGATTCAAACAGATTCAAGTACAGGTAACTCAGTCACTACGGTAGGTTGGTAGAGTAGGAGACAGAGGGAGAAGAGGACGGAAGTTAGAAATGGTAGTAGTCCCAGAAAAGGTCACTCTACCGACAAACGTAGCCCACCGATTTCACAACCTCGAAGTCGAAGTCGTAGTCAGGAAGGTCACTTATAAGTCCTGACTAAAGGAAAACCTAACTGACCAACGTAGAGGAACGACAGATTCCCTGAGAGTTCTCAGAAGAGTACACACACACACACACACATATATTATAAATATATATACGTACATAACCTGTCACGGCTCAGAACCAACGTCGTGTGTTCCAGAAAATCGACATCGTAAACTTCAGAATAAACACCGTACATGGACTGGACCCCAACTAGGTCCTAAGGGACGTAACCCTCACACCGTAGAATCGATGACTTCGTAGTCCCTTACGGGAGTTGCCACTAAGAATTGATCCTAGTAGTCTTAGGGGACTTCCTGAACAATTTTGTGTCTAATAGACCCGGGTGGGTGGAAGACTCGAAGACTAACTTGTCCGGGCCCCGGACTCTTAGACGTAACTACTACCTGAGACTTCACTACGGAAAAGACAACGAGACCCCTTCGGACTAAACTCTTGGTGACCGGATCTTGAAGAACCGTCCTGTCACCTAGAGTCCATAGTCCTTCTTCTGTCAGTTTGAAAACAAACAGCAGTGAAACCCGACTCCACCCTTGCCTTGGTTACTATTTACCGGTCTCTTCCGAGTAGGTCCCACCCTCCTCGGATCTCACCACTACGAGATTTTAGTAGACTGGTCCTTGGTCCTTAGAACCTCACAATAAAACGAAGACTCAGTAAAGCGACACACTGAACTTTTCTAGTACAAACGAGGGACCCGGAGTCAAATCACGAAATATTTTACTCTTCTACCGAGAAAAGACATGCACAATATCAAACGTTCCCCCAACTCCTAAATCTGAGGTGCCGTCAACACTCTTACCTCCGTTCATACGTTTCACGGACCAGTCATTCACCGTCGACACTACTGATGAAACAATAAAAATTATACAAAAGTTCCGAACCCCCTCTGTGTTTCCGTTGAGAAGAGAGGGTAGAGAAGGACCTCGGATCACTGCAAGTACAACTACTATCTTAGTCTTGAACGCTCATATACAGAGTCCAAAAGGGGACCTTACTAATAAGACCCTTTATGATTTGGGAGGTTTAAAAGAAAGAAAGAAAAAATTTTGTCGAAATAACTCTATATTAAGTGTGTGGTATTTTAAGTAAGAAGGTTTCACATGTTAAGTCACAAAAATAATATAAGTGTCTTAACACGTTGGTAGTAAAGATAGACTTGAATCTACCTTCGGGGTTTATCGGTAATCGTCAGTGAGGGATAAGAAAAGGAGGAGGTGCGGACCGTCGTCTATTGGATGAATGATAGAGATATGTCTAAATAGACAAGATCGGTCAAAAATATACTTCACTTCACTTCACTTCAGCGAGTCAGTACGGACTGAGAAACGCTGGGGTACCTGTCATCGGACGTGGTTCGAGGAGACAGGTATCCTAAAAGATCCGTTCTCATGACCACACCCAACGGTAAAGGAATATAGAGGGGTTTAAAAGATACTTGACAAGGAAGAGGTCGAGGGGAAGTAAACTAATAAATTATAAATAACTCCCAAGTGATCCACGGTTTGTGTCCTGTCTGTGACTCCTACGTTCTACCTTTTTTTTACGTCCGTTCGAGGGACTAGGGACACTTTGAGTACTAGATCCCCCCTTCGTCTACAATAGACACTTAGTGTGGCTTATCCATTTTGAATTGTCACTCTTCACGACACTTCCAGTGTAGTGTTGCCCTACACTGGATCAACCCTCGCATCCTGTCCGAAGTCTGTCACTGCTGTCCCTAACAGACCCGTCTCCGTCCTATCTCGTAGGTCCTGTCTCCTCTGTCGGACACGTTTCCGGGACTCCGTTCTGTTCGTACCACGTATGGACCTGGATCCGACCTCCCGACGCTTACATACAGAGTCCAAAGAGGGACCTTACTAATAAGACTCTTTATGATTGGAGAGGTTTAAAAGAAAGAAAAATTTTGTCTAAATAACTCTATATTAAGTGTACGGTATCTTAATTAAGAGGGTTTCACATGTCAAGTCGTAAAAATAATATAATTGCCTTAACACGTTGGTAGTAAAGATAGACTTAAATGTCCCCTGTATCTCCGTCCTCCCAGTCGTCCTGGTGGGACACGTCTCGGAGTCTCCGACACAATCCCACAGATCAGAAGTAGGGGTCTCATTCTCTTGGAGACCTCCAAATATCGTCTCCGTCAATGTACTGGACGCCACACAAAATTTATACAAGAGCCTACGTCCACCTCATCTCCAAAGTCCCCCGTCTCGACCCCCCTCTTCCTAGACAATCCCGTTTGAATGTCGTCACCGGTGACATCCCGACGATCACTGGATGACCCCAACCGCCCTCGCAAACTCTACCTTCACCGACATAAACCCCCAGGAAACCTCATCTAATGTGTCCCGAACCTCAGCTCAACCACTGATCCCACCGGACCGTCAGCCCGAAGGATTGACCCACCTACTACCGCCGAGAGTGACTTGATCCCGTCCTAAAGGAGAGAGGAGTTGACTCACACAGTCTCGGGTCACCCAGTGACCAATGTGGTCGTCAATATTCTTTCCCTACGACACACACACAAAGTCCCATTGTAGATTTCGTGTCGTCGACCGTGAGTTGTCGGCTGTCGGTGGACGACGCGGGGACTTGACCCTGTTGTGACGTGGCGGCGACACAGAACGAGTACAGGGGCATGGGTGGGGGGACAGAGTCCGACTCTGAGCATGACGAAATCCCTCGTAGACACTGAGGGGGACACTCCCCTCTAAAAAAACAGAGTTGACGTCTGGTGAAGGAGAAGGGAAACCTTCCACCTCGTCCCCTCCCTTTCTTGGTCACGGACCTCCTCTCTCCGACACGAGGACGATCACTGACTCGTTCACGGACCCAAGACTTCGGCCCCAGGTAAGAACGAGAGCGACCCACCCATCTCCGTCCAGGGGAGGGAGAGATCTCCCGTGGACACTTTACCTCCCACCCCGTGACCGAACCTCTGACAGAGACCGGTAGAGGCCGAGTCCAGAGACCCCAAAACGGACACGGGTCCCTTGTACGACGGAAGGAGGGGTCCCCCACGAGTGTCCCCTACGACGAGGAAGTAGGTGTCTGACGAAGCGGTAGGGGCAGAGGGGATTAGTAGTCCGAAAGAGTGTGTGGACAGTGTAGAAGGTCCCCCAGCGACTGACGTCACGTTCGACAAACGTAGAGGAGAAAGGGATGGTCCCGGAACCCACCCTCCTCACAACTCGTTCACAACCTCCCGGGACTCGTGCTCTTTGTAGGTTCGGTAAAGGGGTGGGCACATCCTAGAGTCCACTCTCTGACCCCTGGGTCTTGAACGGAAGGAACCCCCCCACGGTCGTCTACGGACAGCTAACGAAACGAGACCGAGACTAGAAGAGGTCTTTGTCCCGGCCGGTGGGTCGGTGAAGGGGGTGGAAGACCGGGTCTGAGACGTGGCACGAGGGAACAGGGGAGAAAGGTTGTTTCCGCAGGAGTGATCTTTCCTCGAACCTGTATGTAACAAACGGTTGTGTTCGTTGGTAACATCGGGGCCCCTTCCCCCAACCCCATCTCTCGATCCCACTCCAAAACGAGAGACGAACGGTTCTGACCGAGGTCCCTTCCGGGGTCGGGTGTCGAGTACTCAGTCCGACGACCCCAGGGTCGACATCAGAGAGGGAGAACTAAATTGGTTCAGATTCCGTCCTTCGTCCCCCACCTCAGGTCCCTCCTCTGAACCCGGGGACTCCAAAGATCCGTTCGAAGAGACCCTACCGGGGTTTCTCCTCCTTTTAATAGTTGGTGTATGATACTTAAAAGGGAAGACAGTGGTGTCCCGGGGGGTGAGACGTCGACCCTTTTGACTAGGGGACTCTTCCCTCCGTTCGGTAAAATAGGACTCGAGGGGACGACTCAAGTACCTCCCGGTTTTACCTCTGTTAAGTGACGGAGAGGACGACGACGACGACGACGACGATTCAGTGAAGTCAGCACAGGCTGAGACACGTTGGGGTATCTGCCGTCGGGTGGTCCGAGGGGGCAGGGACCCTAAGAGGTCCGTTCTTGGGACCTCACGCAACGATAAAGGAAGAGGTTACGTACTTTCCTTTTCACTTTCACTTCAGGGAGTCAGTACAGACTGACAATCGCTGGGGTACCTGACGTCGGATGGTCCGAGGAGACAGGTACCCTAAAAGGTCCGTTCAAGGGCAATTGTATACCCAGGGGGAGTGTGAGAACGAAGTAGTCGGGAGCATGTATTTTGGTGTGACACCGGGAACTGAAGTGTCTAGAATTTCTTGGTCTTTCTCCTCTTTCTCTTGAGATAAGAAGGGTTTGAATTATATCTAGTCAAACCATTACGGTAAAGTTTATTGACCTACGAAAATATAACGCACCTGATCTTGTGTGTAACGTAAAGGTGTCCTGAAGTCTCAAATGCAGACACCGAGGGCCGTAGAAGTGAGAAACTGGAGTGGAAACTGTCTACTCTGTCACGTTATGTCTCTTTTTACTGAACGGGAACCAGTGAAACACAACCCGTCTCAGATCGGGTCTTGTCAGAAGACTGGGGATGGGAACAGAGAGAGAGGGTGAGTCGTGATCTAAGACCCAAGACTACGGTCGAGTCGACGTTTACTCGAGTCGAGTAAGTCGAGTCAACACACTGGACTCTGTACAGTAAAGTCGAGAGACTTGGACGAAGTATTTACATGACCGAGAGGTTTTAGGACTACCGTAAAGTAAGTAAGGTGCTCACGACGGAGACTCCTCCGGGACTCAGTCCAGGACCTCGACACTCCTACTCAAAAGATCGAGAGACGGGTGTTCGTCCTTGTATAAGTCTCGGGTCCCACCCATATCTGATCCTTTGGAGTTCACCCCTCTTTTGTCGTCCTTGGGTTCAGGAGAAAGTCCCCTGGGTCTTTAAGGATTCTCTTCAGTCGAGTCTCTTAAAGGTAGGTGTGTAACCGGAGGGAAATTTTTTCGGGATACTGTTTTACAGACTCGAGTCTTCGTCTTTCTAATCCCCAGAAATATGTGAAATGTCTTTCTAAAAAAAAATAAACCGTTAAGAATTCTTGTTTTGTTTTTCTGTTTTGAAGAAAGAGGTTAAGGGTAGAGACCTAAATGTCACGTAAATGTTTAACAATCCTCGTGTAAATATCTCATTTCGTCCTTTCTCGTCCTCAACCCGGAAAACGGACTGATGACTTACCCAGAGTCGTTGTAACGTTTGGGTCGTGGTAGGAGTAGAGAATCTGAGTAAAAAAAAAAAAAGGGTGCCTTCCGACAAACCGCCCATGTACCCACCATGCAAACCTTCGTCTCCTACCAATAGCAAATGACTTTGAATTGATACACAACATTAATTGTGGGTAAAGTGTCTACTCCTTCGACTCCACGTCTCGACCCTAACGTTAGCCCCGACAAACTGACATTTCCGGCCCGAGAGACGGGCGGAACGAGTCGGGACGAGACCTGATCCTATGTCTAGTCAGTGACGTGAACCCCCGTCCACTGATCTGAGGTGTTACCTATCTAAGTTTGCCACCTTCTTATGACCCCGGTAATCCTCTCTTTCCTCTGGGAGAGCCCCGCCCCCCACCCCCGCCCCACAAGTGATAGAGGGTAGGTTTCCGTCACCCTGTAGGGTAGCCGGGTAACCGAGACCTTTGTTCATTTCATTCCCCCCGGCAGTTCATTTCGCCTCGCCTCCTCGGATCCTTTCATTCCCGGCAGTGAGGCCCCTTCGGTTTCTCCGACTCCCCTGTCCGAGGGTCCCGCGGGCCTCGGGGTCGAGACCGAGGCGCACCGTGAAGGCTAGGCGCGGGACACGGGGCGGGTGCCCGCGAGACGCGGGGGACGAGGCTGGGCGCGGGCCGGGGCGGGGCGGTCACACGGGTGGGGGCCGGGCGGGGCATCAGGGGAGCGGACCGAGGGCCTCGCAGGGCCTCGCAGCTCCGCGACCGCCTGGCTGGGCGGCCGTCAACCGTGACCCCTGCGACCGCGCAGCCAGCGAAGCGAGAGGGCGGCCGTCGGAGCCCGCGGACCTCGGTCGCCAGGTCCGCCGCCGCGGCGCGTCCCCCGGCCCTAGCCCGCCGTCCTCCGACGCTCCGCCCTCAGCCGCCGCCGCCTCCTCCGCCTCCGGCCGGCCTCGGGGCTAGCGCGGGGTCGGAGCGAACGTCGGGTCTCGAGCCCCGAGCCGCGGGCGGGCCGGGTGTCGGTGTACCGAGGAGAGACGCGCGCCGACAGGACGGACAACGAGGACGTGACACGCGAGACGCGGCGGCGCCCGTCGCCCTGACTTCCACGCACGCCCGACCCACGCGCCCCCGCGTGACCAAGCCCTACGAGCTCCCAGCCCTACGGGGCTCCACGGGCTCCACGGGCCGTCGCAACTTCACCCACCCTCCGACACGTGTGCGAGGCCGACCCGAGAGAAAAGAAGAGGGGTCACGGCGGCTTCGACAGCCCCTAAAGAGAGGAAAAGACCACGCTTTGAGGCTTCTCTCGGGTCCTCTCCTAACCCCCTATCGGCGGAAAAGACTCCCCGACACATAGACAGAGAAGCAGAGTCACAAAGAGTGAGAGGAGAGAGAGGAGAAAGTGACGGAAGAGACAGAGGTCGAACATACGTACACACATGTCTATTCACGCACATCCACACACAGTTCACTTGTGGTCCGTGAGTGTGAGGACGTGTTTGTGTGTATATAGAGAGAGGGGGTCATAACAGTGGGACACGGAACGTCTGTGTGACAGTGTCTGTGGTCTGTGTGAGGTGGCAGTGGGCACGTCATACCCCACGGGAAGACCACAGCGACTCGTACCCCTCCCCCGAGACCAGAAAGGGGCCGTCTCACGGACGAACAGATTCGAGACGAGTACATCCTTCGTCCTAGGGAGACCGACTTCAGAACCCCCAGAAGACGACCCGACCTATCTTGGTCTCCTCTCAAGCAACAGGGGGTGGGGAGTATTGACGGAACCCGTGTTCCCTAAAAGTCCTGTGTAGTAAAAGATCCAAAAATAGTCACGGCACTTCCCCCGACCCTCCGTTCTCTATCTCGGCACACCTTTACTTTTAAGGAGGGTTCGAGGATAGGTACTTAGTGAGCCGGACCTTCGGTCCCTCGACAGTAAGGACGGGTCGGACCGACCCGAATCGCTCTCGACACATTCCTGCCCAACGACCGTACATCGGACCTCGTACCCCGGTACTGGAGTGTGAATTAAGTCAAGCTCACCCGTCCAGTGGGCACGCAGAGGAAAATAAAAACTTCTAGATATAAATGGGTCGAACCTCGACCCGGTACATCTTTAACGCCGTCGGTGACACGACGAATTTTTTCAAAGGAAAGATTTGAACCTTTTTGCATCTTGGACATAAGGAAGGGAAGGGAGAGGTCGAGGAGAAAAGAGGGACTGCACACGGGTCCTACGGGACTCAAAGATCCACACAAACAAAACGGTCGACACAAGGTCCTCGAGTCGCTCCTCCCGGGATGGGGTCCGACCCGACCACTGAAGTCAAGGGACCCCTCAAACCCGTGTAGGACCGTGGGGAGAGAAACGGGTCCCCGAAAGCCCCTTAAAGGAAACATCACGGGTTTCAACCTTCCAAACAACGATCTCACTGTCCTAAGACAAACCGGAGTAAATAAAAGGAGACGATTCACATTGTTTCTGGACCCCTAATAACGCTCGTTAAACACAGATCGTCAAATACTTGAACTTGTGGCTAGTAGACTCACGTCTCTAGGTTCTCGACTCCTTCGTGACCCACTCTTTACCTACTTAAACCTGATTCCCCCAGGGAGGTTTCACCGTCAGTTCCAACGTCTAGGAAAGGACAGGGACACCCCAAAGGTCGAAACGTTGGGATACCTGACACGGACGGTCCGAGGAGACAGGTACCCTAAAAAGTCCGTTCTTATGACCTCATCCATCGGTAAGGGAAGAGGTCCCCTAGAAGGACTGGTTCCCTGACTTGGACGTAGAGGGCACAGAAGACGTGACGTCCGACTAAAAAATGGACGGTTCGGTAGGTCATTGAGAAAGAAATAAAGGTTGTCTCGACGCGAAGAGTTCTTTTGAGTCACTGATACCGCACTGTCATGGGACGTCGTGTCTAAGAGTCCCTGCGAAGGAGAGGGTACACCACAGGCCTGGTCGCCGTCGGAGGCGTCCCTCATACTTCCCCCTGCCCGGCGGGAGTCGTGACAGTGTGAGGCCAGCGGACGCCCACCGAGCTTCGGGTGACGCGGGACTTCCGCACTGGGACGTCGGACCGTCCCACCCCGCGAGGAGGGACATGAAGTTACAGTGACACAAGCCCCTCCTTGACGTGAATGTGGACGCCGGGTTGGACGCCGACCAACACGGACCTCGGAGCCACCTCACCGTCCTCCTAAAAGTCCTCGACAAGGCCGTCGGGAACGTCTCTCTCACACAGATGTGGCCCCCACAGTGCCCGTACGGTCCCCGTCGACAGCGGTAGTCGTTGACACTACCTAACCATTCCCTGTTCGGAGAGTAGTTCAAGGTGAGGGGGTAGGAGAGGAAATGAAGGGTGACAGGGGGGACGGGAGGCGGGTACTCGGTCTGGTTACACCAAAAGAGGAACCGTGGATACACAAACCCTAAGGACACCCGTGCCGGACTTCAGACCCGGTTCAGCCCCCGACGCGACGAAAGGTTCTCTTGGGGTGTACGGGGTGACCGGTGTTCCAACTGTGAGACAACCGAAATTTCACTGGCTCTATCCTACCATGGAATAGGACAACTAGGGGGTGGTAGATGACTGGGTGACCCTGACATCGAGTGGACAGTCCCTACTCATGTCTACGTGCGTCGACACTCCGTCCACCCGAAACGACCCCAACCCAGGACCGACACGGTGAGTACTCGGTGTCACGAAACCTATACAATGAACGGGAGGCCACCAGGAAAGGGAATGTACACCTCGTCACAAATTAGACGTGTATAAATGACGTGCACGAGGACACAGGTCGGACCACCTATACCGTGACGGATTCTGTCTGTACCGGGGACGGGAGGGCCTGGACTACACGACCACTACTGTTATACTGGCCGGAGTGGTCCGTCGTACCGGTCACCAACCGTGGACGAACCGTGTAGTAGTTCCGACAGCCATGGTCGACGACAATGATAGAAATGATGACACAGGAAAGAGTACGGGGTGACAGAGACCAGGGCTTCGGTCGGACGAGAAAGCACCGAGAGACGGGACTCAAGGGAGAGAATCCTGAGGCAGGAGGGTCCGTGTCCCTTGGAGGACGATCAACCAAGGTACAACGTTTGGTCTTTCGGTGTCCACCGAAGACAGGAGGAGTGTGAGTTGAGGACGACCTAGGGTAAAGGGAGCGACGAGGTAGACGACACACAGTCCGGGAACATTCGGAGGTATCGTCGGGGTCCCGGACCTACCCCCGACAAAAGTACCAGAGACGAAATTGTTCGTGTCCGACTACACAGGTCCTTTCCTGGACGAGTGGGGAGACGGAAAGCCGAAATGCTCTCCCTACTTAGTCTACCACGTTAACATTCCCCCCAAGAAAGGAGTGACCGTCCCGACCCTCGTGAAGAACGGTAAAAGGGCAAGAATTCTTCGCAGAAGGACGAGTTACAGTACCGAGGAAGTAGATCTAGTCACAAAGAGTTAGAAAAAAAATAATAGTAGGGGGCCTCCTCGGAAAATCTATGCAAAGGAGATTAACGAGGGGCTACTTTGGGATTCTGGTATTGATATAACTTATACAGAAATTTGAGAGACAAATAGATACAAAATACATACTCTACTCACTTAAAAAAACGAAGGGTTTCTTAGTCAAAAACGGGTAACCTCTGTGGTCTCGGGGGGTGACTTTCCGTACCAGATCCGTCGCCAACAAAGAATCTCACCTCACATATGGTCTTAGTGGACCCTACACTCCCAAGACACCTCGTCTGAACCTCCTTGGGTCTGCCCTTCCGGTCGACCTCCTCCGACTCTGGAACAGGACGACGGTCCCACTCGGAACCGACGGTCGGGTGGGACCGAGTCGTCAGGTCCCTAAGAGGAGTCGTCCTCGGGAGTCAGCCGGAACCGATCGCGACACGACACCGGTGACCAAAACCAACTTTTAGGTCTCACTGTACCCTTCAGTGGGTCTCTACGTCACAGAAATATCTGTTTTTCGTGGTCCCGTACAACCACCGAACCCGACTTACAGTTCCAATGGACTTCAGTAGTCAGTGTACCCGACATTCGACAAACCACTGTCTCTACCAGAGGAACTGGTGGAGGTAATTACAGATACCCCTAGACTTGTTTCCGCACTCACCACTAGCAACGGTCATTGTCTATCGATGGGTGGGAGAAATGTGAGACCTTTGGAACAGTAACTTGGTCGAGTCGTCCGCAACTGTTCACCCGTGACCTACGAATCGACTGTAACTACTGAGCACCACCGGAGACTCATTTACAAGAGTAACCGACACACGGGACCCGTCCGGTGAGGGGGAGAGACCCGAATAAGGAGAGAAAACAGGTTTCTCCCCGACGGGAGCGACGAACGACCGTCTACCTTTAGATAAGACAAACTGTAAACGTCTTCAACCTAGGCCACAGCCTCCGATAGGTGTCTATCCGGACAAGGTGTCATCTTGACTCCGAGGTCCTCACCGAACGGACCAGGGGATCGGAAACCACCCTCCTTCACCTACAGTACCCGACCCGGGGACGAACATGGAAGTCGACAGGGGTCTCTGGTCAAGGATTCAGGTCGAGAATCCTTAGAGGGGCTGGTCAAGGGACTGTCCCTAGTACCAGGTCGTGTCTTCGGGGGACGGGTCCGTTCTTAAAGGAGTGAAGGTCAGGGGAGGTCTTTTGACGGCACAGGGTACTCTAGTCTACGAGAAGTGAGAGTGGGTCGACTCGGTGGAACCCCAAGTCTCAGGTGTCACGTCGGGTAGACTACTAGTCTAAATTGAGAGGTAGAAATACACGGGAGACCTAAAATTGGGGTAGAAGGAGGTATAGAATTTATGATTTATGTCAGTAAGTAAGGCCTTTTTATACATTACTCTCGACCGGTGTCCGTCCCAGGTGTCCCTCTGACTTCTTTCACGTTCCCTGTGTTTATTCTTGTCGCTGTCAGTGCTCGGCGTCGGCATCGGATCCGGGTCGTGTGTGTGACAGTGCACGGAAGCGATTCGAGTGGGCAATGCATCCACCCCTGGGACTCAGTGCCCCTCCTCTATGCCTCTATTGTGTCCACCGAAGACAACCGCGTCCTAAAGTGTCAAACATTTGGAAAGTCAACATGCTCAACATACACATATATCACAACAACGGGACGGAACGTCTCAATCCAGGGAGGGGAATCCCTTGAACCCCATGGGGTGTTTATCGTAGTTGTAATTGAAAAACCAAAGGGTATTGTATCACCCCTACCCATGAACCGTTCATCCTCACTAATAATAACAACAGAATCGTTTCTACTATAAACTTGACCCGGAACTCCCTACTTATCTTCAGACAATCCCGGTCACCCACTCCTCCCGCAAGACCCGTCTCCTTCCTCGAACGGTCGTACGACCACCCCGGTCCCTCCCCTAGGACCTTCTGTGTGACCTGTCCACCCGGGACGAGACTGGAACTTCCTTCGTGTCCTTCCCTCTCCCCCGGGTCCCGTCGGTACACCGGTAGACAGTAGACTCTTCTCAGACCCGGTGCACAACCCTCTGTACTGACACACTAGGGTCCGTTCGATGATGGGAGACCCGAAGGGAACGGAGGACCCACATAGGACCTCGGACCTGACCTATGCGAGTCTCGGGAAGGTGGAGACCGTAACCATGAAACACTGTGTCCCGTCCGGAACGACCTCTTGAACTTCGTTCCGACGACATTCAGATGTCAACTGACGGGGAAGGACCGCCCCGGACCCTGGACAAGAATGGTCCAGAATGCTCCCGTCGTCCACGCCTCTACTTCCTGTAATCAGGACTCGAACCGGAAGTACCGGCCCGTCTGGAAGGTCAACATTTACCAGACTTGTTTGGGAGGAAACACACCTGTCTGAACGTCGGCAAGCCTGAACTCGACAAGACCATTCTTCGCGACACAGATTTACCCACTGAGTTAGGAGTAAAGGTCGACCTTAGACGTCACCCTCCGTCACTGCACTGGAGAAGGTGAAGAGGACAGTAGGGTCTCAGTGAGTGGTACCCGGGACCCTGTCTGTATTCACCGAAAACACGTGACGTCAATTTAAGCATGGACTTTGACTCCTCGTCCGGGAAATCGAATGAAGGACGACCGAAACGACCTTTTGGATCACACAGTCTCAGTCCCCCCGAGTCTCCTCCTTGGGTTCTTACTCCTTCGATCCTAGGGACGGGACCTACTTAGACCTCCCATTACCCTGAGTCTGTATTTTCGTCTGTCTGACGTTAGAAAACACTCCGTCGTCCCCCTTCTGGGTAAACAAAACTAATCCAGTAGTTCCTTCTGAGGATCTCCTCCACCGTAACCGAGTTCTGACAAGTCTGTATTTGTGTTTTCTTTTGCAGTTCGGACACCAGTCGTTCTCTCTTGACGACTAGGTCCCGTAAGAACTCCTACACATCCACTCCCCTTATTCCCTAGACCGCTCCGGGTCAGCATGGACATCCCATGCTGAAGGAGACCCCAACCCCCGTCGACAGTCTGTGACCCCAGGGTCTAACCCTCACCCGGGTCCATCACCGTCGTTGGACGTCCTGGTGAGACGTCCCGAAGGGAACCCCTCGGACTCGTTAGTTTCGCCGTCAGGGGAGTTATGAGGACACTGGGATTTGGAGTCCCAGAGACCCGTCCCTCCTGGACCCAGTAGAGTCCTGGGGACCGACCCCCGGTACGTTTTATCTGGGAGACGATCGTTGACACCGAGACTTCAGGACCCTTCGTGTACTTTCGGACCCCACCCCCGGTGAAACACTCAGGACCTCCCTAACACCCAACGTCCTTACCCCGGTCGTCTCACCCCGGGGACACTTGGTAGACCTTGGGTCCGACGGTCGGAGGACTTCCGGTGAATGGGGTGACGACAGAGACGGAGGACCCCAACTCGGAGCGGTGGAGACGTGACCCCACTACCCCCGGTCTGACGGAGTACAGGAGGGAAACGGGAGTCACCAGGCACTCAGTGCCCGGACCGCGCCTTCGTCGGCGTGCACCCTCCAAACAGTGGTAGACCGAGACAAAAGGTGGGAGACATCTTGCACGTAAAAATTGCCCAATGTCTCCTCTGTCTGGGGACCGTCCGTCACACCCCTCTCCCGTCCCCTCCGACTACGGCCGAGACGAAGGACGGGGACGGATTACACGTTTAGGGTCGTCGTAAGACTCGGAGTCAGGAAACAGAAATTTTACCTTAGTGTCACGGACCACCTCCCTCACATATAACCCCTAACTGTCAAATTTGCCAGGTCCCAAAGAATTACTCCACTACTCTACAGGATTTGAACACCACCACCAACGTGTTGAAATACGCCTATGATTTTTGCTAGTGTAAGATATGAAATTTACCCACTTAACATACCATGTACTTAATACCAAGTTATTTCGACAATGGTTATCATGAACCGGATATCTTTCGGGACATTGTCCGTAAAAAATCAGTAATTCTCCTTTTTTACTAAAAATCAGTAATCCCACCGTCTTTAACACCCCAGCGAGATGAGATCGCGTCTAATCGACACACTGGAATTTATTTATAGATTTAGAGAGACACGAACCATAAGGAGTAGAAATTCCACCGTTCCTCTTGTCAGTAGACATCCCAACAAGTCTCCTAATTTATTCTATTCATTTTTTCGCTTCACAGACTATATACCACGTCGGAATTTTATACCCCTAACAATTATCATTGTAAATAACAAAAATATCATTAACGATGTTATTAATGTCAATAGTAATTACTACTCTTTATTGACATTTATAACAATTTCAGGGAACATGTTGTTGTCATACATCTAATAGTCACGAGAGACTACACTCGGGATTCGATGGAGACCAAGGGTCCAACTGGTTCGGGACGGAGGGGAGACGATGTCGATGAAAAAGACGTCTTACTCAGTTTACCACGAACAAGTCACGTACCCTCATACATTGCTGACCAGACATTATCGGGGACCTGTTTATGAAAGGTCCCGTCCGCCTATGACCCTCCACGGTTCGCTTCGTAAGACAATTGCTAGACGCCCGGGGAAGGGGGTCGGTCCAGGAACTGGTCCGAGACCACTACGTCCCAACTTTGAGTGGGGAAAGAGGGATACGAGGGCTGGGTGTTAAAGTTCTCTTCTGTTTATACGTGTCGTCTGTCGTATTTTGGTCAAGACGTATTCCATGAACCATCCACAGGACGTCCACTCATGATTTCTTACCACGAGTCCCTTCCGAAGAAATGGTTGACTCGACTCTGGACCCAAGTTGGGGACCCAGCCCTTCTAGGGGACCTCTTCCTTTACCGTTTGGTGAGGTCATAAGAACGGTCCCTTTAGGGTACCTGTCTCCTCAGAACACTCGACGACAGGGATCTCTGCGTTTCTCAGCCCGTGTTGACTGATTGAGTTGAGTCCCTTCCGAAGTGTCACCTCTCATGAAAACCCGGTTCATATTTCCGTATTTTCGTAGTTATTCTCGAAAATTTCGATTCTCCATCCTTGACATCCGTAAGTATCCCTCCCTTTAGGACACAGAAGTATCCTAAGTCCTTTACCATTCAGAAGTGTCGAGAGGTACCTTCTTCCCTCACTACTTTTACATCAAATCTCTTCGACACGGAGTCACACCTCGAATCGGAACGGGGACACGGGTATCCCTCAGTACCCTCCAAACATTCGTCTTCAGTGTAAACATAAACCCCTGCTACGATTAGAAAGGTCGACGTAGGGTCGTGTTACGGTAACATCGTCCAAACGGACACTGAGTAGCCACAGAAACACAGTTATAGGTAGGAACGGGACCCAAACGAGGAACGACCAATCCCTCATTCACCCGAAAGGACTGTCGAGGAACCCTTCGGGGACCGGGACTGAACGACAGACACGGACAGGACCCTACACCTCATACTCCGAACCTCAAAGTCTCTACGGGAGTAGGTTGGTAGGTCGTACGGACAGGGGTATGTAGAACTGGACGCCCGACGGATAGAGATGTGCAGACACGGTTGTCGGAACCCTCCCCGTCTCCTTTAGACCGGGGTGTGACTGCGCCTCTAACAGAAGAACGAGGTACACGGGGAGGTCGGAACCACCACCGTGGACGAGACGTCTGGGGGGCGGGAAGGATCGGCCCGACCACACACCAGTGGAGAGAAACGTCTGGGACGGAGACGAGTAAGACGAGTGTGGAGGCGGTCCCGGAAGGGGAAGGGAGACGACTCCGTAGACGGTAGAACCGGTGGGCGAAGGGTCTTCAGTCCTTGACAGACTAAAGAGACGTACGACTCGTGCCCCGACCCGAGTACTATGTTCCCTCCAGTACTGAAGTCCTCGTCCCGTATTGTGATCTTTCTCTCCTCCCGGTTCGCGATCCCCTCTCCACCCCGACACCGTTTGAGGACAAACTTCCCTCACCGTCAGACCATAGTGTAAACTCATAAAATTCTCCTTTAGTCTTTATCTCTAGAAATTCGTTTCATAAGATACAAAATTCTGTCCCACACCCGGGTCATATTGTTATACCGTCCAAAGCCCCCCCCACCAAACCGGTCACTCGACATGTACGTCCCCTACTCTCGTACTGGGGACGTTGGTCTGACGGAACCAACTTTAGGGTCGGAATGGAAAGAGGACGACACACCGGAACCCGTCAACGACTCGGAGAGATACGGAGGCAAAGGAGTAGACATTTCACTCCTACTATAATCAGTGAGACATTCTCAACAGTACACACGCTTCCCGAGAAAGTCGAGAAAATCATGGACTATCCAAAGTCGGGAACGATAACTTACTACATCTACATAACCAACTCAGATGGTCAGACTCCCTAACCCACACCCTTTCTTCTCCTCTCCTTCAGTTCTCGTGGGCTCAAAAGACACACTGTGGGGGTCCCCCCAGAGACCCGGAAGTAGACCCTCCCGTCTCGGGTAACGAGGTCGGAACGGGTCCGGATAAGTAAAAAAGAGTCCGACGTCGAACGAGGAACGGGGCGAAACGTAAGAAGGGGACCTTGTAAGCGTAATCAGAGGACTTCCGGTCCCAGACTCGGATCACTACCCACACAGACATGCTGGGGTCGTGGACGGTGTCCTGTCTGGAAGTCACCTACGACACACTCGGCTGCCTACCCATCTCCCTTGTGCCTGCAGAACGAAAGGTACAACCGTAGAAGAGGGGGGACGGCCTCTCCCTCCTTGTCGCACGGATCCGAGTTCCTGCCCCCAGTAACACGTGGGTAGAAACTTCAACAAGAGGGTATGTCTGGGATCCGTTCACCCAACTAGAGAGACTCGGAGTCAAAGACATAGACATTTCACCGATAGGGATGGAACATCAAAACAACTAATCTTTAGTCCGTGAATTTTCACCACGGTGTCACGGGTCTTGTCATTCACCATCGTAAACGATGATAATAACACCCAGAGAACCCTATTTATGTCTTTGACACCGTCCAAGGTGTCACCCAAACAAAGGTCTGGGGACCTACGAGTAAGATCACGAGAACGAAGGGTCTTCCGGTCACCCCAGAGACAGACTCACCGGGTCCCGGACCCAGAACCCACCAAAAGGTGAGGAGTTCCGTAGACTAGAATATCAGAGTGGAAAGATCAGAGGGGTACCCACACGGAACGACAGACGGGACCCAATTATTACATACATCCTATACCTCATCTTCGGTCTGTAGTCGAGTGACGGCGAGGAAGATTCGTCTCGGCCGGAGGGTAAGAATCCCTCCCAACCAGACCCCCCACCAAAATAAAAAGAAGGGACCGTAGAAGTCCAACCGACCTCCCTCCCACCGAAGACCCGACGAGACACCCGACCACCCACACCACCCCCGACGCGAACGAAAGGTAGACGGAAGGTCGGAGTCACACCAGGTCCGGGTCCCCACCCGAAAACCACTCCTGAACCCCTTAAAGGCGTAAGGGACCTGGGACGTCACCTTTCAAGGGTTTGGTAGACGGTCCGGACCGGAAGACAGAAGTCGTACGTCCGGAAGGGGACGGAAATTTCGGAATCTTTGTTGTTCTTGTTGTCGTTCTCCTTCTTGTTACCATTATAAACACCTGACGGAGTAGAGCCCGTCGAGGTTCCTCGAGGGATAGTCGTGTTTATTGGGAGTACAATACTTGTGGAGGTCGAGTCGAAGTAACGGTCTCAAATGGGATTGAAACCGGACTCACACCCGTCGACATTGACCTTCTCTGAAACCCCCGGAGAGCCAGGGGAGGAGTGAAATGTCTGTTCCTTTGACTCCGAGTCCCTTCCCTCTGAGGAGGTCCCAGTGTGTCACCCAATGGTAGTCCCGGTCACCCCAAGTCCGGGAACTCAGGGTCAGGTCACGAGAGGTGGGTGGGGCGGTGCTAGGGCCCCCCGGAGAGGACTCAATCACTTATCCTTAACGAGGAGTTCCAGTTTGGGACATTCCGGTCCTGAGCCACCGGTACTGCTGAAGTCTTGTGTCTACGAATTCCCTGACCAGGTAGTCAACGGGCTACCCCCCGACAGGACCCTCAGGAACACGGACCCAAGACTCACCCCCACAAACATTCCGAGGGTGACATTTACACTCACCGAGTTGAAGAAGTTCAGCAACAGGACTTCTGACCCTTCGGGGAATTCCCTTTTTTTTTTTTCGGTCGGAGGGACACTCGTCCTAAACTTCTTACTACTTTGGAGGACCACGAACAGTCGAGGGTCACCGGAAACGGTGACGACACAGGCAAAAGTATTAAAACCTCCCGTCACCCGACGACAAGACGTGTGTGACGAACAGCACCTTGTACTTTTGGGAAAGCCAGGGGAAAAGAAGACGAAAGGTATTGTACCACCTCTCCAGTCATGTTGTCCGGGAAAATCTCTTCGCAGAGCACGAACGCTCCCGTGCCAGTAAGACTTACGTTTGGAATAAGGGTTGTCCAATGAATTTCGGGAAACAGTCAAAAACGAAAATTCGGTCGGTTTATAAACATGGAAACTAGACAGGTCTTCTGTGAACATGGGGGTCCGACGGGGTGGGGCGTCGTCGTCAAGTAAAGGCAGGGAACTCCAACCGTCCTTGGGTGTGACTTAATCGAGGAGGTCGGGTCTCTTTGGAGCAACTCGGGAACTACAAAGCAGTGGAGTATTAAGTGTCAGGGCTCCGACAGGGGCCTCGGTGTTGGTGTAAAACACTCTCTCCAGAGAGAGTAATTCCCGGGTTCTCCCAAGTAAAACCTTTGAACCTAAGCTCCTACAGACGACTTCCACTAAAACAAGGCTTCAACCAGGACACACCACCGAGTAATAAACAGGGGGATACCTCTTCGAGTGTAGATCTTCTCCCTATCTGTCTGAATGGACCCTCCCTATCTCGTAGACGGTCCTTGGTGACCTCCCCCGTCACTACCCATGTAAACTCGACCCGGCCTTCCCTAGGTGTCTCGACAGACGTCCCGTGTCCGTACTCTGGTCGCACCTGTCCGTACCTGTTTTGTCCGGGACAACCCGAAGTCGTCCCCCCTAAAAACAGAGATTATTAGGGGTTTCCCTTTGTTTGTCCCGAACTGTTCTTATTGTTCACCACCCCACCAGGTTCCCACTACCGTCACAGGAGGGATTACCGCGAGGGGTGAAGGTAGGTACGGGGACCGGTAGAGAAATGGTAGTCGTCGGTCTCGTCGGAACAACCTCGGTTCAGGAGGGGTACTATGAGGAGGGCCTCTTCGGTTCGTCCGGGACCCGTCGGAGGGAGGAAGGTCCGACGGACGCTGTGGGGACGGTAGGGAGGTGCCGGGGGAGGTGAGAGGACGGAGGGGTCTACGACGTACGCGGGTGGGGAGTAGAGTGGGCAACCAACAGGAGGTCCCAGGGGAGAATCACTGTAGAAGGGACTGAGGGAATAAATTTTAAAGTTTGAGGTCAAGAGACGAGACGAAGGACAAAGAGGTGACCACAGGGTACAAGAATACCTAGTGGATCAGAATGGAGACCACATCCAGCCGGGGTCCACTCCTCCCTAAAAACAGACACAGGGGACGTATGGACCTTACCCCAGACGAGTCGTTAGTAGACTCCTTACTTACTCATCATAATGTCTGTCTCCAAATCCTCTTCATTTGACGTCTCTACATTCATTCACTTGTACATCTCGCTCACCCCTTGGACCACTCACCGGACGCACTGACCTTGTACCCGTAAACTTGACGATCATTATCCCCAATTGTGTTTGTTCGAGACCCCTTCACAGTCTCAAGATTTTTTAAACCTTTTGTACGATTACCACGGTCCTGGACCCGTCCCAATTTCTATTGTTATCCGGAGCAAACTACCACGAAAGATCGATTACACCAAAACAGGTGAACAGGAGAGATATCTCCTTCCGACGACGACGATTCAACGAAGTCAGCACAGACTGGGACACGCTGGGGTATCTGTCGTCGGGTGGTCCGAGGGGGCAGGGACCCTAAGAGGTCCGTTCTTGTGACCTCACCCAACGATAATGGAAGAGGCCACGTAGTTTCACTTTTCACTTTCACTGCAGCGAGTCAACATAGGCTGAGAAACACTGGGGCACCTGACGTCGGATGGTCCGAAGAGGCAGGTACCCTAAAAAGGTCCGTTCTCATGGTCTCACCCAACGGTAACGGAAGAGGCCATCTCCTTCAGTGACTACGGATTTACAACAGTCCTCGGACAGTTCTCAAGTCCGTAGATCCAGGTGAGTAGAAAGGTAATAGGACACGAGAGTACGGAAGACATCCCGGGAGACCTCATCCGACTACAGTCCCACCTAGTCCCCCCTCGGGACCGACCCTGTTCACTGGACGACCCGGGGTCGGGAATCGACGTCGGTGTGGAAAAGGACCGCGGTGGGACGGTCGGAGACCGAACGGAGACTCGACATCCCAAGTCCGGAACTACGCCCCTTGGTAAGGGGTCAAGTCCCGGACCGTCGGTGTGACGGAGGACCGTAAACTCCCGACCAAGGACAGAGGAGCAGAACTTCGGGGGTGGTGACGGTCCTGAGACCCGGTTGGTCCCCCGGTCCGTCTCGAGGGTCGGGTTCGAACCACCCGGCAGGTACCACCACTATCTTCCCATTCGGAGTCTCGGTGCACCGAGGACCCGTACCCCTTACCTTTGACCACCGCCGACGGTTGGACCGTTCCAGACGGGACCTGGGACCGACCCGAGGTCCCACCCCAAACGGCGTGTTCCCCTGAGAGACTCGTGGACGTCCACTCCGGGACGGGACGGCGACCCGGTCCTGGGGACGACGACCCTCCTCCCCGTAGTATTTTTCGCTCGCGGGAGGGAAATTCGTGTAAACGGTTCGACCTTCTTCAACGTTCTTCTAGATTCGTTGAGACAAGAGGTGCCCCGGTCTGCTGTCTTAGTGAGTGACGAAAGTCGTCGTCGTCGTAGTATCTTTTTATAACAATGATTAACAGGAGTCAGAGACGTGGCACCCGAGGATCAGCCCCCCAACACTGTAATAACCGGTGACCGGTGTGGTCGTCCAGTGTCTAAGGGAGGGACGAAAGGGCCTGTGTGAGTCGAGTCCCTGAGAAGTGAGTGTCACCTCACCGTGGAACTCCCCTCTCCCACCACTCCAAGACTCTGTCGTGGATTCCGTTTTTAGTGTACACCAGGTCCAGTAGGAACCGGTACGAGTCGGGTCCCTCTACGAGTGTCACATTGTCCGCACATCAGTGGGCCGGACAGACCTGAAGGGAAGGGACGTAGGGTAAGCCAGTCCCACACATGAGTAGCAGGAAACAGGGGAGAGACAGAAAGAACGGGTAAAGGACATATTACCGTTTGGTTAAGACCAGTTTGTGAGGGACGACGATGACGAGAGAAACACTTTGTACCTACTAGTGAATTTATAGGTAAAGTATGGTAATGTGGTAAACCTTCGAAGGTCTTAACTCCGGTCCCCAAGGCTCGGGACCGACGTGTAATCTTAGTGGTCACGTCCAAACTCTGTGATGACTACGAACGAAGGGGCTGGGGTGGTGTCTACATTAAGTAAACAGACCCCACACCGGACCCGTAGCCCGCAAGACGTCTAAGGCGTCCACTATGGTTACCCGTAGTTCCCCAGTCTGGGTGACGTTATCGCAAGACCCTTTCAGACGAAACACAAACTACCTTTTCTACCCCTTAGTCCTCTCGGTCCGACTTCTTCCCTCCCTTCCCTTTCCGACGGAACGGACGACAATCCAACCCGGAGTCCTCCCCTGTAAAGGGGGAGTAATGCAGTAAGGGAAATCAAAGTCCTCACCTTTGACTCCGAACCTTTCGTAGTGGGTCGTCGAACTCAACCTCGTTTGAGACCCTCTATCAATTCCTGCCCCTTCGGACCACACGGCGTCAGGCACCCCAGAGTCTCTCAGTCTGGGCTGGATCGCTGACTTGTGGTTGGTGGGTCGACCCTTCCCACGACCGACCCAGGGTCGGTGCCCACGAAGTGAAGGTCCACATCGACGATGGGGGAAATGTTCCTCCAACCCACTATCTTCTGTCCCCACTGTGACCCAAATAAAGGAAAATGTGAAACAAAATTTTAGTAACAGTACATTAAAAATCGACGAGTGACATCGTAAGACACGCCTTAGTCGAAAGGACAAATCTGTCCCCTTAGTCTTTTCAATCTTCTGTGGATTTGTAAATATCTCTTCCTTTAACGGATGTTGAAGTGTGAATCCACCACGTAAAGGTGATTGGAAAACAGTCGGACACAAGGAAAATTTTTAAAGAACAACCTCATATCAACGGATCGTTACCACACAATCAAAGACGACGTGTCGTCTCACTTAGACTAGATGATATGTATATAGGTGAGAAAAAATCCAAAGGAAGGGTACATCTAGTGGTGTCTCGTGACTCAGGGGACACGACATATCATCCGGGAGTAATAAATAGATAAAATATACAAGGGTTAGAGGGTCAGGTAGGGTGGGAGATGAGGGGTGGGACCATTGGCATTCAAACAAGAGAGGTAGACACTGAGATAAACAGACGGGTACAAGAGAGAGTGCAAATGTTAAGGACACTTGGTCGGAGAAGAATCATTCCTGAGAAAGGAATTCCTACGAATTGGTGACCATAAAAAAGAGTCCCTAAAGAAGGGCACACGTCCGTCCCCTAGACTCGTCCAGTTTCGGTCCCACGGCACCTCGGTCCTGAATCCCCACTTGGTAGCCATCAAGGTCTTACAACGAAGGAAGTACTCGGTGACCATGAGAGTCCGAGTGAAACTTAGAGTAAGCACGACTAGTGTCGTCGTTTGAGATTGTGAATCTGTCGACACGACGACCGAGCCTGGCAAGATCTAAAAGGTACACACAAAGAGGTTCGTCGAGTATTCTAGTCATGGGAATATCAGCACTTCGTGTCCCTACAAACCATTGAACAGGTTCTGAGGTACCAGACTTGGTACTGTCCGGGGTCCCTAGGACCGAGATCCCAGGGACGTAACTGGGTCGTGTGGGTGGTGTAACGAAGAGGAACTCTTCCTAGAAACGACGGTTACCGGACCCGGGTGGGGTCGAAGGGATCGGAAAGTGGGTCGTCGAGGGTACCATACCCCGGACGTCTCCAGTACTGGGACCCTCACCCGGCTCGGGCGTTCGCAAGTAGGGTCTATTGACGGAGGTCGACCACCTCCGAGAGACGAAGGACACAGAGAAGGCTCGGAGGGCGCCAAGACCCTCGAGACTACGGCGGGCACAACCCACACACAACGAGAAACCCCGGTTCGGACCACCGAGGGACGAGGTAGGAGGCTCCCACGGAAGGAGGCCGGACAGGGGTCCCGACGTCGAGCCGCACTTAGTCGAAAGTCTGAGAGGAACCGAACCCGGGTCCGGAACCGTCGGGTCGCAGGTCGTCTCGAGGACGCCGAACCCCGAAGTGTAGTCCAAACTTAATACACCTTAGAGCCGCAGGCGTCCGAAAGTAGGACCGACACGACTCAGTGAGAAGGCACCATCGTCCGTCGGACGTACGGAGGACGCACACTCAGCCGACTCCCGCACGCACAACAAGCGGACGAGCACACAACACAGAGACACACATAACAGCGAAAGACACGAGACCCACGACGCACAGGGAACAAAGGCACACATATACAGTAAAGAGACGGACAGAGCATAGACACATATGGCCGGAATAATTGCCGAAATAACTCTATGTTAGATGTGTGGTACGTTTAGTGGGCAAATTACACATGTCAAGTCACCTAAAAATAATTTGCGTGTCTCGGTACATTGATAGCACATACACGAGAGTCAGAACAGACTGAGACGCTGGGGTACCTGACATCGGGTGGTCCGAGGAGAGAGATACCCTAAAAGGTCCGTTCTCATGATCCCACCCAACGGTAAAGGAGGAGGTCCCCTAGAAAGACTGGGTCCCTAGCTTGGACGCAGAGGACTTAGAGGGCGTAACCGTTTGTCTAAGAAATGGCGACGTGGTGGACCCTTCGGGTACATTAATAATGGCACAAGCTAAAATCTTGTAAAAGTGATAGAGTTTTTCTTCGAGACACAGAAAATAGTCGTGGGTAGTGGGGTTTAAGTAATGGAGTCGGAGTTCGTCGGTGATTAGATAAAAGACAGAGAGATCTAAAGGGACAAAATCCGAAAATGTACTTACCTTAACATATTATGCACTGAAAAACACTGACTGCTGAAAGTGAAACTTCTTCCTTTACCGTTGGGTGAGGTCATGAGAACGGATCTTTTAGGGTGCCTACCTCCTCGGACCACGTCCGATGACAGGTACCCCAGCGTTTCTCAGCCTGTGCTGACTCGCCGAAGTGAAGGTGAAAGAAAGTGAATCGTATTACAAAAGTTCTAAGTAGGGACAACAGCTTAAAAAGTCGTAAAGAAAGAAAAAATACCGACTCATTGTAAGGTAACAATGTCTATGTGGTGTAAAACGAATAGGTAAGTAGACGACTACCCGTAAACCCAACAAAGTGTAGAACCGACGTCACCTGCAAACGTATTTCCAAAAACATCTGAATACAAAAGTAAAGAGAACTCAAATATGACTCATCTTCACGACCGAGTACACCTTCGAGACAAATTATAAAACACTTGACGGCCTGACAAAAGGTTTCGCCGACGTAGTAAAATGTAAGAGTGGTTGTTACACACCCCCAATGTCAAAGAGGTGTAGGACAGTTATGAACAATCGCAGACTGAAAAACTAAGATCGGTAGGAACACCCACACATCATAGAGTGCCACGAATACTACACATAAAGGTATTACTGATTACTACGACTCGTAGAAAAGTACACGAATGACCGGTAAACATATAGAAGGAATCTCTTTACGAGTCTAAGAAAGGGGTAAAATTAAAGAAAAAAAAAAAAGATTTGAATGAATAAATAATTAAATAAATAAACTGACACGGCCCAGAATCAACGTCGTTCGTCCTTAAGTCATACCGAACACCCTAACTTGGACCCGGGGGAGGCAACCCTCGTACCGCAGAATCGGTGACCTGGTGGTCATTCCAGGGAGATAGGGGTAAAAATTTAACCCGACAGAAAAATAATAACTCGTCATTCACAAGAAATATATACAATCTATAGAGTGAGTATTCCTCTCGACTCCGACCAAAGAATACAAAAACATGGGGTGGTAGTTCGGGTCGTACGTCATCTACGAAGTACTTTTACACTCCTGGATAACTCCCTCCTTTCCTACCGGAGTCCCACATCCCCAAACACCCATCCCAACAGGGGGTAGTGAACTACTTAGTCTCTGTTACCGGGTCCTACTAGAAAGTCTCCCCGAACAGGGACGTCCGATACAACCTACGTAGAAAGTAGGTTGACTGAATTGTTTTGGTACTCCCTCCAACCTTCTGAATGTTTGTGGATTAGGGACCCAGGTGGGCAGGAGAACTAAAAACTGAACTCGTTGATCCCTTTTCTCACAGTAAACGACTCTACCCCTTCCGTTCCCCTCCTTATCTAGACGAAATTTCCAACTCCACGGGTCACCTTCGGGTCCCAGAGATAGTTCCCCCGACGACCTGTAAGGAGACACCTGAAGACCTTCCCCAGTCCCGACTCCTACATTAAACCCTCCATAGACGTTTATGTACCATACATTTCGATACCCTAGTCCCCTTCAGGGATCCCTCGTACACACACTGACCTCCTCGACTCTCTCTGGTCCTGTTTCTTTGCTACAGACCGAGACTTGTGAACTCTAGAGTCCACTGAGTACTCCCGTCAAAGGTCCTTCATCACCAAGATCTTCGGGGACACCCCACCTCCCTCCTCTCCATGTTCCGTGTCTTCACCTCCGTCACTCTTCACACCTGTCGACACGACACCACCCTTTTTCTCTGGGACCGGTATCGACCCGTCCCGACCCTCCCTTAAAGTGTCTCTAGTTCACGTAAGTACACAGTCGTTTTACTAGGTCCTCTGTCTCTCCCGGACCACTACGACATTTCTCCCTACGATTAACGTCCTCAATTCAGAACTCCTCCACTCTACCCCGACCAGGATTCGAGTCCCAAACCACCCTCCTCTCCCTCCCGTGCCGATACCCTCAAGTACGACACTACCCTTTCGCACGAACTACCACGGACAAGAGAGGAACTTTTGTCCTCCCCTCCCCCTCCCACCTACGATCTACAGGTTCGGGTTCCCTTTCACTCTTGTGGTCACATTGACCCGACACGACGCCTAAGGGGTCAGTCGTAGTCCAAGTGGACTCTCGAGACCGGGGACTAAAGTTCCTCTGGGCACCCTTGGTACTCGTAAAGGAGACAGTCACACGTCTGTACCTCACCCACCTCTGCCCAGCTTGGTCCTGTCTCCGAAGAGACCCTCTCGTCCTACCTCCCTTCCCGTCCTCTCTCAATACTCACAGACGTCTTGATAATGCATAGTACTACCTCTTCAGGTTCCATCTCCCCCCATTCCTGAACCTCCCCTCTAACTGTCGCCACCTTACCACCCCAGTACACAACCTTCAGAATCACTTAAAGTTACCATCGACCTCGGTCGTGCAACTTCAAGGACTCCCTCTCTTCCTCTATGGGTGTCAGTTTCAAGGACTCCAACATCGTCCACCCACACCAGAACGCCCCTCGGACCACCCGTCACCGACCCCTATCTTCGTCCACCGATATGACCCCCTCTTAGACCACCTTCGGCGAAGACTAAGAGTGCGGTGAGGATCAACACACGTAGCGGGGTCGGAGGTGAACGACCCAATAGAAAACAGAGGAGGTCACCGTATCAAAGTCCAATTTAAACGACCTTCGGATCTTGGATTCTGTCGTGTCGACCGTCATTTTCGGAGCACTACCTTAAAGGTCCTGTTCAAGTTCGGACTCTTGTGTGAGAGGAACCCTCCACCGTCCTACGAACCCAACCCCCACCGGACGTGACGAACTAAGGGAAGACCCCTCCGGGGTGTCTCTGACGGAAACCTTCCTCTTCCTTCCCCTCTGACCGGGTGATGAGGTAGAACTTTACCCGGGAGGAAGACCCGTAAACTGTGTACAATCGGTTAGACCCCCACGTCGTTCCCTGGAGTCCTAAGGGAAAAGGGTCTCCTGGACGTCGACAGGAGAGTCTCGGTTCAGTGACCGAGACAGACCTGGGTTCGACTGGGAACGAGTGACAGAGACGTGGACTGAGTCGTGTCTACCTGGGAACGGGAACAGGTCCCGTAGGGAACCTTTAGAGAAAGACACCGGAGGGATCTCTAGACAGACAACCGAGTAACATGGGACGGGAGGGTCAAATGTACGATTATCCACGTCAAAATCTTATTTGTACAATAAGATTATACATGTATGATTAAAGTTTTATTACACTGAAGTCAATAGACGATTTTATAGACCCTGGAGTGGGACAACTGTCTATCGACGACCATTGGTTCACTTGAATAAATACTGGGTGTCATCAGTGGATAGGTCAGTAGTCGACAGAGGAAGTCTACTGGACCTTAATACGAAACATGGACCCAAAAAAAGACTCCCCTTTGGCCTGGCCTTTTGGTGTCAATCGTACTGGACTTCCGGAGACCTACTTCCTAACGTCGTCGTCCACAGTGGAAACGTTGGTTTTTGTTACAGTGTCGGTATAATCTTTTAAGTTTGGCCGGGGAGGTAGTCGGTACGTGGAAGGTCCTTTCCCGGGAGTCTTCGTCGACACAACTTCCCAGGGCTGGTCCCGTCTCCCCCGGTCCGGACGGGTGACCACCCAAAGACAAACCTCTTTAACGGACTCCCGGACATGTTACACACCGGGTTGACCTATCTTAGTCGATAAACAACAACAACAAAAATAACGTATTTCTCGGAAAGGTCATATATAAAGGACGAATGACAAAGGTCTTCTTATTCAATACCCACTTTTGTCTATACCGACTGTAAATAAAAGGTCAGAGGGTCCTAAATAAAAGAGGGACTAAGAACTAAAGAATATGTCTTTAAACTAAACTAAAATCACAGAATTTTAATCGATGGTGAAAAGTCTTTATATTTGTAGAGTATTTAACTCTCTGTCCTCATTAAACCTCTCCTCCTCCTCTCGGTCTCTCAAGGACAACGGTCAGACAGACGGGACTCACCACGGACCAAAGGACCGGTCCCGTGACGACTTCCCCTCCCACCCGGTTTGGAGAGGACCACGTCTGTTCCTTTGGCTCCCGGAAACCTTCCCTGGTCGGGTCCGACGGAGGACTAGACCACCGACCCGGACGGAAGGGTAGGGAAGAGGTCCTCCTCCCAGAATCTGTGATACTCTCTCGGGTCTGGACCTAACCTTGACGAACAGTTCTGGACCCGCACTACGGGTTTTATGTACTTCTACTAGCGATCCCTCCAGGACGGAAGTCACGGTCCCTCCCGACTACTCTAGGAGTCAATGTTTCTCCAAACTTCGAGTAAAAAGGTCCAACGTACAGTCCCGGAACCCAGAAAAGGGATTTGTCAAGTGACCCCACCCTCTTATTCCTAAGAAGATCGATAAGGGACCCCTCTCCGGGCTCCTGCACGACCCCCCGATCCGATCAGGGTCCTTAGGTACCCGAAGGAACAGACGACCTCGTCTCACGACACACTCCACCCTCGGGAAAGTCCCCTCTTCGGTGGACCCGTCACCCACCCCAACCGAGGGAAATCCCGACTTACGACTTCGAAAACGAGTAGGAGTGCCGTCACCATCTTCCACCTGACCAAAAGTAGCTCACAAAAACGGGTCTCCACCCTTCACTTGTTGGACGAACGAGACGTTCCAGTCTTGGTCTCCGGGTCCCTGGACGTCTACCCGGATACTCTCCTTGCAGAGAAACGAGGTTTACCCGGGGGTCCAGTCCTCGCCGGGGCCCTACCGGGCTCCATTACCTCGTATCACTACTTCTCGGTGGGCCTCGACTCGAGACGAGATCACGACAGGGACTGAACTGCTCACTGAGACCCGTTCAATAAATTGGTAAGGCATGGAGACAGAGGAGTAGGTACTCTACCCAGATTATAGTCACGGCTGGAGTATCCCAACAACATTTCTACTTAATTCTACACATTTACACTCGCCGTCTGTGAGAATCACAACAATAACTCAGTTATTCAGTACAGGCTGAGACGCTGGGGTACCTGACATCGTGTGGTCCGAGGAGGCAGGAAGTGACAGAGGGCCTCAAACGAGTCTAAGCACAGGCAACTCAGTCACTACGATAGATTGAATAATGATCGCTACCATTATTCTGAAGTGTTTCCCGTCTTACGTCCCTTCACACAAGTCGAGTCATTCTGTCATTCTCACAGGGACGTCTCTGGACCAATGTAGAACTCTCCCCCTCGAGAGACAGTCATCTCCGTAGGTTCGTTTATAGTCTCCAGGGGACTGATCCCATAACTTCGGACTCTGACCCCGTCTGTACCACTAGAACCTTCCCCCCGCACTCGACCTTCCCTCACGGAACATCGGGTCGGGTAAGACGGGCGTAGAAAGACACGGGACGTTGGGAGTACACTCCGGCACTCCAGACCACCGGTACCACCGAGTCACCCACGACCCCGTGTCCCTTACGGTCTAAGACTTCCTAGGAGACCCCGTCACCCAATTGGTTCAAGGTCTTGTCCCCTCCGATGCCACTTCACTGGGTCACACACACACACAAACGCACCCCAGCGACTTACCTCAGAAGACGGGGAACCAGATCTCTTGAGAAGAGACGATCTCCTCTCCACACTACCCGTCTCTCTCTCGTCGACGTTGGGAGCCACTCGGACCCGAACACACCCAAACCGGACCTACTTCGTGTCCAGTAGACTGAAGACGATATTTCCAGAGAACGAAACGAACCAGGTCCCCCCGAAGTCACCCCACCCTCGTGACTGGAACCCCTAATCTGTCCGTATGTCTCCACCCTACCCCACCTACCCGTCCCCGGAACCACCTCTCACAGAGAACCGTCGACTCGATGTCATCGAAACCCACCTTTCGGGACTCGGGACAACGGGACACATGGGCCTTCTGACCGAAGGAAGTCCCCGACACGTATAGGAGTCACCGTCTCCGAGAAGCTGAACCGGTAGTGAATGCGTCCCGAAGGGACCACCGAGTCTACTATTTCTCAGGTGGACGTCACGTCCTCTGGGTCCAAACTAGGGACCCAGCCCTTCTAGGGAACCTCTTCCTTACCGATGGGTCAGGTCATAAGAACGGACCTCTTAAGGTACCTGTGTCCTCGACCCGTCCGATGACGGGTACCCCAGCGTATCTCAGTCTGTGCTGACTGACTGATTGTGTGAAAGACACGTCCAAACCGTATCGGAGACGGGTACTCGGACTTACGGAGGGGTTGGGGTGTACCCGGGACGACGAGGAAGTAGACGTAGGTCCAGGGAATGGGCGACACAGGAAAGGTCGAGGACACCCAAAGAAAACGGTGGGACAGTCAAAGAGGGAAGAAAGTGATATTATTAATGGGAGGACGACCAGTACCCCTAGCTCGTTCTTGATGGTTAGGGACCCACTGGCACACTCAGTCCGGTCTGACTGGCGTCCAGAGGACCCGACATAGTCTACCCTGATACGTTCCTTTCGGAAGAACAGAGACCACAGTCTCGTCTCTACATCGACCTCTTGTATGGAACAGACCCTCTCACTTCGACTACGTCTCCCGGGTACTCCTCCCACGCCTCTCTCGGTTCCGTAACCCGGGGAGTAAAGGTCGCGGACGTGGACGGTACCAAATAGGTCGCTGGACATACGAGGGGAAACCAGGTTCTCCCACGTTCGACTTAAAGACGGGGACCGTTGTTACTCGGACTACCTAGGGACGGGTAGTCCATGTGGACGGTCTCGTCCACAAACCGGTAGAAGAAGAAGAGACACCAGAGGAGGGAAGTCTACTACTTGTTGAGTGTCGGCTTCAGACCCGGAGTAATAGACAAAACGTGACGGGACCCGTGCACCGTCCACGTCTTCAATTTTTCTCTTTCGTGAAATTTTCTTTCCTACGGACGAATTATATCTCAAACTGCAACTGTAAAATTATTCGTCTGACCTCGAAAACGTCTGTCAACTCGCAGGGGACTATTTTACCAATGGGACTCCTCGAGGTCTGAATGAGGCCATTACGACGATTAAAGGGATCTTCTGAAAAACCGGAGGACTAACCACGTCTTCCGTCGATAGAACCAAAACTAGGTTCTACCACAACCGTCAAACTACTTCTCTGTATCGACCCTTCCTGTCCTCCTTCTACCCGACGAGGCCCTCCAAGCTACAGTAAACACGTCCCTCGGAAGTTCCCTCAAGGAATTCTTCGTTCGAGTTTTGCCCGACTCCACCCTTTTGACCACCTTAAATCAACGCATTTCATTACTGACGAAATTTTTCTCCGTCGAGGATAAGTTTGTCCTTCCGGGTTAGCTAAATATTTTTATCAAAGGAAGTAAGGGACAAAACACAAGTGTCGACGTAAGGGTCACAGACCGTGTCCCGACCCTACATCACCCGTGAGGTATCCACAAACACCTTACTCACTTCCTTAAGTTGTTCGTTCATAAATAATTCGTAACGGAGGATAAAAGGTCCGTGGTACCGCCCACAGGGAGTGACGAGATATCTCGACCGCACACGCACCCCCGCCCTCCGATATATCGATGTATACATAAGTGTGTGTAAAGTAATATACAAAGTAAATGGGGACACTTATAACGGAAGTAAACCCTGGATTATTGTACGACCGACTCGAGCCGGTTCCAATATAAAAATACAAAAAAAACAAAGGTTTCGGTCGTGAACTATAAAAATTCCTTGAGAAAACTACGTCCACTTTTTAGTCTACTTTTGTACCTCGTGTGTGAGGACCCCGTGACAGGAGCGAGCAAATAACAGTCGTTTGTGTTCGACGTGTGTGTGTACGAAATTTAGACTTTATCGTCGTGAGAAACGTCCTTAACCCCTGGTCACGGGTGGAATCCCCCTGAAGGGTCCACCGTGGCTACCATTTCTTGGGCGGAAGGTTATGTCCTCTGCATTCTCTACGTCCAAGTCAGGGACCCAGCCCTTCCAGGGGACCTCGTCCCGTACCGTTGGGTGAGGTCATAAGAACGGACCTTTTAGGGTACCTGTCTCCTCGGACCGTCCGATGTCAGATACCCCAACGTTTCTCAACCTGCACTGACTTCGCTGAATCGTACGTACGTGGAAACAAATCTCCTTTACGCTGCACCTTGGGGTACTCACGTGTCGTGTCACTTTCACCTAGACAATACCTGTGCTACCCTCCCACCCTCTCTCCCTTCCTCTCTCACCCTACTTGCCTCTCTCATCCCACCTTTGTAGATGTGGGGGAATACATTTCATCTATCGGTCACCTTTAAACGACATACTGAGTCCCCTGAGTTCGGTCCCGAGACACTGTTGGATCTCCCCACTCTACCCCTCCCTCCACCCGCCCTCCAAGTTCTCCCTCCCCCGTATACATATGCATACCGACTAAGTACAACTACATACCGTCTTTGGTCGTGTTATAATATTCCGTTAATAGGAAGTTAATCTTTATTTCTTTTTCTTTTCACCGAGACGAAACGAACACTACCCGTACGCCCGGGAACGAACCGGCGGATTGTGGGAGAAGGGTGAAGGGACGACCGTAGGTTCGGGGATCTCCTTCTCGGACGAGAGCGCACCAATGTGAGTAGACGTGTGTGTACGTGTGGACAGGACGACACACAAGTGTGGAGACGAGAGAGGGGGAGGGGGGGACGAGAGGTGTAGGGACCAAGTCCGGCCGGAGTAGGCATGCCTGTCGTGGCTGATGAAGTAGCTCGGGAAGCTCGCGCCCGTCGCCCTCTACCTCCGGCCGCCCTCCTTCGTACACCACATGGCCGCCCTTCAGCAGTCCGTCGGTGCCTGTCTCGGCGAGCCCCTGGAAGTGTTACTTCCATCCGACACTAGCCCCACGGTCCGGATGGAGGGAGGTGTAGAGTCCCTACAAAGTTCAATTGAAGACCGGACGCGAAAAGTTGAAGACCGGAGTCAGAAGAGTAACCACATTACTTACCGAGACCCGGCATATCTAGATGACGTGGGCGTCCCTTTGACGAGAGACAAAATCCCCGACACTATCGTCCGACCTCACCCCCGGTCTCCTCGATGGACTCAGGGGACTTGTCTCCAGAAACTCAGAGCCTCGCCGAGTCGCAACGAAACGTTCCGATAAGAAGACGGTCCTGTCTTCCACCTTACTGACGTCAATCGAAGAGGGGGACCTTTAGTAGAGGTGGAGACCCTTGGTGTCCTTCCTCCAAAAATCCCGTGAGCATCCCTCTGACGGACCCCAGTCCGGTAGTCTCAGTCGAGACACAGGTTTTCTGGTAAATTTTTAGGATGGAGGTCCCTGAAGGGACACCAGGTCGCCAACTCTTAGACGGACGGTCACGTCCCCAGTGCCTAAGTTAACAACCAGGTCCTTCTAAGGTGTACGGTCCCCCGTTGATTCGGACACACGGGGTTGATGATTTCGGACGTGCGGGATCTCCGACTCGAGAGGTTGTTCTCTTCCGTGACGTTACTCTTCGGGCACGTGGTGTTGATCTATCATCGGGGGTGGACGACGTTGATCTCCTTTCTGGTATTCGTCGTTGTTTCTGGGTCACGTCGGTTTTTATTTACCTATTTATTAAAAAAATTTTTTCGGATTTACACTTTTTTTTTCTTCTATAGGATGGAGGTTATAACAAATGATACACTGGAATTCGTTCAATGAATTGTAGAGACTTGGACAAAAAGATTAGACATTTCACCCTACCAGTAACGATTGAGACTCCAAAATACACAATATTACAATATTTACAACATTACACATATCTTGAGAGTCGTACCTCGAACCGCGCACCATCTACAAACTACTTACCAACGAGAACAATTCCGAAACAATGATTCCATTGACGACGGTACAACCCCACTCTCAGAGACTCTCCCCGGAGACACATCGGTCACTCGTCGTGGTCTCGGACGGGTGGTCGTCATGAGTCCTGGGTACCAACTCGCTCATTTCACCACTTACACAACACACGACCAGGATCCGGACACGGTTGAAGTATCAGGTTGACTCGAAACAGAGTTTCGGGGAAACCGGTACTCCTGTACGTACCTAAGGTGGGAGTAAGGACCCACCTCAGACCGGTACTCACTGTGGGGGAGGACGGACCCGGGACCGTCTCAACCCGGGTCGCACTTCCTTACGGACCTTTGGTCATCAGGGGTACATGTTACGCAGGAAACTTCGGAGTCGACGAGAGGGGTACAACGAGAATTCACTGCGGTGTGAATACAATACTGCCACCTCCCGAGACGTCAATACAATACTACCCTCCCGAACCCGCCTCGGAGCCCACCGACCCGTCCCAAAGTCCTCGAGTCACCACTGGGTTTGACAATGGAGGTGGTGACGACCTCCCTTATTGCTCAGAGGGAACCCCAGACAAAATAGACTCCGGTCGAGACTTAGTTTTCTGGTGTTTAGGAGGGAAAACTCTCTCTGGAACCCCTTCAAGAGGAGGTCCCGACGCTCGGACCTTGGTCGGGATCAGCCGGTGGTACTAGTTGCTGCCCCTCCGACTCTGGTGACTCGAGGCCCACCCCAAGTGCGGAACTTGTGACGGGACAGAGGGGGAGCAGCCCAACGGACCGACAAGGAGGACGCCCCCCACAACACGGGACCCGGGTAGACCCAAGAAGGAATCCTTCTGTTTCCACTATCCCCTGAAAGAACCTTTGGACACTGAGTGAGACAATAAAATTCCGCTCGTCGCCCAGACTCGGACCATACACTTCAAGAAAACCCACACGGACAGAGGTGAATTGTAAGAACCAATTCTACTTTCCAAACTGGAGCTTCCGACACGGGACGTACAAGGGTACGAGGATTACAGGACAGGGGGGAGTTGGGTGTCAGGACGAGACATCGGGAGAAGGGCGGCAGATCCAGTGACCTTGGACCTAGGAACACACGGGCACCGGTCTTAAGACCGAGGAACCGACCCCAAACCCCGATGGTTTGTGGTCCCTTCAAGTAGGGGAGTTCCCGTCGGTCAGTCGGACCCCGAATTCCGACGACAACGACGGAAAAAAGTTAACTTTCTTTTAGGTGAATTTACATATGTTAAGTCAAAAAAAAAAATTTGATATAAGTGTTAAAACACCCTAGTGGTAATAACACGAGTGGTAGTGTTAATGTAGGGTGTAATTACCCTAGTCGTAGTGGCAATAGATTAGGATCTTGTAAAGGTAGTGAGGGTATTTTTATGGCGTACGGGTACTTAGTCGACAGTGAGGGCAAAAGGGGAAGAGTCGAGGGACCGTCGGTGATTAGCTGGAAGAGAGAGATCTCGAAACAGAGAAAGCCTACAGGGGACAGCTACCTTAGTATGTCAGATACCGGAAAACTCTGCCCGAAAGACAGTGAATCACACGTTCAGTTAGAGACGACCACGCACAACGTCATGAAGTGAGGAAAAGTACCGTCTCATTATAAGGTGGGGCACCTCTTTGATGTAAAACAGATAGACAAGTAGACAACGACCCGTAAACCCAAAAAAGGTAAACCACCGATAATACTATTACGACGGCACTTGTAAGTACGTGTTCAAAAGTACATTTGTATACAAAAGGTAACAAAAGTCACATATGCATTCTACGATATTTCTACATCCAGGATACCTTTATGACACAAATTGAAAACCCCCTTGACGGTTTGACAAAAGGTTTCGTCGACGTGGCAAAATGTAAAAGAGCCCCGAAGAACCCACCCGAGTGACTTTCAAGGACCACTGGACGACGGGGGTGGGAAGGGACATACGAAACTCTTAAGGGATATACACCGGACTTCCTACTCTTTGTGTGTCTTCTCCCACACTTACCTAGAAGAGATTCCAGACACCGACTACAGTCGTCCGGGAGGCGTTACGGAGAGTGACAAAAAACTCTCTCTTTAGACCCACCCGGGACAATCCCACACTATTACCCCTCACCGTCCGGACCCAAATGTAAGACCTACAAATGGTACTTGAAAGACACACTGGACTCTACTCAGTCCACTGGAGAGACTCGGAGGGAAACTATCTGGACCGTTCCTCTCGACACTTCTCAGTCAAGGGGAAAAGGGAACGACACGACTTTGGAGGTCCGTGACGAAGACACAACCCTCACCGATAATAGAAAGTTGAGTGAGGTACCTCTCTCGGAAACTGGAAGGAGGAGGGGACGACCCCCAGAGAAGGGGAGAGACGGTCCTCAAACAGAGACCCGACGACACGAGTGACAACCCGAGTCTATCGTCCCGGCGGTCCTCGAGACACGTCACAGTGGACGTTTCGTTCTCCGTACCGGATTCCCCGTCACTCCCGCCTGGGGCCGGGTTCGGGACGAGCGGTCGGACACGTAACGAGTCTCCCGGTCGACGGGTAAAGACCCGAGAGGAGATCCGTGTCACCGGTACGTAAGGGGTTGAGAATTTAGATCCCGTACCATCTAAGGAAACGTACCGTCTCGGTGATTGGTTTCCCCTGTATCTTTGTCGTACCTCGTGACACTAAAGGAACGAGGCGTGAGTCGGAAGTTAGGGACCTCAAGGGTACACGTACCTCTGAATCTCCGTCTTGAACCCACGAGTAGCTCAGAAGGGACTCCCAATGGTGTGACACCTGCCATCGAGGAATGGGAGTCAATGTCACCCAGGACGCCAGGGGTACGAGGTCGTCCAGAGGACGGGGCGGAGGCCGTCCGAGTCCACACGGGAGGAGGTCTTCGGAGAGGTCGAGGGGGCAGGACCAAACCCAGAGCCACACCTTCGGCCGGGATCAGCCACGATGACCGACCATGGACTACCATGAGATAACAATGACGGGTCGGAGAATGGACGGTGGACGTAATCCGTCCCGTCGAGTTCCTGTCCCAGGACGGAAGTAGTGGGTGGTGGCAGGTGGGACGATCATCCCACCCCGGGGAAGACGTCGGCGTGGAGACCTCCACACGACCCTGACATCACCACCGTAGAAATCTCGGAGTCGGGGTAGAACGTCCGCCTCCCCAAAACTTTATTGACACCGATTTACTTATAAGACTCTTTAGTCACGTGTTCTTAGTCTCGAAGTCCCACCCTACCGTCCTCTCAGTAATTCTGTAAACTTCGAAAGAACTCTCTGGGAACGGAGGACAGGACGAAGGATACCACAGGAGTACATGAGGAGTGAGGCGACGGGGTTGTTCACAACGAGGCCAGGAATAAACCCGATACCACATTAACTGACTATTGACGAACTCTACCATGGAAAGATTTATCGGTATACAAAGTTTCGTACTGGAAAACTAAGTCTGTCTGGACCTGTACGATGAAACTTCGAATCGAACAAATGAACATATTATCTCAGTCATAAGACTGTCTCAACAGAAATTCCTAACCTAACCTAAACTAATCCTCAGTCGGTTGATTCCACGTACTCGATTTACTCCGGATGGTGAACAAAAACATTTATTTCAAAATAACTTTGGGTCTCTGTGAGTAAACAAATATATAATAGACATCGACGAAAATATAAAGTCATCAGTTTAACTTCTCGACTCTACCTGGTCTACTTGGTGTTTGGGATTTCACAAATGATAGACTAGGAAATGTCTTTTCCAGGATCTAATGCAGTATGTTCAATTATTTACGACCAATTTATTTATTGGAATCGATTTTCCAGTTTCGACACTACCCCTTGAAACCTCAACGACCGTTACTAACTCTCCCTAAACTCCCCGTACCCCGTAGGAGGTCCCAAGGGATTTTACGGGAGGTATCCGGTGCCATTATGTGTTTTGTAAAAAGGGACATACTACTACAAAGATGGGTGACGGTAGAAACTAAAAATGTCGTTCGTACAGACCGTCCTATAGTTCCTAATAAGGAAGGGTGCAGTGTCCTCCCCTCCCCTCGGGTCTCTCCACCTCCCCGAACCCGACCCTGCACTGTCCCTCTATCTTGACTCGCCCTTGACCTCGGACCCGGCCAAGAGTGGAGAGGCGAGGAGTGACGGAGTCTCTAAACTGTGTGGGAGTGTAGTCCCTCTCCCGAGTACGGGTGGGTAATGGACCGGACCGTGTTTGGGAGAACGACAGGCTCCGTCCCCTTCCCCACGTGCACTACCCCCGTCCCCAGCTAGTCGCCCACCGTAGTACCACTGTCAAGGAATGCACCTAAACTTGAAGGCAGAGAAGAGCAGGACCAAGGTCGAAAACCGGACCCACTGGAAGGATTAGACGACCCGGACCACCCCCTGGCCGATCCTCTTCGTCTCGCCTTCGCCGCTGTGCGGTGCGGCCCGTCGATGTCGTAGCTCCACGACGACCGCCACCTGCTGAGCCACCACGCGAAGGTGCCGTTCCTCGTGCACGTCTTGATGCAGGAGTGGGAGTACTTATAGCACTCACACGGGTCCCGGACCCCGACCCACGGCCCCGACCCGACCCCCCGGGACCGCGAGCAGACTACCAAACCACCGCGACCAAAAGGCCCACCCGCGTCCCTTCAGTGACGGACGAGGGCACAGGTCGACTTGCCAAAGGTACAACTCTACTCGGACTCGACCGGACCGCAGGTAGGACCCGGAACCCGACATAGTCGTCGTACACTGACACGACTCCATGGATGTCCGTTTGACCTCGAACACCAGTCACCAAAGACCCGAACCTGTATAAGTCTCGGACCCAGTCCACTCCGATCCCCAGGGCGAACAAAATCTCAACTTCCCCAAAGGGACTCTAAGTAGTAGACCCCTTTTTCGGGTCAGGATCCGATCTCTCTGACCGGTGACCCGACAGTACAATCGTCTCTAGGGTCGGGGGGTCACGCACCGGGACTCTAGCCTGTCCGTCCCTTTTACTCCCAAGACCCATGTAAAACTCTGTCCACTTCGACACTCACCAATGACGAGTGAACAACGGTCTTGACGAGTACGTCTCTACATGCCGAGAACAGTACCTATCCGGTCACAAAAAAAAAAAAAAAATTTCTTTTCAGTCTTTACGTCTCTCAAAAAAAAAAAATTGAAAAATATACCTTTTAAATTTAACACTATAGATTCACTTTGAGGATTAAAAATTTTACGATTTTATTTTTGCGACACTTACGACTTATTTTGGATAGATGTACAGTGTAAACCGGAGACCCGATGTCTACCCGTCGAGACTGGATTTCCGCATCTCTACTCCCTCTGGTCTTCCCTTCCCTCCACCTTTTGTAGTCTCCACCCGAGACGTGGCCAAGAGAAGACTGTTCTCCGGAAACAGCCTTCACGGACACCGACGCCGAGACCCTCCTGCCCCTGGTCAGATCCACGTTCACCCCGGTTGACACCTGCAACTACTATTACACTGGAAGTACTGCTCTCACCATCGCGTAAAGACCCTTACCTTGACGACTGCTCGTTTTCACGGTTGGGGTGCAGTACGGTTGGGGGGCCGTTGTAAATATCGTTTCATTTTATCGTACTGCGACGGACACGACAGACCACAGGTATTAGGTCGACGTGCCCTCCACTCCATCGACGACCCTCCCGTACGCCGGTCGGGGAACAATCGAGACACTGGAGTCCGTTCCCTGGACATAAGAAGGCCGAGACATTGAACGTTTACTACCTTTTGTTTGAGCTTGATCTAAGTCCTTTTGTCCCGATTTTTATACCCGGTCCAACACCCTCTTGTTCTACCTTGACAAAATTCACATTAGCCATGATCTCCGACTGTACCTGAGAAGTTCAGGAGAAGTGTAAGACTAAGAGAACTGGTTGAAGAGTTTTTCTGCCTAAGACCGATACTCGTAATACTTCGACTTAAAAAAAAAAGGGGAGGTTAAAAATTTTTAACACCAATTAAACGTTACAACACAATTAAAGACAACATACCGTTTCACTAAGGTAATATGTACATATATATGTGTGTGTAATAAAAAATTTATAAGAAAAGGTAATACCAAATAGTCCTATAACTTGTATCAAGAGACACGACATGACATCCGGAGCAACAAACAGGTAAGACATATACTTGCGAACGTAGACGATTGGGGTCGGAGGGTGAGGTAGAGCGGGAGTCGAGAGATGGGAAACCGTTGGGGAGCAGACAGGAGAGACACTAAGAGAAAGACAAAGTCTCTATCGAAGCGAACACAGTATAAAATGTAAGATGTATGCTTAGTCATAGTATAAAATGTAAGGTATATATGCACTATAGTACTGTAAACAGAAAGAGAAAGACTGTCACACCATTAGAGATCAACGTACAACGACGTTTCGGGAAGACCTCTTCCACTACCGTGGCGTGAGGTCATGAGAACGGACCTTTTAGGGTACCTACCTCCTCGGACCACCCAACGTCAGGTACCCCAGCGACTCTCAACCTGTGCTGACTCGCTGAAGTAAAAGTGAAAAGTGAAAAGTGAAAGTACGTAACCTCTTTCTTTACCGTTGGGTGAGGTCACAAGAACGGACCTCTTAGGGTCCCTGCCGTCTCGGACCACCCGACGGCAGATACCCCAGTGTGTCTCAGCCTGTGTTGACTTCGTTCAATCGTCGTCGTCGTTTCCGTCAGACAGAAAGAAAAAATACCGACTCAATATAAGGTAACAGACATAAATGGTGGAGTAGGAATAGGGAAGTAGGTAACTACTTATAACTCCAACAGAAGTGCAGAACCGAGAACACTTATCACGACGATACTTGTGTCTCCGTATACATAGAAAATTTTAATATATCTATCATAACAGACCCATATACGGGTCCTCACTCTAACGACCTAGTATACCATTAAGACAAAAATCAAATGGCTCCTTGGAGGGATGACAAGAGGTGTCACCGACGTGGTTGAATGTAAGGGTGGTCGTCACATCCTCCCAAAGGAAAGGAGGTATGGGAAGGGTCGTAAACAGGAAACGACTGAAAAATTACTACCGGTAAGACTGACCACACTCCACCATGGAGTGACATCAAAACTAAACGAAAAGAGATTATTAATCGTTACAACTGCTAGAAAAGTCACTTCGACTAAGAATGACACTATCGAGGGACTGGTCTCTGTTTTCTTCAAAGGGGAACTCAAGGGTCCGTTTTCAAGGACCTCGTCCTGAGATTTTAAACTCAGTGTGCTGGTGAGAAACCTGGTTAGTGATATACAACCTCTTCCTGTCTCAAAGGGTTTCCTGTTCTCCCTGACCTGTGTCCGTACCCGGCACGTCTTTAACAAGACTCGAGCGGTCCGTGGGGTTAGACACAGACAATATTATTATAAATTAGGGACTTTCGGAGGTAAAAAGTATTATAACAGACGAACACCCAACTTCCACATGCTCCAGAAATCGCGTGTGGACCGCGAATCCCTTACGAGTTCGTCACACAAGACGTAAGAATATCGACATAACAGAGACAAACACACCAAGAAACAGACTCAGAGACTTCCACCTCAGGAACTCCTACTCTTGAAACTGAATCTGAAAAAAACTTGGGGGGTTCTCGTGTGTCGTACCCATAAATCACGTTGTGGACTATCCACTAGTCATTTACATCTTCACTTACCACAGTTACCCTCTTCGTCCCTCGGTCGTACCCTTTTCCCCCTTTGTCATATGTAGACAGACGTTACGGTGACACTTCTTTTCCCGTCCCCATCTCTAGGTGAGGTTAATGTCCTCGGGGTCCCTCCCCTCCTCACGGTCCTTCGGACGCGGAACGGTGAAGAAACAAACTTATGATTAAGACGATAAGAACCCCTGACCCTAAGCTAGGGACCTAAGGGACCTCTTCCCTTACCGATGGGCGAGGTCATAAGAATGGACCTCTTAGGGTGCCGGACTCCTCGGACCGCCGATGTCAAGTATCCCGGAGTTTTCTGCCTATACTGACTCGTTTATTGTGTGTGTATGTGTGTGTGTCGGACACCAAACGTTGAGTCTCTCGTTTCCGATGGTGAACGACGGTAAACTCTTTCTCTCCCTCCCATTGATACACATGCTTGTGTGGGTGGAGTGACCTCGTGAACTGGTGGGTAGGTCTGAGACATTTAACGATCAGACTGGATTCCGGTGTGTCGACTTATGATTAGGGCAATCAGTCTCTCGGTTCAACCGGGGACCTCGGTCGTCCACCTCTTGTCCTTGCCCCACCTCCTCCGCCCCCTCCCTCACCCCTTCCCCGGTCCCCTCGGGAATCCTTCGGGATTCACAATTCTGGGAACCAGGACCTAGCACTTCTGGGGTCCTCATACTTACCCGAGATAAGTGTCGGGGTCTAAAACGATTTTTCTATTAAAAGTCTTTTTTTTCGTTTTAGTACTGAAAGTATGTTTTTATTTTTGTCCACAACACACTTTCTAAAAGTCAAGTCAAGTCAGTGAGTCAGTGCAGACTGAGAAACACTGGGGTACCTGACGTCGTGTGGTCCGAAGGGACAGGTAGTGATTGAGGGTCTCGAACGAGTTTGGGTATGGGTAACTCAGTCACTACGGTAGGTTGGTAGAGTAGGAGACAGTAGGGGAAGAGAAGGGGGGAAGTTAGTAAGGGTCGTAGTCCTAGAAAAGTTTACTCAGTCAAGAAACGATTTCACAACCACCGGTTTCATAACCTCAAAGTCGAAGTCGTCGCCAGGAAGGTTACTTATAAGTCCTGATTAAAGAAAATCCTATCTGACCAACCTAGAGGAACGTCAGGTTCCCTGAGAGTTCTCAGAAGAGGTTGTGGTGTCAAGTTTTCGTAGTTAAGAAGTCGTGAGTCGAAAGAAACGTCAGGTTGAGAGTGTAGGTATGTACTGATAACCTTTTTGGTATCGAAACTGATCTGCCTGAAAACAGCCGTTTCATTACAGAGACGAAAAATTATACCGAACAGTATCGAAAAGAAGGTTCTTCGTTTGTAGAAAATTAAAGTCCCGACGTCAGTGGTAGACGACACTAAAACCTCAGGGGGTTTTATTTCAGACAGTGACAAAGGTAATAAAGGGGTAGATAAACGGTACTTCACTACCCTGGCCTACGGTACTAGAAGTAAAAGACTTACAACTCAAAATTCGATTGAAAAAGTGAGAGGAAGTGAAAGTAGTTCTCCGAGAAATCAAGAAGTGAAAGACGGTATTTCCACTACAGTAGACGTATAGACTCCAACAACTATAAAGAGGGCCGTTAGAACTAAGGTCGAACATGAAGTAGATCGGACCGTAAAGCGTACCACATGAGACCACCGAGTCTGCCATTTCGTAGACGGACGTTCCACCTTCTGAACCCAAGTCAGGGACCCAGTCTTTCTAGGGGACCTCTTCCTTTACCGTTGGGTGAGGTCATGAGAACGGACCTTTTAGGGTACCTGTCTCCTCGGACCATCCGATGTCAGGTACCACAACGTTTCTCAACCTGTGCTGACTCGTTTAAGTGAAAGTGAAAGTGAGATGTATATTCAATTTATTCGTCCCACTGTTATATGTCGGAACTCCATGAGGAAAGGGTTAAACCTTCCTCAGGTTGGTCAGTTAGGATTTCCTTTAGTCAAGACTTATAAGTAACCTTCCTGGCTACGACTTCGACTTTGAGGTCATGAAACCGGTGGTTCTGAAACCGTCTCTTGACTGAGTAAACTTTTCTGGGATTACGACCCTTTCTAACTTCCGCCTTCCTCTTCCCCTGTTGTCTCCTACTCTACCAACCTACCGTAGTGACTGAGTTACCTGTACTCAAACTCGTTCGAGGCCCTCAACCACAACCTGTCCCTTCGGACCACACGACGTCAGGTACCCCAAAGTTTCTCAGTCTGTGTTGACTCACTGACTTGACTTGACTACAAATTGAATTACTTCCTTTCTCTCCCCTCTTCTCCGAGGTACCCTTCCCGTCTATCCAAAGAAATCCTTTCTGTTCACCTGAAATCCTCTTGTTCATCCTTTATTCTTTCAAACACTACTATGTACAAATAAGTCCACGTTCACCAGAAAGAAAAAAAAAAAATTACCGGTACTTTAAGGGGACCCCTCTCCTAAATATCGTCGAGTAAAAGAGCCCTCAACGACGAAACAGTTTCCTCCCTTAAAGAAAATATATATATATTTTAAATAAAAAAATCAACTTCCTATTAACGAAATGTCTTAAAACAACAAAAGACAATTTGGAGTAGTACTTAATCGGTATCCATATGTATATAGGGGAGGGAAAACTTTGAGGGAGGACCCTTAAACACTCTACGAAATAAAGACGTAGACAACTTAGAGTTCACAGAAGTCGAATTTTATTTAAATATGGTTGAGACTCAAGACTCACCCAGGGGTGAGTCCGGTCCTCACCCTGGGACCCTCACTGGGGTCCTTCACTCACTCACCTACACACGCACAGGACCTCCCTGGTACCGGTCAAACACTCTAGGGACGAACCCCACCTTTGAGTACACAATATCCAAAACGTGGTGACACACGGGAACCCTTCCGGGGGTGGTCTATGTGCCCGTGACTTCTGGGACGTCCCCCCTGGACGACACCTCGGACAAAGGTATCAGAGCCAAGACACAGAAGAATCTCCAAGACCTCACGACAACCTCCGACCAAGGAACGAGTGACGACGGAACGGGAACACCCACACCCTTGTCTCCCCAAGTCGAAGGGTGTTCCCGAGGAAGGAGAGCCCTCTTTCCGAATCCCGTGACTCTACCTGGAGCGAATTCCTCGACGACGGAACGTCTGGAGGTCGACGGCGTCCCCCTTTCACTCCAAACCCCAAGACTGAAAGGACCCCCTGTCGTCGGTCGGTCGGTCTTAGGATGGACACTGGTACTCACCTCCCCGGGTCTGTTGGACAGGGAGGGGCCTCTGGTCGTCGAGTAGGATAGGTAACACACCTTTGGACATAAACCGACCCTACGAACTTCGGGGCGAAGGGAAGCCCTAGAGTACTTCGGTCCTTTTTCCCACGGGGAAACGAGAAGGGAGTGCCGTGGACGGACGGACACTGGTAAAGACTAGGACCAAAGACCCCGGTCCCCACCGGACCGCCCTAGTCTCTCTTCTCTATGCCAAGGGTCCCACCTACCCTCCCCGTCTCGGGAAACACCTTGAGTCTTACTAGACTAGTCCAGGGTCAGTGACGCCGAGAGTCCCCGAAGAACGAAGAGTGAAAAGAAAACACAATTGGACCCCTACATGGTATTTATAAGTATCTCGAAGTCTACAACCCGTTGTTGAGGAGTCGGAAGGGAGTGTAAGACGACACGGGACCTACCTGAACCGAAAGAGACACGGAGCCAAATGGGTAGACACATCTCCTACAAAGGAATTCCGAAGAATTTAGAGTCCCGTTCCCTAGTACAAATTTTGTAAAATAATCTTATATCAACTAAATGTTACAACACAATCAAAATCCACAGCCGTATCACTGAGTCAATAGGCAACAACAAGGCAGTGACTCAAGGTAGGCTGAGAAAACACTGGCGTACCTAACATCAGAGGGTCCGAGGAGACAGGTACCCTAAAGAGTCCGTTCTCATGACCTCTCCCAACGGTAAAGGAAGAGGCCCCCAAGAAGGACTGGGTTCCTAGTTTGGGAGCAGAGGACGTAACCGTCCACCTAAGAAATGGTGACTCGGTGAACCCTGCGAGGGTTATATAAGTGAGAAGAAGTCCAAGAAAAGGATATATCTAATGATGTCTTATAACTCATCTCAAGGTACACGATATGTCATCCAGGAACAACCAATAGAGAAAACAATATATCATTTCATACAAACAAATTAAGGTTCAAGGATTAAATAGGGTGGGATCGTGGGCTACAAAGGGGAAACCATTGGTATTTAAACAAAAGTTTTAGACACTCAGACAAGGATAAAACACTTATTCAAGCACATATAGTAAAAATTAATCTAAACTACATACTCACTATAGTCCACTATAAAAGAGATATAAAAGGAAAAGACAGACTGGATCATACTATTAGGGATCCAGGTAGGTACAACGACGTTTATCGTAATAAAGTAAGAAAAAACACTGGCTCATTGTAAGGAAACATATATCAATGGTGTAGAAGTAGGTAAAGAGACAACTACCTACAGATCCAACGAAGGTACAGAACCGATAACATCTACCACGACGTTACTTGTAACTCCACGTACATAGAAAAACTTAATACCAAAAGAGACCTATATGTGGGTTCTCACCCTACCGACCTAGTATGCTATCAAGATAAAAATCAACAAATCCCTTGGAGGTGTAACAAGAGGTATCACCAATATATTTTAATGTAAGGATGGGAGAGGTCGGAAATAACAAATATCTGAAAAACTACTACCGGTAAGACTGGACACACTCCACAATTGTGGAACATCAAAACCAAACATAAAGAGACTATTAATCACTACCACACTGTAGAAAAGTACACCAAAAAACCGCTAGAAATACAGAAGGAACCTCTTTATAGACAAATATATAAAACCGGTGTGGTGTCCCGAACACCCTAGAATTAAGAGATTGGTCCCTCCCTCGGGTACAGGGAACTCACCTTCGTACATCAGGATTGATGACTCGACGGTCCCTTAAGGAAAGAACAACAAATCAGTGAACCAGTACAGACTGAGAAACGCTGGGGTACCTGGCGTCGTACGGTCCAAGGGATAGGATGAGAGAGTCTCAAACGAGTCGGAGTACAGATAACTCAGCCACTACGGTAAGTTGGTAGAACAGGAGACAACAGGGAAAGAGGAAGACAGAAGTCAGAAAGGGTCGTAGTCCTAGAAAAGGTTAGTCGAGAAGCGTAGTCCACCGGTTTCATAACCTCGAAGTCGAAGTCGTAGTCAGGAAGGTTTCTTATAAGTCTCAACTAAAGGAAATCCTACCTGACCAAACTACAGGAACGTCAGGTTCCCTGAGAGTTCTCAGAAGAGGTCGTGGTGGTAAGTCTTTGTAGATAAGAAACCACGAGTCGGAAGAAATACCAGGTTGAGAGTGTAGGCATGTACTGAAGACCTTTTTGGGATCGAAACTGGTACACCTAGAAACAGTTGTTTCACTACAGAGACGAAGAGGACTCTCTACAGACAAATCTAGAAGAGGGGTAATCTCGACGGGTGTACCTCGACGTACACGACAAACACATAAAACCTCTAATTAGAGAACAGTCAACCACACAAACGTTTATAAAAGAGGGTAAGACCCACAACAGAAAAATGAAACAAATACAAAAGGAAACAACACGTTTTCGAAAATTTAAATTAATCCAGGGTAAACAAATAAAAATGAAAGTGAAGACATCTTCCACCTAGTTTTTCTATAACTACATTAAATACAGTTTCTCACAAAAGGAGAATTCTCCAAATATCACAGACCGGAAGGTAAATCCAGAAACTAGGTAAAACTTAAATATACATACCACAATCTCTTACAAGATTAAAATAAGAAAATGTACATAGACAGACCAAAAGGGTTGTGACGAATAACCTATCTGATAGAAAAGAGGTAACACATAAGAACGGAGGAATTAACTGGTGTTTACGCACCCAAAAGATCGGACAAGGTAACTAGATATAAAGAGAAAAACACGGTCATGGTATGACAAAACTAATGACATCGAAACATCATATCAGACTTCAGTTCCTCGGACTAAAGAAAGTCGAGACAAAAAGAAAGAATCCTAAACAAACTGGTTCCCTTGGTGAACGTTACATTCCCCGTCAAAAGTCGTAAATCACTCACAGACCACACATGTATCATAATGTATACCTGAGCACAGGATCCCCTGGAAACTCCCGTCACGTCTTCCTCTACCACAGGGACACCTGAAGACCTTTGTCCTTCCGATAGACCTCCGTAAACCACGACTCGGGCGGAACCGTCCCTCTCCAGACCATTCTACTTCTCACACGTCCGGTTCTTACCACCGTCGTCACACTTCCCCTCCACCGTTTACGGACGTCTCTTGAGAGCCCTCCCATCGAGACCGTCCTACCAGGTAGTCCGTCATCGTACCTGAGAGTCTACCTCTCTTACGTACTTCTTATCACGGACTACCGCCGTGTGTCCACCTATATACTGTCCCTGTCTACCTACGGTCTCCGGTCGACTCCGACACTACCCCGTCGTCTTTCTTGGTCCTGAGGTCCTGAGGTCCGATAACGTTCATAGAGTTTATAGTGTCACAGTAAGGCCAAGGATGGCGTACAGTCTGCGTCCCGACTCCTGAACTGCCCGTCCGAGGAGCGGAGGAGTGACTACGGAACACGTTCACTACAAGACGTCCAGAGTCTTCGGCTCACTGTTTACCGTTGTGACCCTAAGTCTGAGAAGTGACAGACTAAGGTTTCAATCGAGAAAACAGGGTGACGACGACTCCGTCCTGAACTCCACCCTCCCAACGACCCGAGGGTCGAGACCTCCACCCTTCGTGCGACGGGGACACGTCTTCCTCGGCGAAGGACTCTACCCAGAGGGACCGTCCCAGTCCTAGTACTCGAAGTGACACTCTGTAAGAACTAGAACTGAGGACCGACACCGACCTGACCGACCACGTCAGTCCATGGGAGAGTAACGGACCCCACTGCGTGGTTTAGGAGAGACCCTACTTCTTAGTACACCTATACTCAAAGTCTCTATGAGGAGTCCGGACCTCGGTCTCGTCTCCCTCCACTGTTCCGTCTCTCCGGGAAAGTAGTCAGGAGGGGTTCGGTCAGACACCGGCCTGGGGAGAACCGTAGGGGGGACAGACCCACTATCCGGGGGACGGGTGGAGCTAGGGATGGACGGGGTGAGCCGAGAATGATGTTTCTACGTCTCGTGGTTCCGGAGAGTCTACGGGACGAACCTCTTCGAACCGTGGGGAAGATCTAGGACCTCCAAACCAAGAGTCTGGATCTAGATCCACGGAGTGGGTCCTCGTACCGAAAGACAACAGGGATTGACATAATCTATAAGTAGTATGGTCGACCAAGTCTTGTTATGTTTCTGGAGAAAGGACGACTGTCTCACAACGAGATGGTCTGGAGAAGGGAAGTTCCCATACACTCGTCGAGTTGGAGGGACGAGTGACCCTCCTACGTTTAGGGGGAGGAGGGAGCGAAATACAGGAAGGGAAAGAAAACAGAGAGGGGCTCCTCGAAGGGTCACGAACCTGTCGTGAGCCTCTGGTGAAGGGGTGTTTCGTTTTTAAGTAAGTGAAATTCTATCACCAAGAACTGACCTCCGTTAAAACGTAGGGTCCCCTGTGAACCCTCCCAAACCTCTTTACAAAACTTACAGTGTCGACCTCGTCCACCCCACAAGGACCGTAGACTACCCTCCCCGAGCCCCTACGACGGTTTGTGGGAGGTCACGTGTCCTACGGGGTGTTCTCTCTTAGCAGTCGTAGTCTCACTGGAATCACTGGTGCACACTGGGGGAGGGGAGGCGGGGGGGGGGTGGTCGGAATGTCATATTTAGACCTCAAGGGACCACCAGGTCACCAAATCCCGAATGTGAAAGTGACGGCTCCTGGACCCAAGCTAGAGACCAGTCCCTCGATTCCAGGGTATTCGGTGCACCACGTTCGCCTTTTTTTTTTCCCCCCGCCCATAATACTAGAGATCAACGGGGTGTGTTCTTCAGGTGACCCATTTGTCGCGGGGGGTCTCCGGGTCACGACATTAAAGACCGTCCGTAAGGACCGTCCTCTCTGCACCATTACTTCTCCTGACGAGGACACACTTCTCTCGGACTGTCGAGTGGTTCCCGAGAGTAGCACAGGTCGAAGAGGAAACGTTCATACCCTGTGAGACCTCCGGTCTGAGGACTTTAGGACTAAGACCCCACTAGAGGATCCGGCGAAGAGTCGGGGGTTTCACCCTCCATCGGTAAAATTTGATTCATCGTCTACGACAACGAACTCGGGTACGACACGTGGTCCGCGACAAGGTTTGTGAACTGAGGACGGAGTGGAAGGCAGGAGTCCGGAGGTGTGTGGGTCTCACACCGAGAAAGGTCCTGGGGAGTGCCGGGGAGAAGTGAGTGTCCGTCCGGTTGGTTCCGGTTTTACCTCTATTCCGTAAAACCTCTATTCAGCACCCTCTCCTTACGACTCATAACACCTGAGTATTGTCCCGGAGACAACCCGACCCTCCGGTCCGAGATCCGTGAGACCTTAGTCAGACGTGTTTGTCGAATCCGTACTTCACCGGACTTACCGACCCAGGTCCTCCGTGACCCTTGGGGTCCCTATCGACGTGGACTTCTCCACACGACCAATCTGCCATCGAATTTCACGTCCGAACAACATCAGGTATGGTCGGGCACTAGTACTTGAACACCCCACCCCTATCTCGTCGACTCTTTCCTTGTCCTCTAATTCGTGGGAGGAGGGTGGAAGGTGGAGACTCTAGAGTGACCACTGGAGCTTCCGTCCCGGACGGTTGTACCGTATACTCAGTCGCACTGAGGGGACACTCCAGAGTCACGATCGGGTCCCGTGTCGTCCCGGGTCGAGACCGAGGACGGACTCACTCAGTCACAGACTCCCGACCCCCTCTTGTCCCTGGAGTCCGACACCCGTCGTCACATAGTGACCGTATGTATGTGTACATACGTACGTCCGTGCACTTGTCATGTTCACAAATGTGTGCACGTATATGTACACGGGTGCAGATACACACACTGTACCTACGTACGTGTACACGTGTGTGTCTACTCAAATCTGTAGACACATTTGTGTAGGGATAATGGTATAAACTACTTTAGTTTCTGGGGTAGTTAACAGTCCAGGAGACAATAAAATACTTGAACTCCTTCTCCCTTTTATGATGATTAATTTAAGACTATATTACGAAAGAACCCAAAGGACCCACCGAGTCTACCATTTCTCAGACGGACGTTACGCCTTCTGAACCCAAGCTAGGGACCGAACCCTTCTAGGGGACCTCTTCCCGTACCTTTGGATGAGGCTATAATAACAGACCTCTAAAGGTACCTGTCTCCTCGGACCACCCGATGTCAGGTACCCCAGCGTTTCAGCCTGTACTGACTCGTTGATTGTGTGCTATGTGTCTGTGTTACGAAAGAATAGTGAACCGTAAACATAAACATGAATAACCTTCTCGAGAAATGGGAATAAATCGACATCCAAAACTAGTATACAATGAGTAAAAAATTATGAAACTCATAAATGGACCGACATGACACAGGAGTAACACCGTGACTCTAGCAGACAGAAGTATACCGTGCACCCTAGAACACCGGATACCATACCCTCGAGAATCAACGTCGTACACCTTAGATGAAGGGACTGGTCTCTAACTTGGGCTGGGGGATATAACCCTAGTGCCTCAGAATCGGTGACCTGGTGGTCCCTTCAGGGGAACTAGTATGTAATGAGAACATGCATGTATCTACACTGTTATACCCCTTCAGTTCATAAGGGTATTGAAGGAGTGTAAATCTCATAATGAACAGGTTCAGTGAAAGTCACATGCCAGTAGTTTTAGACACGAAAAGTCGTGTCATAGCAGGGGACCCGGCAGTCCTCGTGACGACTACTCCCTCTTCGTGAGGTGAGAAGGAGACGCTACAGTAGGTTCCGTGGTTGTGGGCAAGAAGTTCGAAGTTCACACAAAAAATTTTTAAATTTAATAAATAAAATTAACCTTCGATTAATGAAATGTTATAATATCACCGAAAACGGTATGTAGCTGTGATTAGTCGGTACTCACATGTACAGAGGTGGATAGGACTTGGGGAGAAGGTGGAGGGAGAGGTAGGGTAGGGTAAGGAGTCCCAGCTGAGTCACATGGTCGGGACTCACGGGACAGAGAACGTAGCTTGGACCTGACCGTTAGATAAAGTGTATACCATTATATGTACAAAGTTACGATAAGAGAGTTTAATAGGATGGGAGTGGAAGAGGGTGTCTCAGGTTTTCAGACAAGAAATAGAGACATAGAGAAAACGACAGAGCGTATATTCCAGTAACAATGGTAGAAAGATTTAAGGTATATATACGTAATTATATGACATAACCACAAAAAGAAAGACTGAATGAAGTGAGACGTATTTTCCAAGGTCAAAGTAGGTGGAGTAATCTTGACTAAGTTTACATAAGAAAAATTACCGACTCATTATGAGATAACACATATACATGGTGTTGAAAGAATAGGTAAGCAGACGACTACCTGTAGATCCAATGAAGGTACAGGACCGATAATATTTGCCACGACACTACTTGTAACCCTATGTACACAGACAAAGTTAAGACGAAAGGAACCACACATACGGGTCGTCACCCTAACGACCCAGTATACCGTCAATATAAAGGTCAAAAAATTCCTTAGAGGTGTGACACCAACATGATCAAACGTAAGGGTGGTTGTCACATCCTCCCAAGGGAAAAGAGGTGTGGGAGAGGTCGTAAATAACGAACATCTAAAAACCTATCGTCGGTAAAACTGACCACACTTTACCATGGAGTGACACCAAAACTAAACTTAAAGAGACTATTACTCACTACAACTCGTAGAAAAGTACACAAACAATTGGTAGACATACAGAAGAAACCTCTTTAGAGACAAATCTAGAAACCGGGTAAAAAACTAACCCAGCAAATAAAAAGACCATAGCTCGACGTACTCGACGAACAGATAAAAACTCTAATCAAGAAACAGTCAATGAAGTAAACGATAATAAAAGAGGGTAAGACTTCCGACAGAAAAGTGGAACGAATATCAAAGGAAGTAACACGTTTTCGAAAATTCAAATTAATCCACGGTAAACAAAATAAAAACGAAAATGAAGGTAATGAGACACTCCACCCAGTATCTCCTAGTACGTCTCTAAATACAGTCTCTCACAAAACGGATAACATCCTCAAAATATCAAAGACCAGAATGCAAATCTAGAAATTAGGTAAAATTCAAATAAAAACACATACCACAATCTTTCACAAGATCAAAGTAAGAAAATGTTCACCAACTGGTCAAAAGGGTCGTGGTGAACAATTTCTCTAACAAAAAAAGAGGTTACATATAAGAACGGAGGAAACAGTTTCTATTCCACAGATATCCATGCACTTAAATAGACCCAAGTGTCCACTTAAGATGGTTTTTGAATCTCTTCTCGATTGTGGATAGGATGAGTTTGAAGGTCCTTTAACGTCTCCTTCCATTTGACGGTTTGAGTAAGATACTCCGACGGTAGTGGGATTATGGTTTTGGTCTGTTTCTACGATGTCTTTCTCTTTTGATATCCCGTCATAGTGACTACTTATATCTACGTCTTTAGGAGTTGTTTGAAGATCGTTTGTCTTAGGTTGTTGTATGATGTTTCTAGTATGTAGTACTGGTTCACCCGAAATAGGGTCCCTACGTCCTAAGAAGTTATAAGCGTTTAGTTACACTAAACAATTACACTATGTGGTGTAATAGTTTAACTTTCTATTTTCAGTATACTAATAGAGTTATCTACGTCTCTTTCGGAAACTGTGTTAAGTTGTAGGTAAATACTATTTTTGGGAGGTCTTACGTCCGTATCTTCCTTATATGAAGTTGTATTATTTTCGGTATATACGATTTGGGTGTCGTTTGTAATAGGAGTCACCACTTTTTAACTTTCGTAAAGGGAATTTCAGTCCTTGTTCTGTTCCCACGGGTGAGAGTGGTGATGATAAGTCGTATCAAAACCTTCAAAATCGGTGTCGTTAATCTCTTCTTTTTCTTTATTTTCCTTAGGTCTAACCTTTTCTTCATTTTGAGAGTGACAAACGTCTATTGTACTAGGAGATGTATCTTTTGGGATTTCTGTGGTGGTCTTTTAATGATCTCGACTAGTTACTTATATCATTTCAACGTCCTATATTTTAATTGTGTGTCTTTAGGGAACGTAAGGATATGTGATTTTTACTCTTTTGTCTCTTTAATTCCTTTGTTAAGGTAAGTGGTAACGTTGTTTTTCTTATTTTATGAATCCTTATATAGATGGATTTCTTTGTTTTCTGGATATATATCTTTTGATATTTTGTGACTACTTTCTTTAGTCTCTACTGTGTTTATCTACCTCTTTATATGGTATGAATACCTAACCTTCTAAGTTATGTGACTTTTACTCATATGATGGGTTTCGTTAGATATCTAAGTTACGTTAGGGATAGTTCGATGGTTACCATAAAAAGTATCTTGATCTTGTTTATCAGAGTGTTAAACATACCTATTTGTTTTTTGGAGCTTATCGGTTTCGTTAGAACTCTTTCTCCTTACCTTGACCTCCTTAGTTGGACGGACTGAAGTCCGAGATGATGTTTCGGTGTCAGTAGTTCTGTCNCGAGATGATGTTTCGGTGTCAGTAGTTCTGTCATACCATGACCGTGTTTCTGTCTCTATATCTAGTTACCTTGTTTTATCTTTCGGGTCTCTACTTAGGTGTACCACAAAAGAACTAGGATGGTCTTCCACCGTTTCGTTCAAAAGTCTGTTGATACCAAGTGTATGGAAAGAGTCTATCAGGGACTTGTCAAGTAATAGACTTTACAACTACCTAACGTCATAGGATACTTCGGTGGTCCTTATTGTTCTCTGAGAACGATTTTGTCCGTCATCGTTATGTGGTTTTGACGGTAAACCGGAAGATGTCGGTATTTGTCCCGCCTGTTCGTAGGATCGGAGTACGTTCAATGGTGTACGGGAAAACGATCTTTCCAATCTCGAACTCCCTGTCATCCCGACCGGGGTCCCGGGTCCTAACTCTTTCCCGGTCTTCACAATGACAGTGATAAGGGGACGGAAATTCGTTACGACGAACGTAAAGAAGTCCAAGTCTCCGTGACTCCCCGGACCCATCCGTGTACTCGCCCCCGACCGGAACTTAAAGTTGACATCAACGATGTCAACACACAACAGATACCAACGACGGGTATCTGTTCACGGAGGTAGTGAAACCCGAACGAAAAGACCGGTACTCTTGTACCTATTGTATGGAACAAGGAACCTCGTGGAACCTCCTTACCGACTGAGATCTTAATCCCGTCTCTTATGGGTTCTACTCGTAGAACATTATGGTCTTTCATTCCTTCATGAGGAGTTCTGGGGGTTCGGTTTTTACTACCCGTACACAATTTTCCTGTCCTCGGTTCTCTTTCTCGAGGACTACCGATTTCGATCCTGTTAAGGTCGTTATTTTATTCGTTACTCCACAACTTAATGTTGGGTCTCATATTTTATTTATAGGTGTTCAGGTATGACTATTTACTTACTAACTTATATATTTATTTACCTCTTCTTCTTTGTTTAGAGACGTCTCCTTAAAGTTTATTGACCGTATCTAGGAGACGGGAGCTCCTCCACCTAAAATTGAGGGACGAGGAGTTCACACCTACCACGTATCACTGAAGGAAGACTTCTCGTCTCATACCTTCGGCCTGACTCACCGCCCCCTCCATCACTGAGACGTTTCGACCGTTCGTCGAAGAGACGTCTACCAGTTCCAGGTGTAGGTGTCACTACAGTACAAACATCATGTGTAAGAAAGAAAAAAAAAAAACGGTACGGTGCACCGTACACCATAGAATCAAGGGGGTGGTTCTGGCTTGGACACGGGGGACGTCACCTTCGTGTCTCAGAATTGGGGACCTGGTGGTCCGTCCAGGGTAACACACATGAACACTGTATTACACTGCTCCCGCGAGTGGAGACACCAGAAGAAGGGACTTAGGTATAGGAGTGAGATTGGTGCTTTTCTTGTAGTCTGTATGGGTTTAACTTCCTCACCGACAGTTTATCAATTGGTTATAAGGATCTTTGGTAAATCCGGTAGTTTTGGGTCCTTTCAGACTCCCTGTAGGCTTTCCTCTTTGTCGGACCTCGTCGGTTTCCTCTACAATTAACAGTAACAAGTCACCGGTCTAGTGCAGGTCGAGACGGTGGGGTACCTGGCGTCATACGGTCCAAAGGGACAGGCAGAGGTAGAGGGTCTCAAACGGGTTTGAGTACAGATAACTCAGCCACTACGGTAGGTCGGTAGAACAGGAGACAGTAGGGGAAGAGAACGGAAGTCAGAAAGGGTCGTAGTCCCAGAAAAGGTTACTCAACTGAGAAGGGTAGACCACCGGTTTCATAACCTTGCAGTCGTAGTCAGGAAGGTTACTTATAAGTCCCAACCAAAGGAAATCCTAACTGACCAAACTAGAGGAACGACAGGCTCTTCCTCGATTTTACTGATTTACGTTACGCGACTGGACCTACCCTAGGACCTCGGGTTTTTTCCCTGTTGTGGGGATTTAATCCTTGTAACTTTTTTTATACCTACAATCATTCATTAAGGGACCATCGAGTCCGCCATTTCTTAGACGGACGTTACATCCTCTGGACCCAAGCTAGGGACCCAATCTTTCTAGGTGACCTCTTCCCTTACCGTTGGGTGAGGTCATAAGAACGAACCTTTTAGGGTACCTGTCTCCTCGGACCACCTCATGTCAGGTACCCCAGTGTTTCTCAACCTGTGCTGACTTGCTGATAGCGTGTGTGTGTGTCTCACACAGTCATAACCAAGCACGTAACACTGTTTACACAGAATCAGTACCGTCTATAATTAGTGTCCCTTGAGACTTGAGAGGTACGACGAAAAGACTTTTAGACTTCGACAAGATTTCAAACTTCATATAACTAAATTTTCCTTTCTTCCCAATACTGAAGAAAGGTCCGTCCAATGACCCTCCCAAACACCTCTACTACGACCCTTCATACCCGACACAGTCGGGAACCCACCGTCACACACGGGAGAAGACAAACTCGTGTCCCGCCGGGACTCTGAGATCCCTGACCGAAAAAGGTGTAACAGGGAGGGACACCTCGGGACGACCTGGATCGACGGGTCGTCATCCACCCGTGACACGAGACATCGGGGAGTCTTCGTTACCAGGGATCCTCACTCCAACCGGTCCTTGGCAGAGACGACCTTCCTTCTTCCTCTTCGGGTAGAATCGAACCAGGTCTTCCCTTCCGACGGTCGACGGTCGAACTAGGTCTTCCCTTCCGGATGAGTGTACCCGAGGGGTCCCGAATCGAGTGGGGTAGGTTGGCACCCGACTTTGTACCCGTAAAGACGGCGTCCGTGGGACTCAGACTGGGACGGAAGTCCGTCTCGAGGGTAGGTTATCTGGGAGGAAGGGAAGAAGGACGAGGGACCCGAACTGATGTTCCGGGAACCCTCCGGACCGGTACGTCCCAATTGTCCTCTCGTCTCTTTCCCAAAAATATTGTTAGAGACTGACAAGTGACCTGTATCTTTGGGGGAGGGAAGTAGAAGTGGTGGTGGGGTCGGTCGGACGGTGACTTTGACCAAGACCTATCGGTGACACATATCACCGATTCTCGGTGTTTCTAAACTAGGGTCGGGAGGGTGAAAGATCGACCCACTGGAACCCGTTCAATGAATGAATTGGAGAACCTCGGAACCTAAAGAGTGTGCACTTTGTTCTTATTAAGGACGGGGACCTTCTCACGGGAGTCGTACTACGGACTATGTAACATACACAACTCACTGGTCTCAACGGGAGGTTGGGATCACGAGAGATCGGTAACAGAGGGAGGACACCAAAACAGAGGGGAACTAGTCTTTCTCAGAACTGGAAAGGAACAAAAAGACCATGTGTTGGTTACCGGTAGGGTCTGCTTATACAATACACCTTGAGATTGGACCCCCTCAGAACCGTCTTCTGGAACTTAAACCGGGTCCACACCCCTCGTCCCTCTGGTCCATGTCACAACAAAAGACGAGGTACCCACACAGAACCTCGTTAGTACGAACACATATGTTGGTGGCCTTCGTTAAGGACTAGAGGGGACTCGACCGAGCAACCGGAGTGGAGACCGTAAACTCTTCGTCAGCACTCCCCGTCTCCGACTGTCTCGGTCCGGAACTCACGTGTCGGTCCGGTCTCGGACGACCCCTCGTCGGGACACACACACGGTCTTCCGATCCCAGGACCCGGTGAGTCCGTCGGAGTGGGAGAGAGACCCCGAGGTCGTGGTCGAGTCCCGACACCCACCTTGGGTACACGGACCGTCGGAGACGTCAAGACGACTCGCACCGTCAGTACAGGTCGGTGGAGGAATAGGACACGTCTCACAGTCGCATCGAGGTCGACTTAGTTTCGGTAACTCCAGGGTGAGTTCCCGGTTCTCCCTACACATATCTACTCGGTCTCGGGGTCTCTGTCAACCTGACCCCCTGGACTTTACCGTTCCGGTTGGGATGAAAACCTTCCCCCCTATTCTCTCTTTTAAATCGACGAAAGAAAAGTAATAGGAATGAATTAGATTCTTTACTAGTCTGACAGAGAGTAACGACTTGGTACGTGGATAGTGTCGGAGTCTTGAGAAGTAGGTCAGAACATGAATGCGACAGAAGCCTCTGCCCCAAGTAAAAGGTAGCAGGAAAGGATACCTAGGAAATCACCCCAGGTACTCGGACAGAGTCAAAAGAAAATGAACGATTACAGAAGTAAAGTAGTACCAAGAATCTTCTACCAAACGACCCAGGTCCTAGGATCCAACTACCAAAGAACCACGAAACTACCACAATGAAGTCCCAGAGGGAACAATGACAACTTTTGGATGAGGGTTGTGTCAACAGGAAGGAACCACTCACTGAACAGAAGAAAGAGAGAACGACGGACATTCTGTAAGAGAAACTGACTACACTCGAACCTCCCTTTAAGGACTCTCTGACACCAGTGACAGACAGGGGTCCTCACCTCGGCTACGTGAGTTCTCCCTCTGAACTCCGGTCACCCCCTCCACGGCCCTTCTGACTCACCCAGAGTACCGTGTCCCTTGAAAGATTCCCGGTTCTCACGGAACTGCCCGATCCTTCTTTGGGGCAGTACACCTCCACCGGAGTCAATGGAACTAACGGTTATTGAAGCCCTGAGTGCCACCGAAGTACGTCAAGGACTGAAGGGACGGGGATGTAGTTCGGAGACGGGTAGAGGACACTTCTCAACTACTGGAAGAGTCAGTTCCTAGTAAGACCGAGGATGCCATTCTGGACAGACTGGAGAGGAAGGGTGTGAGTGACAGAAGGAGAGAGGACTGGGGACCCCTCCTCCTACTCCCCAGACGCGGTTCCTAAACCATGTGGACAGACAGGGAAATCACAGGTCTAATAAGGTCTCGTGACTCCCCCAGAGAGGTCTACCGTACAGGGAAGGACGAACGAGACATAAACGTAAATCCTGTCATTGGACCCTGACCCTCAAACACAGTCCTTCACGGTAAGTTGGAGGGTGGATATAGTTTGTGAACCGAGAGTAAGAGGGAGGACGTGTCTCTTGTCGTCGGGGGAGAGAGAGTCGCACGGTCGGACCTCTACGTCACAATCTCGTCCCGAGTGACGTCGGAAACTAGACGCTCGAACCGGACGACTCACTCCCTGTGTTTACTCAGTGCACCGTGCTAAGACCGTCGTGAGACGGACCAGGTGAAACCTCTCTCTCCTCCCGTCCTTCCATCACCGGACCCATGAGATCAAAAGAAAAGGAAACCGGTACTACGTACTTCGTACGCCCTAGAATCAACGAGAAAGGGACAGGACCCCAGTGACCACCTAAATGTACACATATGCTCCACACGTCTACACCAACACACCTCGCACGTAACGAATAGTGGGGTAGGAACCGACATAAGAATGTCGCGTGTAGTCACCCCAGACTCTGTGGTCCGTACGGGAACACACCACCCTTCCGGGACATCGTCACAACCTCCCCGACTTTACAACCCCAAGAAACATAGTAGGATGACGACGAACTTATAGTAAAGTCACTCAGTAGTCTCAGGAGTCCAACCTTAGGACACTCCATCTTATGTACAAGTACCAGAGGATCCTACTCAGTACCCGTCCGTCACCTTTTCTTACAGTAGACAAACAAATACGTAAACTCGTGAACCGAGGGTACTACAGAGACGAGGACGGTCTCTTCCCTCCTCCCACCTCCCTTCAGGGGGGCGGGTAGCGTGACAGGTGACAATACACACGACCCCCAACCCCCCGAACGACAGGACGTCGTCCGGGACAGAGACCAGGATTAACCCAGGGCTGTACCCACGGTCCGTCCGCCCTTCGGACTACGACCGGGGAGACCTCAGGTGCGTAAATACCAACCCTCTCACCCGACCCCGAGGCACCACGGACCCGAAGACGCGACGTCGAGACACGAGTGTCCGAGACAGGAAGGACCGGGTCCTCCCCACGCAGTCACGTCCTTGTCTAGAGACCAGGGGCGGGTCTGGAAGGGTAGGGGCACCCTGAGAGTACACATCCCAACCGGTACGGAAATGAGGAGGTAGACGACCTGTCATTAGGGAAACACCTAAAATCCGACCAAGGAAACGAGTACTCGACTTCCCGTACCACCCCATTTCACCACTCTTGTCCCAGTCCACGTTTAGAGGCAGGAGTGAGGGTCCTTCGGCACGACCGTTCTCAGTCTCCGACCCAAGGTGAAGACGAGGTAGTGACTGGTATGGGTATCCGGAGAGACGGACACCACGAGTGAGTAGTAGGGGTCTATAACTCAACCGTACTCGTAGGTGTACGGTCGGGGTACTGTAGGTAATACCAGGGGTAAGATGTCTTTGTCTCTAAGAATGAAACGGTTGTTTCCAGGTAGATCAGTTCCGATACCAAAAAGGACACCAGTACATACCTACACTCTCAACCTGACTACTTCTTTCGACTCGTGACTTCTTAACTACGAAAACTTGACACCACAACCTCTTCTGAGAACTCTCAGTGAACCTGACGTTCCTCTAGGTTGGTCATGTAGGATTTCCTCTAGTCAGGACCCACAAGTAACCTTCCTGACTACAATTTCGACTTTGAGGTTATGAAACCGGTGGGGTACACTTCTCAACTGAGTAACCTTTTCTGGGACTACGATCCTCTCTAACCTCCGTCCTCCTCTTCCCCTGTTGTCTCCTACTCCATCGACCTACCGTAGTGGCTGAACTACCTGTACTCAAACTCACTTGAGGCCCTCAAACACTACCTATCCCTCCGGACCGTACGACGCTAAGTACCACAACGTTTCTCAGTCTGTGCTGACTCGTTGACTCCACTTGACTTCCTCAGTGGACTGTACGGGGTCCGGTGGGTCGACGATTCCCCGTCACGACCCCTAATTTGGGTCCTGAGACTGAGGACCATCGACGTGACGACCCATGACTGTGACTGAGTCACTTGTGTAGTAAAGAGGAGGACCTATTCGGCGAAGAAGATCCCTCATCAATGTATTCACTACCGAGTAGTGTACATCCGTAATCTCCATCACGAAAATGTAGGTGTCTTACTACAAAACACTTTATTCTTTTAACGTTCTTCATATAAGTCATAATAAGATTAAAACATTTCTGTATGTACGTATGGGTACACACCGTCCTTCGACACAATTACCATGAAGAATATATACCAACTATAATTATCTGAATTGATAAAAAAGAATAAAAAATATTGAAACCCTCGAAGAAAAAAATTAACTTCATATCAACTAAATGTCACAACATAAAGACGACATACCGTTTCACCAAGTCAATATGTGTGTGTGTGTTTATATATATATAAGAAGAAATTTTATAAGAGATAATACTAAATAGTATCCTATAATTTATACAAAGAGACACGATATGTCATCCTAGAACAGATAGTAAGGTATATATTATCGAATATAGATGTTCGGTAGTACCAGTTGTTTTCTCAGGTTTTACGTCATGAACCTACGTTAGAGTTTTTACTGTCTTACTAGAGACAAGCAAAGGTTCCGTTTGGTAAGTTATAGTGTGATTAGGTTTAGATCCGGGGTTGCTCATTACGACTTCTTCGACTTCAACTTGACAAGATACTTCTGGATGCTCTGGAAAATCTTGATTGTGGGTTTTTTCTACAGGAAAAGTAATATCCCCTGACCTTACGTTTTCATCCTTCAGTTCTTTGTGGACCTCATTGTCCGTTTAAACCGGAACCTTACGTCTTACTTCGTCCCGTTTCTGATTATCTCAAAACGGTTCTTTTACGTGACCAGTGTCGTTTGTGGGAGAAGGTTGTTGTTTCTCTTCTGAGATGTGTACCTGTAGTGGTCTACCAGTTGTGGCTTTAGTCTAACTGATATAAGAAACGTCGGTTTCTACCTCTTCGAGATCTGTCAGTTGTTTTTGTTCTGGTCCCCGACTGACACCGAGTCTAGTGCTTGAGGAATAACGGTTTAAGTCTGACTTTAACTTCTTTCATCCCTTTTGGCGATCTGGTAAGTCCATACTGGATTTAGTTTAGGGAATACTAATATGTCACCTTCACTCTTTATCTAAATTCCCTGATCTAGACTATCTATCTCACGGACTACTTGATGCCTTACTCCAAGCACTGGAACATGTCCTCTGTCCCTAGTTCTGGTAGGGGTACCTTTCCTTTACGTTTTTTCGTTCTACCGACAGACCCCTCCGGAATGTTTATCGACACTTTTCTTCTCTTCGCTTTTCGTTTCCTCTTTTCCTTTCTATATTCGCAGACTTACGTCTCAAGGTTTCTTATCGTTCTTCTCTATTCTTTCGGAAGAAGTCGTTAGTTACGTTTCTTTATCTCCTTTTGTTGTCTTACCCTTTCTGATCTCTAGAGAAGTTCTTTTAATCTCTATGGTTCCCTTGTAAAGTACGTTTCTACCCGAGCTATTTCCTGTCTTTACCATACCTGGATTGTCTTCGTCTTCTATAATTCTTCTCCACCGTTCTTATGTGTCTTCTTGATCTGTTTTTTATGGAAGTGTTAGGTCTATTAGTGCTGCCACACTAGTGAGTAGATCTCGGTCTGTAGGACCTTACACTTCAGTTCACCCGGAATCTTTCGTAGTGATACTTGTTTCGATCACCTCCACTACCTTAAGTTCAACTCGATAAAGTTTAGGACTTTCTACTACGACACTATCACGACGTGAGTTATACGGTCGTTTAAACCTTTTGAGTCGTCACCGGTGTCCTGACCTTTTCAGTCAAAAGTAAGGTTAGGGTTTCTTTCCGTTACGGTTTCTTACGAGTTTGATGACGTGTCAGTGTGAGTAGAGTGTACGATCATTTCATTACGAGTTTTAAGAGGTTCGGTCCGAAGTCGTTATGCACTTGGCACTTGAAGGACTACAAGTTCGACCAAAATCTTTTCCGTCTCCTTGGTCTCTAGTTTAACGGTTATAGGTGACCTAGTACCTTTTTGGTTCTCTTAAGGTCTTTTTGTAGATAAAGACGAAATAACTGATACGGTTTCGGAAACTGACACACCTAGTGTTATTTGACACCTTTTAAGACTCTCTACCCTTATGGTCTGGTGG